>OZ005735.1:249788449-250455949 GCA_963930755.1 Eudasyphora cyanicolor
TGGTTATTTTAGAATGTTTCTAAGGCCCCACAGCCAAAAATAAGAGTTTAGAATCAGGTCCTTTTGCATTTTAACTAAGCTTAGGGCTATTATAAAAATACAAAAATGGCGATAGAAAAATCTGAGCGCACGTTTTCGAGAAAAACGTACGTCAGTATAAGTCTACGAGTAATGATTATTTTAGAAAGTTTCTAAGGCCCCACAGACAAAAATACGAGTTTAGAATCAGGTCCTTTTGCATTTAAGCTAAGCTTAGGGCTATTATAAAAATACAAAAATGCCAATAGAAAAGTCTGAGCGCACGTTTTCGAGAAAAACGTACGTCAGTATAAGTCTACGAGTAATGATTATTTTAGAAAGTTTCTAAGGCCCCACAGCCAAAAATAAGAGTTTAGAATCAGGTCCTTTTGCATTTTAGCTAAGCTTAGGGCTATTATAAAAATACAAAAATGCCGATAGAAAAGTCTGAGCGCACGTTTTCGAGAAAAACGTACGTCAGTATAAGTCTACGAGTAATGATTATTTTAGAAAGTTTCTAAGGCCCCACAGCCAAAAATACGAGTTTAGAATCAGGTCCTTTTGCATTTTAGCTAAGTTTAGGGCTATTATAAAAATACAAAAATGGCGATAGAAAAGTCTGAGCGCACGTTTTCGAGAAAAACGTATGCAAACATCAGTATGACAGTAATGATTATTTTGGAATGTTTCTAAGGCCCCACAGCCAAAAATAAGAGTTTAGAATCAGGTCCTTTTGCATTTTAGCTAAGCTTAGGGCTATTATAAAAATACAAAAATGCCGATAGAAAAGTCTGAGCGCACGTTTTCGAGAAAAACGTACGTCAATATAAGTCTTCGAGTAATGGTTATTTTAGAATGTTTCTAAGGCCCCACAGCCAAAAATAAGAGTTTAGAATCAGGTCCTTTTGCATTTTAGCTAAGCTTAGGGCTATTATAAAAATACAAAAATGCCGATAGAAAAGTCTGAGCGCACGTTTTCGAGAAAAACGTACGTCAGTATAAGTCTACGAGTAATGATTATTTTAGAAAGTTTCTAAGGCCCCACAGCCAAAAATACGAGTTTAGAATCAGGTCCTTTTGCATTTTAGCTAAGTTTAGGGCTATTATAAAAATACAAAAATGGCGATAGAAAAGTCTGAGCGCACGTTTTCGAGAAAAACGTATGCAAACATCAGTATGACAGTAATGATTATTTTGGAATGTTTCTAAGGCCCCACAGCCAAAAATAAGAGTTTAGAATCAGGTCCTTTTGCATTTTAGCTAAGCTTAGGGCTATTATAAAAATACAAAAATGCCGATAGAAAAGTCTGAGCGCACGTTTTCGAGAAAAACGTACGTCAATATAAGTCTTCGAGTAATGGTTATTTTAGAATGTTTCTAAGGCCCCACAGCCAAAAATAAGAGTTTAGAATCAGGTCCTTTTGCATTTTAGCTAAGCTTAGGGCTATTATAAAAATACAAAAATGCCGATAGAAAAGTCTGAGCGCACGTTTTCGAGAAAAACGTATGCAAACATCAGTATGACAGTAATGATAATTTTGGAATGTTTCTAAGGCCACACAGCCAAAAATAAGAGTTTAGAATCAGGTCCTTTTGCATTTTAGCTAAGCTTAGGGCTATTATAAAAATACAAAAATGCCAATAGAAAAGTCTGAGCGCACGTTTTCGAGAAAAACGTACGTCAGTATAAGTCTTCGAGTAATGGTTATTTTAGAAAGTTTCTAAGGCCCCACAGCCAAAAATAAGAGTTTAGAATCAGGTCCTTTTGCATTTTAGCTAAGCTTAGGGTTATTATAAAAATACAAAAATGCCAATAGAAAAGTCTGAGCGCACGTTTTCGAGAAAAACGTACGTCAGTATAAGTCTACGAGTAATGGTTATTTTAGAATGTTTCTAAGGCCCCACAGCCAAAAATAAGAGTTTAGAATCAGGTCCTTTTGCATTTTAACTAAGCTTAGGGCTATTATAAAAATACAAAAATGGCGATAGAAAAGTCTGAGCGCACGTTTTCGAGAAAAACGTATGTAAACATCAGTATGACAGTAGTCATTATTTTGGAATGTTTCTAAGGCCCCACAGCCTAAAATAAGAGTTTAGACGCAGGTCCTTTTGTGGTCGATTTCTTTTCAAAGTAATATAAAATAAAAAATAATAATTAAACAATAAAAAAAATGTATACAAAAATAATTATGAAATATAGAAAAGTTAAATTAAAAAAGTTCTGCCCGAACGGTGGTTCGAACCTGGGACTTCGCGTGCGCCAGGCGTGAGCTCTACCCACTAGACCACGATCATACTATGAAGGTTGTGCGCAAACATGTATCATGATATGTACTTATTATTTCGTTAGGGTGACATGGAGTAAGTGAAAGGTAAAAATAGAGATATGTAACTGTTTTTCAACAAAAATATCATTCGATTGGAATTTGCCCATAGAACGTTTGTTATATGTCGTAAAGTACAAAGAGCGAAGGAGACATATTCGGGGGTAAAAATATGAAAAAACTAAAATTAGTCGTAATAACGACTGTATATTTATAACGTATTGGCTCGCATATTGCAAAACGAAGAAAAAATTATATTTGGACGTATAAATTAAAAAATTCTGAAAGTAGGGAATAGATTAAAATATGTAACAATTTTAGCTGACGCAATTGTTATATATTAAAAATATTTAACAACATATTGTTATTCATAATATTTATAATCTCTTTGGCCAATACACATACATATGTATATATACAGTAAGTCATGAAAATATTTTTACATCGCAAAAAATTTACCTATGTTCTGATGCATTTTTTTGATAAAACTAAATTTCGTGTTATTTATAAAGGTATTTTCTTTCGATTTTTTAACATTTTGTTTATTATTTTCTGTCAATAAGTTAGCCAAAAACATCAAAAATTAATTTCCTCACAAAAGTAGGTTTCAAGAAAGTCATTAAATTAAAAAATTCTCTGAATCGTGATATTAGCAGATTGGCAAAATAGCACGCATAATATTTTAATAAAAAAAATACAAAAAACGAATTTGCTCCCTACCGTCTTCGAACTCGCAACCTCGAGTTTCAAAATCCAGCCTTCTAAGCACTAGGCCACCAATACGACTGCTTCGATGGTGACAATTAACTATCATGTTTGTTTACAGATGAAATGTGATGAAGAGAGAGAGACAATGCGACATATAAGAAACAACATATATATGTACATATCTGCATATGTATGTACATACAATGACGGACACCCCCCGTTAAGTGTTTTCTCTATGTATGTTGACATGTATGTAGATATGTTGTTTGTTATGTCTCTTATCTGTCGCATTGTCTCTATCTCTCTCTTCATCTCATTTCATCTGTAAACAAACATAATAGTTAATTGTCACCATCGAAGCAGTCGTATTGGTGGCCTAGTGGTTAGAACGCTGGATTATGAAACTCGAGGTTGCGAGTTCGAAGACGGTAGGGAGCAAATTCGTGTTTTGTATTTTTTTTTTATTAAAATATTATGCGTGCTATTTTGCCAATCTGCTAATATCACGATTCAGAGAATTTTTTAATTTAATGACTTTCTTGAAACCTACTTTTGTGAGGAAATTAATTTTTGATGTTTTTGGCTAACTTATTGACAGAAAATAATAAAAAAAATGTTAAAAAATCGAAAGAAAATACCTTTATAAATAACACGAAATTTAGTTTTATCAAAAAAATGCATCAGAACATAGGTAAATTTTTTGCGATGTAAAAATATTTTCATGACTTACTGTATATATACATATGTATGTGTATTGGCCAAAGAGATTATAAATATTATGAATAACAATATGTTGTTAAATATTTTTAATATATAACAATTGCGTCAGCTAAAATTGTTACATATTTTAATCTATTCCCTACTTTCAGAATTTTTTAATTTATACGTCCAAATATAATTTTTTCTTCGTTTTGCAATATGCGAGCCAATACGTTATAAATATACAGTCGTTATTACGACTAATTTTAGTTTTTTCATATTTTTACCCCCGAATATGTCTCCTTCGCTCTTTGTACTTTACGACATATAACAAACGTTCTATGGGCAAATTCCAATCGAATGATATTTTTGTTGAAAAACAGTTACATATCTCTATTTTTACCTTTCACTTACTCCATGTCACCCTAACGAAATAATAAGTACATATCATGATACATGTTTGCGCACAACCTTCATAGTATGATCGTGGTCTAGTGGGTAGAGCTCACGCCTGGCGCACGCGAAGTCCCAGGTTCGAACCACCGTTCGGGCAGAACTTTTTTAATTTAACTTTTCTATATTTCATAATTATTTTTGTATACATTTTTTTTATTGTTTAATTATTATTTTTTATTTTATATTACTTTGAAAAGAAATCGACCACAAAAGGACCTGCGTCTAAACTCTTATTTTAGGCTGTGGGGCCTTAGAAACATTCCAAAATAATGACTACTGTCATACTGATGTTTACATACGTTTTTCTCGAAAACGTGCGCTCAGACTTTTCTATCGCCATTTTTGTATTTTTATAATAGCCCTAAGCTTAGTTAAAATGCAAAAGGACCTGATTCTAAACTCTTATTTTTGGCTGTGGGGCCTTAGAAACATTCTAAAATAACCATTACTCGTAGACTTATACTGACGTACGTTTTTCTCGAAAACGTGCGCTCAGACTTTTCTATTGGCATTTTTGTATTTTTATAATAACCCTAAGCTTAGCTAAAATGCAAAAGGACCTGATTCTAAACTCTTATTTTTGGCTGTGGGGCCTTAGAAACTTTCTAAAATAACCATTACTCGAAGACTTATACTGACGTACGTTTTTCTCGAAAACGTGCGCTCAGACTTTTCTATTGGCATTTTTGTATTTTTATAATAGCCCTAAGCTTAGCTAAAATGCAAAAGGACCTGATTCTAAACTCTTATTTTTGGCTGTGGGGCCTTAGAAACTTTCTAAAATAATCATTACTCGTAGACTTATACTGACGTACGTTTTTCTCGAAAACGTGCGCTCAGACTTTTCTATTGGCATTTTTGTATTTTTATAATAGCCCTAAGCTTAGCTAAAATGCAAAAGGACCTGATTCTAAACTCTTATTTTTGGCTGTGGGGCCTTAGAAACTTTCTAAAATAATCATTACTCGTAGACTTATACTGACGTACGTTTTTCTCGAAAACGTGCGCTCAGACTTTTCTATTGGCATTTTTGTATTTTTATAATAGCCCTAAGCTTAGCTTAAATGCAAAAGGACCTGATTCTAAACTCGTATTTTTGTCTGTGGGGCCTTAGAAACTTTCTAAAATAATCATTACTCGTAGACTTATACTGACGTACGTTTTTCTCGAAAACGTGCGCTCAGATTTTTCTATCGCCATTTTTGTATTTTTATAATAGCCCTAAGCTTAGTTAAAATGCAAAAGGACCTGATTCTAAACTCTTATTTTTGGCTGTGGGGCCTTAGAAACATTCTAAAATAACCATTACTCGAAGACTTATACTGACGTACGTTTTTCTCGAAAACGTGCGCTCAGACTTTTCTATCGGCATTTTTGTATTTTTATAATAGCCCTAAGCTTAGTTTAAATGCAAAAGGACCTGATTCTAAACTCTTATTTTTGGCTGTGGGGCCTTAGAAACATTCTAAAATAACCATTACTCGAAGACTTATATTGACGTACGTTTTTCTCGAAAACGTGCGCTCAGACTTTTCTATCGGCATTTTTGTATTTTTATAATAGCCCTAAGCTTAGCTAAAATGCAAAAGGACCTGATTCTAAACTCTTATTTTTGGCTGTGGGGCCTTAGAAACATTCCAAAATAATCATTACTGTCATACTGATGTTTGCATACGTTTTTCTCGAAAACGTGCGCTCAGACTTTTCTATCGCCATTTTTGTATTTTTATAATAGCCCTAAACTTAGCTAAAATGCAAAAGGACCTGATTCTAAACTCGTATTTTTGGCTGTGGGGCCTTAGAAACTTTCTAAAATAATCATTACTCGTAGACTTATACTGACGTACGTTTTTCTCGAAAACGTGCGCTCAGACTTTTCTATCGCCATTTTTGTATTTTTATAATAGCCCTAAGCTTAGTTAAAATGCAAAAGGACCTGATTCTAAACTCTTATTTTTGGCTGTGGGGCCTTAGAAACATTCTAAAATAACCATTACTCGAAGACTTATACTGACGTACGTTTTTCTCGAAAACGTGCGCTCAGACTTTTCTATCGGCATTTTTGTATTTTTATAATAGCCCTAAGCTTAGCTAAAATGCAAAAGGACCTGATTCTAAACTCTTATTTTTGGCTGTGGGGCCTTAGAAACTTTCTAAAATAACCATTACTAGTAGACTTATATTGACGTACGTTTTTCTCGAAAACGTGCGCTCAGACTTTTCTATCGGCATTTTTGTATTTTTATAATAGCCCTAAGCTTAGCTAAAATGCAAAAGGACCTGATTCTAAACTCTTATTTTTGGCTGTGGGGCCTTAGAAACTTTCTAAAATAATCATTACTCGTAGACTTATACTAACGTACGTTTTTCTCGAAAACGTGCGCTCAGACTTTTTTATCGCCATTTTTGTATTTTTATAATAGCCCTAAGCTTAGTTAAAATGCAAAAGGACCTGATTCTAAACTCTTATTTTTGGCTGTGGGGCCTTAGAAACATTCTAAAATAACCATTACTCGAAGACTTATACTGACGTACGTTTTTCTCGAAAACGTGCGCTCAGACTTTTCTATCGCCATTTTTGTATTTTTATAATAGCCCTAAGCTTAGCTAAAATGCAAAAGGACCTGATTCTAAACTCTTATTTTTGGCTGTGGGGCCTTAGAAACTTTCTAAAATAACCATTACTAGTAGACTTATATTGACGTACGTTTTTCTCGAAAACGAGCGCTCAGACTTTTCTATCGGCATTTTTGTATTTTTATAATAGCCCTAAGCTTAGCTAAAATGCAAAAGGACCTGATTCTAAACTCTTATTTTTGGCTGTGGGGCCTTAGAAACTTTCTAAAATAATCATTACTCGTAGACTTATACTGACGTACGTTTTTCTCGAAAACGTGCGCTCAGACTTTTCTATTGGCATTTTTGTATTTTTATAATAGCCCTAAGCTTAGCTAAAATGCAAAAGGACCTGATTCTAAACTCTTATTTTTGGCTGTGGGGCCTTAGAAACATTCTAAAATAATCATTACTCGTAGACTTATACTGACGTACGTTTTTCTCGAAAACGTGCGCTCAGACTTTTCTATTGGCATTTTTGTATTTTTATAATAGCCCTAAGCTTAGCTAAAATGCAAAAGGACCTGATTCTAAACTCTTATTTTTGGCTGTGGGGCCTTAGAAACTTTCTAAAATAACCATTACTAGTAGACTTATATTGACGTACGTTTTTCTCGAAAACGTGCGCTCAGACTTTTCTATCGGCATTTTTGTATTTTTATAATAGCCTTAAGCTTAGCTAAAATGCAAAAGGACCTGATTCTAAACTCTTATTTTAGGCTGTGGGGGCCATGGAATAATGACAAAATAACCAATATGTTCCCACAGATTTGGGCACGTATTTGTTGAAAATTGTCCGTTAAACCAATATTAATATATTTCTTGGCATATTTATACTTTCCGTGTTTAAAAAAATATATAAAATGTCAGTGGTATATTTCAAACTGTGGAGGCCATAGAAAAATCCATACCAAAATAACCCTATTTACATTTGACTATACAGTCAGTTTTGACTATAACTTTGACTATAAATTTGACTATAGATTTGACTATAAATTTGACTATGAAAGTCAGTTTTTGACTATGTATACCAGTATAACACATATACAGGAGGGTTGTTGTCTCGAATATTTAACTATAACTTTTTGACTCTATCTTCACTCCCTTTTCTTTTTTTATCAAATAAAAATCTTAACGAACAGCAGATTGAAAAAATTTAAAAATCAACATTATTTGGCAGCTGCTCCTCATTAGAAGTTCCTTGGAATTAACACCACCAAAAAAACAGAATGACACTTGTTCGGAAAGAAGAAAAAAACGAAAAACCCTGAAACTCATACAAGTGTCTCGTTTGAATTGAAATGAGGATGGGGGACGCCTAACAAATAAAAAACATTAGAAGACATAATTCCTTTATTTTCATTGCCTTTGATTCTTTGTTTTTTCGATCTTTTCTTTTGGATAAAGAACACGCGCCACATGATTTTGGAAACCCTTTTCGGGGACAGCTGTTTTCAGTTTCTTTTTACTAAACAAATGTTCGGCCAGTTTGAACCTTGAATTTGAGAGGAACTCAAACAGCGGTGGCGGCTATACAGTCTTAAGGGTCGCTGGTCGCTCCTTAAGCGCGTAACCATTTTTTGTCCAAACATTTGAAGTTGTGTCAGTCTGCCTTGTGTAATATATTGCATGCATTCCAGCATATGCAGGCGGTGTTTTGTTAGAGCGCTGGCAGTGGGTTCTACACGGCAGTACCTTTTCTTCCCTCCTCCCTTCAATTTTTTAAGACAGCAGATGTTTTTTTTTTCGAAAATTTCTTTAGAGTGATATTTCTTTTTTTAATTCATTTCAGGCTGCGAGACTAATCGAAAAACCTTCCCCTAATGGCGAGTGAAATTGTAACATTCCTCTGCACTCAGTTGATAATTCTACTCTGTTGCGCATGCGTAGTTTGAGTTGAAATTACGAGTACTTTATTCAATGGCCCTTTAATACTCAACACAGTTTACTCATTCTTTTGCGCATGCGTACATTGTGTATTGTTCTAACATTCCCTTGCTGCTGCCCGCTGATACTCATACTCTGCTGGATCTTTTGCGCATGCGTGTCTGTCCCTTCCTCTGCAACAGCCAGTAGAACAATTGAAGTATGTATTTCCTTTCCATTTCAATATTTATTTTATTTGCTGTTGGTTTACCTGTTTGCTTACGATCTGTAAAATCGATGACGATCGTTACCTGCCAATCTAAACGTATTTGAGTTTTTTGTTTATTCCTTCTTTCACGATGGTCATAAAAAAGGTGTTAGTTCCACCGGTCCAACCATAAATCATAAAATAATTATGGCGCGCGTATTGTTTTCGTCGATTCGGGTTTTGAATTATCATTTATGGGGTTTTCTCTTTGATATGTCATATTTTCAAATGATTGCGGAAAACCTTTGTCTCAAAAGTAAGGCAATGTTTTTTTTTTATAGAAAAACCGAAAAACCCCTTTGGAGAAAAATATTTATTTATTTGTTTGATTTATAACCCCAGTAATAAAAATTCGTTTTCCCATTTTATAAGGGCGAAAGTGTTTTGAGGAAATTCGATATGTTATCAAAGAAAGGTACAAAGTGGAAGGTACAATTGAATGCATTGGACTTTTGTATATGTTGTAGAAAAAGTTTTGTATGCTAAATTCGGTTATGGTCGACTGACTGACTATGTGAGTAAATTTCGAAGATAAATAAATACTTGAGAATAATGATTTACTGGCGCCTTGTTATTAAAAATATTGAAGCGACGACACTCGATCAAGGTTAATTGAAATGTTTAGTCATAAAAACGTCAATTCAAATAAAATATTGTAAAAATAAAATGAAAGAGTTTTCGGTCATTTAAAAAAATAATTTCTATTTTTTAATGAATAGGGAAATAGTAATAAAATAATGCGATATATCTCTCAAAATAGTTAATGACAAGTTTACAAATTAAAAAGAAATATAGAAATGCTTTATACACACAAATTGTCTTATAATTTCTGTATATATGTAAGTATATCGTTCATTCCATGTCAAACCGAACACCTTTTTTGGGTCACCATTCCCAATTTCCAAATAAATTGGCATATCGATTCTCTGCTCAAAATAAAACAAGTTGGCGAAAAAATTACAAAAAATTTTTCCAGATGTTATTAGCATCTGAAAGTGAGAAAATAAGAAAATATTCTCAAAGGTCGCACGTTTCGAGTTCTGTATTTTCGGAACGCGTGGACAGATTTTTACAAAAGAAGCCTCATTTTAAATGTCGTAAGTTCTATTTTTCATATCATTGGGATTTATGTTCGCGTCGTCACGTTTTTGAGTGCATCTGCAAATTCAATTTGCATTTTACACACCAATGACTCCAACTTAAAATTCTGTGAAAAATATTCTTATATAGCCTCATATATTCTAAATGAACGCTGGAAATTTGAAGATCGTGTTCAGCCCCATTCTTTTTTAAAAAAATATTGAATAAGAAATTCCTGAGATGTGAACATTGCATTTGTTATATTTTATAAACGCGTTTGTAGATTTATACAAATTAGAGCTCTTCTTGAAGGTCTAGAAAATGCGCCAATATTTGCTTATATCGTTAGATAATTTTCCTCTTAAATTTTAATTTGCATACTGGACCAGTAAAACACCAGCATATTTATGTATGTGAAATATATATAGTCATGTTGTCCTATCTAATCTGAGCTGATCCTGTAAAATTTCATCTTTTAAAAAAGAACGAGGCTGAACACCATCTTGAAATTTGTAGGGTCAGTTAAGGACAAATGAGACTACATGACTATATTTTTCTCAGAATTTTAAGTTGGTGTCATTGATGTGTAAGATGCAAAATAAAGTTGCATAGGCAACTGATGCATTTAAAAACGTTGAATTAACCAGCATTAATATATGTGCAGGGTTTTCCAATAAGAGTGATATGATTTCTTTGAAAAAAACACACTTATTGTTATGGAAATTCAAGTTTTATTTAATGTGGAGTACAATTAATATAATTAAGTTCTAAATAAAACGTCATTCAAATGGCATCCACGACTTCTTCTGCAGGAAAGAATTCGATTAACCCAATTTTCGAGCACTTTTTCCACTAAGTCAAGTCGTATGTCATGAATGGCACGTTCAATATTGACTTGTAAAGCTTGAAGAGAGTCTGGTTTATTTCGAAAGACCTATGACTTCAAATAACCCCACAAGAAATAGCCCAATGGTGTTAAATCACCACTTCTTGGAGGCCATTCAATATCACAATTTCTTGAAATAATCGAATCTCCAAACTTTTCTCGCAACAATTCAATTGTTTCATTTGCTGTGTGGCACGTAGCCTCAATCGGTCAATGGCGAAAAGATAGGCCTTAACGAGAGCTAAAATATTGCTCATGGGTGTTAAGGTCGTAGGTCGACAGGAAAGTGTTTTTTTTTTGGATTTAAAAAAATGGACTTAGCATCGTTTTTAAATGTGAACGAAAAGTTTATTTTTGCTCTAGCTCCTTAACGGTACGTCGGATCGGGATTCGGTCCATGGCAAAAAGATAGCTATTAACGAGAGCTAATGTCAAGGTCGTAGGACGACTGGAAAGTGTTTTTTTGATTTTAAAAAAATGGACTGGAATGGCGCACGAAAAGTTGCAATTGGAGAACGATTATTTTGATAATAAAACTGAATAATTTGTAATCGACAGATCATGACATATTACAAATGGCCGAAACGTCACTTCAAAATCATATCATCCCTATTGGAAAACCCGTTATATAGGCCAAATCTAAATCAATTTTTGATGATATTTGGCAGATTGGCTTACTGCCTCAAAAATATCCATCTGCTAAATTTTATAAAGATCTGCAGAAAAATGGGAATTGTAAAACGATTAAATGACAAATCGGGAAGTGTATATATACGAAAGCTGTATCTATATCTGAACCGATCTTGTTCAATTATAATGGTGATCAAAGCCTGACGTAAAAAAGTCCTATGTACCAAATTTCATTAAGATCGGTTTAGAATTGCGACCTGTAGTTTGCAAACAACCCTTGATGGACAGACGGACGGACGGACAGATTTGGTTAGATCGAATCTGCTAACACAAATATAGGGTGATCCATTTCGAGGTTCTCTACTTTTTTAAAGAAAAAAAAAACACAGAAAATTCAAATTGAATGGGGGAATGTTTATTATCCTTTGAAAGACCTTTCTTTGGCATTTATTTTTTGATTGGACTCTCAGATGGTCCATCCGTTGAGTCCAATTATCGATGACTCGTTCGAGCATTTCGACTGGTAACTGGCGAATGACACGCGTGATGTTTTGCTCCAAGGCCTGAATCGAAGCGGGTTTGTCCGCATAAACTTTAGACTTTACATATCCCAGGAAAAAGTCTAACGGTGTGATATCAGACGATCTTGGTGGCCAATCGACCGGCCCAAAACGTGAAATTATCTGCTCACCGAAGTGTTCTCTCAATAAATCCATTGATTGATGCGATGTGTGGAAAGTGGCGCCGTCTTGTTGAAACCAAATGTCGCCGAGATCACGAGCTTCAATTTTGAGGCATCAAATAGTCGGTTATCATGGCACGATAACGGTCGCCATTGACGGTTACTTTCTCACCGGCATAATTTTTGAAGAAATATGGACCGATGATTCCACCGGCCCACAAACCACACCAAACCGTTGTTTTTTTTCTGGATGAAGTGGCAGCTCTTGAATCTTCGTCCCAAATGCGGCAATTTTGCTTGTTTACATACCCATTGAGCCAGAAATGGGCCTCATCGCTGAACAAATTTTGGCTCGAAAACGTCGGATCTTCTTGGAAGTTTTCAAGAGTCCATATTTGTATGCTTTCAATTTAAGATCTCGACGTAAAATGCGCCAAGTCGTTCCATACGACAGTCCGAGTTGCTGCGAACGGCGCCGAATCGACTCTCCACGGTCTTCGTGTACACTCTCAGTTAAGGCCGCTACATTTTCTTCACTGTGTGCTGGACGTGATCTATTCGGTCGAATATTATCCAATAAAGAAAGCTGGGTCTCAAGATGGGTGATGGTGTTGCGAATAGTACGCTCAGTAGGCCGATTACGTTGACCATAAGTTGAGCGAAGTGCACGAAACACATTCCTCACAGAACGTGAATTTTCGTAATAAAGTTGAACGATTTGTAAACGTTGTTCAGGCGTAAGTCTTTCCATGATGAAATAACAAAAATAACATGACACGACTCACACGTGATCTCCCAAAAAAAGGCTATTGAAAAAAGTATCTCTACTTGGATCACCCGTTATTATGATGTTAATCCATTGAAGATTTTTCACATGGGCGTTTGGGTTCAGGAATTTAGAAATTGTTTGTTTCAAGGAATATGCGCCACAATATGCAAAAAATAAATTTATATGACCATTTCTACATATGTTCTACTTATTTTAAAGCTTATTGGTAATGAATTATTCAAGTACTTAAAATGGTTAAAATATAAGCACATATTTATGTGGTATGCCTATGCTACAAATACTAAGTACTTATTATGCTACTTTATTGTATGCTTTTGGGAAGTACTTTCCTCCAGTGACATCCCCATGTTAAAGTAATGGGAAAAGTGGCTAAATAATAAGTACATACTTACCATTATTAAACTTTGCTTACTCATCGGATTATTTAATGAGAAATTTTGCAGGGTTCTATTATGTTTTTAGATAAATATAATAATAAAATATTAAAAGAGATTCTAATACAGCGATGGGCACACAATACTTCTACAAAATGTTTATGTATTTGTGAGAAGTGTTAACACTCTCTTTATGCACTGCGAGAAATTATATTTGCATTTTCCTAACATATATTTGTTGGGTAAGATAATAAAGTGGACAACGAACATTATTAAGTAGATTTGGGGTTATTATACGCGTACATAAAGAAATCGAACTTTAAATATGTTATGATTAGCCACATACATACATATTTATTATGCTATGTTAAGTAATCAATCCAAATTTTCCAATAAAAGTACTGCATACTCGTATTGATTATGCCATATTCTTTATTTAATTCTTTATTTTTTCTATTAATCGTTTTCGAGTGTACAACTTTTTTTTTTTGTTAATATATTTAGGTGTTTATACAAATTTTATTAAAAAATCGTTAAAAGATAATAATATACATTTAAACTTATTTTAAAAAATTTGTTACTTTATTTAATTTTGACATAAAGAAAATAATATATACATTTCTGCAGTAACATAATAAATAATTTAAACTTGTATTTAGAAATGTTTATAAATTCTTCGGTAAAAATACAATTCATACTAAACTTTATTCCTATACTTGAAGTATGTATTGTAATAATTGTATCATCCATTTTTTCTTTATGTGCACGCTAAGCAACAAGCGACGACACAACCTCGTCGATCGAATGTCCAAACGCGACTGAATGATAGTGAACTCTCATTCAATGTGTGTGCTCATGTACACGTGAGAGGAAAAACCCCGGGTAGTGCTTTTGCCCATCGCTGTTCTAATATATTTTTTTAAACAAATTGTTTGGTATTGCTCTTAAATTTCAATAGGGATTTCTATTCAATTATAGAAATAATGCTATACCAAGAAAAGCTAACGAAATTCTATTTGATAAAATTTTTAATTATACGATTGGAAGGATTTAAAAATTACTAAATAGTTTTAAAGAGTTTGAGGGCATTTTATTAAAAAAAAAACATCCTCATGAGTAATGAGATGACGCTGCTGATTTAGAACTGATAATTCTGCCTGAGGTTTGAAGGCGTAAAGGGATTGAGCAAATTTTCTATATTCCCATCTTTAATCCATAACCATTTAATAGCAAAATTCAACGGGGTTTTAAAAGGTAAATAATATTGATACTCGACACATGTCAATCGTACGTAGTTCTGAAATCTCAGTCTGATGGGTTTGTCAATGAGGAAAGAGTAACCCGCCCTAATGAATATATGTATAACGACGTTTTTCCTGTTTACCTACAAATGGATTTAAAGCATAAACATTTTCTTATTGACAACATTCGTCGGGGTTTTGAAATGCATTTTAAACCTCTTCTTTTTGCTACCCTCTTAAGCACCCAATGCTAATGGACTCTTAGAACGAAAGGATTTGATGAAAATGAATATCTACTTCACTTCCCCTACACAGACATACACTTCAGACGTCTGCCAACCACGAGAGCCAAAACAAAAGTCAAAAACCCAAACCAATGAAAAATGTGTGCATAAAATTAATTTGTACGCGTTGCCAAAATTGGTTACCTCCTCCTCCTCAACTTCTCCGTTTTGATCAGCTTCCCTCCTTTTCGTGAATGGCTATGCTTGTTTAAAGACTCAAAAATCCATTACAAAAACTCCTTCATCCTTCTGAGGGATGTTGAGAAAAAAAAAACATTTGCATATTGAAAACTCATGTTCAGAAATACAAAAAGAAAAATATTTTAAAAAATTACCCATACTCATGTGCATATTGGCGGACTGCCGCCAACTTCACTGAGATGCTCCGGCTTTCGGTCTGTGATATCCGAAAAAACAAACAACGGAAAAATGTCAGTCACTCTGTTCGTTCGTCCGTCCTTCTGTCTGTCAGAATGTCAAAATAAATTTTATGACGAACATCAGAATGCAAAAAGCAAACACCAAACAACCAAACAGTTTCACAGCATTATTTTGCAAAAAACCAAAATGTTTGATATTCATTTGTGAACTGGAAACCAACGAACCATCCAACCAACCGACAAACCAGCAATCCATACGACCAACTAAATCTCCTGAAACCACAATGACAGCGGAACACCACTTTTTCAAAAATGTTTATTTTTAAATAAAGTTGAGTAAATATTTTTGTTTCTTTTTTTTGCAGTTTCCCTGATGTTTTGGAATAAAGCCAACCGCAAAATTTAATTTAATTTTAAACAACACAAAAATTCGAATCACATTAAAGGCAAGCGAGAGAACCAATGGGGAAATGAATGAATGCATGAATGTGTGTCTCCAGGATATGAGTTTCCGGGTTTGACAAGATGTGTTTGGACTAGGCAGGTAAAGGATCGGGGTACAACAAAATTCTTCACCATCTCCAGAAATCGGGAATTGTAATACTTAAACATTCTTCTGATGCTAAGAATATATCAAATTATAGCCAATTTTAAAATCATCCAGGCGAATTATTCGAAAATCACCTGATTTAGTGATTTTTGAATATAAACTATAATAGTTGAAGTTATTTTTTGATTTGGCAATGAAAATTCAAAAAATAACTTCAAATAGGTCGTCCTATCCTGTGTTTTATTGATTTGTTAATAAAGTTTCTTTTCTTACATATCGATTTCAAATCAGGCGATCTTTTAATCCGTTGTGTGCAGAAGTCTTTTCGTGAAATGAAAATAACAAGTTCCAAAATTCCAGAACAAGTTCCAAAATTACAGTTTAGATCCTTGAGTTCGTGATCATTTTATGATGATGAGTATAAATCTATCTATATAGATGAGCTGGACTTTTTGTGTGACAATTTTGAAAATGTCTACCTTTAAGTGTGACTATATTGTACGAAATTAATAATATATGAAAACTTAAGTACAATTTGTAAATTTAATTGCAAATTTTATTTGTGAATGTTAATATTAAGCTGATAATATGTTTTATCTTCCAAAAACCTATATAAGTAGTACATCACTATTTGTATACCCTCATCACATTGTGGTACAGGGTGTTATAACTTTTAGTTTGTAACACCCAAAAAAATAGACCCATCGTTTACATATTATACCGATCATCTTAGAATCACTTTCTGAGTCGATTTAGCTATGTCAGTCTGCCCATGTATCCTTGTAATCCAAGTACAGGTAAATATTAATACCTGATCACGATAAATATTTGTACGTATATCTTATTTGCCCTAAGGACGAACCCTATTGAAATTGGTGAAAATCGGTCCAGATGTGGATATATCACCCCGATGTAGCATCAAAACGCTATAGAAGGTGTATTTTATATTCTATATACGATCATTACGAAATTTACCAAAAAAAGGTTCTTAACTGAGGAAAGATTACTGCCAAATTTGGGTAAATCGGTTTGGATTTAGATATAGCCCTAATATATAAGGGGATTTCATGCCAAGTGAGTCAATTTTTAAAACTGATGTCTTCTGATCGGGATAAAACGTGCACCAAGATTAGTACCATTCAAATGGTCAAATGGACTTTTTCCCATCCATGCAACTAATTACTTATTGTATTAAGAAAATGTTGCCCAAAGCGTCATCGTTAGCTTCACTTTCAATCTTTTTAAAAAATAAAAAAATTCAAACAATTATTTTTGTATTAAGAAAATTTTGCCCAAAGCGTTATCGTTAGCTTCGCTTTCAATCTTTTTAAAAAATAAAAAAATTCAAACAATTATTTTTGGGATTTTTTTTGCGAAATTAAAAATTGTTTTTGCTTTTATGTCAAAAAATATATCCCATCCATTAATGGGATGGGACTTGTTTATCTATCAAAATAAAGATAAACTTCTAAAAAATTAAATTCTAACGATCTATTTTAGCATAACTTAACTGGAGAACCATATGTTGTAATTGGTTCAGGAAAGCATTAAATATCCTAAATTAAGTAGCCTTCATTTTCTTCTAATATTCATAATGTGATTCAACCTCTATTTTTTAGATGTTTTGATATATCGATACCTTCATTCTACTCTGTTTAGGGAGATTGCATTTTTAACTTCTAAATATTCTAAATTATATTCAGTCAAAATTTGGTGACAGACAGACAGACGGACGGACATTGCTCATTCGACTAAAAATGACCCAAAACGGATATCCGCCGAACATACTTAGGGTCTTCATACTTAGGTCACTCCTTCGATGTGTTACACTTTTGGTTCGTAGCAAATGATATACCCTCCTCTCTAAGGTGAGGGGATAATAATAATAAGTCTCCACAGTGAGAATACTCAAAAATAATATAAATATAGTTTTTGACAAAAAACAATTTTTAATTTTTCAAAAAAAATGTTTGTGAATTTTTTAAAAAAGTTAGAAGAAAAAACTTTAAGAAACACTTTGGATAAAATTTTCTAAACACAATAGGTAACACTATGCAACAAAACAATTTTTTTGTTAGAGACCTAAAAACTTTTTTTTGAATAGATTGAGGCTATTTTATGAAGCCAAAACAAATTTTTTATGGAACTTGTTTATACCCCCCCTTTAGTGATACGATCATTTGCTACGGACCAAAAGTGTAACACATCGGAGCGTGGCCTAAGACTCTAATTATGTTCGGCGGATATTCGTTTTGAGTCATTTTAAGATGAAAGAGCAATGTGCGTACGTCTGTCTGCTGGCTGGTGCGCTCGATAACTCCCGAAGGAAGTAACCGATTGACTTCAAATTTGGTATGCGATACCAAATCCGGCTAACTTTGAAGATGGGCCATATTGGTCCAATGCTTCTAGTACCTCGCCCACACCTCTTTTTGTACCTCCCACACAAAATACCCCAATCATGCCAAATAGAATAGAACATAACGTTTATATATGTACTAGTGCGCATAAGTAAACGCTTATAATTCGGCACAGTGCAATGTATTTAAAGTATCTACTGTTCAGCAAAAATAGGTGTATTTGCTAAACCCCTTCTGGCACCTCCCACAAAAATTTACAGAATAATTCGTGAAAGATTCCATATTACATTACAAAGTGAGGGTATACCTTAGTCGGTTTATCCGACTGAAACATTCTTACTTGTTTTTAAATTTTTTTTTCTAAAATTCCAATTTTCCTGGGAGCTACATTTAGTATTTGGACCTTATTTGAAGTACAGTAGAATCTCGAAAAAGTTAAGTCGCGAAAAAGTTAATCATTCGGTTAAGTTAACCGATTTTCAGCGTACACGTTCAGCTCTAAAAAGTTAATTTTTCAGTTGACTTTTCTGAGCTGTTCTTATAAAAGCGTGGAATAAGATAAAAAAGTGGGATGATGATCAATACAATAGTGAAGATGACATTCCGTTGTCAGAATGGATTAATCCAAGTAATGCTTACGACGATACACTTCGAGAAGTTCAATTTTTGATGTCGAAAGTGGGTGATAATGTTGACATCAGTATTGATGACATTGAAAATTGGAACAAGGATCAAATTACGGAAGATAACGATGATTTCGAAGTGTCCGATAATGAAAGCGATGAACTAATTATCGAGCAAGATATTCAACAAGCAAAAGTGAGCTTCTCGAAAGCAATTGAAAGCATCAATAACTTGATAAAATGGTTTGAAGACAATGACGATGCAAATCAAGTGGCAGACCTTGTCAATATTCGCACAAAAATGGTCAAGAGCTATTACACAAAAGAAAAAAACAAACACGCCTCGACTGCTTCTTTAAACCACTCCGCACAAATTTGTACATATGAAGTTTCTGCTCCAGAAAATGGCCAAGAGTGACTGATAATTTTAAACCAGCCGGTACAAAATAAATCTAAGTTTCCTTTTTGTAAAATTGATAAAACCTAAGTCATTGAAATAAATTTAACGTGTTATTTTTATAAAATCTATGTTTATTATAGTATTTTTTTTCTTTTTGAAAACCTCTTAGAAAAGTTAATATTTCGAAAAAGTTAATTACCCTAGGAACATGTTGGTTAACTTTTTCGAGATTCTACTGTATAAGCTCGATAAAACCGGGATACCATTTAAATTAAAGGAAATTATAAGGGCTAGAAATGCTGAACACACCAGTTTCACGCAGAAACGGAAGTTTAGCAACTGTCGTTAAACCAATAAGAACAAATTTGATTTTTTTTTTTTCAAAAAAAAAAATCTTTTTTTTTCCTTGCACGGAAAAATGCATAAAAATAGAAAAAATGTTTGTCCCATTTCTTGAAAGCTATCATCTAACGAAGAAAATGAAATATCTATGGATTTATAAATACATATATACAAATTTAAATTTTTTATATTTTATTATAATATATTTTATTTTGGCAATTTTGTTGGGAGATACGATAAAGGGGAGTGGCAATAACGCCCATTTTATAATCTACTTTGGGTACTATAAAAACAAGTTATAAGCCGTTACCTTTTTGTGCAAAATGGTCCACTTGTATGGGAGGTACCAAAAGGGGCGGGTAATATCGCCCATTTTGCACGGGACTTTAGGTACTGTTAAGGCTTTACACTCCACAGTAGTAGTTTTAACAGCCTGTTTCTTTAACTTACAAATTGGCTTTCGTTCTCCTGCCAGACACAAACAGCTGATTTGAGTTTCACTAATTACCGTCACAAAGACAAGTCGCACGATAATTAACTCGTACGAAAACGTAATAATTTCAGTGTAAATTTTGGTTTCTCCATCTCTCTTTGCTGTCATATGAGCGAACAGAAATGTCAGATCGAGTCACTCTTTTTTATTTGTCGACTGATAGGAACAATGACAAAAAAAACTTTATTAAAAGCAAACATATGTAGATATTAATATAATTATGGTAAAAACGATTAAATAATAATATAATTGTATATATATGTATACATATTTAAGCATGAAGAAATCAACATTGGCAGCTCGCTAAGGTGGAAAAACATCATCAATGCACAATGTGAGAGAGAGAAACAAAAGAGAGTCTGCGGTCAACCCACCCAGAGTTGATTTTTTTAGTCACCGCTAGTGTAGAGTACAGAGGTGTATTTACTATGGTCGACCATACGAAAATGTGCGCTTTTTGTTGAGATGTTTTTAACTTTAATTTGTTGAGATGCTTTTATAGTTCCTAGAGTCCAGAGAAGAATGGACGTTATTGGCACTCCCCTTTTGGTAGCTCCCACACAAATGGAGCCGTTTGTACCAAAAGTTAACAATTTTTAATTTTAATACCACTGCATACAAATATTTGAAATTTCGTACAGTGTAATGCTTTTATAGTACCTCGAGCCTAGAGAAAAGTGGACGTAATTGGCACGCCCCTTTTGGTACCTCCCACCCAAATGGACCATTTTGTACCAAATGTAAACAGGTTTAACTTTAATTTAAATGCAATTTATATTAATAATAATTTAATTAGAACAAAAAAGTAAATTTACGATTTATAAGTCGGTTTACCCGAATGAACTTTCTTACTTGTTAAACCGGAAGTTGTGATTAGGGTGTCCAAAAAAACCGGTTATTTCGCAAAAGCGGTTTCCGGTTTAACCGAAATATTACTTTTTTTAAAACCCGGTTGTCGGTTATTATTTTTTGTCGAAACCGGTTTTTAGGCCGGTTTTTAAATAATATACGAAATTGATTAAAATTTCATTAAATGTTTATTATAGAGCTCCGTATCTCCCATACAATTGCAGCAGAACTCTTGATAACGAGTGTCACGGCTCAGAAATCATGATCCAGTATGAGTGGTGCCAATTTTTAATACATATTTATACACCGCCATGTATAAAATACTTGTTTCTATAATAATATAGAAACAAAATGGTCTAGTTAGAATCACATTAAATGTTTATTGTAAAACAAAAAACAACTAACAATCATTTGTAGTATAAATTAGTAAACAGGAATAGATTATTATTTCGTTTATTACAGGTTTAATTTTTTGGTTTACTTCAAATAGAAAGTATTATATTTTTGAAATTACCTTAAAAAAATAATAAATCATTTAGGTTTTTTTTTTTTAAATAATATCTTAAAAATAGAATACAATTTAAATGATTATTTTTAAACGATTTTTCTTTTAATTTGTATGTAACTTGACGTTGAAAAAGCTCACAAACGCTGATGTAGTCAATATTAGTCCGATAGTCATTAAAGCATTGTATAAGTAACACAGCTTCTCCGTTTTCTTCTTAAACTTTACAAAAAAGCAAAGTCATCATACAATGTTGCTTGCCTTTCGTTTTTCGATTCTGTGTGTGACATAAATCCAAAACTAAATTATTTGACTCATCAATATAAAAACTTATATATCAAACAGAATCAAAGGTATCTGACTGTTCTGTCGGGATTTAACATCGCAAAAAAGTCGAAGCTATTTGTCTTTCCGTTCTTGAACGTATGCATGAAGTGTTCTGTGCTTCATGGACGACTTATTGAATGCTTTGCTGTACTTCCTGACTTTATTTATTACATCATGGATATCAGGAATAAAGCCAAAATCATTTTGAAGATCACTGAATTCATATTCACTTTCAGAATATTCAGAACAACTGTCAGAATTATCCACCTCAGCGTTGTTATTTGTTGCATCTTGTATAAATGGTATCCACAACAAGTACAAAAAATAGATCAATACTTTAATTTTTGTTTTAAACAATAAATAAAAAAACCGGTTAACCGACATGAAAAAACTGACTTTCTCGGTTAACCGAAAATGACATTTTTAAGAAACCGGTTACGGGTTTGGGATGCAAACCCGGTTAACCGGATAACCGGTCCCGGTTTTGGACACCCTAGTTGTGATATGATTGATCTGGCAATTACATTATTTTCCAATTGGTAAATTGCTAACGTCATTGACGTAAGGCCAGGCGAACGAACGAACGAACCTTAGAGAAACCAAATTCCTGACGAAAGTGAGTGACTGGTTTTCGTTCGCAGCGACTTTCGTTAGAAATACAGAAACAGGCCGTAAGTATTTGTATGGACTGGAATCCAAGATATAAGCCGTTAACCTTTTGTGCAAAATGGTTCATTTAAATGAATAAAAGGGGCGTGGCAATAACGCCCATTTTTCACCGGACTGTAGGTACTGTAAAAGCATTACACTTCACAAAATTTCAATTATTTCTTTAAACTGGAATCAAAGTTATAAGCCGTTAACTTTATGTACAAAATGGTCCATTTGTGTGGGAGGTACCAAAAAGGGAGTGGCCACTCCGCCCATTTTTCTTGATGTGTTAGCGACTAACAAACTATACTATGTGTGCAATTTCAGAAGATTCGAGTAAGTAGTATAGAAGGTATTAAAGAATCAATATTTCACAAAAAGTTAACCCTTTCTGGGGGAGGTACTAGAAGGAGTGGACCAATATGACCCATCTTCGAACTTAGCTGGAGATAGAAGAAAATATTACGGCATACGTAATATTACGTTTGAAGTCTATCGGTTACTCCTTCCGAGAGTTATCGTGCGCACTAGCCAGCAGACAGACACACAGACAGACACACAGACAGACAGGCAGACAGACGGACGGACGGACAATGCTCAAATGACTTAAAATGACCCAAAACGGATTTCCGGCAAACATACTTAGGGTCTTAGGCCACTCTTTCGATGTGTTACACTTTTGGCTCGTAGCAAATGATATATACCCTCCTCTGTAAGGTGAGTGGATAAAAATCTAGCTTCCAAAGCCTTGATTTTTCTCCGTGTACATAGTAAGGTTTCTAAAGTAAAAACTCTCCGCTATATTTCCTATTATTCCTCGCCGCCTTTAAAGGCACTTACAACAGACTACTGACATCACTGAGGCTGTAAAATGGTAATGGGCTGGGATTTTGATTTTATGCTGGCGGCAGTTTATTTACATTCGTCCCAAAAAAAATACTTGTCCTTAGCCGCACATGTTTAAATGTTACTGCGTGTTGTGTGGTGGGTAAATACAAACGCGAGCGTAGAATATTTCCCATATTTTCGTTTATAATCCCTTTTCGCGTCGTTGTCATTCCTAAGCGGAGATCAATGAATACCTGAAAACTTTAATGTCTTAGAAATTTCCAAATTCTCTGACCAAGCAGTATAAAAATAATCCTTGAGGATGCTAGTATTTGCATGAGAGCAAAAGACGATGGTGAAGGAGGGAAGTGATGAAGGAAGGAGACAAACGGGGAAAAAGTGTTTAGTCATTTTGTTTGAAAACACAAATTTCACACATTCTCTTGTTGTTCTGGTGCAAATGAAGATGATATGTAGTTACTTTACCATGACGAGAGCGTTTACAAAAACATATGTCTACATCCCACCTGTATTTTTGTATAGAGATCTGCAGATCTTCAGAAATCCATCTAGCAAATTAACAAATCTTAAGAGATTCGGTGCGTAGCCCAGGGTGTGTGTGTGTGTTTCGGTGTATCTCTTGATGCTGGTAGTCGAAACATAGTTCAGGCAATCCTAAAACTCCTTCGCCTTGTGGGAAGTCGGCTTACGCATCGCAAGAAGAAGGATGACTGATGATCGCTTCGCTGGATCACTGGCAATGGTAATGGCAATGCCAAGCCATGCGGACAAAGTACGTGTTTTTCTTACATATTCCACTATTTGTGCAAAGAATGGCAAAGGCAAAGGAATGTTGTCTGTCCTGCCCCTCACTGGCATGGGAAACTAAATAAAGGCCGCTTCGAGTTTGTCTTGTAAGGCTGCGCGCGTAGACATAAAGAAAAATTGAAAAAATCCGCCGAGTGTGTCGCAGAGACAAACGTTTACAAATTTAAATCCTTGGATTAAGCAATTTTGACCGCCGTATGTGGTTAAAACGGCATTACAGCATTTTACTACTGCTATTCTACTCTACTCTACACCTTTGCGTCCTCCTCTTTTCTTCCTCATCCCAACCTTCTCCCGATGCTGGGACTAAAAGATCTGGAACAACAACATCAAGTCACTTTGTTGGAACGGCATATGGCTAGAGAAAAGAAATAAAATCGCCAAGAATGTCTGTAATTGTGCTGTGGAACACACCAAGATGGGCAACATAACAACCAACAATATAAAACACAAGAATAAGAAAACTAGCTTTTGTTCGTGTCTTTATTCGTCCTTCTAGATTTTCGCCGCCAATCAAGGCATTACTCACTCGTTCACCTTAATATGGACGAGTCAAAAAAAAAAACCAACACAAAATGTGTCCATCCCAATAGGAGTCTTTCCATGTTAACTTGCAAATCTTGCAGACATCAGGAAATATTAATACATACCGTGAAACATCATATTTTCTATTTAAAAATGCCGTAAATTATTTTTTATAATTATCTCAAGTGGGTGCAAACTGCTTTGGAATTTGTACTCGTATACCCCATATAGATTTGTTTAAACGATTTTTCATATTAGTTTAAAAGTGTTTTAACATTTTCATAATGCTACGCATTCGTTACAGTTGCAGCTGAGTAAGAAACCCTTTCTGTTGGGCGCCAGCCAGCTGGATACTTTTGGTGTCGTGTCATATATATATTTTTGTAATATGTATAATAGTTCATTTGAAGCTATCCCCTGAGTTTGTAATTTTGAGTAAATTGGCCAGAACATTTTATCATATATTTTTTTAATTAATTTTACATTTTTTTCGAAGGTCTGGTGTAACATTTTCTGGTGTAATAGGGTGCTCTAAACAGGGAAAAAATATTTAAAAAAATGTATGGTAATTTTTTTATTTGCCCTTAGTATTTGGACCCAATTTTTATCCCCTCAACTTAGAGAGGAGGGTATATCGTTCATTCCATATCAAACCGAACACCTTTTTTTGGGTCACCATTCCCGATTTTAAAAATAAATTTGCATATCGATTCTCTTCTCAAAATAAAATATTTTATAGTTGGCGAAAAATATACAATAATTTTTTCCAGGTGTTATCAGCATCTGGAATCTGAGAAAATAGGAAAATATTCTGAAAAGGTGTACATTTCGATTTATGTATTTTAGGTTGAGCAAGAAAGTATTAATTTAGGCAAGATTTTATAGAAAAATTCAATTTTATAAATTTTGAATTTGCTATGAATGTGCATTTGATTAATTTTTTTATAAAAATTCTGAATAACAAAAGCACAGACCAACAATAAATACAACCAACACAAAAAAGTAATTTCGTTGAAATGTGTATTGTAATAAAATTTCGTCAAACTTTTCCAGAAAAATAAAATTTTGAAATTTTGTAGAAAAATAAAATTTTGACGAAATTTTCGAGAAATGTACAACTTCGAAGAAATATATTTTGCAAATCTTTTCTATAAGACTTCGATTTTTATAAAATTTTGTATGCATTTTTTATAAAAATTGAATTTTACTTAAATTTTCAATAAAAATGCTACTTCCACTAAATTTAAAATAAATACATAATTTTTAGTTATTAATTATACCCTACACCACACTGTGGTACAGGGTATTATAAGTTTGTTTCACGGCAGATGTTTGTAACACCTGAAAATAACACAGCTAGACCCACCATAAAGTATACCGATCAGAATCACTAGCTGAGTCGATTTAACGATGTCCGTCCGTCCGTCTGTCCATGTAAAGTTGTTCGTCGACTACAGGTCGCAATTTCACTCCGATCGTTCTGAAATTTTGCAGTTTAGAGTATTTCGCGGCTGTTAAGATCGCTATTGAATTTGGTTGAAATCGGTTCAGATTTAGATATAGCTCCCATATATATCTTTCGTCCGATTTGGCCCTTTAGTCCTATAGAAGCTGTATTTTACATCCAATCGTTTTGAAATTTAGAATGGTAGAGTATCTTGATCCATGAACCAACATTGCCGAATTTGAAGAAAATCGGTTAAGATTTAGCTATAGCTCCCATATATATCTTTCGTCCGATTTGGCCCTTTAGTCCTATAGAAGCTGTATTTTACATCCGATCGTTTTGAAATTTAGAATGGTAGAGTTTCTTGATCCATGAACCAACATTGCCGAATTTGAAGAAAATCGGTTAAGATTTAGCTATAGCTCCCATATATATGTTTCGTCCGATTTGGCCCTTTAGTCCTATAGAAGCTGTATTTTACATCCGATCGTTTTGAAATTTAGAATGGTAGAGTTTCTTGATCCATGAACATTGCCGAATGTGAAGAAAATCGGTTAAGATTTAGCTATAGCTCCCATATATATGTTTCGTCCGATTTGGCCATTTAGTCCTATAAAAGCTGTATTTTACATCCAATCGTTTTGAAGTTTAGAATGGTAGAGTTTCTTGATCCATGAACCAACATTGCCGAATGTGAAGAAAATCGGTTAAGATTTAGCTATAGCTCCCATATATATGTTTCGTCCGATTTGGCCATTTAGTCCTATAAAAGCTGTATTTTACATCCAATCGTTTTGAAGTTTAGAATGGTATAGTTTCTTGATCCATGAACCAACACTACCGAATTTGAAGAAAATCGGTTAAGATTTAGCTATAGCTCCCATATATATGTTTCGTCCGATTTGGCCCTTTAGTTCTATAGAAGCTGTATTTTACATCCAATCGTTTTGAAATTTAGAATGGTAGAGTTTCTTGATCCATGAACCAACACTGCCGAATTTGAAGAAAATCGGTTAAGATTTAGCTATAGCTCCCATATATTTGTCTCATCGGATTTGGCTCTTTAGATCCAATCGTTTTTATACCCTACACCACACTGTGGTACAGGGTATAAAATGTCCCAAAAGTAAATATATGTAAACAACAATTATACATGAATTACAAAATTTATATATCAGAGTTATTCAATATTACGAGAGTGGTGTAGGGTATTATATAGTCGGCACCGCCAGACTTTAGCCTTTCCTTACTGGTTTTTTTATGAAATTGTAATTTCTATTGAAATTAAATCTTGTCAAAATCTTTGAGAAAAATAAAATTTCGAAAAAATTTTATAGAAATATCTAACTTTGAAGACATTTTGTAGATTTTTCTAGCATAATTTTCTAAAAAAGCAAAAATTTTTTTTACAAAAATTTTTGAAAAATTTATATTTTGAACCTATCTGTAAATCTGCGATTTTTATTAAATATTCAATGAAAACGATTTTTGTAAAAAAAATTCAATTTTGTTAAAATTTTTTATAAAATTTTCAATAAAAATCAAATTTCTGCTAAATTTACAATAAATACATAATTTTTATGAAATTAGCAACAATGATTTTAGGCAAGATTTTCTAGAAAATTACAATTTCGTAAATTTTGAATTTTCTTCAACGAAATGCTATTTCTATGAAATTTTTAATGAAATTAAATTACGTCAAACTTTTCCAGAAAAATGAAATTTTTTAGAAATATGCAACTTTGACGAAAATATGTAACTTTGAGAAATATGTAACTTTGGCGATATTTTCTGGATAAATGGAATTTTGACATAGTTTTCTAAAGAAAAAGCGAAATTTCACAATAAAAATATAGTTTTGAAAAACTTTCAAAAACGCAATTTCGCAAAATTATTTAAATACAATATTTGAAAAACTTTGCGAAACTGCAATTTTTATTACATTTTTAATGAAATTCATTTTTCTAACATAATAACATTTTGTAGGCATTTAAGTCCCCGCCAGGGACTTAAAAAAAATACACAGTATTTTACTTTTATTAATTATGGCGGATAAAAAACGTTTGACCGTTTAAGCAAAAGTCGGTTAAACAGTAGGAATTTTTTTATAAAAATTTAATTTTGCTAAAATTTGCAATACAAATTTAATTTCCGCTAAAATTACAATAAACACAAAATTTGTATGAAATTGGCAACAACGTATTAATACTTTAGGCAAGATTTTCTAGAAAAATACAATTTTGAATTGGTATAAAAGTACAACTCGTTTTTTTTCTGCAGAAGTTTTTCTAAAAAAATTAAACGATTTTTGTAAAAAATTAATTTTGTAAAATTTTTCATAAAAATTGAATTTTGCTAAAACTCTGAAAAAAAAAAAAGTTATTTCCACTAAATTATAACAGGTGGCGCAAAAGTAACCTTTCGATGTTATGTTAGACGCGATTGGCGGTCAGCAGCTAACCGCTGATGCACCGTCTGGACTTTGTACGGAAACATCTTCAAATCTTGTACCAAAATTCGCTGTAGAGACCGTCGACTGATACCCATTTGCGTGGCACGTCGTCTGGTCGATGTCGACGGCGCTTCCATGACATCCTCGGCTACAGCAGCAATATTCTCTGCAGAACGGCTACTCCGGGGTCTGCCACGCCTGGCAGCATCTCGTGTTGTGCCAGTCTCTTCGAGGCGAGCGGCTAAACGTCGCAGTGTTTCACCAGTAGGCGTTGGACGGCCAGGAAATCTGTGCCAAAGTCACCGACCGATTATTGGTCAAATAAATAGTCAGCAATATTCCGCGTTCTGGAGCAGTGTAGCGTAACATTGTTTATTGACGTGTATTTCGCATGTGTTTACTACACAAATGTCAAAACAGAACTGACATTAGGGGCCAATTGCATAATTTATAGCATTTTCTGATAGGAGGATTACTTCTGCGCCACCTTGTAGTAAATTAAACACAAATTGAAGAAATTTTATAGGAATATTTAACTTTGACGACATTTTGTAGAACATGTAGTTTTGGCATAATTTTCTATGAAAGCGAAATTTTTTTCATAAAATTAGAAAAAAGACAATTTCGATAATTTTTTGAAGAATTAAAATTTTGAAACACTTTTCTGTAAATCTGTGATTTTTATTAAAAATCATCAAATAGTCGGTTATCATGGCACGATAACGGTCGCCATTGACGGTTACGTTCTCACCGGCATCATTTTTGAAGAAATATGGACTGATGATTCCCGTACGTCGCATCGCATCAATGGCAAAAAGACAGCTCTTAACGAGAGCTAAAATATTGCTCATGGGTGTCAAGGTCGTGGGTCGACTGGAAAGTGTTTTTTTTTGGATTTAAAAAAAAATGGACTTAACGCCATTGGCGAACGATTATTTTGATAATAAAACTGAATAATTTGTAAACGTTGTTCAGGCGTAAGTCTTTCCATGATGAAATGCCAAACAATACTTAACAAAAATAACATGACAGCATGACACGACTCACACGTGATCTGTCAAAAAAAGGCTATTG
The DNA here is from genome assembly GCA_963930755.1 of Eudasyphora cyanicolor. NCBI lineage: Eukaryota > Metazoa > Arthropoda > Insecta > Diptera > Muscidae > Eudasyphora > Eudasyphora cyanicolor. The sequence continues at coordinate 249,818,006 of OZ005735.1, forward strand.
AAAAAAGTATCTCTACTTGGATCACCCGTTATATATATTCTTGATCGTCGTGAAATTCTATGACGATTTAGCCATGTCCGTCTGTCTGTATGTCTGTCCGTCTGTCTGTCTCTTGAAATCACGCTACAGTCCGTAATAATAGAGCTAGGTTGATCAAATTTGGTGGAAATATTGTTTATAGTTGCAGGTCGTGTGGGATTGCAAATGGACCATATCGCTCAATGTTTTTATATAGCTCCCCTATAGAGGTCGCTCCAATATACTGTTTTTGAGCCATAAATACCACTTTGTTGAAGCAATTTAGCTGAAACTTTGCAGTTTGTATTTTATTTAGACAAGAATTCATCACAGTAACAATTTTTTTATTTAGTTCATATTTTGTTATATTTTGTTATATTCCCTCTATAGATGTCGCTCCCAAATGCGCTTGTTTAAGCCATAAACACCACATTCTCTAAGTAATTTAGCTAACACTTTGCAGTTTGTATTACATTTTGGCAAGAATTCAGCACACAAAAAGTTATCCAAAATCAGGCAGTGATATATACAATTTAATGCAAACGAATAAGTTTGGCAAATAAAACACGCCTATTACTTTTACTAACATGACTCGGAAAATTACACTCAAATGTCTTACATTTCTTTAATGAATGAAAATTCTGCACATTTGTGAAGGAAAATACTAAATTTTCTCACGGAATAACCCATATCAGCAGCTCATTTCCCGCACTTTTTTTCGCAAATAACCATTGCAATACGCAGCAACAAGAACAACAATATTGTTCCCTTCAACATTTTGTTGCAACATCAAATGCAAGTAGGATGGCACGGAAGATGTGCCCTTCTTCTGGCACATCTTTCTTTGACTAGTGGTGGTGGTAACAATGTCTTCCTTTTGTTGTCGTCCACCTCCTTGATGTCCGCTTGCTGATGAAGGTAATTTGTTTAGCGATGAAACCTGTTTAAAGTCTTTAACGTCGAATGGGCGACGGAAGACCCAAAGGTGAATTGCAAAGCAAGGACGGACGACAAAGAGTGGCCAAAGTGACATTTGCAAATTTTCTGATACCTGTTGGATCGGTTCGCTGTCGGTCGTCCTTTACCTGTTGCCAATTTCAAAGGAATTTCTGCGCAAAATACAGCCGCTAACTATTCGTATATTTTCTCATTTCATAAAACGAAGAAACGGAAAATACTCGCATTCGTATCACGGTCATTTTTCCATTGTCACGGCATTGTTGCATAAAATAAGGAGGCATCTTATCAATGGTTTTGTCTGCTGTGGTGTGGTATTTTTATGTAAATAATTTCACAGAATTTAGTGAGGACAATTTATTTAAATTTTAAGGAGCTCATAAACTTTGGCGTTAAACTCGAGAGATATTTCTGCACAAAATGCAAACAAAAACACAACCTGTTGGAATACGTAGACGTCGGCGATAAGAAGTATCATTGGTAGTTTGTATTTTTTTATGACAAGGCGACAGAGAAATTACGCCCTAAGTCACAATGTATTTTAATCCTCTGGTTTGGCATAATAATGCATTGCTGTCTAGAGTTACTTTTTTAATATAACATTTTCTGTGAACTCATAAAGTCCAAATAAATAAATATAAGATGGAAAATCGTACTTAAAAAAATTGCAAAGAAACGGTCCTATAAGCAGAACTGAAGCTTACTTTGCCACTCACGTCACCTTAAATCTCATCCTTATAATTAAGAATTGTATGATTATGAAATGATTTTTTTCCGATTCAAATAAACTCTTATAATTACATAGCTAAGCAAAAAATGTTTTTAGCTATAAAGTGCTTCCTTTGAATTGGTCCTAGTTCTCGCGATAAACCGCAATATGCAAAAATAGAGACGTTGAGCCATATATTTTAGTTTTTAATCGAGAACCATTTATTCGTGTTAGTTCAGGAAAGCTTTAAATTATCCAAAAAACAATAGCTTTCAACTTCTTCTAATATCATTTTCCATCCGTTCAGCGCTATGTGAAGATATGACCCATTAAGCAAAAACAATTTTTGGCAGTATAAAATATAATGCCAAAATTTCAGCTTGATTGGCTGATAAATGATCCGAAGGGACCTTCTATGAGAGATATTTCAAAACAGAGACGGATATGGCACATATTCAGTAGCAACGATTTTAAGCAATAAAAACTATAAATATTTAAACATCATTCAAATCGTTTGAAAAACATGGTGTCTGGGGCGTGGGCGAGTCAAATTCGAAGGGACCCTTATATTTGGACAATATCAAAGTATGGACCCATACGGACCATGTTTTTTTAAACATTTTTTTGATGAACTCTAATTTTTTGCAAAGTTTTGTTGAAAGTGCATTTTTCTAGAAAAAAAGTTGAATTGCTTTTCTCTAAAAAATTGTCTTCAAATATTTATCTACAAAATTTCTTTATTTTTGAAATTTTATTTTTCTTGAAAATTTCGTCCAAACTATAGGGTGATCTAAGTAGAGATACTTTTTTCAATAGCCTTTTTTGACAGATCACGTGTGAGTCGTGTCATGCTGTCATGTTATTTTTGTTAAGTATTGTTTGGCATTTCATCATGGAAAGACTTACGCCTGAACAACGTTTACAAATTATTCAGTTTTATTATCACAATAATCGTTCGCCAATTGCGCTAAGTCCATTTTTTTAATTAAAAAAAAAACACTTTCCAGTCGACCCACGACCTTGACACCCATGAGCAATATTTTAGCTCTCGTTAAGAGCTATCTTTTTGCCATTGACCGATTCCCGATCCGACGTACCGGAATCATCGGTCCATAGTTCTTCAAAAATGATGCCGGTGAGAACGTAACCATCAATGGCGACCGTAATCGTGCCATGATAACCGACTATTTGATGCCTGAAATTGAAGCTCGTGATCTCGGCGACATTTGGTTTCAACAAGACGGCGCCACTTCCCACACATCGCATCAATCAATGGATTTATTATAATTATAATTTCACGCTTTGGGCCGGTCGATTGGCCACCGTGTGATATCACACCGTTAGACTTTTTCCTGTGGGGATATGTAAAGTCTAAAGTTTATGCGGACAAACCCGCTTCGATTCAGGCCTTGGAGCAAAACATCACGCGTGTCATTCGCCAGTTACCAGTCGAAATGAACGAGTCATCGAAAATTGGACTCAACGGATGGACGATCTGAGACATAGCCGCGGCCAACATTTGATAGACATAATCTTCCAAAAATAAATGCCAAAGAATGTTCTTTCAAATGATAATAAACATTCCCCATTCAATTTGAATTTTCTGTGTTTTTTTCTTTACAAAATTAGGGAACCTCGAAATGGATCACCCTATACATACTCGTAGAATATTTAGAATTTAAAAATTCAAAATTCCTGAAAACGTGCTAATCAGACATTGCATGTTTTGGAATAAAGGCATCGATATGAGGACTAGCTAAATCATTCTATGGGGAATTCCAGGACAATTCGACGGTTTCAAAACCATTTCCATTTTGATTTTTCCCATTTTTTTATATTTTTTAGTACGCTTGAAGAAACGCTTTGTGGATTTTTTTGGGATTTTTCCGATAACTCGTTCAAAAGTTATCGAGATTTAAAAAATCGTTAATATATTACTCTGTGTATCGGGTTTTTGGTCGTAACTTCTTAAGTTATAAAGGGGTTTCCAACAAGAGGTTTTATTTTGGTATTGAAAGAAAAATGCCATTCTTTGAGATAAATGAGCGGATATTTATTTCATAATAAAGAGGAAGGTATGCCGTTAATGATGAAAAACAACATCAGCCAAATGGCCACCACGACCAAGCTTACAGGACCATATCCATTTCATGAAATTTTCCATAACCGAATCGCAAAGTGGCTTCCCTATGTCTCACGAATTCTATCTTTGAGGTCTTGAATCGACGCTGAGCTGTTGGCGTAGACCTTATCTTTCACGTGGCCTCAAAGGAAGAAGTCGCAAGGTGTTAAATCAATGGCTTCGTTGCTTGTGTGGCACGTAGCGCCGTCTTGTTGAAAGTAAACGTTGTCTAGATCAATACCATCCAACTCCGACCATAAAAAATCATTAATCATCTCTCGATAGCGCAATCCATTCACCGTAACTGTTGATCTAACCTCATTTTCGAAAAAGTAAGGTCGAATGACCCCGCCGGACCATAAAACGCATCAAACAGTCACACGTTGAGGATGGAGAGGCTTCTCAATAATAACTCTTGGGTTTTCCGAGCACCAGATGCGACAATTTTGCTTGTTGACGTAGCCACCGAGGTGGAAATGGGCCTTATCAGTCAAGATGATTTTTCGATGGAATTCCGGATCATTTTCATGCATTTCAATGACCCAATCTTGTGTTAACTGAACTTTATAAGCCTTAAGAGCCTTAAGGTCTTTATGCAAGATACGGTGTAATGACGTTTGTGGAATGCCCAATCCTAAAGAACGACGAGGAATGGACGAACCTGGGTTTTCTTCAACACTTTGAGCTACAGCAGCAATATTCTCAGTTGTTCTTGAGCGTCATGCATGGGTTTTTTTCTTCACATCACAAACTTGTCCCAACAGCTCGAATTTTTCCACCAATTTCTGTATTGCAGTCCGACAAGGAGCTTCACGACGACCCAAAAATGCTTTAGTTTTGTGAACTGTGACTGCAAGATATTCACAATTTTTGTAGTGAATTTTAATAATTTCAATGTGTTGTCGAATCGTGTATCATTCCATTTTTAGTAATGGCGTAGTGTCAAATGTCAAAGAATAAAAGCTTCAAAAGTGACAGCTACCGAAATACCGGGTGATTCAAAATAACACCTCTTGTTGGAAAACCCGTTATTTCTTGTGGGGTTATTTGAAGTCATGGGTCTTTCGAAATAAACCAGACTCTCTTCAAGCTTTACAAGTCAATATTGAACGTGCCATTCATGACATACGACTTGATTTAGTGGAAAAAGTGCTGGAAAATTGGGTTCATCGAATTCGTTCCTGCAGAAGAAGTCGGGGAGGCCATTTGAATAACGTTTTATTTAGAACTTAATTGTATCGATTGTACTTCACATTAAATAAAAAAACTTTTGAATTTCCTTAACAATAAGTGTGTTTTTTTTCAAAGAAATCATATCACTCTTATTGGAAAACCCTGTATAATAATGTCATTCATTATTCTTCCTTAAATCTGACTACAAACAGTTTGAAATTTTGAAAACTTCGAACATCAGAAGAAGGTCCGCCAAAACGCAAAAAAAATTTCAAACCAAATAAGATGAAAGGCGTTCAGGACAAGTCGACGATACATTTTATGCTTTAACTTTTTTGGCTAACATTTTAAAAGTTTACATAAACTAAATAAATTTTTAGTTTTCAAAACATAATCTATGGATGTTCTCAATATGGCACGGATTTAAGTAATATGAAATATATCATCAGATATTTTGTACAAAATATGAAATACGAATATTGTAGACTCTTTTCCGTGTTAAAAATTTATTTATATTGTCCACCTAACTTAAGATACACCCCTTTAATATTGGTTCGAAAAGATATTCCATAATGACTTTTTCAATGACATCTCAATAACGCAAGTTTGATAGCTAGTCAAACACCGGTACAAATCATCAAACGGAAACCAAACTAATTTTTAAATGGTTTGATGGGGTTTCTCTTAGATTGTAACATTAAATATTCTATATTACTAAATGTAAAATTTGACTTTTGGCCATAAAAAGCGTAATTTGGCCTATAGTGTAATGTTCCATCAAAAGAGAGATGGATATAAATTATTTACAAATGTAATCGCTGCTAATATGAAGTGAAAATTGCCATAATCATGCATCCCCCCAAGCATTCTTAAATTTCAATTTAAATACATTTAAAACCAGATTTGCATTCATCGCAGCCAAATTGAAAAAAACCAACACACTATCATAAACTATAAACAATTACCACAATATTGAAATGTTTATTAAAATCTAGTTAGACCAATTAACAGCAATAATAATAAATTATAATCTAAAAACGCCTGAAAAGAAATTTCAAATCCAAACTATTTGAGGTCATAAAGTATTCGGCCTTTTTAAAAGCCGCATTAAATTTTCATTGTTGGTTTTACTACACATTTAATCGATTTACTCTCATAAACAACATAAATTCAAGAACACACATGCACACACTCACACTAGTGCCGATAAACAAGGCTTGCAAAATAAAAAAGATTGGATTTTTAATGGCATAGATCCTATGTTGTTGGTTGGCCATGGCTATGACTATGGCTATGATGAGGAGTTTGGTTGGAATAGATGGAAATCGAATAATTTTCGCATTGCATGTTTGGCGTCATTAACAATTTACATTCATATGTGAAATGTACAAACATTGATTTTTATGCCTTCCTTCATCTGTCCCCTACACTACAATGCTGCTGCTGCCTCCTCCTCCTCTCCACACACTGTGTATCTAGGATAGCTCTAGTACGAGTAATGTATCTTTGGCCACATTTTACTATGTACTCTTGTTCGTTCATAAACGTGCCGAGCAATTATCTTTGTTCTAAATACAGCGGCGGCGGTTGTGGCTTTCTGTCAGTCAGTCAGTCGGTCGGAGGAAATTATTGTTTGCCAATATTGTGGCCATTCGTGATACACCGATAAAAATTATTTCGTAAAATTTTTCTGAGTTTGGGGGTCGTGGCCTTGATTCTCATCAGAGGCTCTGGTCTGTCGCTACACACATATAGCAAGCAACATGGTCTTTATCACCCGGCTTTTTCCTGGACCGTAAAATTAGAATATAAATAAATAAAATTTTAGGAATATTAGGAACTTTTTCATAAAATCCCTGAATTTGTTCATAAGTTTTTACATATTCTAGTATTTTTAATAATTTTTCATATTTTTTTTGTTTGAAAGTTATACAAAAATATATTTAAAGTTATTGGAAATAATTTTGTTTCTGCAATAGACAAAATGTAACTTCTCTGGCTGAATATGCAAAAATTTAAGAAAAAGTTCGTAGATTTTATGAAAGAAGTCTAAACGGCCTATGGAAATGGAATTCAAACGCAACTGTGTTATTGCTTTGTATTATCTAAGACTTTCATGTACAAGTACAAGTGTTTAGACCAGGGAATTGGTCTGCGAAAGCAAGAGCCTGCGTCAGTGATTGTTTGGGCCGCATTAAGTACACTCTCATTATTCGTTTTCATTGAACAGGGCGTAAAGGTAAATCAACAAATCTGCTGCGAAAAAATTTGAAATTATACTTTGTTACTTTTGGGCATATCAAAATTGGGCTGTGATAGAAAGTCTCGATTCTAGTACCCAGACTTATGGTTGTTAAACCGAACAATAATAAACGAATATGTAACTTAAAATTCTAAAAGTTTCTAAAAAGTCGACTTCGACAACAACATTTTTAATTGATAACACTTCAATCGCCGACATCTACACTTTAGTCGGTTTAAGCGACTATAATTTTCTTAATTTGTTTCCTAAATTGCACCAAAATTATAATATTCTTAAAGTGCATATATAAACGGTTTAACAATAGGGATGATATGATTTTTTACAATTTCATCATGGAGAGATATACGCAAGAACAACGTTTACAAATTATTCAGTTTTATTATCAAAATAATTGTTCTCCAATTGCAACTTTTCTGGCTCTAAGTCATTTTTTTTAAATCCAAAAAAAAAACACTTTCCAGTCGACCTACGACCTTGACACCCATGAGCAATATTTTAGCTCTCGTTAAGAGCTATCTTTTTGCCATTGACCTATTCCCGATCCGACGTACTGTTAAGGAGCTAGAGCAAAAACAAACTTTCCGTTCACATTTGAAAATGATGCTAAGTCCATTTTTTTTAAATCCAAAAAAAAAACACTTTCCAGTCGACCTACGACCTTGTGTCAAGGTAGTAGCAATATTTTAGCTCTCGTTAAGAGCTATCTTTTTGCCATTGACCGATTGTGGCTACGTGCCACACAGCAAATGATAGAATTTTGCGAGAAAAAAAAGTTTTGAGATTCGATTATTTCAAGAAATTGTGATATTGAATGTCCTCCAAGAAGTTGTGATTTAACACCATTAGATTATTTCTTGTGGGGTTATTTGAAGTCATTGGTCTTTCGAAATAAACCAGACTCTCTTCAAGCTTTACAAATCAATATTGAACGTGCCATTCATGACATACGACTTGATTTAGTGGAAAAAGTGCTCGAAAATTGGGTTCATTGAATTCGTTCCTGCAGAAGAAGTCGTGGAGGCCATTTAAATGACGTTTTCTTTAGAACTTAATTGTATCGATTGTACTTCGCATTAAATAAAAAACTTTTGAATTTCCTTAACAATATGTGTATTTTTTTTCAAATAAATCATATCACTCTTATTGGAAAACCCTTTATATAAACTTATTCATAATTTAAATGTTTGTTTCATAAAACTTTTCAACTCCTCAAAATTTTCGATTCACAATTTCGTGGGAAAAAACCTACTTTTACCGCTTTATGAACATTATTCGTATTTTAAACCATTCATTGTTTAACACTTTTTGAATAACATTCACAAAATACATGAACCCTTTCTTTCTGTGTAGCGGTTATTAGCAGCCTGAATAGCTGCTGCTGCTGCTGCCTGGACTCCTCTCTACATGGCTGGCATGGGCTTTGCACTGACTGGCACAACAATGAAGCCCAAGTTCCCCCCATTCTCGATTTGACAGAAATTGCTAAACAAAACCTTACCTACACAAAATGCATTGAGATTTTCAGCTCTGAATGATGAATAGAGCACAAAAATCTCTATTCAGCATCAACATCGGCACATCAACCACACCACACCGGCATCAGATCTCGCAAATCACACATCAGCCCCAACTCATCACATCACAATGTAACACATCTCCACAGCTGCAGCGGTGGAGTAACGCGTCGCAAAGACCCCTCCGTCGCAATGTGCAGATGCATTGAGAGCCAACGAAGAGTCAGTTCTATTCAAGTCATTCTGAATAGAAAGCACACATGATGCCAGTGAAAATGTGATTAGGAAGTACACTGGTGTCAAGGGCACATTGTTGCGAAAAACGTGGACAATGATACATTTTAACTTCACTAGCAAAGACACAAACCGTCAATAACAATAATAATAACAGAGTGATGTTATTGAGACAACAGAGCTCTGTTAGGTAAATAAGAAGGATTAACCCCCAATTTCACAACCTCCGGTAAGAGCTAACTCACAGTTAAAAAATAAAAATTTCATATAATTTGACAGCTATAACTGTAGGTTAGCTCTAACTGATAACCGAAGATTGTGGAATTGGCCGTAAATCTATTAAAATGCAAAATACATAGGGAAACTGGTGGGTCCATAAATTGTATACTCAGTAGACCCTTGCATCTGTATCACTACATAGTCAGTATCTGAGACCAATATTGTGAATAAATTCAAATAACGGGTTTTCCAATAGGGATACTATGATTTTGTAGTGACGTTTCGGCCATTTGTAATATGTCATGATCTGTCATTTGTTTTTCGTTGTATTCAGTAGTGCTTACAGTTTTATTATCAAAATAATCGTTCTCCAATTGCAACTGTTCGTGCGCTAAGTTAATTTTTTTTTTAAATCCAAAAAACCACTTTACAGTCGACCTACGACCTTGACACCCATGATCAGTATTTTAGCTCTCGTTAAGAGCTATCTTTTTGTCATTGACCGATTCCCGATCCGACGTAGGTTATGGAGCCAGAGCAAAAATAAACTTTCCGTTATCATTTGAAAATGACGCTGTCAATTTTTTTTTAAATAAAAAAAAAACACTTTCCTTTCATCCTACGACATTGACACCCTTTAGCAATATTTTAGCTCTCGTTAAGAGCTATCTTTTTGCCATGGACCGATTGTGGCTACGTGCCACACAGCAAATGAAACAATTGAATTGTTGGAGATTCGATTATTTCAAGAAATTGTGATATTGAATGACCTCCAAGAAATTGTGATTTAACGCCATCAGACTATTTCTTGTGGGGTTATTTGAAGACATTGGTCTTTCGAAATAAACCAGACTCTCTTGAACGTGCCATTCATGACATACGACTTGATTTAGTGGAAAAAGTGCTCAAAAATTGGGTTCATTGAATTCGTTCCTGCAGAAGAAGTCGCGGAGGCCATTTGAATGACGCTTTATTCAGAACTTTTGAATTTCCTTAACAATAAGTGTGTTTTTTTTTCTTCAAAGAAATCTTATCACTCTTATTGGAAAACCCTGTATAACTAGTAAAGCCTCAAACCTTTAATAATAACAGAGTGTTGCTATTGAGTTAACAGATTTAACCTAATAAGAACTAACTGCATTAAAACGCATGATATGTAAAAATGTGGGTCCATAATGTGAATATATGAGTATATACAGTAGACCCATGGATCTGTATCAGAAGTCAGAATCTGAATCCAACATATTGAAACTTGTGTATGTATATAAATTCGAATATAACTATGAAAGACACAAACCTTTAATAATCACCCCTGTTCTGGTACTCACATCACATTCATCTCACTTCTCACCTTTACTTCACAGGACGCATAGCGAGGTGCCTGGCAACTGCCGAAAGTATTGGCTACCTAACTTCTGCTTAAATAATGCGTAACATGTGATTTGCCTTCCATGCCATACGGTTTTCAGGTGTGATAGCGACTTTTAGAACAGCTCTTTCTTAAGAAATTTCACGTGAGATGCTCCAAGTGAGTGCCAGAACATACCCGAATGACAGACTCCTTTTATTGAGTTAATATATTTAATGTAAGAAGGACTAAGTGCATTAAATCGAAACATTCGTATGGGAAATAGTAGGTCGGTAAATTCTATACCGAGTAGAACCTTGCATCTGTATTCGTAGTCAGAATCTGGAACACAATTCTTAAAATTAATAATACGAGGGTTGCTATATATATTTCTGGCCTAAGCAACAATAAGTGTTGCCTGGCGCCATTTGACATTTTTTTAGCATAAACGCACTCAGACCGTTTTGTCATTTGTGCGCAAATTGTTTTGGTTACAGAGTGTTGAAAATTCACCTCCAAACCATGGTTTTTGAACGCTTCGACAGCTGATTCAGGCGTCGAAAAACGTTGACCAAGCAGTTTTTTCTTGATGTGAGTAAATAAGGATAAGTCATTGGGTGTCAAATCAGGGCTGCACGGCGGATGACCCACCAATTCAACGTTTTGGCCGGTCAAAAAGGCGCTGGTTTGAGCCGATGTGTCAGAGCTCGCATTGTCATGGTGCACAATGATTCGTCTTCTTTTGTTCGTTTTTCGAATTTCTACGAAGACTTCAGACAAACAAATTGTGGTGTACCAAGTTCCAAGATTCGTCACCTGTGACGATCTTATAAACGTCTTTTGAAGCACCGCGATCGTATTTTTTCACAATTTCTTTGCACCAGCCTTTTTTTGAGCGATTGTCAAATTGTGCGGGAATGTATGCTGGTGGAAGAAATGTCCAAGGATGCCTCTATCTCACGGTATGTCACATGACGATCTTGCATTATCAGTTACGCACGGCATCAATGTTCTCTGGCACAACAGCCATTTTTGGACGACCTTCACGACCTTCGTCTTTGAGCGAGCGTCGGCCACGATTGCATTCATTAAACCAGTTTTTCACAGTGCTATAGGATGGTGCTTCGTCGCTATACAAAGATTTAAGATCATCGATGCACAATTGTCGTGATAATCCACGTCGAAAAATGATCGCACAAAAATGATCACGAGTAAATTCCATTTTCAAGTAACTGTGAACAACACAAATTATGATCGTACGTCAAAACGTTCTGAGTACGTTTATGCTAAAAACTGTCAAACTTTCCAATGGAAATGACAGATGGCGCCAGGCAACACTTAGTAATGTTTATTAATTTAATAATAATCATTATTAAAACGTAAAATTCCCTGGAGTGCTCATAAGTGGACCCATAAATTGGATTCGCTTCATCTCAGCTATCATTAAAACAGTAAATTTTTCGCAAAATCGTTGAAAGAGGATGACCTATGGTACTTCTTTTGTAAAGGGTTATTATTTATTTATATGAATTACAATACAAAGTACATTTATATTCTAATTTTACGGTCCAGGGAAAAGCCGGGTGACAAAGACCATGCTGCTTGTTGTATTTGTGTAGCGACAGATCAGAGCCTCTGGTGGGAATCGAATCCACGACCCCCCAAACTCATAGGCGAGCTCGCTACTAACTCACCTACTAGGGCGATCTTAAGGGGTAATATTTTGTTAAAGAAATTCTTTAGATGACAATTTTTTGGAGGTATGAAGGCGTGTTAGCGGTTCGAGTACATTAACAAAAATAAGTTTTTAAGGGTCTTCTTTATCTTGTTCTCGAGCGTGAAAGCCATATTTCATCGTAATCTGTCTAAAATGAGGTGAGTTGGAAGTTCGAGTGCACTAAGAAAAATATGCATTCAAGGGCCCTCTTAATCTTGTTCTCGGATTTGATAGTCTTATTTCGACATCTTATACCTCAAATCCACCTCTGAATGAAGTGAATACAGATTTCATGACTTCTATGATTTTTGACATATGCAACTCTATGGTGGAGGGTCGAGTGCATTAAGCAAAATATGTGTTCAAGAGTCCTCATTATTATGTACTCACCTTGCAGATGCTATGTCGTATACCTATTTCGATGTCTTATGCCTATAACCCTTCCCCGAAGTGCGATAAAGACTATAAAATTTTCATGATTTCTATAATTTTTGATAATGTTTTGAAGCGATTTTTTGGGGTAAGGAGCTGAGTTAGAGGTTCGAGTACATTAACAAAAATAAGTTTTTAAGGGTCTTCTTTATCTTGTTCTCGAGCGTGAAAGCCATATTTCATCGTAATCTGTCTCAAATTCATTCCTGAAGCAATAAAAAAATAAAAAATCCGTGAAGTTCGAGAAAAACTATACAATTTTCATGATTTCTATAATTTTTGATAATGTTTTGAAGCGATTTTTTGTGGTAAGGAGCTGAGTTACAGGTTTGAGTACATTAAGCAAAATATGAGCTCAAGGGTCCTGTTTATTTTGTTCTCAGACATTAAAGTCATATTTCGACGACTTTTGTCTCAAATCTTTCTCTGAAGAAAGAAAAAACGATCATGCATTTTATGATTTTTGACATATGGTACGTTTTGGAGAGGGAAGGTTGGAAGGTGGAGTATTCTAAGGAAAGTATGTGTTCAAGAGCCCTCTTTATTATGTTCTCACACATGCAGGTCTTATGCCTATAACTCATCCGCGAAGTGCGAGTAAGATTATACAATTTTCAAGATTTCTATGAGTTTTGACATGTACTACTTTTAATGGCGCTTTTTTGGGGTAAGGAGCTGAGTTAGAGGTTTGAGTACATTAAGCTAAATATGAGTTCAAAGGTCCTGTGTTTAGCTTGTTCTCAGACATGAAAATTATATTTCGACAACTTCCGCCTCAAATCTATCTCTGAAGAAAAATACGTCCACGATTGCTTTTATTTATGAGATATGGCACTTTTTGATGGCGATTTTTTTGGGACAAAGAGGTGAGTTATGGGGTCCAGTACACTAAGAAAAATATGTGTTTGAGGGTTATCCTTATTATGTTCTCGGGCTTGCAAGTCTTATTTCAACGTCTTATGCCTCAAATCCATTCTTAATTACAAAAAAAGAATAAAATATTGAAGATTTATGTGCCTTTTGACATATGGTTCTTTTTGATGCTGATTTTGGAGGGGTAATAGGGTGAGATGGAGGGTCGCTTGTACTAAGAAAAATAAGTGTTCAAGGGCCCTCTTTATTATGCCCTCTGATTATTATGCTGTTTATATTAAAAGACTTTTGTTTCAAATCTATCCCTGAAGTAAGATAAGAAATTTTTCATAATTTCTACGATTTTTGACAGACGCTACATTTTTGTGTAAGTAGGTGAGTTTGAGTACGCTGAGGAAAATGTAAGTTAAATAAGGGTCCTCTGTATTTTGTTCTGGGACATCAAAGTCATATTTCAACGATTTAAGCCTCAAACCCATCCCTGAAGTAAGATAACATTTTTATGAAATTTGACATATTTATTTTTATGGGGATTTTTTGAGCGAGGAGGTTAGTTAGACTGTTGAGTGCAGTAAGCAAAATATGATTTAAAGAGTCGTCATTATTATGTTCTAGGACATGCAAGCAAGTCACATTTAGAAGTCTTCTGTTTCAAATCCCTTAAGAAAGAAAAAAATAAATTTTCATGATTTCCATGATTTTTAGCTTATGGTATTTTTTGATGGCGATTTGTTGGTGTAAGGAGGTGAGTTAGACGGTGGAGTAAACTAAGAAAATTATGAGTTCAAGTGTCCTCTTTATTATGTTCTTCAACATACATGTCATACATAGACGTCTGAGACCCCAAATTCATCCCTAAAGTAAGATAATACAATTTTCATGATATCTATGACTTTTGGCATATGGTATTTTTGATGAAGACTTTTGATGGCAAGGAGGTGAGTTGGAAGGTCGAATACATTAAGAAGATGATACATAAGACACATACGAGTAGTTACTTTAAATCTTAAGCGATTATCTTCAAATTGGACGTTCGTTCTGGGATCCAGAAACTACTCTCTTTCAACGATAATTGGAAATAGTGGAATCTATAGCTCTTAGGCTTCATAACGTAGGTTGATATAAAATTAAAATATTACTTTAGACATTTTTATTTTGTTATTCGACCTTTTATCTTACGTGTTTTTTTTTTTATTAGTACGAAAATTTAAAGTATTTAATTTTCTTTTTCAGATTTTCTACCCACAAAAGCACTGTATCTCTCCGCAACCAAAACATGAATCCATACCGTCATTAAAACATAGCTTTCATCAGTAATACTCCAACTGAATATTACTACGATGTCGCTGCAGTCTGCGAAGAGGATGGAGAAGGGGAGGAGGAATCAGGTGATGAGACGTCGTCAACCGATATATGGAGTGACTATAAAACCAACATTAGTACGTGAGTATTGTTGATATGATACCGGGAAGCTACTAGAGCTGGAGCTGAAGCTGCCGAAGCAGAAGCTGAAGTTGCATTGAACAGAAATGTCAGTAAAAATTTCATAATTGCACATGCAGCAATAATGTTCAGTATTTATGCATACATTTGTTCCTTCTCCACCACCTCCTCCTCGCCGGCCCAATTTACAGGTCATAGTAACCGCAACACATTTGAATGGGAAGAGGAAGGGAAATGGTTTTAAAAATCCAATATGCGAAATAGGGGGAAAATCAAACATTCACGCATTCGAATGACTTTGGAGGGATGTGAGGAAAGTATGGGAAGTAAAGAAAGCAATTAAACACGAACGATTTGCGGCATTTATATATTTTGGTGGAAATCCGTTTCAGGACATTTTAAGACATTTAAGGTCCGTTCATCTGTATGAGTGGCAAGAGAGTACCATAACTCTCGAAAGTGGTGATCAATTGACTTAAAAATCTACTATGTTCTGCTATCTGAGGCTTAGTTCGAAGATAGGTCATATTAGTTCTCTAGCAATCATCTAAATTTCTTCCTATTTTAAATTTTATAATCATTTTGCAATGACTATAATCCGCCAAAGGTTATCTACTCCCTCTATTAAGGAGGAGATAAGCCAATTGTATCTCTACTATGTAATAGATAACCCAATTTGTCGCCGACTAAGGCACAGATTAACCAACTGGCCCTCTACTGCGGATCAGATAACCCATATCGTCATTTACTAAGGATTAGATAACCCAATTTGTCGTCAAATAAAGAGTATAATTTAACTTGTCGTCTTCTAAGGAGTATATAACCCAACTGACCGCCTACAAAGGGGTAGATAACTCTCATACACGTCTACTAAGCAGTAGATAAACCTACTAGCATTTTACTAAGGGGTAGATAACCAAACTGGCCCTCCGCTAGGGAGTAGTTAACCGAATCTGCCATCTAATATACGAGGGCTGCTATATATATTTCTGGCCTTTAATGAAAATGCGAATATTTATAATCAAAATGGTTTTATTTTTTTTCAAAGTATTCTCCAGCATGATTTATACACTTTTGCATGCGCCGAAGAAACTGGCGACCATTTGCTTCGAAGTGCTTCTTCCACGAACAACTTTCGTTGGATTTGGCTCGTCTTCGAAGACCCACACGGTCGATTGCTGTTTTGTTTCGGGCTCATACGCATAGATCCAAGATTCGTCACCTGTGACGATCTTATAAACGTCCTTGGAGGACCGCGATCGTATATTTTCAAAAATTCTTTGCACATTGGTGCAAAGCCGAGCCTTTTTTGAGCGATTGTCAAATTGTGCGGGATCCAACGAGAACAAACCTTTTTTACGGCCAGGTGTTCATGCAATATCGAATGTATGCTGGTGGAAGAAATGCCCAAGGATGCCTCTATCTCACGGTATGTCACATGACGATCTTGCATTATCAGTTCACGCACGGCATCAATGTTCTATGGCAGAACGGCCGTTTTTGGACGACCCTCGTCTGTGAGCGAGCGTCGGCCACGATTGAATTCATTAAACCAGTTTTTCACAGTGCTATAGGATAGTGCTTCATCGCAATACAATGATTTAAGTTCATCGATGCACTCTTGTCGTGATAATCCACGTCGAAAGTTGTGAAAAATGATCGCACGAAAATGTTCACTAGTTAATTCCATTTTTTTGCCAAATTGATTTTTTCAAGTCACTGTAAAGAACACAAATGATGGTCGTACGTCAAAACGTTCCGAGTACGTTTATGCTAAAAAATGTCAATCTTTCCAATGGAAATGTCAGATGGCGCTAGGCAACAATTAGTGTTGCCTAGGCCAGAAACACAACCCTCGTAACACAACTGGTCGTCTACTAAATAGTAGATATATCTGATTCTGTCATATGATGACATACTAAATCTAATTTAACCACTACTGAAATCAGTATACTCAGGTAAATTGGCACTTCTTTTCCATTAGGGAACTTAAATGTTTACTATTTAATCGTTGAATTTCGAAAACTGGTCTCAACTGGTCCTCTACTAAGGAAAAGATAAGTCCTCTACAAAGGAGATAACCTAACTGGCCATTTACTAAAGAGTAGACAACCAAACTGGTCGTCTACTAAGAAGTAGACAACTAACAGTTTCGAAGGTGTATTTAACGTAGATAACCCTACTGGCCCTCTACTACGGGGTAGATACCAAATTTGTCGGCAACTGAGGCATAGATAACCCAACTGGCTGTCTACCACGGAGTAGTAAACCCAACTCGTCGTTTAATAAGGAAACTGGCGCTCTACTACGGTGTAGATAATCCAATTTGTCGTCAACTGAGGCGTAGATAACCCAACAGGCCATTTACTATGGATTAGATAACCCATCTAGTCGTTTAATAATTAGTAGATAACCCAATTAGCCATTTGCTAATGAGTAGACAACCAAACTGGTCATCTACAAAGGAGTAGATAACCCAACTGACCCTCTACTAAGCAGTAATTAACCAAATTTGTCGTCAACTAAGACGTAGATACCTCAACTGACCCTCTACTACGGAGTAGATAATACAATTCGTCGTTTAATAAGGAATAGATAATCCAATGAGTCGTCAACTATGTCGTAGATAACCCAACTTGCTCCCTACCACGGAGTAGTTAACCCAGCTAGTAGTTTAATAAGGAGTAGATAACTCAATTTATTTTCGACTTAGGGGTAGATAGCACAACTTGCCTCTACTAGGTAGTAGATAACCTAATTTTATGTCAACTGGGGCGTAGGTAACCCAATTGGCCCTCTACTATGAAGTAGATAATACAACTGAATGACACTAAGTAGTAGATAAATTGTCGTTTTACCAAGTAGTATATAAGCAAAAAGGTCATCTACTACGAAGTATATAACCGAACTGGTCTTATAATTGGGAGTAGATAACTCATTTTGTCGTATAATAAGGAGTGGTTAACCCAAATGGTCGTCCAATGAGGAGTAAATTTCCCTATTGATGCATTTAGCACGACGTAACTGATACCAATCGTTCCGTACACGACCAGATCAGTGATAGATACCAATTTAACCAGTCAGCAGATTCAGTCCAATCCGTAGGGTACACTTTTAATGCCGAGAACGAAATTTGAAAGAACTATGAGTAATTGGGTAATTACAGAGTTTGGGCGCCCAGTGTCTAAAAAATGACCATCAAAAAGTATTAAAGATCGAAACAAAATTTTTCTCCCATAAAATAGTACTAAATGTCATCTTCAAAAGTTGAAAAAAAAACGGTAAATCCCATTCGACTCAGCATTCATAGAAGAAACATTTTCACACGCAGTTATACGAGTATCATCCCAATTATTCCACGATCCTCGTAACTTCATGAAATATCACAATGAATCAGAATGTGTCAACCACTAGTACAAGGTATTAAGGAAGAAGAGTAGAGGGTACTCTACAGTTACATGCAAGTTTGGGGAATTATGGCTCATATACCAAAGTGTCTCTCCCTCTTTGGCGAACCACACATTTCAAATTACTTCTGTACATATGGTTTTGATGGGCCCTGGAGTTCCCTATACCAAATACGCATTGGCATCATCTCACAATTCACCATTCGCCTCCACCCCCAATTTACCAGTCACTCTTAATTTGGGAAATACATTTTTAGAACATTTACACAGTCGAGTGCATAAATCCATGTTGTCTTCTATGTTCGTTCGTCCGTCCGAGCTGTGTGCCCGCCACCAGTGGAAGTCACATCGACTTTATTAGCCAGCCTTAGGCATGTTTGGACACCACACTACTAAACATGCGAATGCATTCGCAACGCACACACACACACACTCGCATACTTTTGGTGATCAGTGTAATCGACAACAATATAACCAGATGCTACTTTATTCACTCATTTGGAGGGTATTAAGGCATGTTATGTGATATGTATGATGGGGTCTGGGTCGGCCGGCTCTAGTCTGGCCTCATCTGGTCTGGTGTGGTGGAGTTTTTGTTACTCTGTTGCTGTTGTCTCATGCTCCTGGTGCTGCTGTTGGTTTTGCTGTTCTGGTTGGTGTTTATGTTGCAGATTCTGCAGTACCGCTGTGTACTGTGTTCTGTACTGCTGTGTATTGTACATTAACAATTACACATTAAGGCAGATGACAGTGTTTCGGAACTTAAAATAAACCGAAAAAAATAAATTTATGGGATTGTCCACAAATTCGGTTACAATAGCTTTCTTATCGTTGTATCAATTTGAGGCTAAATAAATAATTTTTTGTTGTTCTCTAACGTTCGCCGTTGATGATGATGGCTTCGCCAACTTCCTTTTGGAGGAAGTACGAACCAGTTATGAGGCTTTCCCATAATCTGCACCAAAATTATGATTTGGCATCAGTGACTGAATAATAAACAACAGATTTGACATACACAGCCTGACCGCCACAACTTGCATTCAAGATTCACCAAAATTTGTATTTCCATCCGATCGCAGAGTGGAGATTCTGATACTGTACTGAAAACGGTAGTTTTTTTTAATTCGGTTCAGATTCTGGTTGAAAGAGTCGTTTTTATGTCATTTGCCAGTGGACCGACCTATTGTGCGCTCCTGTCACATCTTTTAAGATGAGTCAGATCCTTTTATATGAATCAGACCCTATAAGATGAGTGAGATCTGGGCACCCGAAGTATCGGTATCTTGCACTTGCGAAACTCAAAAGCACAAACTGATAGCTTGTCGTCAGTTGAGGGATCTGCTTCATTGGTGTTCAGGTTCTGGAATTTGGCAACCTTAATGTGGTGCGTCGATAGAGACCTGGGAAAAACCTGAATAACATTGGCTCAGTAACAGTGAAGATTGAGCGTATCGAACGGCTCTCGATCATATACTAGATAGTATCGTATTGATCGCCACCCCATACAGGTCTCAGATGTGTCGGAAATGTTCTTGTTTGTCGTGGCATCAGAAGAGTCTCTGTTGGGGGTGCTCAGCGAAAACGTGAATACCAGCGATATTCGTCAGCGTGAATATTATTCAAACCCGCATGAAACGTTCATTGATCTAAATGTTTTCTTTTACACCGTTGGACCTCGCGCTTTAGATCCTGAAGATCTATCCTGAGGGGTATGTATGGAACCTATCAACTAGGCTGTGGTTGCGACGGTTCTTCCGATAGCAGCACAGAAGGTGCTGCTTCGACAACATATAAGTATAAATGTTTCTCCGCACTTGAACGATCTTCGTCTTCTCCATAAAGGCGGCCTTCGGAAGAGATGTTCAGGTAACATGTATCTCTTAGGGGTATTCTGATAGGTCTATATATTCATCCACTACGTTTCTTTGTCGATTTGTCAAGTGCTGCCTGGGAACTAGGATCTTGTTCCTACTTCTTACTGATCTAGAAACTTTTTTTGTACCGTTGGACATAAACTGAACGGACTGAGTGGGAGAAGCACATCCAGTAGGAGGTGGTTGGGATGGTTTATCCGGTAACAACCCGCAGGTACTGCTTCGAGTACATAGAACTGTGTCTTCGAAAGGGCACGATATTTCTCTTCAAATGAAGGTGGTCCTCGGAAGACATGAAGAAGTACCTGTAGCTGCTCTTAGGGCGGTACTCCAGCAAGGTTTTAGTTTCGACTTTCCAAGTGCTGTCGGCGAACGTCTTGAGGACCTTGTCCCATTTCCTATTGATCTAGATATAGGCTTTACTTTGGATCTCGTGACTTTACTTTCTCTCCAAATGAAAATGATCCTCGGAAGACATGAAGAAGTACCCTGTAGCTGCTCTTAGGGCGGTACTCCAGCAGGTCTGTATGTTTAGGCCTTAGTTTTATAAGAGATCAATAAGATTTCTTTCTGGAGTGCTGTCGGTAAACGTCTTGAGGACCATGTTCGTATTTCTTATTCTATAACAGATATCGGTCCCTTCTACAGAAGATCTGAAAACTATGTCGAATGTGACGTAGAATTCTGGCGTAGTTCGTATGGTAGGAGAGGCTTTTTTGCACCATTGAACCTTGGGCTCTGCATCCTGAATATCTACCTTGAAATGTCAAGGTGAGTGAGCCTATTCAATAGTTGGTGATAGTGTTGGTTACTCCGACAGCAATGCTTTGACAATATTGAATTCCGTCTCAGGTTTGGTCCTCATCTCCTCATAAAGGTAATCCTAGATAGATATGGGAAGGCGCCGTGAAGCTGTTCTTAGAGGCCTTCGGTCAGGTCTGTATGTTCTTCCACAGCATTTTGCATATATTCGGTGACCACACTGTCACTGCATGGTTGGTCGCGGAGGGTTATTATGTCAGAGATCAACCCCCGCTGGTACTGCTTTCACGGAATTGAATTGTGTCTCCGCACGGGGATGATCTTTGTCTCCTCTTGTAGGTGGCCCTCCAAAAATGAAGATGCAACTTGTAGCTGTTTCTAGGATGGAATTTTGATAGGGCTGTATATTCTTCCACTGCGTTTCGCACACATTCGATCACCACATTGTCACTTCATATCGGGATATAATTTAGTAAGAGATCAACAAGGGTTCTCTACCGATTCCATGAGTTCTGTCGACGAAAAATTTAAGGACCTTGTTCAGACTTCTCATTCTATAACAAATATTAGTGTCTTGTACAGTAGATCTGAAAACCCTGTCGAATGTGACCGAGAATCCTGGTGAAGTTAGAGGTCGGAGAGGCTATCATTAGCACCCTTCAACTTCGGACTTTGCAGGGGCATAATCGTTGTCTCCTCTTGAAGGTGGCCCTCTAAAGAAATGGAGATGCAACCTGTAACAGTTCTTAGGATGAAATTCTGACAGGTCTTTATGTTCTTCCACTGCCTTCCGTACACAGTCGATTAACACACTGACGCTTCATATCGGGCTGTAGTTTCGTATGAGACCAACAAGGATTCTCTGCCGATTCCCTGAGTTTTGTCGACGAGACATTTCGAGGCCCTTGTGCATACTTCTCATTATATAGTAGATAGCGTGGTATGTGCAGAAGATTTGAAAGAACAAGTGCTGTTGGCGAGCGATTTGATGACCTTGTTCCTAATTCTATAGCAGATAGCGGTGGCATTTGCAAATGATCTGAAAAGGCTGTCGAATGTGAGCTAGGGAAATGTCTTTCCTACATGCCCTGCATTCGTTGTTATACTCGTATGTTTGTCCTATACGGCACAGGCGTGTTTATAAGTTTGAATGTCCTGTTAGAAAGTCTATCATCTTACTGACTTGTTTTCTGCTCATTTGTGTCACAAAATCGAAGTCCCTCAAACTGTTTCGCCATCCCGCAGAATTGTGCAATTATATGTACTACATGATGTTCTCTCCTTAGAATAGTCCAAAAGATACACAGTTCACCATATGCTTAACAATCGTTACTCGCTCAATCGTCACTGCCTAACGGCCGAACACTTCAGAAGGTTAGGTATTGAGTCCAATGACTTGCAGGATCTGTGCGGATGAGGAAGAAGTAGAAAGCATTGAACACCTGCTTTGCTACTGTCCCTCATTAGGTAAACGACATCTGGATATACTGGGATCTTTTCTAGGAGGTAGGACAGATCTTTCCGCTACCGATATTTGCACTTAATAACTTTTTTCATCAAACGGGTTGGTTTCGATGAGGAGCATCTGAGCCCGTGGTATCGTCAGGGACCTACATTGATCTATGTGAGTTGGCAAAGCTGGCTACCACCCAAACCTAAACCTAAAACTAATGCGTTAACAGCCATTTGACTATCTGTGAAGATGTTAACATCTTTTGAAGATGTTAATATGACATCAGGAAAGGTTGGAGATTGCTGCTGTTTGGATGTTGCCAAACAGAGATTCTAATATTCTTCACTATAAGGTGTTGTAATGAAAACAGAAGAACCGACTTTATCACCAAATTTTTTCTCGGTTTCAAGACACTGTCTCTTTCTGCACTGCCATACAATGTAAACGAAGAAGAAGAAAAGGCAAAATACAAGAACATATTCCTGGTAAGCAGTCTGGGGTCTGTCTTGTTGCAATCACTCACTCCCAACGTCAGTCAGAGTCTGTTTCGTATGTAGAGCTCCAACGAAACGAGGCCATTCTGCATGATTAAACATTATATACTCAAATAAGATAATAAGCTTATTAACTGATTACCCGCTTAAGTTAAAGCTGTTACATGTTGCACATGCAGTTGTTGTTGTTGCTATTGCAAGAAGTGTTGGACTGAAAGTCTGGAAAGTAACTCTCTTTTTCCCTTCCCCCGAGGAGTTGCCCGAAAGACACAAGTGATAATCTACAGGAAATGGATAAAGAGTGTAAAACAGAAAATTCTCATGATTATTACTTTATATTGAAACAATGGCGATGACGACGGCGGCGATGTCTTCATCCATCTTTCAGACTTTTCGGGGAGTAAAGAGGACACTGCATTCTGATGCATCAAGTAAATTTTGTTATTTGAGCTCCTTGTTTTGTAGATTACAATTTGTAATTGAAGGTTCGGTCCACAACGAGAGATGGAAAGAAAGACAGACAAGTAAACATTGACGGAAACGAGTAGCTTTACAGCCATTAGCTGTTACAGTGAGTGTGAAAAAAGGTTCTGTTTTGTTTGAGAGGGGTCTTTAAATCAAGAGTCTTTTCTTCGTTCATTTGAAATCTGTTTGAAATCGGGCAAGAATTGTTTGCCATAGCTTGAAACAAAGAAGAGAAAGCAATAAGAACAAAAGAACAGATAATTGTTGAAAAATAAAGTAATTTTCTGATAATCATCATCGTATATGACGACTGAATGACAATAAGGCTGACGAAGGAAGTTGTGCAGAATTTGCTGATGATACAGAATGTAAATGTTGATAGAATGTCAGCAGTGCATCATTAGAGGGGAAATATGGGATGTTCTACAAAGGAATTCGAAGGAAAAGAGTTAGAAGATGTTAAACTTGTTTTAGCCAAGGAACAAATACGATAAGGGAGTCATACACAGAAATTAGTAGACTTGCACCCGTATTGAGGAAGCTCCGTTAAGGCTTCGTTAGTGCTAACAGACAATTACTGTTCTCATATTGTGGGGAGTTTGACATCTATAGTCACAATAGCGTTAACGGAGCTTCCTGAAAACATGGGTAAGGACCAGAAGTCAACAGACAAATCCAGAAATTGCTGAAGAAACAGAAGTTGATTTTAATAGAAAGTCGGCACTAAATCAATGTAGAAATTAGTAGACTTGCACCCGTCTTAATGAAGCTCCGTTAAGGCTTCGTTAATGCTAACAGACAATTACTGTTCTCATTTTGTGGGGAGTTTGACATCTGTAACGTCCAGTTAGCATTAACTGATAATATGGGTAAGGGTCAGAAGTCAACAGACAAATCCAGAAATTGCTGAAGAAACAGAAGTTGATTTTTAAGATGAAATGTGGGATGTTTCACAAAGAAATTAGTAGGCTAAGGTTCAGAAGTTATTATTTGTTTCATCTAAGATGATTGTTCGAAGTTTGATGATAAGGTTGGCTTCGGAGTACACTGTAAGGAACTCAGTCTTGATATAGCTCACGGTCTGCCAGATACCTGTAGTGTCTATGAAACCAGAATAATGGCAATGAGTGAAGTCGCAAAGTCGCTGAGTCGTAACATTGCGACCAATACTGGCGTTGTCTCTTACTCGGATTGTCATCAATTCTCTGGAGGCCATATCTTTAACTTCACAAACGGCCCTCGACTGCCGCAGATCCCTTACCGAGGTAACATACACCTCATATGGGTACCTAGGCATAGGGATATCCCGAGGAACTGCAAAGCTGATGAACTTGCTACGAAAACGACGACATAACAAATTATCGAATAAATGGTGCCCCACTGTTCACATGCAAGCTTTGGCTTAGGCAAGAAGTAATCTGGCAGTACAATGAAATATGGTCAGAAATCGGCACCTGTAGGATACGTAGACAAATCTGGTCAAGATACGAACTGAAAAGGTAAAAATGTCCCCTCGCCCTAGAAAGGAAAAAACTGTCTACCTTAGTGTCAGTTCTGACGGGACACTGCCTGATCGGCGAACACACCAGAAGGTTAGGTATTGAGTACAATGACTTATGCTGGAGCTGTGGTGATGAGGACGAAGTGAAAGCATTGAGCACCAGCTTTGCTACTGTCCCTCATTAAGTAAACGACGTATATAATGGGGTCGGAATTTCTAGAAAGTCTGACAGATCTTTCCGGCACTGATATTCGTTCTATTGATCATTATCAAAGAGGTTGATTTCATTGAGGAGCCGGTGGTATCACTAGGTCTATGTGAGCTGGCAGCCACACTTTCCAAAGCCTATCCTTCATCCAAGATACAAACCCGATAAGGATATTTCAAAAAGAAAATATTATGCTAAGCGCAGAAATTATACTTTTAAGTAAAGACCCAACTTGCAAGAAGCAAAATCAGTTCGAAAGGGCAGAAATATAATATGATTTTTAGACCAAATATTGAATTAACCTGTAGCCTGCAAAATTTTTTTCGAAATAGCCCTTTTATATATTCTGGTAGAAACCGCTAACATTCTTACAGAAAATGCGATTTCGAAAAAACTGTCCTAGGTAGCAATGGGTCTAGCTGGGGATTCCTACGCTACGGGAAATGAAGTGCTTATTTACCTGAGTCTACTGGACCCAGTACTGTTTAAATTTGGACTTGTCACAGGTCAGATCACGTAGTGAGTGATTGATATAGTTAATTAGCTTAAAATTTAACAAACAATACTCGTATAGCTGGATGAGGTGGCCTTCGGTAGCTCAGTGGTTAGTGTGTTAGACTTCGATTCGGAAGGTGCTGGGTTCGATTCCCAACCAGGGCATACAATTTAACATAATCATGTCACTCAACGTACACACTACCACTAGAACAACATCTGATCGCCCAAGTCATCATAACACCATGACGAATATTAACAGAAATGCAGCGCTTCTAGTGGAGAATAGGAACGGCAACACTCAAATAATATCCATTCCCTGATATTAACAGAGGAATGTAAATTAACATTCGGGCAGTATCGTCTGGAAGTCTGCAATAGAAATAGGCTTAAGGATTAACGACTCAGCGTCTCCAACCCGCTACAACAACTACAACAACTGGATGATGTATGCCATTATGCGCCTGCGACTTGGAGGAATCTACACTTCAGTAGACGACCAATTGGGTTACCTAACCCCTAATAGGCGGGCAGTTGGGTTATTTACATGTTAATAGTTGTGTATATACACCCAAGCAGGCCCAGTTCGGTTATTATACTCCGTAGTAGAGGGATAGTTTGGTAATCTAGGGTTTTCCAACAAGAGGTGTTATTTTGGTATCCAAAGAAAAATGCATTTTTTTGAGATAAATGATCGGATGTTTATTTCATAATAAAGAGGAAGGTATGCCGTTAATAATGAAGCAACATCAGCCAAATGGCATTCAACACCAGTCGCAAGGTGTTGAATCACAAGATCTCGGTGGCCAATTGTGATCACCTCTTTGAGAGATAACACGGTCCGGAAACTTTTCCCGTAACAGAGCAATGGTTTCGTTGCTTGTGTGGCACGTAGCGCCGTCTTGTTGAAAGTAAACGCTGTCCAGATCAATACCATTCAACTCCGACCATAAAAAATCTCGATAGCGCAATCCTATTATCTACTCCTTAGTTGAGGACAAATCCTTAGTAAACGACAAGTTGGGTTCATTATTCTCATATGCTCCTTACTAGAGGCCCAATTGGGTTATCTACTTCTTAGTAGACTAAAACACTGATTGTTATTTCTCAGTAGACTAGAACAAATAGTTGTGTTTTCTACTTTTTAAAAGACTAGAAGACTAGTTGTGTTATCTACCCACAAGCAGAGTACCAGTCCGGTTATATACTCTTTAGTAGAGGGCCAGTTATGTTATCCACTCCTTAGTTTAGGACAAATAATTAATAAACGACGAGTGGGGTTATCTACACCCTAGTAGAGGTAAAATTTGGTAATCTACTTCTTAGTAGACTATAACAAATAGTTGCGTTTTCTACTTGTTAAAAGACTAGAAGACTAGTTGTGTTATCTAAGATAACACTACAAGATTAGTTGTGTTATCTGCTCCCAAGCAGAGTACCAGTTCGATTATATATGTACTCTTTAGTAAAGGACCCGTACGGTTACCTACTCCGTTGAGGACAAATCCTTTATAAACGATGAGTTATAGATTATCTACTTGTTAGTAGAGGTCAAGATGGGTTATCTAGATCCGTTTTCTACTTTTTAAAAGACTAGAAGACTAGTTGTGTTA
The DNA here is from genome assembly GCA_963930755.1 of Eudasyphora cyanicolor. NCBI lineage: Eukaryota > Metazoa > Arthropoda > Insecta > Diptera > Muscidae > Eudasyphora > Eudasyphora cyanicolor. The sequence goes on from OZ005735.1 coordinate 249,845,300, forward strand.
TCTACTCACAAGCAGAGTACCAGTACGGTTATACTATACTCTTTAGTAGAGGGTCAGTTATGTTATCCACTCCTTAGTTGAGAACAAATCCTTCGTAAACGACGAGTTGGGTTATCTACACCCTAGTAGAGGTCAAGTTTCCACTTCTTAGTAGGCTAGAACAAATAGTTGCGTTTTCTACTTGTTAAAAGACTAGATGACTAGTTGTGTTATCTACTCCCAAGCAGAGTACCAGTAAAGGGCCAGTACGGTTACCTACTCCTTAGTTGAAGACAAATCCTTTATAAACGATGAATTATGGGTTATCTACTTGCTCGTAGAGGTCAAGTTGGGTTATCTACGGCTTAGTTGATGACAAGTTGGAATTCATATTCTTTAGTAGAGACAGAGTGGGGTATCTACTCCCAAGCAGTGGATCAGTTGGTTTATCTACTGCTTAGTACTCCCAAACAGAGTACCAGTTCGGTTATATACTTGTTAATAGAGGACCAGTTCTGTAATATACTCCTTAGTTGGAAACATTTTTAATAAACAATGAGTTGTGTTATCTACTCCCGAGTAGAGGTCAATTTGGGTTATCTACGCCTTTTTATTATTTATTCCTAAGTAGAGAGACCAGTTCGGTTATTCATATAATCTGTGTAGAGGTTCACTTTGGTTATCTACTACTTAGTAAAATGCTGGGCCCATCCCTATCTTTAACGGACCGATCCCTATCCTTAACGGACCGATCCCTATCCTTAATGGACCTACCACAAGTTTGGTATTGTTGTACTGGTCCAATCTCCAGTTGGGTAATTTGTCAATTAATGTTCCTTTTGTGTGTGACGTACAAAAGAGGGTGTGGCATTTTCGTCCATTTTTAACTGAACTTTAGGGAATATAAAGGCTACCGTTTCAAATGCCTTTCACAATTGGCGCCCTCTACATCTCATGTGCATTAAAAACGAAGCTAGTTATTAAAATAAAGGGTGGTTAAATTGTAAGGGCCGATGTTGAATGTGAACGACACCTAAACGTCAAGCTTTTTTCTGCATTTCATTTGACATTTCTCAATTTCAGACTAACTCAATTTGAACCATGGACAGATACACAATCAAGCAACGCGTTAAAGTTTTTTAAGCCTTTTACGAAAATGGGCGTTCAAATCAAAATACATTTCGTGCACTTCGTGATGTTTTTTTGATCAGAATAATCGACCAAATGTGTCCACAATCGGGTGAATTGTGCGCAAATTTCAGCAAACCGGGTCTGTAGGAGATGTGAAAACACCTGTGCATGCTCGCCCAGTTCGTTTGGTGCGGCTTATGGGCTGGCGACCTCATCGGGCTATACTTCTTCGAAATGAGGCCGGTCAGGCAGTTACTATGAATGGTGTTCGCTATCGTGAGATTATAACGAACTTTTTATGGCCCGAATTTGAAGATATGGATGTGGACAATATGTGGTTTCAACAGGACGGTGCCACTTGCCACACAGCTAACGAAACTATGGCTCTTTTGCGCAACAAATTCAATGGCCGTGTTATCTCACGTCGTGCCGATGTCAATTGGTCGCCAAGATCATGTGATTTGACACCGTTGAACATCTTTCTTTGGAGTTATTTGAAAGAAAAGGTGTACGTCGATAAGCCAGCAACAATTCAAGAGCTAAAGGATAAGATAATTCGGCAGATTAACGGCATAGAACCTCAATTATGCCTCAGCGTCATTGAAAATGTTGACCATCGGATGGAGGTGTGCCGCCGAGGTCGCGGCCGAGGTCGCGGCCATTTGGCCGATATTTTCTTCCATACATAATTGAATCATACGAATATTCTCATAATAAAAAGAAATGACAATAATTTCCTAAATAATTTGTGTTTTATTCCAAATCAACATCGGCCCTTAAAATTTACCCACCCTTTATAATGAGCATAAACAAAACGCATCCATATTATTTTTAATGAACTATTGGAGCCATCTACTCATCTTATTGACTTAAACATTTTTAAAACAAATTTCTGCCCAAAAATTTGAGTACGATAATTATAATACGAGTATAATAAATATTAATCTACGCTCTGTGTTGGTCTTCTAATACTCCAATATCTCTCTTGGTATAAAAATCTCCTCCGGGAGGTTTAAGTAAATTTTCAAACCTCACCATAAGCGAAAACACAAAATGTATGTTTGTAGGATTACATATAAACATTAAAAACATAAGTGACAAAAAACCACAATTTATCATTATAATGAGATTTAGGTTGTTTACTTCACAAGTTTGCACGGGAAAATTTCCCATATTTGTTTAAGAAAAAGAAAACCGCCATCTATCATATATTTCCTCTTAACACTGCTAGTTAAATTCACAAATATTAACTTTTACGCGCAACTAAAAACAAAAAATCTCAAAAAAAATAAAAAGAAAAGCCGAGGATTCTTGTTCTAAGACAAACGAGGTGGTTGGGGGGAGAGGTTCACATACCCCACTTGGAATTGTCTGCGGCGCTTGTAGGCGTTTAGATAACCGCAGAACATCATGTGTTTCCGCTATGGAGCCCTCCTTCAAAGAATTACTTCCATATATGTGAATTTACAAAATTTCACACTTTGACTTTAGACTTCGAGACTGTGTGCCCCCAAAGAATTATGTAAATATACAGAAAGATATACATAGCAATGGATATGGACACATATTCGTATATATGTTCCTGATAACTAACCATTAGTTATCCCCCCAAAAATAGAAAAAAACAAGAACACAAAAGCTGAGATTTTTCGAGTGTTGACATAACCTAACACCATCAGCAGCACCAATACCACCACCAACACTGGAGTCATTCACCACCACCACAAAGAACAGTAACACCAGAGCAGCAATGTTTATAACAAATGATGGCGTCAAAATCGGATCCTTTGGTGTTATGCGCCGCCATACGTTATGGCAAGACATACGGTCGGACGGACACACAGACAGACACACAGACCGACAAAAAAGTTTGACTTATAAAGTGTTGCAGATACAAACATAAGTTAACCACTGAATAATATCCGGACAAACTTATAGAACCTATGATGGGAGGGAAGTACTTGTACGAGAGGTGACCGATAATTTGGGCAAAACATATGCAATATTCATATTTTATTATTTGCCGGGTTTCCTTTATGGAAGTGTTTATTCTGGTGGCAGTCGGGACCTGTATCAATTGCCAGGATAACAAATATAACCAGTATTTTTTTACTATTGAATTCTGAAGTATACGAACGAACAATACGAGTACTAAGTAATTAATAGAATATGTTTCCTTCTATGACTTCCCCTTATGTTCGTTGCTGTTGTTCTGTTGATTTTTAAGTTAATCCCAAATCGGCATGCTTTTATCATTTCAACTACTACTTGGTTGATCTGGTTTTGTTATCGATATCTGCCATAAAGAGTGTCAAATAAAGAAGACTCGAATAAAATTCCTAAGAAAAAAAAACAAAGAACCGCAAACAACATTATCATTCTTCAGAAATCTCAACCCTGCCTTATCATGCAATCCTCGTAGCCGTGTGCTCCACCACTCTACTAAAAAATAAAGTGTCTTAGGTCGGTCTAGACCAGACCTAATGCGACATGAATACCCGTACATCGCCGTGTACTCGAACTTACAGCTGAAGGCGCGCTGCACAATATTTGCAGGAGGTAGCTGCGAACTAGGAAACTAGACAAATGGTGGCCGGGGCAACCAAGACGGACGAACGAACGATGGAGCAAACAAACAAATGACATAACAAACAACTTCTAGATAAAGCAATGCAAACTGAAGTAATGTTACCCATTTTATACTTTTAGTGGATTCACACATAGCGGCGATACGTAATATAGCGTCACTCCAAATGTCCATAGAAACCTCCATATATGTCGATAGATAGATAGATGGCACATATATGTGCATTGGAACAAATGTCGTCTCTCTGTATACGTCGCCTCGCGTATACCTATGACAATATCTCTCTAAGTGTAGTGGCAACACACAAATCGTATTTGTTTTTAAACAAGAAAAATTCCATTTCGTTGTTGTTTTACATTGGCCGTTTGTCTACAGAAAAAAAGAATAAATAATAATACTATCCGTTGAACGAGATCTTGACTTGTAGTACAACAATTCAGCAATGGGTTTCATGTTCTACACAGAGTTGTACTCACTCGATGGTGCCACACAAAAACACCGTGACCGTAAGATATGGTTCAAGGGGGCAGGCGAGCACATCACATAAGATTTATACGAGGGGTAGTTAGGAAAGTTTTTTGAAAGAAATTTAAAAGATATTTGTTTTGACATTTAGCGCCATCTAGATTATTAGTTGAAAATCAATAATCATAATCTATGATCCCGGGATTTCAGGAGGTATTTACTGAACAAACTATTATTAGCATTCACTGAATTAAACTAAGAACAAATGTAATATAACGTTGACCATTGGCTCCATCTCCATATCAGTTGTGAAACAATGTTAAATTAGTCTCATAACAAAGTCGTTTTATGATAGAAAAGAGGAATTTTCCGTTTGAAGTGCAGCCATTAAAAAACATGAATTTCAAGAAATTCTACCACTGGCGCCACCTATATCTCAGTTGATAATCTATGATGCCGCAAATATACATACTCGTACATATGATGTCAGGATTTCAGAAGATGATAATAGTATATTCTCTTTGTGAGATTAACCTTCAATGAACAAGTAAGAAAGTTTCAGTCGGGTAAACCGACTAAGGTATACCCTCACTTTGTGAGTAATGTAATATTGAATATTACTCGAATTATTCTGTCAATTTGTGTGGGAGGTACCAGAAGGGGTTTATCAAATACACCTTTTTTTTTGCTGAACATTAGATACTTTAAATTCATTGCACTGTGCCGACTTATAAGCATTTATGTGCACTGGTATAAACGTTATGAGACATTAAATTGTGGTATGATTTGGGCATTTTGTGTAGGAGGTACAAAGAGGGGCGTGGCAATAACGCCCATTTTTCACAGGGCTATAGACACTATAAAAACATTACACTGTACAAAATTTCAAGTATTTTTATACACTGGTTTTAATGTTATAAGCTGTTAACTTTTGGTGCAAAAAGGTACCTTTGTGTGGGTGGTACCAAAAGGGGCGTGACAACAACACCCATTTTTCTCTGGACTGTAGGCAATATAAAAGCATAACACTGTACAAAATTTCAAGTATTTTTATACACTGTTATTAACGTTATAAGCTGTTAACTTTTGGTGCAAAATGGTGCATTTGTGTGGGAGGTACCAAAAGGGACGTGGCGACTGCGCCCATTTTTCTCGAGTTGATAACGACTAATAAGCTAATACTATGTGTGGAATTTCAAAAGATTCGAATAAGTAGTATAGCAGTTATTAAAGAATCAATATTTCACAACATTTTAACCCTTTGTGGGGGAGGTACTAGAAGGAGTGGACCAATATGGCCCATCTTCGAACTTAGCCGGAGATAGAAAAAAATATTACCACATACCAAATTTGAGGTCAATCGGTTACTCCTTTCGAGAGTTATCGTGCGCACCAGCCAGCAGACACACAGACAGACAGACAGACAGACGGACGGACATTGCTCATTCGACTTAAAATGACCCAAAACGGATTTCCTTCGAACATACTTGGGGTCTTAGGTCACTCCTTCGACGTGTTACACTTTTTTCCGTAGCAAATGATATATACCCTCGTCACACTAAAGTGAGGGTATAATAAAAAATGAAGGTAATACACAATTTGCTCCATCTACATATCAGTTGATAATCGAAGATCCAGCTGTGTAGCCGGAGGGGCATAGCGATATTCTAGGGGAGCCAAGAGTACATTTAATAAATAAATAGGTAATTTTTGGGGGATTATGACTTTTGAAAACGTCTAAAAGTGACTTGAGAAGGTTCTACGAATGAATAAATCGTTTCTAATAGAAATTGTGAAATTTGTAGACAACGTGAGGGATTAATCCAAGACATAGTTTTTAAAAATATTGTAAAATATTCTTCAATCTTTTTTTAAATTTCAAAACAAAAATATTCTTGTGTAAATCCATGGAAGCATAGCTTTAACTTAATTTTCCCAATGATTTCCCCTTCAAATATTATTTAATTTGATTACTTTGACTCACATTTTGCTGGGCTAAGAGTCCTGCTCTAGAAAGTTCGAAGAAAACGTTTCTATTGAAAATTGCATCGAATTGCACTTTTACTTAATAGTGTCTTTCAAAATTGACGAATTTCAACAAAATTTTATATTTAGTGAAAACTTAGGGGAAATTGTATTTTTATAGAATATTTCAGCAAAATTTAATTTCTATAAAAAAAGTTAAAGTATCAAATTTCTAGAAAATTTCGTCACACGTTTTTATTGAAAATTGCATAAAATTGTACTTTTATAATTATATCCTTTAAAATTGACCAAATTCATTAAAATGTCATATATATTGTATATTGTACTTTTATAATTATATCCTTTAAAATTGACCAAATTCATTAAAATTTCATATATACATATTGTATATTTAACGGATATTGTATTTGTATAGAAAATTTCAGCAAATTTCTTTGATATAAAAATTTAATACAAATCGATTGGTATAGAAAATATGTCGAAAATCTAAATTTTTTAAAAAAATTTGCCAAAATTGCATTTTTCTAAAAAAATCTTTAAAATTTATTTTTTTTATAAAAATTCCTCAAAATTTAATTTTCCTAGAAAATTTCTTCAAAATTTGATTTTTGAAAATTTTGTCAATACATAAATTTTGTCATTGTTTTTTTTTGGTATATCAAAATATAATTTTTCGAGAAAATTTCTTTGAAATACACAATTTCTAGAAAATTCCTTTGAAATTAAATTTTTCCTGAAAATTTCACGAAATTGCATTATTTTAGAAAATTTGTTCAACAACATTTTTTTCATGAAATTGCATTATTTTAAAAAATTTGTTCAACAAAATTTTTTTTACGAATTTACATTATTTTAGAAAATTTGTTCAACAAAATTTTTTAGAAAAAATTTAATTTCAAGAAATTTTGTAGATTTTTCTGAAAAAAATCAATTTAGAAGAATTTTTATAAAAAAGTAAATTTTTAAGGAATGTTTTTATCTTTGCTTTTTATTTCTGAATAAGATGGTTTAAATATAACAAAAATAAAGTATTTTTAGCAATTTCATTGCATTTCATTCATAAAAATTTTACTAAAAATTATTTTTTAAAAAAGTTATACATTTTTTTTTAAAAATAAAAAAAATAAAAATAAAATTTTGTCGAAAATACATTTTTATTGAATTTTTTTTCTCGAAAATTTCTTTAAAATATACAATTTTTAGAAAATTTCTTCGAAATTTAATTTTTGTAGAAAATTTTGTTGAAATTGTAAACTTAACGGAAATTGTATTTGTATAGAAAATTTCAACATGCCTTTTTTTAAATTTAACAGAAATTGAATTTGCAGGGAAAATGCATTCAAAATTAGTCGTTTTAAGAAATACCGTCAAAATTGCATTTTTCTAAAAAAAAAATTTTTAAAAATTTATTTTTTATAAGAATTCTTCAAAATTGAAGAAATTTCGTCAAAATTTAATTTATTGAGAATTGTTTAGAAAATACATTTTTATTGAAATTTTTTCTCGAAGATTATGTCAAAATTTAATTTTTCTAGAAAATTTCTTTGAAATATAAATTTTTTAGAAAATTTATTCGAAATTTAATTTTTCTAGAAAATGTTGTTGAAATTTCATTTTCTAGAAAATTTCATGAAATTGCATTATTTTAGAAAAAATTTGTATAATAAAATTTTCTATTAAATATTTAATTTCAAGAAATTTAGTAGAGAAATGCAATATAAAAACCAGTAAGGAAAGGCTAAAGTCGGGCGGGGCCGACTATATAATACCCTACACCACTCTCGTAATATTGAATAACTCTGATATATAAATTTTGTAATTCATGTATAAATTTTTTACATAAATTTACTTTTGGGACATTTTATACTTAAATAATACCCTGTACCACAGTGTGGGCCAAATCGGACGAAACATATATATGGGAGCTATAGCTAAATCTTAACCGATTTTCTTTAAATTCGGTAGTGTTGGTTCGTGGATCAAGAAACTCTATCATTCTAAATTTCAAAACGATTGGATGTAAAATACAGCTTCTATAGGCCTAAAGGGCCAAATCGGACGAAAGATATATATGGGAGCTATATGTAAATCTGAACCGATTTCAACCAAATTCAATAGCGGTCTTAACAGCTGCGAAATACTCTAAACTGCAAAATTTCAGAACGGTCGGAGTGAAATTGCGACCTGTAGTCGACGAACAACTTTACATGGACGGACAGACGGACGGACGGACGGACAGGCATGGTTAAATCGACTCAGCTAGTGATTCTGAGTCGATCGGTATACTTTGAGGTGGGTCTAGCTGTGTTATTTTCAGGTGTTACAAACATCTGCCGTGAAACAAACTTATAATAACCTGTACCACAGTGTGGTGTAGGGTATACAAAATTTAGATAAATGCGATTTTGAAGAATTTTTATAAAAAAATACATTTATAAGGATTTTTTTTTAGAAAAATGCAATTTTGACGATTATTTTAAATACAAATTTTCTATAAATATTTTAAAAAAACTGCAGAAAAGTATAATTTCCAAAAAATTTTCAAGAAAAAACAGTTTTATGAAATTAGATTTAAAAATACAAACTGAAACAATTTTAAAATTTTTCAATTTGAAGTTTCAAGAATTTTGTACAAAAAATGATGATGAAATTTTCTATAAAATTTTAATTTTCATAAAATTTTCAAGAATAAATTCAATTTAAACGAAATTTTATTTTATTATTCATACTAAAAGTGATCCTGCGAGCTTATGAACTAAAGTGAGCTGGTGTGCAAGTGAGCTGGTGAACTAGTGAGCTGGTGAACTAGTGAGCTGGTGAACTAGTGAGCTGGTGAACTAGTGAGCTGGTGAACTAGAGTGAGCTGGTAAAATAAAGTGGGCTGGTGGACTAGTAAGCTGGGAATGCTCTTGCACAGATAGCATATTTTTCGTTATCGAAACAAACGAAGACAGTGGTTTTACGTGTCACACTCACGGCCTTTTTACGTGCTGCTCACGACCTCGTGCCTCTCACACCATCGTCTGAGCAGTCATCACAATGGCCAAACAATGGCATGTATTCGGCACCATTTCAACCGCCCTCCTACCTATCTTTGTCTCAAATCGGTATAAGAATTGTCTGTATATTTCTTAAACCCCAGTCTATTGTAAAAATCCAAATTGGTGCATCATGTCCGAATAAGACAAAATCAGATAGAACCAGGACACAATAGACCAAATAGGCCAATATTGATAACAAAATAAGGCTAACCTGAAGAGGAATTATAGTAACGAGAAAATTAAAAGAAAATAAGTCTAAACATCCAAATATCAAATATGTCAGGATTCAGAATATCGACCCTTATGGTCAAATTCCGTCCAGAAATTAGGCAAATTGCCCTAGGATTGAAAAACAATCAAGCTAGAATAAAATAGGTCAAGAAACAAATTCTAAAGAAACAAAATATGTCAGAATAATCCCGAATAAACGAACTAGTTCATTTAATTGAACTGAACTAAAATGAGCGATCTCTTAAAAGAGCTAAAAGGGGGGTAACGTTAATTCGTGCAAAATAGGGCTAATTTTTATGATTTTATTGTGACGAAACTGTTAAAATTTTTTGATTAAAACCAATGGTACATTAAAGAATAACTTTCAAAGTTTATTGTGTAAAATTTTCATAAAAAATATTCAAACATATCGCAACTACAGCATTTATGCGGAAGCGTCTCGAAAAAATTTTGAATTGCGGTGCCCCTCATAACTCGATACCGGATCATCAGAAATTAAAAAAAATATATTTATTTAGTTAGATAATCGTTAAAGCCAGGTAACGCTGTCCAGTTTTTTTTTTCGAAATTTATATTTTACAATTTTTGGGAACACTTTGAAGTGAAAAATGAGATTTTGCGAGAAAAAATCGATTAATTGGTTATTGTTAAATAAAAAAAATTAACAAATAAAAAAAATTAACAAATTAAAAAAAAACAACGGCGTTACCTCATTAATTATGTAAAGAAATAGTGTTAAAAATTTCAAAAGGATCGGTTCAGTAGGCTAAGTAGCACCCATCGAAGCCCACACTGAATATCCTGTATGAACGATTTAATGATAAGATTATCTCTCGCAGAGGTGTTGTGAGTTGGTCTTCGTGATCGGGAAGCTCATACTTCAATATATAATACATTAGAAAATAAGTACTTCAAAAACCCTGTAAAGTTGAGAGAATCTGCACTAGGTAAAACAAAACAAAAAAATACTGTCTAGTCAACCTCTTTTTAATCTATATGTTTTTTATTATGCCGAAAACTTCTAACAACATCCTCGCATCTAAGTGAGGTACAACATGGCTAGTTGAGGTTTTTATCTCCATGTTGAATGTTTTATGTTACTTTTTTGCTTTCTGCCGTTGCATTTCTCATTTTATATGGCGTCATACATATTATTTGCCACTTGAGGCAGTCACCGGCCGTAGTTGCAGAAACAACATATGAGTGTACAATTTTATTTTGTCAAACATTGACATTTTTAGTTCGATAACACATAAGATTGAGTTCCTAACATAAAACGTAGAGTCAATGGTTCAATACAATGAACATGGGGATATACAACGGAATAAATGGATGAACAGACGGACATACGGACAGACAGTTGGACAATTACAATCAGATTCAGCACTCTGCGAGTGCATAAATTCTTGTAATACAAATTTATTCGGTATTACCTGGGAATTTTTCTCTTTAGATGATTGGTAAGATTGAGTGTTATTACCAGAGGGGCATGTGAATATACTATATTTTAAAATTAAAAATAAATCTGGTCTACATGTAGACATTTGCTTGTGATTGTAGAGATTTTATGTGCAGCAAATGCTAAACAAATGCTGAAAACAATAAAGACAACAAAATGTATATAGCCGTAAAAAATTAAAGTAAAAAAAGGAGAACTTGACATGAAGATGGCGCTAAAGCAAACAGCAAAATTATCCATTTCATATAGAGATACCTAATGCAATAATAATGAGGCTAAAATTTAGCATAAAATTGTCAAATTAGTGAAGAATGTTCAATTTTTTTGAAAATAAATGTTTAACGCTTCCTAACGACATCTTCTGCACAAGTTTTACAATGATGTGTTTGGTTTTTATAAAATTGACGTCTCCGGGAATGCCTTCTGGTTCCATTTAATATTATTGCACATAATAAAAATAATATCTTTGTAATCCAGGTATTAAATCATTCAATTCTTTGGTTTTGAGATTTACAATTATCACTTACCAGAATAAAACATAAATAGAAACATTGCATTAGAATTGGAGATGACTTACCTGAAATAAAAGAAAAATGTGTGGTTAGATATAAGTAAAACTTATCGGAATGCGTATATATAAATTATAAAATGTAAACCAATTTTCTGCTCCAATACGAGTATGTCAGATTCCGGAGAGGTAACTAAATCTACAGAAAAGATATTTTTTATGGAAAATAATGAAATAATTGCTATCCATATATGCTATCCATATACACACACTAAATAATTGCTATCCATATACACAAAACTCACTTAGAAAAAATAACATTAGTTAACAAAATTTTTACCGAAGGGCTGTGTATAATATTTAAGTCATAAAGCTTAGGCCATTTTTATCTATCTAAATAAAGATGAACCTCTAAAAAAATTGAGGTTCAACAATATATTATAGCATAACTGGGGTGCATTTATCGTCATTTGTTCAGGAAAGCCTTAGATAATCCCAACCTTCATCTTTTTCTAATATAGTTTCTTCATCACTTCAGCGGCTTCAAAGATATATTACAAGATATTGCGAAAAATCCAAATGTTTTGAGTAGATTTTAATATTTTTTTAATTAAAACTTCATAAAAACATAGAAAAATTCTCAATTCGTATATTTTTGGTATTCTATCGTAAAGTCTGATCGGCCACGAATAAACCGAGATCATTCTGAAGAAAATCGAAGTATAATTTAATAAAAAAGTAGCTGATTTGATGGATTTCCTGAACCAATTACGATAAATGGTTATCCAGTTATGCTAAAATATGTGGGTGAATCCCATTTTTTTTAGAGGTTAATCCTTATTTTGGTAGATAAAGAAATATTTAAATATTTGATAGATTTTCCTAAAGGAAAGGAAATTGGAACAATATGGCCCTTATTCGAAATTATCATGAGAAAAAATCTACTAAATTTAGAAGGTTACTCCCTTCGAGAGCTACTGTGCGCACCAGCCAGTCATACGGACGGACGGACATTCCACAACCGAGTTTCCCAACCGGATTTCCGCCAAATATACTTAAGGTGACTCCTTTGATGTCTTACACATGGCCTGTAGCAACTGATATCTACCCTCGTTCACTATAGTGATTTATTTTAAATTCTCTTAAATTTATAATTTTGACAATTACACAGGGCGACAGACCAAAAACCAAAACCCGCGATACTTTTATTCTTGTAGAACAACGTTTGTTCTACGAAATTTGCCGGACAACCCCAAAATCCGGATGTACGGGTAAAAAACTATGTTCTTGCCTTTTTCACTTGAACGCCTATAACTTTGATAATTATAAACCGATGTTAAATCTCTAAAAGAATTTGGAAAGAAGAGAATTAGAGAGAGAGAGAGAATTAGAGAATTGATTTAAGCCTAACCAATACTTGATTTAAGCCTTACGAGTATCAGTACTTGATTAAAGCCTGATCACACTTATTTATTTATTGTTCTCTCGTTCGTTTTATACCTATGTACCATGTATATTAATTATACCATTTTTGCCTCTGCATTGTAAAGAATGCAATTTTTTAAATGGTATGTCAAAACACAATTGCTTGACAGCAAAAGTAAAAGTTTAGCTGTAATAATTCGATTTAAATATACAAACATATAAGGGATAGCATCAACGAAACGAACCAGAATTATTACCAACTTCAAAAAACTTAAAAAAAAAGTCACGCCAAGTAATATACTCGTATTTCCAAACACTGCTTGAATGAGAAACGAATTGGATATGGTTACGCACAAATGTTTATACTCGTACATATACATCGTGTCGATTTATATGCGTGTGTGTTTGATGTTGCGTCAGCCAAAATCAACCACCGTAATGAGAGTGGATGAGAGGTAATTTTATTGTGCTCTATAATAGTTCTGTCTCTCATAGATTAAAATAAGCTCATATTATGCTTAATTTTCCATTTCAAGAAATGTTTACTTACTTTCAAGCATTTTACACTTATTGTAAGCCTTTCAGCGATTGATTTTTTCAATTTAAGCCGCCTTATACTTGTTTCAAGAAAACCTTAGTACGAACGTACTTAAATTTTTAAGTACGATTTCGGCTTAAATTAAGAATTTTTTACTTGAATTTAGTATGGCATTTTTACTGCGATTACCACATCGTCCGCAAATGGTACGAACTTGCATCCACAACATTCTAGTTCTAACAGGATTCCATCCGCCAATAGGTTTCAAATTAGTGGAGACAGAACGTCTCCTTGTGGGGTCCCTCTATTTACAAAGACCCTATGAGGACCCAAGATTTGCTGTTATGCATTTTCTTTGAGCAGTCTTTGAATAAGTCTAATCAACCTGGAGTTTAAACTTAGATGTGATAACATAATTGCTTTAAACTCATCGCGTATTCCGGCTCTATCGAGCTCATACTTCAAAAAATATAGGTACACTGAAAAAAAAATTGTCATAAAATTAAAGAAATGCTCCAAAGACGTCATTAGTTCTTAAAATAAGTACATTTTGTACTTAAAATATAGATAATTTCAATAATATTAAGTAATTTACTTAATTTTAAGTAGATTTTCTTAATTTTAAGTACAAAATGTACTTATTTTGAAGACTAAGTACGCCTTTGGAGCAATTCTTTAATTTATGAGAATTTTTTTCAGTGTAACTTTCATAAAAAAAATTATTTAAAAAAATTAAATTAACTTTAAAAAAATTAAATTAACTTGACCATAACAAATTTTGGCCTCAATCCACATAAAAACCAAGTTTTTAGGTCTCAGACACAAATCTGTATTCAGTATTTTAAACAACTTTTGCAATGACTATAGATTGGCTTCCACACAAAGTACCATATTCCATTACAGACAATGTGAGCGCATACCTTAGTCGGTTTACTCGCCTGAAATTTTCTGACTTGTTTTAAATTTATGTTCCTATGTCTTTAAACAAAAATGTAACTGATTCAATTAAGTGTGTGATAAATATAACAGAACCTGAGCGTCCCAGTAGGTGAGTTGGTAGCGGGCTCGTCTATGAGTTTGGGGGCCGCGGGTTCGATTCCCACCAGAGGCTCTGATCTGTCGCTGCAAAATCTAGCCACATGGTCTTTGTAACCCGGCTTCCCTGGACCATAAAATTAGAATATAAATTTACTTTGTATTGTAATTCATATAAATAAATAAATAAATATAACAGAACCATATTTTGAATAATAAAACAAAAAATATTATTTTATGTTGACAAATATAGATTTTATTACAATTTCCTTTTTAGATATACATAGATATTTATAAATTACGATTTCTGTGAAGTCTTCAATGAAAATGTTTCCTTGTCTGCCACGGACAACTCACCGCATCCAAAGACTTGTCTAAATGTATCGGAATGTCGTACCGGTGTATTTACGCGTGCGCATGCATCGTAGCTATGAAAATCTGCCATAGGATGAAAACCACACATAGGAGAACAGAATATCTGAGCATAATTCAAGAAGAAAACCTTTTCCATGGTAAATACGGTGTTGCGAAGAGAAGCGGTTAGCGATAAAACTTTGGGTTGATAAGCGGCAAAGGTGTCATAGGCCAGCTTCAAGCCGGCCATATCATTAATGACGGGATCCTTAACGAAATCTTCTTCTTCATCAGAATTTGGTTTTTCTGAAGCCATATAAACGCCCTTCGCATCTATGTGCAGATGTTGTGAATCAAAGGATTTGGCGATTTCGTGAGCCAACAGGTAACCCAAAGAACTGAAGCTGAAGGTATCGCCCATGGCACGTTGATAGAAGGGCTCCTGCAGCAAGGTCAAAGGCATGAAAATGAGATTGAGTCGGGGATATAATAAGGGTAGAGGATAAGGCTGGTCCCTTTTCTCGCCTTCACTTTCTATGGGTCTAAAGTCTAGATATTCCAGAGAATCACGTTTATAAACCTTCGTCAAAGTAGAGTGTTGGATATTGAATTTGAAGCGATTTAAACGTAAACGATTGCCATAATAGTCGGAGTCCATAAGGTGTAGCTTTTCATAGTAAAGGTCCACCTCTTGAGATGATTTATCGAATATGTAGAGCTCAAGTTTGTCAAGTTTAGCTAACATATAATCCATAAGTTCGGGAGATAAACTGACGCCATTTTCTTTTAGGGTTATTGTGAATCTGTTTTTCAGCTTTAAAAAGAGATTTTTAATCACAAACAAATCCCCTTGCAATTCTGGATGCATTTTACCATGAATCCATTGCAAAGCCAAGGGGAAATGTTTCCTCATTGTTTCCACAGCATCAGCTTTGTAATGGACGCGATCGTCTTTCATCAGATATATTAAAAATTTAATTTGTATATAATCACACAACAGCTGATTGTCATATTTACTAAGAAAAGTGTGGATTCGTTGCAGATATTTCAGGCTTTGCACATAGACTTGCATATTGGGATCCAATTCAGTTTGATCCAATAGGACCTGCAAATACTTTGTCAGCCAGGGCATATGTAAATCTTTTAGGGCAATAATTGTTGGTTGTGAGCTAGAACTGGAGCTGGCTGTCTTCATATTGTGATACATATAATTAAATTCGTCTTCCTGTTCGGTTTTCACCAAATCCAAAGTTAGAGCCGATAAATCTGCTTGAAATGCGGTTAAAGTCTCAACAGTTTTCTCATCCACCAATTCGCCTAGGACATAGACCTGTTGCTCAAAATCATAAAGATATGATAAAGAAGGTATCTTCAATTCGATGGCCCCCTTAAAAGGATCATCATTGCTTTTGCGTATATTTTCTTGAAAGAAAATCTCATTAAAACCAAATTTACGCAATTTTGCCATTAGCTCAATCCATTCCATATCCCATTTCCATTGCGCGGATTTCTCCTCCATCAAAGACCATTTGATGTTTTCATAAACTCGCATCCATTTCAAGTACTGCATTGGTTTGGTTTGCTCCACCTCCACATAGGAACTATAGTAATAATGCAGCTCCCTCAGGAATTTCGGTTCATTTACACTATGCAACTCATCAAGTATCACGGCGGTGTCATTGTGTATTCTCTCTTCTAGGAATTTTATGAGCTCTGGACCCTCCCAATTGTCACAGGCGTAACTATAAAAATCGCCACAAACTTTTAGTTTTGGATTAAACGTAGAGGCAATTTGATGAAGACGTCTTTCATCAAAGGTCAATGTTGCCATAGGGTCTGTGGTATTAGAGCAGCAACAAATAGAAATGCACACAAATATAATTAGGGCCACAAAACCTTGGCCGTTAGACGATTTCATGGTGTTGGAATTTTGTGTTTGAGTTGATGATTCTGTAGCCGCTGATGTTTTCAAGATAACGACGAGTTTGATACTGATTCCATGTTTTTCTTTTCATTTCGTTTGGAGGCTACACAATTGTATTGATTGAGATTGGCTTATCAACGTCTAATTAAATAAATATACACTGGGTTGCAGTGTTTACACTATTATACTCTCACTGTAGTGGAGTAGGGTATACATATATCAAATGCTCATTTGCTACTGACCAACTGGGTAACACATAAAAGTAGTGATCTTTGGCGGTGATCTTCGTTTGAGGACTTATGAGATATGTCCGTCCGTCTGTCTGGTTGGTGTGCACGATAACTCTCGAAAAGAGTAACCGATTAATCTCAAATTTTGAATGTGGGAATATTTGATTCTATCTCAGGCTAAGTTCGAAGATGGGCCGTATTGGTTCACGCCTTCTGGTACCACCCCCACAAAGGCTTAACTATTATTGAAATATTGATTCGAATATTTATTTATTTATTTATATGAATTACAATACAAAGTAAATTTATATTCTAATTTTACGGTCCAGGGAAAAGCCGGGTTACAAAGACCATGTGGCTAGATTTTGCAGCGACAGATCAGAGCCTCTGGTGGGAATCGAACCCACGACCCCCAAACTCATGGGCGAGTACGCTACCAACTCACCTACTGGTGCACTCAACTACGAAATATGTTTATTACATTAAAATTCGTGATTTCATTAATTAAATTTTTAACGGAAAAATATTTTCTATATAACTCGTTGAATATATTTTAATAAATAAAAGCTTTCAACGTATTTTTTAAAACACAAAGAACGATAATGAGGATTCTTTGCAAACCAGTGTTATAAATTAGACTTAAGCTGGGATAACCTTTTGCTTTGTCTGCGCAGTAAATGCTATTCTATTTACAATTGAATTGTTCAAAGCAAATATAACCTAAGTTTCACAAATAATTGAAAATGGACACAAGATTTCGAGAAATGTTCTTCTTTAGTACTACAATTAAAAATGTATACTAATATATAAAAACATTTTTTATATAAGAACACAGAGAGTTTGAGCAAAGTGTGGTTTGGGTTACTTTCGCATTCATCTCTTTAATTAAGCAATTATATGTGTGCATATTTCAAATTTTTTAAAAACAGAAAAGTAAATAACTTATTTAGGGTTTGTTATCGAAAATTGTTGGGGTAACATGACCCATTCATGCGTAGCGTCCCTTTAAAGGAAAGTTCTCATTTTCCCAATTTATGGCGAATAGGGATGTTGATCGGGTCTGAGTTTCGAAAATCCCGGAATTCGGGATTGAGAAAATTCGGGTTTCCGGGGATTTTCGGGATTTCAGGATTTTTTTTCACATTTTTAATTTTTATACCCTACACCACACTGTGGTACAGGGTATTATGACTTTGTGCATTTGTTTGTAACACCTAAAAGGAGAAGAGATAGACCCATTGTTTATTATACCGATCGACTCAGAATCACTTTCTGAGTCAATTTAGCCATGTCCGTCTGTCCGTCTGTCCGCCTGTTCGTCTGTCCATGTATTCTTGTAATCAAAGTGCTGGTCGTATTTATGGTCCGATTGTGATGAAATTTAGCATAGTGCTCTTTTTTGGCCCAAGGACGATCCCTATTGAAATTGGTTAAAATCGGTTCAGATTTGGATATAGTCCCCATATATATGTTTCACCCGATTTGACATGTAAGCGCTGTAGAAACCACATTTTACATCCGATCTTTATGAAATTCGGCAGAGAGAGTTTTATTATTACGTGAATGAACACTACCAAATTCGGAGAAAATCCGTTCAGATTTAGATATAGCCCCCATATATATGTTTCACCCGATTTGACATGTAATCGCTGTAGGAACTGTATTTTAAATCAGATCAGTACGAAATTTGGCAGAGATAGTTTTCTTATTACATGAATAAACACTGCCAAATTCGGGGAAAATCGGTTCAGATTTAGATATAGTCCCAATATATATGTTACACCCGATTTGACATGTAAGCGCTGTAGAAACCGTGTTTTATATCCGATCAGTACGAAAATCGGCAGAGAGTTTGCTTATTACATGTATGAACACTGCCAAATTCTTATCGCAATGCCCATTATCGTATTGGTAGGTAGGTGTAGGGTATTATATAGTCGGCCCTGCCCGACTTTCTGTCTTTTCTTACTGGTTTATTTATGTAAAACATTTTGCACAACATATTCTGCATTCTACATATTATTATCCACACGAGATTATTTTTGACTACATATACGGCTCTTGAACAAAATGTTGAAGATTTATTTACATCGAGTATTTTTATTTTTTGTTTGTCATGTATCAGCAAAAGAACAGCAACCAATCTTTCGGTTGTATTTCCCAAAATACATTTAATTATTCTAAATTGGGGAAATTATTGGGATAAACAAAAAACGATTACTTATTAATATTTTTTCTGTTGTAGTAACCAATTATTCGTTGCAATAATAATCTTTGTTCTATTGATACAATTTCTACAATTTCAAGAATAAAACATTGGTTGTCACAACCAAAAATCTATCATATGATATAAAAATGGTTACAACTAACCGATTGTCAATGAAAAAACAGTCTTAATTCGATTGATACAACCATCGATTTAGTTGCAAGCATTTTTATTTGATCATATCCATGTTATTATTGTGGTTTCAACTATTTATACATAAATACAACCGACACACGGTGTAGGCATTATTATTGTTTTGTTGTTACAATCGAATTCCAACCAATTATTTTCCTGGGTGTATAAAAAAAGTGTTTTAATTTATACTTTTATCCATAGATTTTCTTCAAATAGGCATTGTTTTCTTCGTTAGGATGTTAGCATTGAAAAAATGGAGCAAACATGTTTTTACATTTTTTTTATATTGGGTAATTCCAAAGCAGTTCAACCAACTCAAAAAGTGATCCCTTTCAATTTTCAAAAAATTTAGCACAGTAATTCTAGTAGTGTGCGGAGATTTTTTGTCGTTTTTAGTTTTTCCAATTTATTGTAGTTTTTGTGGTACAGAGCTCCAAAGTTACCTATCTCAAGGATTTCTCAAAATTAGTATTTGTTAAATTAGCCATATCTTCTTAACCGCTTTACATATTTTGAAGATATTAATACCATTGAAAACCTTTGCTACTCCTCTTCATTGTTGCGGAATGAAATATTTATCTTATTTTGGTGGAAGAAGGTGAAAATATGGAAACTATCATTAATCCAAGAATATCCTGAAAAAGTATCAATTAATATCCTTTATTTGTTTGGTACTAAAGAGTTAAAACTCAACTCAAAATGGAACCCTGATGGACCAAAAAGATATAGTAGTATTATTGAGTTAATATTTATTATAATTATACCCTACTCCACACTGTGGTACGGGGTATTATAAGTTTGTTTCACGGCAGATGTTTGTAACACCTGAAAATAACACAGCTAGACCCACCTTAAAGTATACCGATCGACTCAGAATCACTAGCTGAGTCGATTTAACGATGTCTGTCCGTCCGTCCGTCCGTCTGTTCATGTAAAGTTGTTCGTCGACTACAGGTCGCAATTTCACTCCGATCGTTCTGAAATTTCGCAGTTTAGAGTATTTCGCGGCTGTTAAGATCGCTATTGAATTTGGTTGAAATCGGTTAAGATTTAGATATAGCTCCCATATATATGTTTCGTCCGATTTGGCCATTTAGTCCTATAAAAGCTGTATTTTACATCCAATCGTTTTGAAATTTAGAATGGTAGAGTTTCTTGATCCATGAACCAACATTGCCGAATTTGAAGAAAATCGGTTAAGATTTACCTATAGCTCCCGTATATATGTTTCGTCCGATTTGGCCCTTTAGTCCTATAAAAGCTGTATTTTACATCCAATCGTTTTGAAATTTAGAATGGTAGAGTTTCTTGATCCATGAACCAACATTGCCAAATTTGAAGAAAATCGGTTCAGATTTAGCTATAGCTCCCATATATATGTTTCATCCGATTTGGCCCTTTAGTCCTATAAAAGCTGTATTTTACATCCAATCGTTTTGAAATTTAGAATGGTAGAGTTTCTTGATCCATGAACCAACATTGCCGAATTTGAAGAAAATCGGTTAAGATTTACCTATAGCTCCCATATATATGTTTCATCCGATTTGGCCATTTAGTCCTATAAAAGCTGTATTTTACATCCAATCGTTTTGAAATTTAGAATGGTAGAGTTTCTTGATCCATGAACCAACATTGCCGAATTTGAAGAAAATCGGTTAAGATTTAGCTATAGCTCCCATATATATGTTTCGTCCGATTTGGCCCTTTAGTTCTAAAGAAGCTATATTTTACATCCAATCGTTTTGAAATTTAGAATGGTAGAGTTTCTTGATTCATGAACCAACATTGCCGAATTTGAAGATAATCGGTAAAGATTTAGCTATAGCTCCCATATATATGTTTCATCCGATTTGGCTCTTTAGATCCAATCGTTTTTATACCCTACACCACACTGTGGTACAGGGTATTATTTAAGTATAAAATGTCCCAAAAGTAAATTTATGTAAACAATTTATACATAAATTACAAAATTTATATATCAGAGTTATTCAATATTACGAGAGTGGGTATTATATAGTCGGCACCGCCCGACTTTAGCCTTTCCTTACTGGTTTTTCTTGTAAATTTTTATATAGAATTTTAGATTCGTCCGCCGAACTAGTGTAACTTGAAAATGGCTTGACCGATTGAAGTTATTTTTGCACATTACATTTATATTATCCATGAGAGTATGCGTAACTGTATCTGGTTGCGATAGTTGGTGCTGTATTCTAATTATTAAAAAATCCTAATTTATGGACCATTGGGGGGAGTAGCAGAGCTCTTCATTGGTATTAATGTCTTCAAAATACGCAACGTGGTTAAGAAGATATGGCTAATTTAACAAACAGTACATAATTTTAAGAAAAATCCTTGAGATAGGTATCTTTGGAGCTCTGGACCACAAAAACTACAATTCGTGTAAATCAAAAGGGGTAATTTTTAAAATGTGTGTTCGTTTTCATTTGCTTTGGAATTACCCTATCGACAAAAATTTTGTTGCATAGTGAATCAATTATATGATCTTTTCTTATCAACAAAACTTGTATTTTGTAGCAAACTACGAGCTTTGCAAATATTAATCAAATTTTGAATTGTAGTCTTGAATAGAAGACATGTGCATCTTTTATTATTATTTCAATGAAGAAAATAATTTTATTGGCCACAAAAGCGTTTCCAATTTCATGTTTAATAACAGAATGTTCAAATTTGTTTGTTTGTTCGAACTCTAAACTCCGAAGTGCAGTAGGTTTTGATGTAATAAATCTCCATAAATGAGGAGAGGAGATGCATTTAATTGATGAGCTCATAAATTATGCCACTCCATTGGCGTTTGCTGGTGTTGCTGCTGCTGCTCATCCTTAATGAATGATGCAGACCAAATGCCTTCACCGACCAATAACGACCAGACGAGACAAGAGATACAAATCGCCCGCATATTTGTTTAGCTCCTATCAATGGATCAACATCATCAGCCCTCTCTCGGGGGGATGGGTGTTTGGTTCTTTGGTGGTACTATCTGAGATCTTTCTTTTGGAACGAACATAAATCGATATTAAACAGATGCACTCGTATGGAGAGTATTTAATAATAAAAATTCCAAAGTAATAATCATAAAAATGCGTTATTATTAACAATAAAAGACAGCAAGATCTCATTATGTTTCAAATAAAGGCGAAGAGAAAGAACAAATGGAAGATGGATGTATTGATATGACACAGTGGGATACAATTTAATATTCGATTAATTTCTTCTAACCACGGAGTTCCTTTCTTCTTAATGCTCTTTATGATTTTTTAATTACTTAGATCTTAAGATGGATGGATATCTTAAGGATGGATATCTGAGAAGGAGTTGCTAAGCGTATACAAAATCGGTAGGAGTTTTTATTGCCATTGCCTTCTAAACGAATCTTGTTTGTGAGTCTTAAGCGTGGTTTTAGTTTTCCTTTCAGAAATCTCCCGCTAAGCTAGTTTTTGTTGTCTTTACAGGTCTATCTATCTATCAGTCAGTCAGTGATGGACAAAACTAATGATCAAGTGAACTCTATTCTCGATAAACATCTTTGGTGGGGTTTTCATTTTCATTTACCGTGTAGTTTTTTTTTTCTTTAAATTTTTGTGAAATATCATACATTTGGTATCACATTTCTCCTAGTGCTGATGATGACGATGACGACCACTTTAACCTGATAAATCGCAGTGCCACTGACACTCAGGCAAAGATTGTTATTGTCCACGTCCCCTGACTGGTTTATGAACCAGAGGAGATTCGTATTACTCCAAGTCCGGATCTTATTGCATTGTCTGTGACTATGTATGTATTTTTATGGGACTGCCTTTGTTTCCAAAACATAATTACTCTTTCTAGTGTCCGGTAACACAGAGACAGGGTTTTGTTGCTCTGACGTTTGGGTGGTCCCTTTATAACGTTTCTCACTAAATGTTGTGGGTTTTCCATTTTCTCTATTAAAAAAGAAAACTAAAAAATGATTTTCAAAAAAGAAAAAAATCAAAGCCCAATTTGCCGCTTCGTTTGTATTATTTGTACGGTGTCATATGAAGTCAGAGAGACAGACGGACGGAGACAACTATGATCGTCATCAGCAAGACAGAGCCACTTACTGTGTAGTTTATTACCCTTCACACTGTGCGGGAGAAGAAGGGGGCGGGCAACGAAGCAAGCCCCTGTCAAAATGTTCTTAATACTTGACAATTTACTTTGTGTGACAACTCACAAGAATAGTTTAAAGAAGAGCGAGAGAAAGAGACAGAGATCACACACTAGCCACATGACACCAAACACATCTTAGCATTCTCTCTCTAGTCACAGTAGAGCCTACTCAACTCTTTTTTTATCCCACAGACTTGCTTAAACTAAACCTCACATTCCTTTTTAATTAAATGAGAAAGATTACTTATCTCTCACTCACTCGCTCACTCTCTTCATCGTTTTAGTTACACAAACACAAATTTGAATCCCGCTGTCTTTAAAAACTATGCCACACATATTTCGGTTAAATTAAATGTTTTGGAGAATTCCATCATTTAGTTTGGTTTTATTGCCCGAGAGGTGTTACTAAAGTTTTGGTCTAACATATGGTCATGGTCAGCTGGTCACCCGTTGATCACTACCGGGTGGGTGCCAAGAGAGCGACACAAGGCTCCTGCTGCTTTTGCCAAATGAAACCAAACCTTACTTCAAACATTCTAACGGATGATGTTCAAGGACTGTTGCATAGTCCTTGGTAATTTTATGTAAGATAATTGCCCTAAAATTTTCAAAATTCGTAATTAGTTGTGAATAGTGTTTTTCGAAAAACCAAGGAAAATATTGGATTGTTAATGATGCATACATAAAAGGAAAGAGAAGTCCATAGCATGTGGTCAAATTGTATATAATTTCCCAAAAACAATAAATGTTAGTGTTTTAATAAATGATGACTCAATTTGGACTTCCACATTATATTTCTAAAATAACATAACGATATGTTCTACAATATTTTATGGGGATTTCAAATTTAAAAAAACAAGACAAATTTATTTTTTGCGAAATTTTGAATTTCTCTTGAACGGCTGAATCGATTTTTAATAAGTTTACGACGTTGAAACGACGAAATTGTCTATAGAATTAAAAAATTTCAACGAAATTGTCTATAGAATAATAAAATTTCGACGAAATTTTCTATAGAATAATACATTTTTGACGAAATTTTCTATAGAATTCAAAATTTTCTATAGAATTCAAAAATTTCGATGACATTTTCCATAGAATTCAAAAATTTCGACGAAATTTTCTATAGAATAATACAATTTCGACGAAATTGTCTATAGAATAATAAAATTTCGTTGAAATTGTCTATATAATAATCAAATTTCGACGAAATTTTCAATAGAATAATAAAATTACGACGAAATTTTCTATATAATTAAAAAATTTGGACGAAATTTTCTATATAATTCCAAAATTTGGACGAAATTTTCTATAGAATTCAAAAATTTGGACAAAATTTTCTATAGAATTCAAAAATTTCGACGAAATTTTCTATATAATTCAAAAATTTCGACGAAATTTTCTATTGAATTCAAAAATTTCGACAAAATTTTCTATAGAATTCAAAAATTTAGACGAAATTTTCGATAGAATTCAAAATTTTTGACGAAATTTTCTATAGAATAATAAAATTTCGACAAAATTTTCTATAGAATAATAAAATTTCGACAAAATTTTCTATAGAATAATAAAATTTCGACAAAATTTTCTATAGAATAATAAAAATTCGACGAAATCGTCGATAAAAAAATAAAATTTCGACGAAATTTTCTATAGAATTATACATTTTCGAGGAAATTTTCTATAGAATTCGAAAATTTCGACAAAATTTCTATATATGTATACAAAAATTTCGACGAAATTTTTTATAGAATAATAAAATTTCGACGACATTTTCTATAGAATAATAAAATTTCGACGAAATTTTCTATAGAATAATAAAATTTCGACGAGATTTTCTATAGAATAATAAAATTTCGACGAGAGTTTCTGTAGAATAATAAAATTTCGACGAAATTTTCTATAGAATTAAAAAATTCGTTTTCGAATAATAAAATTTCGACGAAATTTTCTATAGAATAGTAACTTTTGACGAAATTTTCTAGAATAATAAACTTTTGACGAAATTTTCTATAGAATTCAAAAATTTCGACGAAATTTTCTATAGAATTCAAAATTTTCGACGAAATTTTCTATAGAATTATAAAAGTTCAACGAAATTTTCTTTAGAATAAAAAAATATCGACGACATTTTCTATAGAATAAAAAAATATCGACGAAACTTTCGTCTTTTCGTTTTAGAATAATAAAATTTCGACGAAATTTTCAATAGAATAATAAAATTTCGACGAAACTTTCAATAGAATAATAAAATTTCGACAAAATTAAAATTAAAAAAATGTAGAATAATAAAATTTCGACGAAATTTTCTATAGAATAATAAAATTTCGACGAAGTCGTCTGTAGAATAATGAAATTTCGACGAAATTTTCTATAGAATAATAAAAGTTCAACGAAATTTTCTTTAGAATAATAAAACTTCGACGAAATTTTTCATAGAATAATAAAATTTCGACGAAATTTTCTATAGAATAATAAAATTTCGACGAAATTTTCTATATAATTAAAAAATTTGGACGAAATTTTCTATATAATTCCAAAATTTGGACGAAATTTTCTATATAATTAAAAAATTTCGACGGAATTTTCTATAGAATTCAAAAATTTCGACGAAATTTTCTATAGAATTCAAAAATTTCGACGAAATTTTCTATAGAATTCAAAAATTTCGGCGAAACTTTCTATAGAATTCAAAAATTTCGGCGTAATTTTCTATAGAATAATAGAATTTCGACGAAATTTTCTATAGAATAATAAAATTTCGACGACATTTTCTATAGAATAATAAAATTTCGACGAAATCGTCTGCAGAATAATAAAATTTCGACGAAATTTTCTATAGAATTATACATATTCGAGGAAATTTTCTATAGAATTTAAAAATTTCGACAAAATTTCTATATAATACAAAAATTTCGACGAAATTTTCTATAGAATTCAAAAATTTCGACGTAATTTTCTATAGAATTAAAAAAATTCCACGAAATTTTCTATAGAATAATAGAATTTCGACGAAATTTTCTATAGAATAATAAAATTTCGACGAGATTTTCTATAGAATAATAAAATTTTGACGAGAGTTTCTGTAGAATAATAAAATTTCGACGAAATTTTCTATAGAATTAAAAAATTCGTTTTCGAATAATAAAATTTCGACGAAATTTTCTATAGAATAATAACTTTTGACGAAATTTTCTAGAATAATAAACTTTTGACGAAATTTTCTATAGAATTCAAAAATTTCGACGAAATTTTCTATAGAATTCAAAATTTTCGACGAAATTTTCTATAGAATTATAAAAGTTCAACGAAATTTTCTTTAGAATAAAAAAATATCGACGACATTTTCTATAGAATAAAAAAATATCGACGAAACTTTCGTCTTTTCGTTTTAGAATAATAAAATTTCGACGAAATTTTCAATAGAATAATAAAATTTCGACGAAATTTTCAATAGAATAATAACATTTCGACGAAACTTTCAATAGAATAATAAAATTTCGACAAAATTGCCTGTAGAATAATAAAATTTCGACGAAATTTTCTATAGAATAATAAAATTTCGACGAAGTCGTCTGTAGAATAATGAAATTTCGACGAAATTTTCTATAGAATAATAAAAGTTTAACGAAATTTTCTTTAGAATAATAAAACTTCGACGAAATTTTTCATAGAATAATAAAATTTCGACGAAATTTTCTATAGAATAATAAAATTTCGACGAAATTTTCTATATAATTAAAAAATTTGGACGAAATTTTCTATATAATTCCAAAATTTGAACGAAATTTTCTATATAATTCAAAAATTTCGACGAAATTTTCTATAGAATTCAAAAATTTCGACGAAATTTTCTATAGAATTCAAAAATTTCGGCGTAATTTTCTATAGAATAATAGAATTTCGACGAAATTTTCTATAGAATAATAAAATTTCGACGACATTTTCTATAGAATAATATTAATAATACAAAAATTTCGACGAAATTTTCTATAGAATTCAAAAATTTCGACGTAATTTTCTATAGAATTAAAAAATTTACACGAAATTTTCTATAGAATAATAGAATTTCGACGAAATTTTTTATAGAATAATAAAATTTCGACGAGATTTTCTGTAGAGTAATAAAATTTCGACGAAATTTTCTATAGAATAATAAACTTTTGACGAAATTTTCTATAGAATAATAAACTTTTGACGAAATTGTCTATAGAATAATAAACTTTTGACGAAATTTTCTATAGAATAATAAAATTTCGACGAAATTTCATATAGAGTAATATAATTTCGATGAAATCTCCTACAGAATAATAAAAACCGACGAAATTTCCTATAAAAAAATAAATTTTCTATACAAATCAAATTTCGAGGAAATTTTCTATAGAATAATAAAATTTCGAAGAAATTTCCTATAAAATAATCGCCCTTATTCCAGTTGGCGTCGTCGACGTCGATTCTTAATCGACACCGTTTAGATTGACGACTTCATAAATTTAAAATTTTTTTTTAATATTTGTAAGTTATAGAAAGGGTTTTTGTTAGTTCATGGATACTAAAAACATTCGTTTTGCGTAAAGATGACAAAGCTAGAACTTCATAGATATGACGAAAATGATGTGACGACGTCGACGACGCCAACTGGAATAAGGGCGAATAAAATTTCGACGAAATTTTCTATAGTATAACAATAATAAAATTTCGGCGAAATTTTCTATAGAGTAATAATAAAATTTCGTCGAAACGCAATCGCCATAAATTTGACAAAATCTGTCTTTTTCCTCAAATACGATTCCTACTGAAACTAGTGAAAATCGTATGTACCTCTGATATGACATATGAGAAATTAAATTTTCGTACCTTTTTTCCAAATATTTTATAAAAAGTCTTAATTACATTTCCAGTATTAACACTTTAACACTTCCACCGGCTTCAAAAGTTCAACTCTTACATTTCTAGGAAATTACTAAATACGAAAATATTACATTTCCTCTTTTACTTCAATAAAGTACCGGAGAGACGGCTGCTGGAGTTGACGTCTTGTTTATTTGACGCTTACACTAATTGAAAAGTTCGTCTGACACACATAATAATAATACTGCAATTTTACTCGACATCTTTCAGTGAAATTACTACTCAGACTCGTAGACTTACATAATATGAGGCAAAGGAATTTGTTCAGTCATTCGCAAGAATCTCGGTTATTAGTACACTGAAAGGATTGTAACGCTAAACAAAAAAAAGTAATTAACACAAATTTCGTATTTTTGGTTTAATTGGTTGAAAATTATGACTTTATTGCCGTAGAAACCTGTATTTATGGTCCATGGGAGCAATATATATTAAAAAAAAGACCGATATGGACTTTTGTTACTAAAATATATATATCAGCGCGGTTAATGTATTTTTTCTTTATTGTGGAATTATGTATATGGATATCGTGATTTCAACAGATTTATATTTTAAGACAGACGGACAAATACGAGTAAATTCCACTTTCAATAGGCTTCGTCCTTGGACCAACAAAAACCGCCTGACAATTGTTGTTGAGACCGGATACGAATTGTAGCCTGTACCCTGAGAAAAGCCTTGGGACGAACAGAAGGACATGATTAAATCACAAACGACGAGTCTTTAGATCAGACCTTTTCACCCATACGACTCCCCACAACCATTTGCAAATCTTTATTATATGCAATTTCAGAAAATTTTTCTAGAAAAAATTATTTTTGCATAAATTTCTACAAAAATCAATATTTTTTTTGAGAAAAACTAGATTTCAATGAAATTTTCTCAATTTGGAAAAAAATTTCTAGGAATAAGCAATTCGGCGAAATTTTCTAGAAAATATGAGTTTTGACGTAATATTCTGGAAAAATCCTAATTTTCAAGAAACCCTAATTTCTACAAAATTTTCAAAAATTAAATTTTAATGGTGTTTTGCAATTTTCAATGTAGAAATGCAATTTTCAAATAATTTCTTTAAAAATAATGCAATTTTTAAACATTTTTTGTAATTTTATTATTCAATTTGATAAAATTTAAATTTGCTAAAATTTTTAATAAAAATGTAATTCCTACGAAGAAAACGAAAATTTTAATAAAAAAAATTTTCACCATCTTTTGAAAAAAACCATTTTGACATTTTCTTAATTTAAAATGTTTTATAGAAAAATTCAATTTTCAACGATTTTGTTTTTAAATCAATTTTAATGATTGTTGATGAAAGAAATTATATGGAAAAAATCAATTTCGTAGAAATTTTAATGAAAAATTCGATTTCAACGAAATTTTCGAAAAATATACAATTTTTGGGAATTTTTATAGAAAAATTCAATTCTCAATGTAATATATGATTTCAACGAAATTTTCTCAATTTTGAAGAAATTTTTATTTTTTTTATTTTTTTTCAATAAAACATATTTTCGACAAAGTTTTCAAAAATTCAGTTTTGACGATATTTTCGAGAAAATACAACATTCAGCGAAATTTTAATAAAAAATTCAGTTTTCAAAATTTTTTTGCCAATTGTTGACATTTTCTGTTAAATTGGTAATAAAAATAAAAATGTCCTGAAATTTTCAATAAAATGTAATTTTCACAAAAAAAAATTATAAAAATGTAATTTCACAAAATTTTTGATAAAAGAAGTTCAATTTTGAAAAAAATAATATTTAAGAAGTATTATAGAAAAATGTAATTTTTAACTTTTTTTTACAAAAAAAAAAAAATAGGAGAATATTAATTTTAGAAAAATCTAAATTTTCAATAATACATATCTTTGACAACATTTTTAAATATTCAATTAACAATAATTTTTTAAATAATGTATTTTCAACGATTATTAATTTAAAAAAATGTTAAATTAAATTTTTAACTTTAAACATAAAATTTGCTATAATTTTCAATCAAAATTTAATTTCCACAAAAAAAAAAAAAAATTTTTTATAAAAATGTACATATTTTCGACAACATTTTTGAATAAACACGATTTTTACGAAATTTCCTTAAAAAATGTATTTTTAAGAATGTTCTTTTTAAAATAACAATGTATTTTTTTAAAAAAAAATCAATTTTGACAAAATTGTGGATGAAAGAAATTTTCTTGAAAAAGTCAATATCAAAGATATTTAAAAAAAAATAGATGTCAACAAAATTTTCTAAATTTCGAAGAAATTATAATTTGGTAGAAATTGTCTTGAAATATGTAATTTCAGAGAAATTTCAACGTTTTTTTTATAGAAAAATTAAATTTTGGAGCATTTTTTAAAAATACCATTTATTGACAAAATGTTCTATAAAATTTTTAATAAAAATTAAAATTTGCTGAAATTTATAAATTCCTCAACAAAAAACTAAATTTTCTAGAAAAAAAGTATTTCTGACAAAATTTAAAAAATTTTGAAAAACATGCAATTTTAAGAAGTTTTATAGAAAAATTAAATTTTCAATGAAATTTTTAAAAAAAATCCATATTTGTGACAAAATTTTCAAAAATTAATTTTTGATGAAATTGCAATTTTCAACGATTTGTTTTAGAAAAATTACCAATTTTTGACAAAAGAAAATGCAATTTCAGCGAAAAAAAAGAATAAATATTGAACAGAAATGTATTTTCGCCAAAAAAATTTTGAAAAATATCAATTTTGATGAAATTTCCTTTTAAAAATGCAATTTTGTAGATATTTTTGTACAAATGCAATTTTCAACTAAATTAAAAAAATAAATTTGTGGATGAAAGAAAATATGCAATTTTGGCGAAATTTTCTAGAAAAAGTGAATTATGACATTTTCTAGAAAAATCAAAATTTCACAAAACACATTTTTCGAAAAATTTTTAAAAATTCAGTTATGACGAAATTTTCTAGAAAATTCAATTTTCAACGAAATTTGTATAAGAAAAAATGCAATTTTCAGTAATTTTTGAGAAAATAAAAAAATAAATTTCCTTAAAATATTAATTTTTAAGAAGTTTTTTCCCAAAATATCAAGGAATTTAAAAGAAAAAATTTTTGACGAAATTGTAAATGAAAGAATTTTTTGGAAAAAGTCAATATCAAAGAAATTTAAAAATTTTTCAATGAAATTTACTAAATTTCGAAGAAATTGTCTCAATTTGGTAGAAATTTTTTGAAATATGTAATTTCAGAGAAATTTCAGAAGTTCTATTAAAGTTTTAAAATTTGCTGAAATTCTCCAGAAATTTATAAATTCGACAAAAACAACTAAATTTTCAAGAAAAAACAGTATTTCTGACAAAATTTAAAAAAAAAAACAATTTTGAAAATATGTAATTTTAAGAAGTTTTATAGAA
Organism: Eudasyphora cyanicolor; assembly: GCA_963930755.1. Classification (NCBI taxonomy): domain Eukaryota; kingdom Metazoa; phylum Arthropoda; class Insecta; order Diptera; family Muscidae; genus Eudasyphora; species Eudasyphora cyanicolor. The sequence continues at coordinate 249,877,057 of OZ005735.1, forward strand.
AAATTAATTTTTCAATAAAATTTAAAAAAATCAATTTTGACAAAATTGTAGATTATATAAATTTTCTGGAAAAAATCAATGTCTTGGATCAAAGAAAAAAAGAATTTTGACATAATTTTCTAGAACAGTTTAAATTTTCAATATATTTTCATTATTCTTATTAAAAATTAAATTATGAAATTGTTTTATGACAAATACACAATTTTCAACCACTTTTTTTTTTAGAAAAATTACATTCAGGAGAATTTTTTTAAAATACCAATTGACAAAATTTTCTATTCAATTTTTAATAACAAATCAAATTTGCTGAAATTTAAAAAAAAATAATTTAAAAAAAAAAACGAAAAGTTTCGACAAAAACATAAAAAAAATGTTGACGAAATTTTCTAGAAATTTTTAAGAAGTTTTAAGGAAATTTTTAATAAGTTTTAAAGAATAATAAAATTTTAAACGAAATTTGGAAAAAAAAACAATCTTGACGAAATTGAGGATGAAAGAAATTTTCTTGATAAAAATCAATTTCGAAGACATTTTAAAGATAATTTTTAGAGAGATTTCAATTAAATTTTCTAAATTTGAAAGAAATTTTCTAGAAATAAGCAATTCAACGAAATTTTTTAGAAAAAATTTTGAAAAATCTAAATTTTCAATAAAACATGTTTTTGACAAAATTATCAAAAATTAATTTTTGATGAACTTTTCTAGAAAATGCAATTTTCAACGAAAAGTGAATTTTAACATTTTCTAGAAAAAGCTAAAGTTTCAATAAAAATTATTTTCGAAAAAAATTTAAAAAAATTCAGTTGTGACGAAATTTTGTAGAAAATTCAATTTTCAACGAAATTTTCATAAGAAAAAGGTTTCTTTTCAAAATTGAAATTTTCTAGAAAATTCAATTTTCAACGAAATTTTTATAAGAAAAAGGTTTCTTTTCAACCATTTTTTAGAAAATAAAAAAATAAAATTAACAAATTTTGGCTATTTTTTTTAAAAAAATGCAAATTTTTGACAAAATGTTCTAGAAAATGCAATTTCAACGAAATTTTCTAGAAAAAACTTAATTGTCGACAGAATTTTTAAAAAATCACTTTTGACAAAATTTTCTATAAAATGTAATTTTCAACGAAATTTTTATCAAAAAACTGAAATGTTCACATTTTTTTTACAAAATTTCATTTTGGGTTTATTAACAAAAATGTAATTTTCCGCCATTTTTTTAAGCAAATAAAAATTAAAATAATACAAAATTTTTGACAAAATTAAAATTTTCCGAAATTTTCAATAAAAACGTAATTTCCACGAAAAAAGGAAAATTTTAACAACAAAATTTTAAGAGGTTTTAAGAAAAATTTTCATCGAAATTTACAAAAACGCATTTTCTATAAAAATTCGATTTTGTTTATAAAAATTAAATTTTGAAGAAATTTGCAAGAAAAATTTTAATTTAGGCAAGATTTGGTAGAAAAATAAAATTTCCCCAAATTTGAAAGACATAATTATAAAATCAAGCCAGGCGAGGCGATTGACTTCTGTCATGCCTGAGAAAAGAAGATGTTAAAAGGCCTTCCAGCAGGCCTGGTTGAAGAAGGCCTATCAAATTCTTCCATTGGATATCTATTATTCGTCGCATCAGATATAGTAAAATTCTTTCAGTGTAAATACTACTCAAGTTGTGCCACTGAAGAAGGCAGCTTCCTAAATTCGAGTACTAATAGAAAATGATTCACTGCTTTCTTTAAAAAGTACGTCTGATTGTCCGGCCGTCCGTCTGTCCGACGGTCCGACCAACTGGTCGTCCGTCCTGCTATTTACAATATTGCACTGGCACACAACCCCAGACTTAGTATAGTACTCTTTCACTTTGTGTCTGTTCCAAGTGATGCAGTGATGTTGTATGCTGCTGCTGTTGCCGCTCGTTCCATTCCATTATCATCATCATCATAGTCCGTGGTCGTTATGATTAGTGATGTGTTGTGATGGGATTTTTTATGGTATCGTTTCGGTCGCTTGATGGATGGCTGCATGGATAGAGGATGGTCAAGGGGATGGGATGTTAATCGAACTGGGCTCCACTACTTTTGTTTACTAATTTAATTTATTTGGTTGCACTGACTGCTCTCGTTCTTTTTTTGTTTTCCCCTTTTGTTGTTGTTGGCTACACTGCTGCCAGCCACCGATTTGATTTTTTGTGCTCTATTTGTGGGCTATACTTTGTTAGTTGCTCTGTCCCGGGTCCGGCCTCCACTGTCCGACCATCCGTCCACCCATCAGTCAGTCATGCAGAGCGCAGGTCTTTGGTTTTCGTTATGTTAAATTCAATTCGTTTGGCGGAATCAATTCCATTTTTCACGTTCATTGACATTTCTTGTCACTCACTCGGCACTAGGAGTGCGTCATAATGCAAGCAGGGGAGGCCTCCCGTCCACTCATTCATTCATCCATCCATCCATCGATCGACAACTGCGCGATATTTGCTTTCCATTTGCTATGCTTCATTTTGCATGGCATAGCACTTTTTCCATCCGCATGTTTGATTGTTCGTTTTTGTCGTTATTTTTTTTTTAATTTGTATCATTCGTTTAATTTTGTATTTCAATACGCAATTATCGTTGTCTTTGTCAGTGTGTTTGGATAAATATTGAGTGACTGAATCGATCCAACCAACCGAACGACCACCTGAGTTGTTTGTGTAAACCCACGCAATGCATTTTTATAATCAAGTTGATAGGTGTTTAGTAACGGGGTTTCCAATAAGAGTGATGAGAAATCATTTCTTTGCAAAAAAAACACACTTATTGTTAAGGAAATTCAAAAGCACGTTCACTATTGACTTGTAAAGCTTGAAGAGAGTCTGGTTTATTTCGAAAGACCAATGACTTCAAATAACTGCCACAAGAAATAGTCTAATGGTGTTAAATCACAACTTCTTGGAGGCCATTCAATATCACAATTTCTTGAAATAATCGAATCTCCAAACTTTTCTCGCAACAATTCAATTGTTTCATTTGCTGTGCGGCACGTAGCCACAATCGGTCAATGGCAAAAAGATAGCTCTGAACGAGAGCTAAAATATTACTCATGAGTGTCAAGGTCGTAGGTCGACTGAAAAGTGTTTTTTTTTTGGATTTATAAAAAAATTGACTTAGCATCATTTTCAAATGTGAACAGAAAGTTTTTTTGCTCTGGCTCCTTAACTGTACGTCGGATCGGGAATCGGTCAATGGCAAAAAGAAAGCTCTTAACGAGAGCTAAAATATTGCTCATGGGTATCAAGGTCGTAGGTCGACTGGAAAGTGTTTTTTGGATATAAAAAAAATGGACTTAGCATAATTTTCAAATGTGAACGGAAAGTTTATTTTTGCTCTAGCTCCTTAACGGTACGTCGGAACGGGAATCGGTCAATGGCAAAAAGATAGCTCTTAACTAGAGCTAAAATATTGCTCATGGGTGTCAAGGTCGTAGGCCGGCAGGAAAGTGGCTTTTTGATTTAAAAAAATGGAGCGCACGAAAACTTGCAATTGGAGAACGATCATTTTGATAATAAAACTGAATAATTTGTAAACATTGTTCTTGCGTACATCTCTCCATGATGAAATTGTAAACACTACTGAATACAATGAAAACAAATGACAGATCATGACATAATACAAATGGCCGAAACGTCACTTCAAAATCATATCAGCCCTATTGGAAAACCCGTTATGTGTGGGATTTCAGAAGACCTGCATGAGTAGTATAGGAGTTATTACTCATAAAGACTAAATTGTAGCTCTTTTTTTGGGAAGAATAATATAGCGTGATCCATTTCGAGGTTCCCTACTTTTTTAATGAAAAAAACACAGAAAATTCAAATTGAATGGGGGAATGTTTATTATCCTTTGAAAGAACATTCGTTGGCATTTATTTTTTGAAGATTATGTCTATCAAATGTTGGCCGCGGCTACGTCTCAGATGGTCCATCCGTTGAGTCAAATTTTCGATGACTCGTTCGAGCATTTCGACTGGTAACTGGCGAATAATACGCGTGATGTTTTGCTCCAAGGCCTGAATCGAAGCGGGTTTGTCCGCATAAACTTTAGACTTTACATATCCCCACAGGAAAAAGTTTAACGGTGTGATATGACACGATCTTGGTGGCCAATCGACCGGCCCAAAATTATCTGCTCACCGAAGTGTTCTCTCAAAAAAATCCATTGATTGATGCGATGTGTGGGAAGTGGCGTCGTCTTGTTGAAACCAAATGTCACCGAGATCACGAGCTTCAATTTCAGGCATCAAATAGTCGGTTATCATGGCACGATAACGGTCGCCATTGACGGTTACGTTCTCACCGGCATAATTTTTGAAGAAATGTGGAGCGATGATTCCACCGGCCCACAAACCACACCAAACCGTTGTTTTTTCTGGATGAAGTGGCAGCTCTTGAATCTCTTCAGGTTGCTCTTCGTCCCAAATTCGGCAATTTTGCTCGGTTACATACCCATTGAGCCAGAAATGGGTCTCATCGCTGAACAAAATTTGGCTCGAAAACGTCGGATTTTCTTGGAACTTTTCAAGAGCGCATAGAGCGAAGCGATGTCGCTTGGGAAGGTCGGGCGGCTTTGCGCAGATGCATTGATTTGATGACAATTATAAAATATTGTATTTACGCTTGAAACCAATAAACAAAAAATCCCCGTATATACAAACCCACAGGGTGAAATTGTCATGTATGGCTATGACAGGTCAAAGAACATATTCTTGGAAACACGAAAAAAACGTGCACTCTATGATGAACCCTTAGTACTCCACTGACTTCAACGACCACCACCAGCGTCAGCTTCACAACTACAACAAATGAGTTGAAGTACTTTCTTGATTAAAAAAAAAATTGCACGCACCCACAGGACATTTTCTTCTTTACATCAGAACATTAAAAAGGATAAGTTAAAATTAAAAAAAAAAAAAAATGAAACTGAGGAAAAGAACCAGAGCAAGTCCCATTAAAATGGGGGAAAATATACTTTTTATATTTGTATCCCTAACGACGACGACGACTACAACAAACAACACTTCTGAAGATTCTTTCATTAATTTGTAAAATGCATGACAGCAAAAGCGAATGCTGCGAATTGTAGCATTGCAACGACAAAGAAAATGTTGCAGCAACACGAGCGAGTGCGTTGGGGGGCATTGCATAGCATAACCATGATGCATGTCATGGTTAAAAGTGCATCATTTCAAGTGCAATTGAGACGAGAATGTAATTTCCCCTCTCCCGCATTCTTCCCTCTGGACTTTTGTAGCGTTTGCTTTGTTACACACAGTCATTGTTGCTGCACTTGCTGCTGCTGCTGCTGTATCAACAGTCAGTAGTGGTGACATGAATACAATTCAAGGAGTTGCAAGTTGAGTTTGAGCTGACTAACTGTTGGGGTATGGTCGAATGGATGGATGGGATGGATGGCTCGCTGGAAGCCTGTGGAGCAAAGCACTCACTCACACACAATGTATGAAGTCGCACGCAGAGTGATGCATAAAAATCATAATGATTGAATGATCAAGTACAAAAGTGATTCAAAGACAAAAAAGCCAAAGAAGATGAGGATGAAGAGGAAATCATTTCAAAGGAAGTCAGTCAGTCACTCTGTGGAAGAATCATCATCTGCAGATGTAAATGCAGCAAAATTCAAAGTTCGCATGTGCAGAAATCCAATGCAAAATTGATGGCTAAGGGCGCCGCGAGTAAAGAGATAGGGAGAGAAATTATGACAAAGTAAGGATGTGTGTCACTGACAAACAATGCCAAGTAAATGCAGCAAAAATTATTGTCATTTTGTTTGTTTCTGCGGAAAAAATGATTGTGCATTACAAAAGACATCCGTTTTCATCTCATTGCGTTGTCATATTCTATTTAGAGAGAATCATTTCCATTTTCGAGGAGAGTTGACAAAGTTTGGAGTAATTGTCATAAGAAAGTTCTTTATGCTACACACGAAGAATACGAAAGCGGAAATAATATGTAACCTAATATAAATAACGACCTCTTTATTGCTGGCGACACTTCCGAACCAGGCTTCAGACTTCACTAGAAACCTCATTACATATCGAACTACTGAATTACTAAATTCATGAATGAATAAAGAATCCCGTCTTTGAGATTGCCTTCCATTGATCTGACGACCTTCCCTCGTTCGATAAGGGCTTGTCTTAATTCAGCCAAAAGCAATTTGTAACTATTTTCCAAGGAATTTTGGAAAAAAGTAATATTCTCATAAAGTAATCCTTAAGGCGCCGCACCATAAAACTATCGTGATTTGTCTATAAAAAGAAAATCAAAAGCGTGTGGCACGTGTCTAAACGAAACGCCGACGCTGCCAACATAAATACCGAGCATTCGGCGGTGTGCCAGATACTCGACAGACCTTTACAGAAATTCTAGCCCACTCATCCACACATCTGCACGAATGAAGCGGTTCTTGCCGTCTGAAATGCATCAAAACTCATAATCATGCCGCAGAAGAAGTGAAAAAGAACTAAACGAGAATAGAACAGAGAAACCAACAATCCAAAAACGAAAAGGAAAATACACAATTGCTTAAGATAATTATATGCCGACGCCTTACAATTACCGTGCTTCGCTGGCGTTAAATACACACAATTCTAAATTATTCTTCAGTGGTTCTCCATCCCCAATCCGTGGAGCAGCAGCTGCAGTAGCCATGGTAGAAGCGATGAAGTGCAGCGGCGCTGGAGTTACGTTTTGTTTGTCTGGAGCGAAGAGTTAAGTGTGAATATGCAGAATTGAAAAAGTAGGTTTTGGGTACGTTTTTAGAATTTATAATAAGTTTAGTCAGTCAGCCATCCATCTCTCCATTCTATGCCATTCCAACCCAGCCTAGCCAACTTGTTGTGTATTTAATAGACAATTGTTGGAGTGTGGCGGCTGGAGGAACTTTGAATGTTATTTGGGCGAATATTATGTAGGATAGGTTTTTGTATAAGGAATAAGTGGCACCCTATAAACCTACAAACCCAATCACAGTTGTAGAAATTAACAAATTTATTTATAAATGCGAATTTATAGAAATAAATAAATAAATATCATTTGACAAATGTAAATGATTTGTAATACATCAACAATTAATAATGCATGAAGTGAATAAATGTGAAATAATAGACGAATCGTAACATCAATTATTTAAAAGTAATAAAAATAAATAAAAGCATAAAAATAAATATGTTAAGTAAAGAAATGTGTAAATAAACAACAAATTACAAATAAAATAATGTGAAACAAAATAAAATAAATAAATGAAGACAAAAAATATGATATAAAAAATAAAATATAATATAAAATAAAATAAATAAAATAAATAAAATAAATAAAATAAATAAAATAAATAAAATAAATAAAATAAATAAAATAAATAAAATAAATAAAATAAATAAAATAAATAAAATAAATAAAATAAATAAAATAAATAAAATAAATAAAATAAATAAAATAAATAAAATAAATAAAATAAATAAAATAAATAAAATAAATAAAATAAATAAAATAAATAAAATAAATAAAATAAATAAAATAAATAAAATAAATAAAATAAATAAAATAAATAAAATAAATAAAATAAATAAAATAAATAAAATAAATAAAATAAATAAAATAAATAAAATAAATAAAATAAATAAAATAAATAAAATAAATAAAATAAATAAAATAAATAAAATAAATAAAATAAATAAAATAAATAAAATAAATAAAATAAATAAAATAAATAAAATAAATAAAATAAATAAAATAAATAAAATAAATAAAATAAATAAAATAAATAAAATAAATAAAATAAATAAAATAAATAAAATAAATAAAATAAATAAAATAAATAAAATAAATAAAATAAATAAAATAAATAAAATAAATAAAATAAATAAAATAAATAAAATAAATAAAATAAATAAAATAAATAAAATAAATAAAATAAATAAAATAAATAAAATAAATAAAATAAATAAAATAAATAAAATAAATAAAATAAATAAAATAAATAAAATAAATAAAATAAATAAAATAAATAAAATAAATAAAATAAATAAAATAAATAAAATAAATAAAATAAATAAAATAAATAAAATAAATAAAATAAATAAAATAAATAAAATAAATAAAATAAATAAAATAAATAAAATAAATAAAATAAATAAAATAAATAAAATAAATAAAATAAATAAAATAAATAAAATAAATAAAATAAATAAAATAAATAAAATAAATAAAATAAATAAAATAAATAAAATAAATACAATAAATAAAATAAATAAAATAAATAAAATAAATAAAATAAATAAAATAAATAAAATAAATAAAATAAATAAAATAAATAAAATAAATAAAATAAATAAAATAAATAAAATAAATAAAATAAATAAAATAAATAAAATAAATAAAATAAATAAAATAAATAAAATAAATAAAATAAATAAAATAAATAAAATAAATAAAATAAATAAAATAAATAAAATAAATAAAATAAATAAAATAAATAAAATAAATAAAATAAATAAAATAAATAAAATAAATAAAATAAATAAAATAAATAAAATAAATAAAATAAATAAAATAAATAAAATAAATAAAATAAATAAAATAAATAAAATAAATAAAATAAATAAAATAAATAAAATAAATAAAATAAATAAAATAAATAAAATAAATAAAATAAATAAAATAAATAAAATAAATAAAATAAATAAAATAAATAAAATAAATAAAATAAATAAAATAAATAAAATAAATAAAATAAATAAAATAAATAAAATAAATAAAATAAATAAAATAAATAAAATAAATAAAATAAATAAAATAAATAAAATAAATAATATAAATCAAATAAATAAAATAAATAAAATAAATAAAATAAATAAAATAAATAAAATAAATAAAATAAATAAAATAAATAAAATAAATAAAATAAATAAAATAAATAAAATAAATAAAATAAATAAAATAAATAAAATAAATAAAATAAATAAAATAAATAAAATAAATAAAATAAATAAAATAAATAAAATAAATAAAATAAATAAAATTACAAATATATAAGATAAAAAATTATATAAAAACAAGAAAGTTCAGTCGGGTAAAACGACTTATGAATCCTCTCACCTTGAGTCCCAAAAAAATATAAGTAAATTTATTTATTTTTTTTTTGTTTTAATGAAATTGTCTTTAATATCTTTAAAGTATGTACTGGTATTAAAGTTAAAAGCTGTTCACTTATGGTACAAAATGGTTCATTTGTGTGGGAGGTACTAAAAGGCGCATGCCAATAACGGCCACTTTTCTCCAGTCTCTATCTATTATAAAAGCACTGCACTGTACGAAATTTCAAGTATTTGTATGCAGTGGTATTAAAGTTATAAGCTGGTAACTTTTGGTACAAAATGTTCCATGTGTGTGGGAGGTACCATAAGGAGCGTGGCAATAATCTCCATTTTTCAGTGAATTTTAGGTACTATTAAACCATTACACTGTACAAAATTTCAAGTCTTTGTATGCTCTTGTAACAAAGTTAAAGTCAAAATTGTCCATTTGTGTGGGAGGTACCAAAGGCGGCGTGGCAACTTCGCCCATTTTTCTCGAGGCAATAGTGACTAATAAACTAATTCTATATGTAGAATTTCGAAGGATTCAAATAAGTATATAAAGGGTCCGATATCTAAGGTTTTTTTTTCAACTAGTGCTTATTTCGTGAATGGTAACACTTAGCTCATGTCTGATTTGACAGATAATTCGTTTTATCCTTCCGCTGAACGAATATGGTTGTGTATACGCTTGAACAAGTAGGCCTGCGATCGACTTATGGAAGAAACCGATTATGCCAAAAAAATCATCTTTTCATTTTGATCTTGACGGGTATGTAAACAAGCAAAATTGTCGCATTTGGAACACAGAAAACCCGCACGCATACATTGAAAAGCCGATACACCCAAAACGAGTCACTGTTTGGTGCGGATTTTGGTCCACGAAGCTACACTCGATGTTTTGCGCGATGTTTTAAAAAAAAAGTTATTTGGCGGACCCTTTAGTATAGAAGTTATTAAATAAACAATATTTCACTAAATGTTAACCGTTTGTGGGGGAGGTACTAGAAGGAGTGGACCAACATATCTTCGAACTTAGCCGGAGATAGAAGAAAATAGTACCACATACCAAATTTGAGGTCAATCGGTTACTCCTTTCGAGAGTTATCGTGCGCACCAGTAAGCAGACAGACAGACGGACGGACGGACATTGCTCATTCGACTTAAAATGACCCAAAACGAGTATTCGCTGAACATACTTAGGGTCTTAGGTCACTCCTTCGATGTGTTACACTTTTGGCTCGTAGCAATTGATATATACCCTCCTCCCTAAGGTGAGGGGATAAACAAATTTAGAACACAACTGAATTAATGTTGGAAATTTTAACTTCGTGAGAAATTATATTTAGAATTTGATACTTTATGGTCGTTCTTTGTCTATATAGTAATTGGAAAATAATTTAAAATGCCCATCTTCGAACGTAGCCTGATATATTATCAGATACAGAAGTCAATCGGTCGTGTTACACTTTTGGACAGTAGGAAAATATTCCGAAATTAGACTTTAGAAGATATACGGCCTGTTTCTGTATTTCTAACGAAAGTTTCTGCGAAAGATAAGGTTCGTTCGTTCGCCGGGCCTTACGTCAATAAAGTTACAAATTTACCAATTGGAAGATAATGTAATTGCCAGATCTAAAATTTCACAACTTCCGGACAAAAAAGAGCACACATTTTTGTATGGTCGACCTTAGAAAATACACCTCTGTAAAGAGTACATTAGCGGTGGCCAAAAAATCAACCCTGGGTGGGTCAGCTGAGCTGAACCAAGACTCTCATTTCTTTCTCTCTCTCTCACATTGTGCACTGATGATTTTTTTTTGCATCTAAGCGAGCTGCAAATGCTGACTTAGTGCTTGTTTCTGTAAAAATTTCTCAACTATTACTTGAATTCTATAAAACGCAGGCCAGAAATATTTTAGGTACGAAATTTTTACTTGCTTTTCTATAGACTCAATGAATTATAAACTCCTGTGACTTATAGATTTCTCGGAATAATTGATTGATTTTTGATCGTTCGCGGTAGACGAACGAAAATAAGTTACAGAAACAGGCCCTTACCGTACAAAATTTCAAGTACATATTTAATTGGGTTTACCATAATTATATTAATATCTACTTATTTTTGCTTCCAATAAGGGGTTTTTTTTTGTAATATTTCAGTCAACAAATAAAAAAGTGACTCGATCTGACATTTGTGTTCGCCCAGATGACAGCAGAGAGATAGAGAATCCAAAATTTACTCTGAAATGATTACGTTTTCATACGAGTTCATTGTCGTGCTATTTGTCGATCTTAGTGAAACCCAAATCAGCTGTTTGTCGTCTGGCAGGCGAACGAAAGCAAATTTTCAAGTTACAGAAACAGGCTGATATAGTTTATTAGAACTCACCTGTCTTTGTTTTGATTTATTTAGAATATATCTTTTTATACTCGTATGTACATGTTTTTGGAACTTACCTAGAAATAGAGAGAAATATATATTAATTACATTAGTTTTCAATGCGATAAATAAAAAATATTGGACGTCAGCATTAATAATTTTATAAAACTCCAAAATAAGACATGTACTTTTTTAGAAAAAATTTTAATTTTTTAAATGTAAAATTGTTTTTGTCATATGTCAAGTTTTTTTTAATGAAATATTCGCTTGTTGAGTCCGATATAATTAAAACAATATCTATGTATACTTCGTAGCGAAAGTGACAAAAATAAATTTCAAATGCAGATATTTCGTAAATGTGTTTTTGTAGGTCTTCCATAGTAGAATTCACATGTAATGCCTTCCCAATGAGTTCGAAAAGAGAAAAGTTACTCTCATCCACAAATTTTGTTCACCCGATATGGCCGATCAATAGCTTTTCTGTAAATATGCTAAATTTCATACTTTTATAATCATGTCATAGGCTAGCAAATGGCAGATTTATGTCCTGGTATTGTTAACTGCATTCTATTTGTATGGAATTTTAAATTTTGTGCTCCCTTTTCCATTGGACTATATTTCGTAGCCCCAAAATGTATAAAGTTCTAAGCAATTAGGTAAACAATTCGGATTCCTTTAACTGCTATTATAAAAAGTCGATCAAAATAACGCTAATTTAGATCTTTTTTGTTTAAATATTTGTCTTAATGCTCAAAAGTCTTAAAAACTTAAAATAACTATCACTTTGTACAACAATTAATATAAATTATGCGAAGGCGTCAGATTCTATTTCATGAAAAAAATAAAACGATTAAAAGAATACAATTAAACCCAAACGAAAAGTAGCAGCAAACCGACACTCCGTTTTTTTCTAAACAAATAACAGAATATGAAGAAAGAAAACAGAAATTTGAATATTTTTAATTAATTAACATTTTCAAAATTCATGACATATTTTTTAAACAACCATGTGGCGGGTCGTTCGGTCGGTAGCAATCACTGAAAAATCAAATGAATGCATCGCTGCAAAACCAGAGAACATTTAGACATTCAACAAAAATCCCCCCCGAGACAATTAAGCAGATATCCGAAAATGGGGAAGAGGGTCGGGGGAGAGAGAGAGTGATGAAAGAACAAAAAAAAACTCTAGAATTGTACTTTCTTTTAGCAGTAATTCTGTTTTTTTGTTATTTTCTTCAAACAAGTAATTTTCTTCAATACTACCAAAACACAAAAAGAGTACAAAGAAAACTGCATTTAATTTTGAGACAAAAATATCAGAGAAGAATATAGCAGTGACTTTGGAGTAGTGCCAGAGGGAGAAATTAAAAGTTTATGAAATGAAGAAAACGGGAAAAAACTGAAATGGATTTAATGAACTGCATTTTTTTGCTCCTCTCCTTTCTTCTGTTCTCTTACTTCTCCTCCCCAGAGCTCGGAGAGTCGTTGAAGTTTTGGAGTGGTTTAGATTTTGACTGGTTGTAATCTATGCTTTATGGGATATACTCTCGTATGTGAATGAGGAGGAAGTTTGAGAGGAAGAAGTCATTAAAACGGTGTGAAGTGTCAAATATTGTGAATGGAAAGCAAATGGTGGAGGTATCGAGTAAGTACGCGTACTTTACTTCTCTTCATAGACCAAACATCCACTCCCTGGCATGACGGACGACTGATTTACTATGACACTGAATGAACACTTACTTGACTTCACTGCGGATGTAGATAATCAATTATTTTTAGGTTTTTCCAAAACGAAAAAAAAAGAAAATGCTTAATATAGATTTGGTGTGAGTACGAGTATTATTATTATTATTCTATGCGTTGTACTTAAAGTAATTGCTATGTTGGTGTGTGAGTTTTTACCCCGAGTGAGGAAGGGGATGAGCTCTGTATAATTTTCTATGATGAGCAGGGGACAAAGAGAGGAAATAGGGATTTAATTCGATTATCTGAGAAAGGAAATGTGTGACATATCAAACTGTCAATGTGGTATTTTTAAATTAACAGATAACGAATAGAGCAAACAACTTGGTTGTAGCTCCCGATTTTTTTTACTCTCAACGTACAGGGAGGAGGGTACCCAGCGGTAAAATGGTCCAGGCCTTCTGGGCATCAGGCCTGATAGAAGGGCTTCCAACACCTTCTATTGGAAGGCACGCATGCCTTCTTTATGAAGGCCTGAAAAATGTGCAATCTCTCACTTCTAAAAAAGTAACCGTGCCTCCTGCTCCCGTCTTTTTTCAAACATGTCTAACGCCTTCTAAAAGATGTCAGAGAAAAGTCGTTCTCCATGGTCAGCAGTCAAATTGAATTATTGACAACCACCGCCGATATAAGTTCATATATTGATGCGTTTCGTTCTCCCTCTCTCTCAAGTTTTTGCATATGAAGAAAAATTTACACTCGGCCTTCCTTCTCCCGTCTTTTATCAGGCATGATTCTGTCCTTCTCAAAATATATCATATCGAAGGTGTTTAGCACACAACATTTAAATTTTGTGTGGACATAATCATGCATAATAAAAGACGGGAGAAGGAAGGCAGAGTGTACACGAATACGTTCTCCCTCCCTCAAGTTTCTCATGTATGAACTTTGTTGCTACTGAGAGAGTTCAAAACCAGTTTTATGCAAAAAAAAAGAAATACCGCTACACAAATTGAAAAGTGAAGGTGAAGACAATTAAAATTAACAAACAATTAGTCGTTGCAAAGGTTTTTTAGAGTTCTGTTGCTTTGTGTTTGTGATAGATTAAGATAGATTCTTATCAAAATTATTCTATATTATCTTTGCGAACTCCTATATTATGCATTTGAAGTGCTGAATGTGACATTCATTTAAAATACATTATTTGGTCTGCATTTTGATTTACTGTAGGACTTTTCTTCGAAGCTGTACATCAGACGTAGATCAGACCTTCATTTCGAAGCTCTAAATCATACCTTCATTTCGAATCTCTAAATCATACCTTCATTTCGAAGCCCTTCTTAAGACCTTCCTTTCGAAGTCCTATATCAGACCTTCATTCGGCAATCCTTTGTTAGGCATGATTTTTACCGCGAGATGCAAGGCCTGGCCTCGCAATGTCACTCCATGTAAAAAGGAAATAAAGATTGAATGCGGCGGCCAGGCCTCGTGGCTCTTAAATCAGGCCTGATAGCTTGCCGCCTAAGACCTGATTTTTACCGCTGGGGTAGGTATTACCAAAGAAAATAAAGTTATAAAGAAGGTTCGTCCAGTAGCGAGTAGTCTAATAGAAATTAGATTTCAGTGAGTGATTTTTTTGCGCATTTTAAGACCGATTTTTGAATTTTTTTTTGTAATTATCACATTTAGAAAACTAATATCGATGGTTAAGTATAAAAAAAAGTTCAAAAAAGACTCAAGAAAACAATTTTTTTTTCGAGTTTGAAAATCATTTCTATTCGCTCGTAACTCACAAAAATGTAAACTAAGTCCCGACGGCACATCTGTATAATAGAGAGTCTGTGGGTATTACTTGCTAGAGTGAAAAATATGTTATATAAATCTACGAAAAATTTTTCATTCTTCTTCTTCTTCATATTATTGAAAAATTTTTCGAGTTTTATTAAAATCAAGAAAAATTTTGAAGTATTTTCTATAGAATTATGTAAAAGTTATTCTTTAATTAAAAAAACAATGAAATACATAATTACTTATATTACTATTATCAGACTTTACGACAAAATAACAAAAATATAATAATAATTGTGAGTTTTTCGATGTATTTAAGACGTTTTAACTAAAAAATTATTAAAATTTTCCCATAAAATGGGATTTTTGCAATGTCTTTGAAGACATTTTTGAAACCGCTGATGTGATGAAGAAATTTTATTAGAAGAAGAAGAAGTATATTTAATTAAGCATTATTTAAAGCTTTCCTGAACAAACCACCATTAATGGTTCTCCAGTTATGCTAACAGAAATGGTTGAACCTTATTTTTATCCGCTCACCTTAGAGGGGAGGGTATATATCATTTGCTACGAACCAATAGTGTAACACATCGAAGGAGTGACCTAAGACCCTGAATATGTTTGGCGGATATCCGTTTTGGGTCATTTTAAGTCGAATGAGCAATGTCCGTCCGTCTGCCTGTCTGTTTGTCTGCTGGCTGGTGCGCACGATAACTCTCGAAAGGAGTAACCGATTGACTTCAAATGTGGTATGTGGTAATATTTTCTTCTATCTCCGGCTAAGTTCGAAGGTGGGTCATATTGGTCCACTATTCCAGTACCTCCCCCACAAAGGGTTAACATTTAGTGAAATATTGATTATTATACCCTCACTTTAGTGTGACGAGGGTATATATCATTTGCTACGGAAAAAAGTGTAACACGTCGAAGGAGTGACCTAAGACCCCAAGTATGTTCGGAGGAAATCCGTTTTGGGTCATTTTAAGTCGAATGAGCAATGTCCGTCCGTCTGTCTGTCTGTCTGTCTGTCTGTCTGTCTGTCTGTCTGTCTGTCTGTGTGTCTGCTGGCTGGTGCGCACGATAACTCTCGAAAGGAGTAACCGATTGACCTCAAATTTGGTATGTGGTAATATTTTTTTCTATCTCCGGCTAAGTTCGAAGATGGGCCATATTGGTCCACTCCTTCTAGTACCTCCCCCACAAAGTGTTAAAATGTTGTGAATTATTGATTCTTTAATAACTGCTATACTACTTATTCGAATCTTTTGAAATTCCACACATAGTATTAGCTTATTAGTCGTTATCAACTCGAGAAAAATGGGCGAAGTCGCCACGTCCCTTTTGGTACCTCCCACACAAATGCACCATTTTGTACCAAAAGTTAACAGCTTATAACATTAATAACAGTGTTTAAAAATACTTGAAATTTTGTACAGTATTATGCTTTTATATTGCCTACAGTCCAGGGAAAAATGGGTGTTGTTGTCACGCCCCTTTTGGTACCTCCCACACAAAGGTACCTTTTTGCACCAAAAGTTAACAGCTTATAACATTAAAACCAGTGTATAAAAATACTTGAAATTTTGTACAGTGTAATGTTTTTATAGTGTCTATAGCCCTGTGAAAAATGGGCGTTATTGCCACGCCCCTTTTTGTACATCCCACACAAAATGCCCAAATCATATCACAATTTAATGTCTCATAACGTTTATACCAGTGCACATAAATGCTTATAAGTCGGCACAGTGCAATGAATTTAAAGTATCTAATGTTCAGCAAAAAAAAGGTGTATTTGATAAACCCCTTCTGGTACCTCCCACACAAATTGACAGAATAATTCGAGTAATATTCAATATTACATTACTCACAAAGTGAGGGTATACCTTAGTCGGTTTACCCGACTGAAACTTTCTTACTTGTTTTATAACTTCTATACTACTTATTGGAATCCCCTGAAATTCTACACATAGTATTAGTTTATTAGTCACTATTACCTCGAGAAAAATGGGCAAAGTTGCCACGCCCCTTTTGGTACCTCCCACACAAATGGACAATTTTGAACCAAAAGTTAATATCTTATAACTTTATTACCAGTGCATTTATAGACTTGACATTTTGCACAGTGTAATCGTTTAATAGTACCTACAATACAGAGAAAAATGGGCGTTATTGGCCCGTCCCTTTTGGTACCTCCCACACAAATGGACCTTTTTGTACCAAAAGTAAACAGATTTTAACTTTAATACAAGTGCATACAAATACTTGAAATTTCGTACAGTGCAATGCTTTTATAGTACTTAGAGTCTAGAGAAAAGTGGCCGTAATTGGCGCGCCCCTGTTGGTACCTCCCACGTAAATGGACCATTTTACATCAAAAGTTAACAGCTTATAACATTAATACCAGTGCATATTAATAGTTGAAATTTTGTACAGTGTAATGATTTTATAGTACCTAGAGTCCAGCGAAAAGTGACCGTTATTGGTTCACCCCTTTTGGCACCTCCAATACCACACAAATGGACAATTTTGTACCAAAAGTAAACTGCTTTTAACTTTAATACCAGTACATACTTTAAAGTTATTAAATGCAATTTAAAGTGATAATAATTTAAATAAAACAAAAAAAAATTTTTTTTTAAAAAGATTGAAGAAAAAGCTCCCATAATTACGAAATTTGTCAGGAACTTATTATTTGCTCAAAAACGATCCCTATTTAAATTTGTTAAACTCGTTTCAGATCTAGATATATGCCCCACATACAGTACAGCATTTTTCAACTCATTGATTTGGAACTCAATTCTGAGAATTGGAGAATTGGCCCCAAAAAAGATCTTGGGCACCATTCGTTTAGTCAAGTTCGCTCAATTATTAATTTAATGGCCATACGATTTTTTTTGCTCAGGGTGGATTTTTTGCACTTGTAGAAATTTAATAGGAGAAAAAAATGCGGAACAAAACCTACCCGAAAAATGATGAGGATGTTTATTTTGATGAATGATCGGATGTTTGTTTCATAACAAAGAGGAAGGTATGCCGTTAATAATGAAAAAACAACATCAGCCAAATGGCCACCACGACCACGCTTACAGGACCATATCCTTTTCAAGAAATTTTCCATAACCAAAGCGCAAAGTGGGTGCCCTATGTCCTCGATAGCCTCACGAATTCTATCTTTGAGGTCTTGAATCGACGCTGGGCTGTTGGCGTAGACCTTATCTTTCACGTGGCCCCAAAGGAAGAAGTCGCAAGGTATTAAATCACAATATCTCGGTGGCCAATTGTGATCACCTCTTCGAGAGATAACACGGTCCGGAAACTTTTCCCGTAATAGAGCAATGGTTTCGTTGCTTGTGTGACACGTAGAGCCGTCTTGTTGAAAGTAAACGTTGTCCAGATCAATACCATTCAACTCCGACCATAAAAAAATCATTAATCATCTCTCGATAGCGCAATCCATTCACCGTAACTGTTGATGCAACATCATTTTCGAAAAAGTAAGGTCCAATGACCCCGCCGGACCATAAACCGCACCAAAGAGTCACACGTTGAGGATGGAGAGGCTTCTCAACAATAACTCTGGGGTTTTCCGAGCCCCAGATGCGACAATTTTGCTTGTTGACGTAGCCACCGAGGTGGAAATGGGCCTCATAAGTCAAGATGATTTCCATTTTTCGAATTTTAATAATTTCAATGCGTTGTTGAAACGTGTATCGTTCCATTTTTAGTAATGGCGTAGTTTCTACTTGTCAAATACCAAAGAATAAAAGCTTCAACAGTGACTGCTACCGAAATACCGGGTGATTCAAAATAACACCTCTTGTTGGAAAACCCTGTATCTGTACCAATCATCTAGCTCAATTGTAAATAGTAGATTGTAGCGTGATTACAACAGGCGGATAGAGGGACATGGCTAAACCTTCTTAGAATTTTACGACGATTAAAAATACAGGGCGGTCCCGAATTCATCAGCCACCAACCGTAACCTACACGACTTCATTGTTGGCAAATATTTGTCCGTCGACCCATTTCTTCATGTTTGGAAATAACAAATAATCTGCAGGAGCTAAATCTGGCAAAAAAGGTGAGTGCTGAATCAATACGAACTTTAATTCATTGATCGCAGTAGTGGATGTGAGAACTGGTGTATTGCCTTGATTGTGAGCAAACGTGGCACCCATCTTGCGCACAGCTTTATCATCACATAATTGTCAATATGCGATGTATAGCATTTTTTGAAATGACTATGACTTTAGATAGCTCATGAACCTTCAACCGACGGTCATCCAATACCAGTTTCTGGATTTTTTAACTAATGGGTGATCCATTTCGAGGTTCCCTACTTTCTTAAAGAAAAAAAAACACAGAAAATTCAAATTGAATGGGAAATGTTTATTATCATTTGAAAGAACATTCTTTGGCATTTATTTTTTGAAGATTATGTCTATCAAATGTTGGCCGCGGCTACTTCTCAGATGGCCCATCCGTTGAGTCCAATTTTCTATGACTCGTTTGAGCATTTCGACTGGTAACTGGCGAATGACACGCGTGATGTTTCGGTCCAAGGCCTGAATCGAAGCGGGTTTGTCCGCATAAACTTTATACACTACATATCCACACAGGAAAAAGTCTAACGGTGTGATATCACACGATCTTGGTGGCCAATCGACCGGCCCAAAACGTGAAATTATCTGATCACCGAAGTGTTCTCTCAATAAATCCATTGATTGATGCGATGTGTGGGAAGTGGCGCCGTCTTGTTTAAACCAGATGTCGCCGAGCTTCAATTTCAGACATCAAATAGTCGGTTATCATGGCACGATAACGGTCGCCATTGACGGTTACGTTCTCACCGGCATAATTTTTGAAGAAATATGGACGGATGATTCCGGTACGTCGGATCGGGAATCGGTCAATGGCAAAAAAATAGCTCTTAACGAGAGCTATAATATTGCTCATGGGTGTCAAGGTCGTGGGTAGACTGGAAAGTGCTTTTTTGGTTTTAAAAAGAATGGACTTAGCGCAATTGGTGAATGATTATTTTGATATTAAAACTGAATAATTTGTAAACCTTGTTCAGACATAAATAAGTCTTTCCATGATGAAATGCCAAACAATACTTAACAAAAATAACATGACAGCATGACACGACTCACACGTAATCTGTCAAAAAAAGGCTATTGAAAAAAGTATCTCTACTTAGAACACCCTATATTTCTGGCGTGGACACCGCAAATGGTCGACCCCTATTTTGTTCATCGTGGCAGCTCGTACGGTACCGTTTAAACTCTGCCACCCAATATTTTATAGTTGTAAACGATGGAGCAGACTCCCCCAAAGTAGAATCTAGCTGGGTTTTAATATTGGTTGGACTATCGGTGACCAATTTGTTCCATGTTAAAAAAAACTTGAAACTTAAAGCATATTTTTTTATAGTTCCCGAGATATATACGTGTGTGAATTTAGTTTTTAATTAATATCGAAGACAATTATTTTTGCGAAATAAGCAATAGAACTAATGCTACTGTTTTTGATATTTCTACCGCAGCCATATCTTTTATTTCTATAGGTTTTGCGACTGCTGTTGCTATCGCTACAGTTTATGATACCGCCATTTTTATAGCTTTTGCAAGTGCTACTAT
This sequence comes from Eudasyphora cyanicolor, assembly GCA_963930755.1. Lineage (NCBI taxonomy): Eukaryota > Metazoa > Arthropoda > Insecta > Diptera > Muscidae > Eudasyphora > Eudasyphora cyanicolor. The sequence continues at coordinate 249,897,676 of OZ005735.1, forward strand.
TTCCACTCCCTTTGGTACTACTTTGCTATTTATGTTGCTATTGCCACACATCTTCTACTGTTATTCCTACAATTTCGCAATTGAAATTTATTTTCCTATTGTCATTATTAGTATCTCTGGCTACATTTTGTACCGCTTTTGCTATTTCCACATCTTTTTCTGCTGCTATTCATGCCGATTTTGCCATATTTGCTACTGCTATTGCTACCATTTTTGCTACTACTATTGGTATGTCTATTCTTACAGTTTTTTATATTACGACTCCTATTTTTTATTGCTACAGCATTAGTTTCCAGCAATTGATTTTGCTATTGCTTTTGTAACTTTTATTTCTACTGTTTTTGCTATCCCTATTTGGAAGTAAATCAAAATATCGTACTACTTCAAAAGAAGACTTCTTACTATGCCTTACACTTATTATTCTCCTCTTACAAATTCCGTTCAAAAATAAAGTGTTAGACATAATCCTAATAAATGACACTAAAACTCTACCCCCAATTTTCCTCTCCTGCCTGACAATCACTTCAATCACATAATTGTCCATTTAAGCAATCTTTTATTTCTGTCATTTATTTTGAACAAAAGAAAAGAAAAAAAATGTTTACCCCATAAACCCTAAGAGATAGAGACATTTGAGTTTTTGGTTAACTTACTTTGACAATAGTGATCAGTGCGTCTGTCCCGTCTGTCTGTCTGTCTGTCCGCATACCAAATTTGCCATCAACTCTGGTGCTTCCAAGCATTTAGGAAGTACAAAACCACTTGTAACCACAGTTAAGTGCTCTCCGTTTCCGTTGCCAACCAGAATTGAAACAAAAAACCACAATGGCCAATGATTCCTTCTCCTAGAGCTGCTTTAATGGTGTCTAATATCTTCTCCGACTGAGAGCCTGAGAAACGAATTGCCCTTAACTCAATACAACTCAACTGTGAGGAAATTTTAAGTATACGACAGTACAGTTCAGTTGGTCGGTTCGCCTTCTCCCATCCCATTAGCCAACAGGACAGACATTAAACCAGCAACTGAGAGAAGTTGCAGGGAATTAGACGATAAGTCGACATTAATCTGTTCCAAAACATATTTGCAAAACAAATAGAGACATAGACGAAGAAGACTTGAGACAGCAGACGGACAGACGGAAGGATAGTGTGGCTTTAACAAAAGGACTTTTTAGTTAATTAATGCAAAATATCCTAACAAATGGTCAACAGTAGTTGGTGCTTTTCATTAGAACAAACTGAAATTAAGACATACGTATACACATTTGTTGGCTTACTCAAGTCAAAGAAGAGTTTTGAGATGATGATGGCGATTTGGAGTGATGGGAAATTTACTTACTTAAATGTTAATTTAAATATATAGGGAAAATAAAGTATGGAGTGTTAGATAAAATAAAATCTAAAAAACAAGTGAAATGTATAATAATACGAAAATAATTTAATATTGGGTAAAAATAAAACAAGTGTGTCAACATTTTTTGAAAGATCAAGATTTTTTTGAAATTTGTTATTAATCTGGTTGAGAATTTGAAAAAAATAAAACAATTTGAACCGTTTTGCAAAATTTTGATTTTTTCGCGAGATATGACCTATTAAATTTTTCCGAGTGTGTTTAGAAAACTGCAACTTTCTCCGGTAATATTGAACGGATTCGACTGAAATTTTTGCAGGTCGGTCCGAAACATTTCCTAAAATCTAAATATATCATAAACTTTAATTACCAACTGACCATATGAAAAATATTGCAAAATATTTTTTGCATATGCGAATAATTTCACTTTCTGGAGCAGTAATTTGAAATATTTTATATTTAGAATGCGTCCTATATTGACGTCCAACAGAATCAGAATAAACATTTTGGTAGATCGCGCTTTGTAAAAATTTACAGCAAATTTACGGACGCTACCTTATTGAAATATTTTTGGTTCAATATTACAGGACCTCAAGGACCTTACCAATTTTGTCCAAATTTACACAATAGCTGAATCCATTAGTTCTGAGTAAAAAAACGCATTAATTTTTTTTCGGTGGATCAAGTTCTCAGCATCGCGAGCTTCCAAACTGTGGATATATAATTTGCAATATCTCCGTCAATTCCTAATCAATCTGTACAAAATCAACGACAAAAGAGACGTGGGAAAAGTCACTTTCATATCCTGTTTCCTAATATATGTTTTCTTAGACCATTAAGAGCCATTTTTTAACTGTTTTGTTATATGCAATGATTTTGGAAAATGCGTTATGGACTGGACTGTTCGTGCGGTGGATGTAAAAATTCGCGATTCTTTAATACATACAACACTGTAAGCTCTATTTAAAGGAATAAACCTTTAAAAACCACTATAAAATTTAGCATATTGCCTCTAAAACTTTTGTCATACATTGAAACTAAAATTATGGTAAAAATTCTAAAGTCAATTCTGTATTATTTCATTACCAAATAATAACATTTTGTATGGGTTACAATAAAATAGTAATATTTTATGTTCTTATGGGAAACATTGGTCATATAATACATTGAAATAAAGCTTAAGGTGCTGTTTGTATTAATAGAATCGCCAATTTATACTTCCACCGCACGAACAGTCCAGTCCATAACGCATTTTTCAAAATCATTGCATTTAACACAAAATGTAAAAAAATTGGCTCTTAATGGGTTAAGAAAACATATATTAGGAAACAAAATATGAAAGTGACTTTTCTCACGTCTCTTTTGTCGTTGATTTTGTACAGATTGATTAGGAATTGACGGAGATATTGCCAAATATATATCCACAGTTTGGAAGCTCCAGATGCTGAGAACTTGATCCGCAGAAAAAAAATTAATGTGTTTTTGGACTCAGAGCTAATGGATTCAGCTATTGTGTAAATTTGGACAAAATTGGTAAGGTCCTTGAGGTCCAGTAATAATGAACCAAAAATATTTTCAAAAAGGTAGTGTCCGTAAATTTGCTGTAAATTTTTACAAAGCGCGATCTACCAAAATGTTTATTCTGATTCTGGTGGACGTCAATATAGGACGCATTCTAAATATAAAATATTTCAAATTACTGCTCCAGAAAGTGAAATTATTCGCCTATGCAAAAGATATTTTGCAATATTTTTCATATGGTCAGTTGCTAATTAAAGTTTATGATATATTTAGATTTTAGGAAATGTTTCGGACCGACCTGCAAAAATTTCAGTCGAATCCGTTCAATATTACCGGAGAAAATTGCAGTTTTCTAAACACACTCGGAAAAATTTAATAGGTCATATCTCGCGAAAAAAATCAAAATATTGCAAAACGGTTCAAATTGGTTTATTTTTTTCAAATTCTCAACCAGACTAATAACAAATTTCAAAAAAATCTTGATCTTTCAAAAAATGTTGACACACTTGTTTTATTTTTACCCTATTAATACACTTTCCTGTGCTTGATTTATTGATCCTTCGAGTAGAATCAATCAAAGGCAGTTTTGAATAATAATGAAGTTGTTGTTTGACAATTTTCAGATTTGTTATAGAAATAAAATCCGAGTAATAACGGGTATTCCAATTAAGTGATATGATTTCGTTAAAAAACACACTTATTGTTAAGGAAATTCAAAAGTTTTTTATCTAATGTCAAGTACAATCGATACAATTAAGTTCTAAATAAAACGTTATTCAGAACACTTTTTCCACTAAATCAAGTCGTATGTCATGAATGGCACGTGCAGTATTGACTAGTAAAGCTTGAAGAGAGTCTGGTTTATTTCGAAAGACCAATGACTTCAAATAATCACAACTTCTTGGAGGCCATTCAATATCACAATTTCTTGAAATAGTCCAATCTCCAAACTTTTCTCGCAACAATTCAAATGTTTCATTTGCTGTGTGGCACGTAGCCACAATCGGTCAATGGCAAAAAGGTAGCTCCTAACGAGAGCTAAAATATTGCTCATGGGTGTCAAGGTCGTAGGTCGACTGGAAAGTGTTTTTTTTTTGATTTTCAAAAAATGGAAAATCAAAGTTGCGAAAAGTTGCAATTGGAGAACGATTATTTTGTAAACGTTGTTCTTGCGTATATCTCTCCATGATGAAATTGTAAACACTACTGAATACAATGAAAGACAAATGACAGATCATGACATATTACAAATGGCCGAACCATCACTTCAAAATCATATCATCCCTATTGGAAAACCCGTTACAATCTTAAGAAATTGTTTGAATTATTTAAGAAAGAAACCACATAACTTTGTGTTTAACTTTGGGCCTTCGATCAGATTCAATGAAAACAATTGTTCATTTCAACATTTGCCTCTTATGTATTTTTCGGCCCAGAAAAAAGGTAGAACCCTTTTTATTACAAAAATTAATGAATCAAGGACCAAAAATGAAAATAGGAATATAACTAATAAAGGAAATTCGAAAAATAGAAAATAAACAATTTTTGTGATTTTTAGATCACGATCCAATATTTTAAGAAATGAACATTCTTTATTAGGATATAAGAACTAATACGCAATTTAATTAGTTAAAGTATATTTTAAAATCTGATAAATAAGTATAACAATTAAAAACTAAACACTTAAGAAAATTGTGAAGAATTTCAGATTAATTTACATTTTGCGGTCATTAATTTGTTGGTCCTTCGATCACCTCGAATGCAAGACATCATTGAATAACATGCCTTTATTATTTGTTAATTTCAAGATTAGGTAAATAAATTTGCTCGAATGTTTTGGTCCTTCGAGCTGAATGTTATATATAATGAAGTATATTTTTAGGATGAAAATACATATTTTAAGTTACACTTATTTGCGGATTTTCAGGTTTGCTATGGTTCCAGTATTAAGACATAAAATCTCTTTCAAAAAATTTGTGCGAAAATATTAAAGGATTAATACATATTTTTCTGTGCCTAAATTTGTTGGTCAGAATTCACATCTAATTAAATATATTTTTATTTAGATGAAAATTTAGATTTATGTTAATTTGACCTATTTGCAAAGCTTAAGTAACCCTATCCCACCACATTAATAACCCTATGTATAGGATCTAAGACACTAAAACTCTTTTAAAGCATTTTCTTAGTAAATGAAAAATTCTTAGAACAATTAAGGATTAGTAGAGATTTTCCTGTGTTGTTTGACCTTTGAGTAGAATTAAGACCCAATAAAATATATTTTTGGATTAAATATATAAATAATTTTACTTCAGTTTAGATTTATGATAATTTTCCAACATTATTTGACCTTTTTGCAAATCCCACGAAAACCAAATAACGGGTTTTCCAATAGGGATGATATGATTTTGAAGTGACGTTTCGGCAATTTTTAATATGTCATGATCTGTCATTTGTTTTTATTGTATTCAGTAGTGTTTACAATTTCATCATGGAGAGATATACGCAAGAACAACGTTTACAAATTATTCAGTTCTATTATCAAAACAATCGTTCTCCAATTGCAACTTTTCGTGCGCTAAGTCATTTTTTTTAAATCAAGTCGACATATGACATTGACACCCATGAACAATATTTTAGCTCTTGTTAAAAGCTATCTTATTGCCATTCCCGATCCGACGTACCGTTAAGGGGCTAGAGCAAAAATAAACTTTCCGTTCACATTTGAAAATTAAGCTAAGTCCATTTTTTTTAAATCCAAAATAAACCACTTTCCAGTCAACAGACGACCTTGACACCCATGAGCAATATTTTAGCTCTCATTAAGAGCTATCTTTTTGCATTTGATCGCAAATGAAACAATTGAATTGTTGCGAAAAAAGTTTAGAGATTCGATTATTTCAAGAAATTGTCAATTTTTTTTAATCAAAAAAATAAACACTTTCCAGTCGATCTTCGACCTTGACACCCATGAGCAATATTTTAGCTCTCGTTAAGAGCTATCTTTTTGCCATCGACCGATTGTGACTACGTGTCGCACAGCAAATGAAACAATTGAAATGTTGGGAGAAAAGTTTGGAGATTCGATTATTTCAAGAAATTGGTTATTTGAAGTCATTGGTCTTTCGAAATAAACCACACTCTCTTCAAGCTTTACAAGTCAATATTGCCATTCATGATATACGACTTGATTTAGTGGAAAAAGTGCTCGAAAATTGGGTTCATCAAATTCGTTCCTGCAGAATAAGTCGTGGAAGTCATTTGAATGACGTTTTATTTAGAACTTAATTGTATCGATTGTACTTCACATTAAATAAAAAACTTTTGTATTTCCTTAACAATAAGTGCGTTATTTTTCAAAGAAATCATACCACTCTTAATGGAAAACCCTGTACTTTCGAAATTCTTAAAAAATATTTAATAATTGTATGAAAAATATGGGACAAATTGAATTTTTAATGGTTTAAGAATAATAATAATAATAGAAGAAAAATGAAATAAAAACAAATCTTAAAAAATATTTGCATATTTCGTGAGAGTTTTTAACGATTAACACATTTTTTCTAAGTTTACATTTATTGGTCCTTCGAGTTGAGCTTTAAATAGATCTCGAAGGACCAAAACTAGACGAAAGTAAACTAGTGAACATAATTTCGATATTAAAAAGCACCAAACATTTTGATTATGTACAAACAACGTTTTAAAAATGATGGATTTTTAGTGATTCATTGTTTTGGTCCTTCGAGCAGAATGTGAGACGCAATCAAATATATATTTTTTGATGGAAATAAATATGTTCACTTGCATTTATATTTCATTTCATTTATCCACATTATTTAATATTTTTCAAAGCTCACGAAAGTCAAAGACGTACCTATTTTACCCCATTTATGTACCAATTTTGAATTTTTCTATGTTTTCAATATTTCAAGACATTTAAACTATTAAAAAAATTTTAAAACATTTTTCTGTGCCCAAATTTTTGAGTCCTTTGAGCAAAATTTTAGACCAAATGAAATATAATTTTGGATACAAATAAATAGTAATACTTCAATTTAGATTTATAACAATTTTCCAAAATTTTTCAAATTTTTTTCAAAATCTCACGAAAACCCAAGACGCCTCAATTTCATTATATTTATCTACCGATTTTGAGATATTATATGGTTCCAATATTTGAAGGAAAGAATCAATATTTTAATACCTTAAACATCATTAGAAACATTGACCAAGTCAATGGGAATCTTTAACGATTATTACACATTTTTCTGCACTGAAAACATATGGAACATTTTGACATTTTGCTGATTCATTTGCTTAAATGTTTTGGCCCTTCGAGCAGGGTGTAGACCAAATTAAATATATTTTTGAGATGAAAATAAATATTTTTAGTTAAATTCCGATTCATGAGACATTTTTCACATTATTGACCTTTTTCAAAGCTCACGAAAACCAAAATATGCTCTATTTGTTGGTTCTTCGAGCAAAATGTTAAACCGAAATAAATTTATATTTTGGATGAAAATAATAAGTATTACTTCAATCTCACGAAAACCAATCAGCTACCGATTGTAAGGTATTATATGGCTCCAATATTTTAAGATCTTCATTCTCATTTCACTCATTAAAAACATTTACCTAGTCAATGAGAAATCTTTAAGGATCAATACACATTTTGTGGGGTTAAATTTATTGGTCCTTCGAGCAGACTTTATACCCAATTATTTTTTTTTGATAAAAAAATAGTTTTTCTTCCGTCTAGAATTTTCTCATATTTTTTACTTTTTTCAAATATCGAAAAAAGCGACCTCATTTTATTCCACATATTTAACGATTGTGATGTATTCAATGGCTTCAATATTTGAATGAAGTATCCAAAATTCAACGACCTTAAAAATCATTTAAAAAAATTAACATGGTTAATAAAAGTACTCATTTTTCGGTGCTCAAATGTTATGGTCCTTCGAGCAGAATGTTAGAAAGAATTAAATCTACATTTTGGTAAAAGTAATAAGTGTTACTTGAGATTTATATACTTTGATTTTTAGATCTTATTAACATTATTTGATTTTTTTCAAAATCAAACGTAACCCAAATTCTTCCCATTCTAATTTGTTTTTTGTCCTTCGATCAGAATTTAGACGCAATTATATCGAGCCTTAAACGCCAAAAAGACGTAAGCGCCAATCACAAAAATGTAGAGGAGGAGGTTTGTTTGCGATAATTTTTTGTTTACGTGTATATATAATGCGTACATCTGTTTATATTACTGTGAAATTTTCTATAACGGTATATTTTACAGCTATAAAATTCTGAGCAGTGTTACACCCATTAAAATATATATTTCTTAAATGAAACAAAATAAATTTATTACAATTTAGATGTATGAGAATTTTCCCCCATTATTTAACCTTTTTCTAAAGCTCCCGAAAACCAAATACCTCTCCATTTCATAACATTTGTTTACCAATTTGAAGGTATTCTATGGTTTTTTTACTTTTATCCAAATGACAAAGGCGTTTCTCTTGCATACCTTCCAAATTCTTCTTCTGACAAAGGACAATTATTATAAAGACATCAGAGTGTAGCCGCTAAGGATACTCAAATATTCAAATCCACTCAACACTTAGTCACACAAACAAAGAATATGATGAAAACTTTAAGTTGTTGGCTTTTTGACAGAATGTCCTTTTAAGACAGGCTAACCAGCGGACGACCTCACAGACTACAAAGAAATTCAAGAGAGGGAGGGACGGAAGTGAGATTAGCTCAAATGAAGACATAGATTATAAGGATGGCCATCACAAAACAATGTTTTGACAATTGTTGCTGGTTCAACAACAACTGTTAATGCTAATGATGTTGATGATGACGAGGTGATTGTGATTCTGACACCGAAGCTGAAGCTGTGACACGGCTGACGAAGCGACAATGACCAGTCAAACCAACCAACCGAGAGTTGTTGAAACAGATGACACCGGAAAGTGTCGGAATGTCTTAGCTCTGCTGGCTAAGAAGTTTGTGGGGGCCTTTGATTTTTGGGTCGGAGCACCGTTAATAGCCTTTAACAAATTTGTAAGAAAATTTAGTTTAAAGATATGGCTAATGGGATGCTAGAGTCATAATTATACTATTTTTGAGGGAAATTTATAGACATTAAGTCTACTTTATAAGACATGATCTGTTTATTTATGGGTTTTATTAAAGCCACGGCTTTGTATTGGCACATTTTTGGTGCTGCTTTGTTATTTATTTTTATGTTGTCTTGACCAAACTCAAAGCAACGCTAAGTGGGTGTAACAAATGGTAGTAGTTTATTGCCAAAGTCGTCTGTTTTCTTGGGGTTTTATGTGTGCCAATGTATTGTATCTAAAACTTTTGGTAGGTAGTAAACAAAAATACTTCGGCTTATTTTATTAAAAAAGTTTTGAGGTAAAGCCAGACAAGTTTGAGGGAAATAGAATTTTGTGAGAGTAAACTGAGAAGTCGAAGGACCAAATATTTTTTTCTTTCAGCAAAGCGCAACAAATAGTGTTGAATATAAAATATTTAATATTATTATATGAATAATAGGATAAATTACATAGTACAGTTTGGGACCAAATGGGCGATCGAAGGACCGAATCTTGCAGGCACTAAAACCTTAGATAGGTATATAGAAAGCACAGCTGCTTACTTTTATTAAAACAATGTTAAGCATAAAATATTAAAAACCATTACATACATAATTGGAAATATTTCTTGGTAACGAATTGGGCAATCGAAGGACCAACAAAAATATGTACCGTAAACACTGAGAAATAGTTTTATGAGTTAAAATATTTAAGCTTATTATGTGGATATTTGGAAAATCACAAAGAAGGGCCATAAATTAAAGACAGCATGTCGTCTTAAATCTTTGGTCCTTCGAGTGCATGTAATTTCGAATTTCTAAACAATGAATATTTAGTAATTTTATAAAAAGTATTGGACAAATTCAATTTTGCAATGGAAAAGTGATTGATCGAAGGACCATTTTTTGAAAAAAGCGAAACATATACAGAAAACTGTGACTTAGTTCTATAATATTGAGAATAAAATGTTTGAATGATTTAAAAATAACTTGCAAGAAATAGCAATAAATATGAAAATCAAAAGTTTTTTTATTTAATGTGAAGTACAATCGATACAATTAAGTTCTAAATAAAACGTCATTCAAATGGCCTCCACGACTTCTTCTGTAGGAACGAATTTGATGAACCCAATTTTCGAGCACTTTTTCCACTAAATCAAGTCGTATGTCATGAATGGCACGTTCAATATTGACTTGTAAAGCTTGAAGAGAGTCTGGTTTATTTCGAAAGACCAATGACTTTAAATAACCCCACAAGAAATAGTCTAATGGTGTTAAATCACAACTTATTGAAGGCCATTCAATATCACAATCTCTTGAAATAATCGAATCTCCAAACTTTTCTCGCAACAATTCAATTGTTTCATTTGCTGTGTGGCACGTAGCCACAATCGATCAATGGCAAACAGATAGCTCTTAACGAGAGCTAAAATATTGCTCATGAGTGTCAAGGTCGTAGGTCGACTGGAGTGTTTTTTTTTTTGGATTTAAAAAAAATGGACTAAGCAACATTTTCAAATGTGAACGGAAAGTTTTTTGAAAAAGCGAAACACATACATAAAACTGTGACTAAGTTCTATAATATTGAGAGTTAAATGTTTGAATGGTTTAAAAATAACTTGCAAGAAATAGTATGTAGCCACAACCGGTCCATGGCAAAAAGATAGCTCTTAACGAGAGCTGACGAAGCTTTTTCTATCAGTGTAGGTCGACTGGAAAGTGTTTTCTTTTGGATTTAAAAAAAAATGGGCAGCATCATTTTCAAATGTGAACAGAAAGTTTATTTTGCTCTGGCTCCTTAACTGTACGTCGGATCGGGAATCGGTCAATGGCAAAAAGAAAGCTCTTAACGAGAGTTAAAATATTGCTCATGGGTGTCAAGGTCGTAGGTCGACTGGGAAGTGTTTTTTTTGGATTTAAAAAAAAAATGGACAGCATCATTTTCAAATGTGAACGAAAAGTTTTTTTTAGCTCTAGCTCCTTAACGGTGCGTCGGATCGGGAATAGGTCAAGGGCAAAAAGATAGCTCTTAACGAGAGCTAAAATATTGCTCATGAGTGTCAAGGTCGTGGGTCGACTGGAGTGTTTTTTTTTGGATTTAAAAAAATGGGCTTAGCAACATTTTCAAATGTGAACGGAAAGTTTTTTGAAAAGGTGTTTTTTGAAAAAGCGAAACACATACATAAAACTGTGACTACGTTCTATAATATTGAGAGTTAAATGTTTGAATGGTTTAAAAATAACTTGCAAGAAATAGTATGTAGCCACAACCGGTCCATGGCAAAAAGATAGCTCTCAACGAGAGCTGACGAAGCTTTTCTATCAGTGTAGGTCGACTGGAAAGTGTTTTCTTTTGGATTTAAAAAAAAAATGGGCAGCATAATTTTCAAATGTGAACGAAAAGTTTTTTTTAGCTCTAGCTCCTTAACGGTGCGTCGGATCGGGAATCGGTCAAGGGAAAAAAGATAGCTCTTAACGAGAGTTAAAATATTGCTCATGGGTGTCAAGGTCGTAGGTCGACTGGGAAGTGTTTTTTTTGGATTTAAAAAAAAAATGGACAACATCATTTTCAAATGTGAACGAAAAGTTTTTTTTAGCTCTAGCTCCTTAACGGTGCGTCGGATCGGGAATAGGTCAAGGGCAAAAAGATAGCTCTAAACGAGAGCTAAAATATTGCTCATGGGTGTCAAGGTCGTAAGCCGACTGGAAAGTGAGATTAAAAAATAATGGACTTAGCGCACGAAAAGTTGCAGTTGGAGAACGATTATTTCGATAATAAAACTGAATAATTTGTAAACGTTGTTTTTGCGCATATCTCTCCATGATGAAATTGTAAACACTACTGAATGCAATGAAAAACAAATGACAGATCATGACATATTACAAATGGCCGAAACGTCACTTCAAAATCATATCATCCCTATTGGAAACCCCGTTAGATTGTGCGTGATTACAACAGATGGACAGAATGACGGACAAACGAACAGACGGGCATTGCTAAATCGTCTTAGAATTTTACAATGATTAATAATGTACATACTTTATGGGGTCTCACATCAATATTTATTTTGTGTTACAAACGGAGTGACAAAATGAATATCACACCCCCCATCCTATGGTGGAGGGACTAAAAATATAGTTTTTGACAAAAATGCTAATGCAACTATACTTGGGGCAAGTTCTATCCCGATCAGAAGGCATTGGTTTTAAAAATTCGCTCACTTGACATGAAATTCAATTGTCAAAAGTTCATTGGACTTAATTTGCCCCAGGTTAAGGTATCATGTGACTGCTCTTGACCGAGAAATTCTTTTATTTTTTTTTGCAGAATAATAACATTTCTTGCTATTTGTCCAGATGGGGTAATTACATGAAAATCTACTTTTGTTTAATGTTAAATAATTTTTGTCTGTCTTTTTTGTTTTCAAGACTAAATGTTTCGAGTCAGTTTCTGTTTTGTTTTCAAAAGTAAAAAACAAGAAACAAAAGGCCAAAAAGTTTCCCACAGTCTTCTGACAGGTGACATCATGAGGCTGTCTGTTTGTTTGTAATAAAATAATTTGTATACAACAATGCTGCAGTGTTTTTAATATTTTGTTTTTATATTTTAGAAGTATGTGTACTTGACTTTATTGTCAGAGCTCATATAAACCCCGACAAGTGACTGACTGACTCCGACTGTCCGCCTGGGGATGATATAATTTCAGAAAAATGTCTAATTTGAGCAAGTTAATTGCTATCTTATTTACACGTCGTTTTTTTCCTTTTGTTTTGGTGTAGTGTGGTGTGGTGGTATGGCGTTTCTTAAGAACAAATTAAGTCCGACCAACGAGGGTTAGTTGTGAACTTTAATGAGGGGTTACATTTCGTGGCATCCACACATGTTGGGTTAAGAGAAGACTATTATCTTTTAAAATTATCTAGTAAAAAAGAAGACATAGTTAAAAAGTTCTGGTTTTGTTCGTTAATGCAAATATTATTTTTGTGCATTAGGAATTTTGGGTTTAGATGAAGTTAGTATAGAACGAAGATATGATAAAACGATATAAAATGCCTAGGCATAATAATTTTTTAACCTTTTTTCTACAAGTTGGGATAATTTAAGATTTTACAGTTTTTCAAGACAATCTGTGCCGAAACTCAGAAAAAATAATATTTGTAGAAGATATTTTCAAACATTTGTGTCGATACGTAAATAAAATATATTTGCATCTACAATTATTTTATTTTTACTTTGCTCAATTTTTAGAAAACATAAGGGATTATTTTAAGACATAGTTTTTTAACATTTTTTTATATTCTTCAATCTTTTTTAATTTTTTTTTAATTTCAAAACAAACGTTTTCATGGCTAAATGCATAGATACAATAAACTTCTTTATTTTCCCATAGATTTGCCTTTTATTAGATATGCTACTTAATTTCAGTAATTAATTTCACATTTTGCAGGGATAACTTCCGCTCTAGAAAAGTTCGGCGAAATATGATTTTATTGACAATTTATTAGAAATTGCAGTCTTAAAAACTAGTATAGAAAATTGCACTTGTATAATTATGTCCTTGAAGGAAATTGACGCAATTGTATTTTTTTTTTATTTGGTAAATCTTCCCTAAATTAATATTTTCTTGCAAATTTCATTAAACGTGCCTATTTATTGTAAATTTAATGGAAGTTACAAGTTTGTAGATAAATTCAACAAAATCTAATAGAAATTAAATTTTTATAGAAATCTTTAATTTTTATTTTACAAAATACCATATTTCATATAGGATAAAGAAAAGGATTTTTTTTTTAAAAAAATTTAGTCAAAATTTTATTTCTTAAATTTTTTCAAATATATTTTTATTGAAAATTTCGCCCTTTCTTCAAAGTTATACCAAAATTCCAATTGAAATTGCATTTTTCTAGAAAATTTCTTCGAAATGTATTTTTTTCTAGAAAAGTTCGTAAAAATTAAATTTTGCTTTTGGCTTATCTTCGGAATTAAATTGTTCCAGAAAATTTCCTTCATCGGCCTTATTATGTATGCCTTCAAAATTTAGGAAATTGTATTTTTCTACAAAATCTTAATTTTATCCTAATTTTATATTTTTTTTTTGGAAATTATATCAAAAAATTGGATGTTTCTTGTAAATTTAGTGTAAGGTAAACATTTATACATAATTTCTTCAAATGCTATGAAATTGAATTGAATTTTTAGTAGAAAATTTTGTCAAAATTGGTATTTTTAAAAAATGTCATCAAAATTACATTATCCTAAAATGTATATGGTTAAAAAATATATTTTTTTTTATAAAATGTTGTCAAAATTAATTAATTCCCAAAAGAAATGGAAAAAAAATGATTTTTTTTTAAATTTTTTAAAAATAAATTTTTATTAAAAAATTTTTTTTTTCGAATTTTTATTAAAAATTTCTTTTTTTTCGAATTTTTCTTAAAAAATTCTTCGAAAATGTCTATAACGGCCTCAGGTGTGAAGTCAACGACCTTTAATCCGGGCAGTGGTCACTAATCAGGAGTCATTGTCCTTTCATTTTAAATTTTAACATTTTCAAGAAAAAATGTCAAGAAAAATTTCATATGAATAACATTTTCTAGAGAAATGCAATTCAACGATTTTTCTAGAAAATTTCACTTTCAACTATATTTTGCAGAAAAATCCAACTTTGACGAAATTTTCAAAAAAAAAAAAATTTTTATTTCAACGAAATTTTTTAGAAAAAATAGGTTTCTCCAACATTTTTTAAAAAATAAATATGAGGGAATTTTCTAGAAAACGTAAGTTTGAAGGAATTAAAAAAAAGAATTTGCTGGAATTTTTGTCGATAATTATATAATTATGTCCTTGAAATTGCTAGAATTTTTGTAGATAATTGAATAATTATGTCCTTGAAGGAAATGGACGCAATTGTATTTTTTTTTTTGAAAATCTTCTCTAAATAAATATTTTCTTGCGAATTTCATCAAACTTGTCCATTTACTGTAAATTTAATGGAAGTTAAATTTTTGTAGATAAATTCAGCAAAATCTAAGAGAAATTAATTTTTTTTTCTGACAAAATTTTATATTTTTCAAAGGATACAGAAGAAAAATGAATTTTTCTTCAAAAAAAATTCGTCAACATTTTAGTTCTTATTTTTTTCAAAAAATATACATATTTACTGAAAATTTCGTCTTTACTTCAAAGTAGAAAATTTCGTTGAAATAATTTTTTTTTAAATGTCTTCGAAATCGAATTTTTCAAGAAAATTGCTTTCATCCAGAATTAATGTCCTTAAAAATTTAGGAAATTGTATTTCTTTTCTAATCTTATATCTTTTGCAAATTTCATAAAAAATGTGCATGTTTATTGGAAATTTAGTGGAAGTTAAATTGTTATACATAATTTCTGCAAACTCTATGAAATTGATTTTTTTATAGGAAACTTTGGTATTTTTCAGAAATTTCATCAAATTTGCATTATCCTAAAACAATGGTTAAAAAATGAATTTTTCTATAAATTTCGTCAAAATTTAATTTTTCTAAAAAAAATGGTAAACATGATTTTGTTGTGGAAATTTTGTCGAAATACATTTTTATTAAAATGTCGTTTTTTTCTAAAAAAGTTTTTTCAAAATGATTTTTTCTAGAAAAATTCTTGAAACTCAATTTTTCTTAAAAATTTCTTCGAAATTTAATTTTTCCAGAAAATTTTCTTCGTCGGCCTTTAGTGTAAAGTCAACGACCTTTAATCCGGACAGCGGCCACTAATCAGAAGTCAATGTCCTTTAAACGTCTTATCGGTCTTTAATTCCTTCACTGGCCTAGTATCCCCCACCGTCCTTTGAAAATTTAACATTTTCAAAAAAAAAATGTTTTTTCTAGAAAATTGCACTTTCAACAAAATTTAGCCGAAAAATTAAATTTTGACAAATTTTTTTAAAAAAATGGAATTTCAAAGAAAATTTTTAGAAAAATTTGTTTTGGTTTAAAAAAAATACAAATACGAAGGAATTTTCTAGAAAACTCAAGTTTGAAGGATTTTTTAAAAAAAAAATGCAATTTCATGAATTTTGTTAAATTTTTTATTTTACATTTTCAAGAAAAAATTTCATTTTAATAAAATTTTCTAGAGAAATGCAATTCAACGAATTTTCTAGAAAATTACACTTTCAACAAAATTTTGCAGAAAAATTTAATTTAGGCATTTTCAAAAAAATTGAATTTCAACGAAATTTGTTGTCGAAAAATTTTCGATAACTAAAATTGTTATTGAATTTTCTAGAAAATTTTCAACACAATTTTGTAGAAAAATTCAATTTTAACGAATTTTTTTTTTAGAGATTTTACACAATTATACACAAGTTTTCCAAAAAATACAATTTTAACAAAATTTTGAAGAAAAATACAATTCGTAGAAATTTTGAAGAAAAGTGCAAATTTTAAGGAATTTTCGAAAAAAAGAATGCATTTGCAAGCATTTTCGTAGAAAAAATTAATTATAAAATTTTCAATATAATTTAAATTTTCTACAAAAATTTTGTAGAAAAATACAATTACAATTTAAATTGTTCAGAAAAATGCAATTTCAATAACTTTTCTAAAAAATTTAATTTTGTAGAAAAATGCAATTTTGTGAAAATTGCACTTTTATAATTCAATAATTCATCCTTCAAAATTTACGAATTTGTATTTTTATTCATAAATTAATATATTCTTGCAAATTTTATCAAAATTACAAATTAATTTTTGTGGAACTTAAATTTTTATATATAATTTCAGCCAAAACTAAGAAATCAGATTTTTAAAAATTGATTTTTTGAAAATTTTGTCGAAATACATTTTTATTGAAAATTTCGTTTTTTCTAAAAAAGTTTTGTCAAAACAATTTTATCTAGAAATTACTTGAAAATTTATTTTCCGCCCTTTAATCTGGGCGGTGGCCATTAATCAGAAGCCATTATCCTTTAAACGACTCATCGATCTTTTATCTGTTCGATGGACCTTAATCCACCTATCGACCCTTGAAATCTCACTAAAATGTTCACGAAATTTTGTAGAGAAATGCAATTTTAACAAAATTTTATAGGAAAATCGATTCAAAGATTTTTCCAGAAAAATGCAATTTAAGCGAAATTTTGAATAAAAATGCAATATCGACGAATTTTTTTAAGTGGTATTTTGTAGAAATATTTGATTTTGGCATTTTTTTTTTAGAAAAATAGAAATTGAAGCAATTTTCTAAAAAAATGAAAATTTGAAGGAATTTTCTAAAAAAAAATTGCAATTGCAATAAAATTTTCTATATAATTTCAAATTCCTAGATATTTTTTTTTACAAAAATTCAATTCCAATTTAATTTTCTAGAGAAATGCAATTTCAATGTACTTTTCTAAACAATGTAATTTCAACAAAATTTTGCAGAAAAATGCAATTTTGTGAAAATTGCTCTTTTATATCCTTCAAAATTGACGAATTTGTATTTTTCTTCCTCAATTAATATATTCTTGAAAATTCCTTCCAAATCCATCGAAAATAAATTTTTATCAAAAATTTCGCAATTTCGACAAAATTTAAAAAAAAATAATTTTGTAGAAAAATTTGATATCGACAAATTTAAAATTTTATTTTCCTAAAAAAATATTTTGTCGAAAAAGAATTTTGATTGCAAATTTCGTTTTTTCTAAAATTTTTTGTCAAAATTATTTTTTTCTAGAAAATTCCTTGAAATAGCATTTTTTTTAAATTTCTTCGAAATGACGGTTGCTCGTTTTCAAATTTAATTTTTGCAGAAAATTTCTTTCTTTGGCCTTTAGTCTAAAGTCCAGTGGCCACTAATCAGGAGTCATTGACCTTTAAAAGACTCATCGATCTTTAATCTGTTCAGTGGCCTAGGGTACCCCATTGACCTTTCGAATTTTAGCATTTTCAAGAATTTTTTTTAGAGAAATGTAATTTTAGTAAAATTTTCTGCAAATGTAATTCAAAGATTTTACTACAAAATTGCAATTTCAACAAAATTTTGCAGGAAAATTATATTTTGACGAAAAAAAACAATTTAAACCAAATTTTGTAGAAACAGTAGACTTTAGAGAAATACAAATTTGAAGGAATTTTCTAGAAAAATTTAAATTTTGAAAAACATTTTTCTATAAAGATTGAGCGTCCCCCCTGTAGGTGATTTGGTAGGGTGCTCGCCTATGAGGTTGGGGGTCGTGGGTTCGATTCCCACCAGAGGCTCTGGTCTGTCGCTGCAAACTCTAGCCACTTGGTCTTTGTAACCCGGCTTTTCGCTGGACCGTAAAATTAGAATATAAATTTATTTTGTATTGTAATTCATATAAATAAATAAATCAATTTTCCTATAAAATTTCGACAAAATTTCATTTTTCTAAAAAAATCATCAAAATTGAATTTTGTTTTCAAAATATTGTCGAAAACAAATTTGTATTGAAATTTTTTTTCCTAAAAATTTATGAGAAAATTATTTTTTTCTGTTCTTTAAAATTTAATTTTTCCAGAAAATTTCCTTAAAGTCTAAGACCTTTCATTCGGGCAATGACCGCTAATCAAGAGTCATTGTCCTTTAAAGAACTCAACGATCATCGAAATTTTTTAGAGAAATGTAATTTTAGTAAAATTTTCTAGATAAATGCAATTCAACGATTTTACTAGAAAATAGCAATTTCAACAGAATTTGGCGGAAAAATTATATTTTGACGAAATTTCCTAAAAAAAGGAAATTAAACGAAATTTTGTAGAAAACATTTTTTTTCAAAAATTTTTGTATACCAATTTAATCTTGATGGCATTTTCTATAAAATTCCAAAAATTGTAATTTTTTATTGAATTTTCTAGAAAAATTTCAAAGAAATTTCGTAGAAAAATGCAATGTTAACGTATTTTTTAGAGAAGTTCATTTTTACTTAGAATTTCTAAAAATTCAGTTTCAATGAAATTGTGTTTAAATTTCTATAAAAATACAATTAAAAGAAATTTTATTTTATTAGTAGGTTAAAAAAGACATAATTTCCGATATGAAGATTTTTTACGTGCTTGTGAGGAGCGGTTTGGTTGAAGGCGTTGGGAGGCCCTGTCTTAGTCTGCATAATGTAGTCTTTTAATAAAAAAATATAATTAACAAAATTACCACATTTTTAATTGGCAAAACTTCCAGCACTCACCACTGTTATAAAATCGATATTGGCTCACAGCTGTGAATGCTCTGATTTCCGTACTTTCACATACAGATGGCGGCGCTAAAACCATGTCTCAACAAAGACACACTACAACTCATAAAGACTGAGGAAATGGGACAGTAAAAACATTGGCGATAGATGTCACTAAATTTGATTGGAAAATTGGAATATTAATAAACAATAACAGATATTCTGTTAGCCATCTTTATATCAGTTCTTTTGACAATTTTCAGTCTTTATTAGTTTTAGGTCTTTGATTTCAGTAGTAGGAAGTTATTTTGTCTCTTTGCTAGTCAAATTATAATTTCTTTTCAAGTACATACATTGAAAATATTTTTTTCTGAAATCTCTCTATTCAAAACTGACACGCGAAAGATAATGCTTATATTTTTTCCATAAAAAAATGAAATTGGGTGAACTTTCAGCCAGCTTCAGTTTTAGAAAGAAAAATTCGCTTTCAGTATTTTAATTCTTCCCAAAATGAAGCCAGACACCAGAGTAATTTATTTTTTAACTATAAAACATAGTTACATTCTTTTTTGCCTCTGATAACTTGTTACTATTTCCTGTCAATTTAAGACTCTTTATTTTTGGTTTATCCAATTTACAAAATTCTAAGAAATGTAGGTTTCATCTACCGTCTGTCATAAGATATTGCCTTTCAAAATAGTATGGTATTGGGTAATAAGTTACCTTCTTAGTTGCGTTGTTGTTGTTGTTTTTTGTTCATGTCGTACACCACAAATGAATGCCATAAATTAAATATTCTGCAAATATTTGTATACGAAATGTTTAGATAGACACACATTACACATTCCTTCCCCTCATTACATAGTTTCCTTTATTCTATTTTTTGCCAAAGGTGTGACATAGTTTATAATGTACGAGTATAACAAACAAATGAACGTAGGAGCCCCAACATACGGTGCAGATAGATGGGAATGACAGACCGACAGACGGACGGACGGACAGAACCAAAATGCCGCCTTCATCATCGTCATCTTGTTTAAGAGAAGGCGACAATAACAAATAGTATCATACTGTCACCGTCACCGTCACCACCACCATAGCCACTGCCACCGCCACTCCAGAAAGGTAAATATCACCAGAAATTAAATTCCACCATTTCAGAAGGTATCTTGAAACTGAAATGAAAAGAAGTGCCGCCGACGCCGCCGCCTTGTCTTGAAAAAGCCACACATTCTCGAGACAAGGTAAAATGTCAAAAAAGAACGCCACCACGATAAAAATAGAAAAATGTTCAAATATTGTTACACTGTTGCTGTCGCGTTGCAACAGCCACAGCAACAGTTGCACAGCGGCAACGTTGTTGCTTGCCACCGACGCCGCACATATTTGAAAGTATAAAAGAACGTAAAGGTAAACGCAAAGCATGCTTGGCTTGCAACCAACACGTGCCACCAGAACTCAGAACTCTGCTCCTCTACATGGAGAACTTGGAAATCAAAGTAAAGGTACTGGGAAAACCAAAATCTAAAGCTGATTTAAAGTTCCATGGTAAGTTCTTTTTTTTTTTTGATGTGCCTGCATTTCCATAGTTCTTTCATTCCACAGACAAAAGGAGACTTCATTGAGTTTTATGACTTCCTCTCCGGTGCATTTCTAAGTCTTTTTAATCACGACCTCAAGCGGAAAGGCGTTTTTTTCGTTTTTCGTTTTCTTTCGACGCAGATAAACGAATGCGTTTTAATGCATTTGCCACAAATGTTGCACTGCGATGTGCTGTAATGCATCAGCAACGAGATGACATTAAACGTCAAGTAAACGACCTACACGCACAGTGGTTGGAGACAGAGAAGAGAAGAAATTGTTGAAAAAAAATCTAAATAAAAACTCATATAAAAACAACCTATAGGAAGTAAATTTTGAAAATAGGTGAAAAACATTGCAAATAGAAATTTGTGTAAATTTTTATATATGCTCTATCATAAGGTGGCCGTTTCTTCATTTTGTCATTCCGTTTTTAAAACCTTGAAATATAATTTACGTGGTGGCACCCATTTTCCATTTTTTATCCTCATTTGCCACCAGCCAAAAGTGTAACACATCGAAGGAGCGACCTACGACCCTATGAATGTTCGGCGGAATTCCCCTTAGGACATTTTTAGCAAAAATTATAAAGTATTAAGATAAATCATCTCCGAGCAATTGTCATGTATGATCGAATAGGAATTCCAACCAATAGGATTCCAACGTGTGAGGTATTTCGCGGATTTTCAAACCGATTTTCCCGAATTTTTTGTAATTGATAAAATTAAAAAATTAATATTAATCGATAAGTGCAAAAAAGTTAAATCAGTATTCGCGGAAAACTGTTTTTTGCGTGTGACAGTTCATTACTATTCGTTCGTGCCTGATAGATTTTGACGTTTCGTCCGTACGGAACATCTTTATAATTAAAGGTCTGTGATATTTACTCATTTAAGCTCCAGGTGTGTAAGATGTAAACATATATTAAAATTTGTTTACCCAATTTATATATGGTACGTCTCAGCCTCTGTACACGCAAAGAAAAAATTCGTTTCTGCGAAACGAAATATTAGACAACTACAATTCTCATTTGCCGGAACTGAAATTTCGTTTGTTGTGACAGAAACGTATTCTGACCAAAAGAAATTTCCGTCGTCGTAAACGAGAAATGCAGTTGTCTAATATTTCGTTTCGCAGAAACAATTTTTTTCTTTGCGTGTAGCCAAATAGGACGAATCATTTGTATGGGAGCTTAGCTAAATCTGAACCGTTTTTCCCAAATTCGACAATATTGGTCCATTGATCAAGAAACTCGACCATGTTAAATTCCAAATCGATTGGATATAAACTACAGCTTCTTTGGGCTAAAGGGCCAGATCGGACGAAACATAAAGGGTTTTCCAATAAGAGTGATATGATAGTGAAAAAACACACTTATTGTTAAGGAAATTCAAAAGTTTTTTATTTGATGTGAAGCAGGGACGTATCCAGGATTTTGGTTCGGAGGGCCCAACCTTTTCTTTCCATAACAAAGATAAACAATTAACAAATTGCTTTTATTGTGTAGGTAATGGAAGTTAAGTTCCTTAGTTTTTTATTCGAATTTTATTCCTAAATATAAATGTGTACTTTAGTACGAGATCAGTAAAACTTTTTATAATAAAATACGTAAGAGTTAAAAATGTAATCTTCGATTTTTTGAAAGAAATATATCAATTATTTCATCGATTTTGACTTCATCTTTGTATATAGACATCAAAGCCAGATAAGATAGCCTTTCTCCTTCCATTCTGTTTATTTTTATTCTTCTTAACGTCGAGAAACTTCGCTCAGCAGATGCCGTTGTCACAGGTATTGTAGCCAGTATCTGCAAAGGATAAAAACGCTTGGGAACATGTCCTCATCACAAACTGAAATAGCATCTAATGCATTTGATGGCTTATCATTCTTCTGCTTCCAATAATCAATCCATATACTTATTTCAGCTAAAACAGATTTTTCTGAATTTTTAAATAGTTTTTGTAAAAAAGTGTGACTTCTTCGAAATCTTCCTTTATTAGATTTACAACTCGTATCGGAACAACATTAAACAGACTTGTAATTATAGCTTCATGTTCGAATAATCTATTATTTAAATGTGATATTACTTCGTCCAGATATGGTATGAACAATGTTGTCCTAAAATACGCCTTGGCATCTGAACTAGGAATATTAGCCCTATACTTTTGACTGCCTACTCTTCTAGGTAGTGCAGCTTCTATTCCAAAACTTCTTGCAAGTTCTGTAGATTCTTCAAACAGTTTATCAAACTCCGCATCTGAATTTCTACGCATGTCACTTAATTTAGTCGTTGCCAATTTTATGATTTCGTAAGCCTTTATTATATCTAGGTTAATCGTTTGCAAATACCGTGATAAGTTCTGTGTAATGGCCAAAACCGTACTACTTATTACCACACCCAATATAAAGCCAAATTTACATACACGGTTGTGCAAACTCATTCCATCACTGCAACCTACATGTTAAAAAGGTAGATAGATAAGAGATCATAAATGTAATTTTAACTTAATTTTCGCCATATCTGGTTATCATAAATTTAAAGCCAACCAATAATTACACCGGCCGACAAAAACAAATTTTTTTCTTGTTTCTGTTTTAATGCATAGATTCTGATTATAGACGTCAAAAAACGTCAACATCTCCAATTTTAGCTTTTAAAGTTTGTTTTTGTAAATTTTACATCGATAAGAAAGTTTTAAAGTTAAAACCTTACTAAATTAGCTATAACTTTTTAAATTATGCATCGATTTTCTTCGGAATGGGCTCGATTAATTCATGACCGAACAGACTTTACGATAAAATCATAAAAATATAACATTTGTTAATTTTTAGATTGTTTTATGGGAGTTTTATTTTAAAAATATTAAAATTTTATCAAAAAATCACATTTTTTTGCAATATTTTGTAATAATCGTATATCGTCGAAACCGCTGAACGGATGGAAAATGGTATTATATGAAGTTGAAGTCTACTTAATATTTAATTCTTTAAAACTTTCCTCAACCAAATCGGATAAATGGTTCTCGAGTTATGCCACTATATGTGGTCCAACCACTAATTTATTTCCATATCACAGCTTACCGCGAGAATTTAAAGGGACAATCCTTTAGGCTAAGAAAAAAGAGAGGTTGAACCACATATTATGACATAACTTGATAACCATTCATCCGAATTGGTTCAGGTAAGCTTTACAAACTTCAGAATTAAGTAGCCTTCGTACAATACAATTTTCCATCCGTTCAGCGGTTTCGACGATATCTTCAAAGTATTGCAAAAAATCACACTTTTTGAGAAAATTTTAATAATTTTTAAATAAAAGCCTCATAAAAACATCTAGAAACGCATAATTGTCATATTTTTGTGATTTTATCGTAAACTCTGAAAGGTTATGAATAATTTGAGACCATTCCGAACAAAAGCGATGCATAATTTAAAAAGTTTTAGCGAGGAAACCATGCACTTTTCTTATTTTTAGTTGTTATTACTTTTACTGTTACCATTTTGTACGCTTTTGTATTGTTTTTTTAACGGTCTTCCAAATATTTTTCGTATTTTTTTTGAGTGATTTTGAAAATTGTAAACAGTTTATGCCTATGTTTAAAACATTTCGGGGGGGGGGGCTCGGGCCCCCGGCCCCACCTCTGAATTCTTCCCTGATGTGAAGTAAAATCGATACAATTAAGTTCTAAATAAAACGTCATTCAAATGGACTTCTTATGCAGGAACGAATTCGATGAACCCAATTTTCGAGCACTTTTTGCACTAAATCAAGTCGTATGTCATGAATGGCACGTTCAATATTGACTTGTAAAGCTTGAAGAGAGTCTGGTTTATTTCGAAAGACCAATGCCTTCAAATAACCCCACAAGAAATAGTATAATGGTGTTAAATCACAACTTCTTGGAGGCCATTCAATATCACAATTTCTTGAAATAATCGAATCTCCAAACATTTCTCGCAACAATTCAATTGTTTCATTTGCTGTGTGACACGTAGCCACAATCGGTCAATGGCAAAAAGATAGCTCTTAACGAGAGCTAAAATATTGCTCATGGGTGTCAAGCTCGTAGGTCGACTGGAAGGTGTTTTTTTGGATTTAAAAAAAAAATGGACTTAGCGCACGAAAAGTTGCAATTGGAGAACGATTATTTTGATAATAAAACTGAATAATTTGTAAACATTGTTCTTGCGTATATCCCTCCATTATGAAATTGTAAACACTTCTGAATACAATGAAAAACAAATGACAGATCATGACATATTACAAATGGCCGAAACGTCACTTCAAAATCATATCATTCCTATTGGATACCCCGTAAGTATATTGTCAAATCTTGTGGTTAAATGGAAAAGGTTGAGTACACCACATTTATAGCAAGTCTAAATTTGGTAGACCCAACACTTTTCCATTTAACCACAATAAGAGCTTTTCTATGGTTAAGATTATTATAAAACGTTTTTAAAGTATTCTAGAATCTTATTTATGTCAAAATTTTTTGTTTCAAGTTTTGCTATAAACTTGGTGGATCCAACATTTTCCATTTTGCCACAGTGGGCGCTTTTCACTCTGGCTCCACTTAGAACATTGTACACAAAACTTGAAAGAATAGGGCTCAGAAGATTTTCTGGAACTTGAGATTTGGATAAAGCATTGGGTAGACCCAATATTTTCCATTTGAACACAATTGGGGCATTTCTCAATACACACATTTATTCTAATTTTAGCAAAATTGTCCTATGATTAATATTGTTATAAAACGTTTGGAAAGTATTTTTCAATATTATTTAGGTCCAAAATTGCAATATTTCCTTAAATATAACATATACTTGGTTAGTGTCTCTGCTAATTATATTGGAATTTAATTTCACCTACAACACCTGAGCTATGTTAGTCATAACGCCTTCTGAGGCAGTGACTGAAAAACTTTGCATTTGGTGATACATATTTTCTCAAAACTTCAATTTGTAATGTATATTCCGTATTTATGTTGTTTGCTTGCTTTTATTTGGTCTGCAAATCTTTGTGATTCTAACTAGGATATTCTCCCGGCTTCAAGACCATTTTGTTTCTATATTATTATAGAAACAAGTATTTTATAAATGGCGGTGTATAAATATGTATTAAAAATTGGCAGCACACATACTGGATCATGATTTCGGAGCCGTGACACTCGTTATCAACAGTTCTGCTGCAATTGTATGGGAGATACGGAGCTCTATATGGTTGACTTCAACACGCAAGCGAATGAGAAATCTTTGTGAAACCACACTTCTCCAAAATCTTCCAAAAACAATTTGGCCAAATAAACCTCCATGACAACTTTTCAAGGGGATCGGATGGATCCACTGTTCTTTGACATGCATCGAAAAAAGCACCTCCACATGTTGCAAGAAACTGTGGATGCGACAAAAAAAAAACAAAAAAAAACCCGAGTAACGACTGTAAACAACTCAGAAATACAAATTATGACACAACTTCTTCTACTTGCAATGCATCAGTGTCTTCAGTGAGTGGCAACAACTTTTCCAAAGTAACTTTCCTACAAGGCAGCCGCTCGTGGAAGTTGTGGGAGAAGATGACGCTGTGGCGCATTAGCACATAATCAACATTATCGTCAACATCATAAACGACTGCAACGCCATCTAAGTAAGGGGTTCAGTACCGAAGGCACTAATGTATCCATCCATCCATTCATCCACCCATCCATCTATGCAACCATCCGTCCCGTCCCGTCAAACGTGAGAGTTCAATAAACTCGGGAGTTAGGAGAGCTTCCATTGCCGCTTGTTTGCATACGAATAAAACAAAATTTTAGAAGCAAAAAAAACGATAATAATTATATGGTACAACAGAAAAAAATCATAAACAAATAGACTTTTTTGTCGAATAGTTAGTGCAACATCTTTTGTGTCACTTGTGTCCCCCACATCAAGAGAAGATGGGCTACAAATGGAAAATAAACCTAGCAAACTTAGGCCCGCTAGACTAGACCACATAGAGCCGCGCCAGGCACACAAATACTGCAGGGTTACTACAGCGTCTGGAAGAGTTGCTTTAGTATAGTTAGACAAACATTCAGTCAGTCAGTCCAATGAATTAGACAAGACATTTATTTGGTTTGACTGACAGCTCATCTTGAATTGTTTGATGGCAACAAATGTTGCCCAGACAGAGCTGTGGTATTATTCCTTCTCTGGGTTTTTTTTTTAATTTTGCATTTTTTCTGCTCATTGTCTGGCAAGTATTGAAGAACAATTGCCACAAATTGTTGCAAACAAAAAGAAACGATTTCGGTGCACTTAACGTGGGTGGATTGTGGATGAAGGTGGATAAAGACAGTTGGAGGTGGTTGTCAGCAGGTTTCGCCATAAATTATTAATTATGTCAGTTAGGATTTCTTCATTGTCTGGCGCATAAAATAACAAATTGCACTACTCGAATGGAATATGAAATTAGTTTTAGGAGGAGAATCAGCTTAAAAATAGACAAAAGTAAAGACTGAACATATTTCCATTAAGAATATATTTTAGCAGAGATTTCTCGGAATCATTATACAATTATTAGCTATGTCCGTTCGTCCATCCGTCCGTCTGTCTGTCTGATTGGCACTTATGATAAATCTTGAAAGGAGTAACCGATTGACTTAAAAAATTGTATGTGGTAATATTTTCGTCCATTTCAGGCTCACTTCGAAGATGGGCCATATTGGTCCACTACTTCTGGTACCTCCCCCGTATAGCGCTAACATTTAGTGAACTATTAATTTTCTAATAACTTGTAGACTACCTATACGAACCATCTGTAGTTCCATACATAATAGTACAGGGTTATCCAATAAAAGTGATATGATTTCTTTGAAAAAAAAAACACACACAAGTGAACATATTTATTTCCATCAAAAAATATATATTTGATTCCGTCTCACATTCTGCTCGAAGGACCAAAACAATGAATCACTAAAAATCCATCATTTTTAAAACGCTGTTTGTACATAATCAAAATGTTTGGTGCTTTTTAATATCGAAATTATGTTCACTAGTTTACTTTCGTCTAGTTTTGGTCCTTCGAGTTCTATTTAAAGCTCAACTCGAAGGACCAATAAATGTAAACTTAGAAAAAATGTGTTAATCCTTAAAAATTCTCACGAAGTATGCAAATTTTTTTAAGGTTTTTATTATTTCATTTTTCTTCTATTATTATTATTATTCTTAAACCATTAAAAATTCAATTTGTCCCATATTTTTCATACAATTATTAAATATTTTTTTAGAATTTCGAAAGTACAGGGTTTTCCAATAAGAGTGGTATGATTTCTTTGAAAAATAACGCACTTATTGTTAAGGAAATTCAAAAGTTTTTTATTTAATGTGAAGTACAATAGATAAAATTAAGTTCTAAATAAAACGTCATTCAAATGGCCTCCACGACTTTTTCTGCAGGAACGAATTCGATGAACCCAATTTTCGAGCACTTTTTCCACTAAATCAAGTCGTAATGGCACGTTCAATATTGACTTGTAAAGCTTGAAGAGGGTTTGGTTTATTTCGAAAGACCAATGACTTCAAATAACGCCACAAGAAATAGTCTAATGGTGTTAAATCACAACTTCTTGGAGTCCATTCAATATTACAATTTCTTGAAATAATCGAATCTCCAAACTTTTCTCGCAACAATTCAATTGTTTCATTTGCTGTGTGGCACGTAGCCACAATCGGTCAATGGCAAAAAGATAGCTCTTAACGAGAGCTAAAATATTGCTCATGGGTGTCAAGGTCGTAGGTCAACTGGAAAGTGTTTATTTTTTTGATTTTTAAAAAATATGGACTTAGCATAATTTTCAAATGTGAACGGAAAGTTTATTTTTACTCTTGCTCCTTAACGGTACGTCGGATCGGGAATCGGTCAATGACAAAAAGATAGCCCTTAACGAGAGCTAAAATATTGCTCATGGGTGTCAAGGTCGACTGAAAGGCGTTTTTTTTATTTAAAAAGAAAATGGACTTAGCGCACGAAAAGTTGCAATTGGAGAACGATTATTTTGATAATAAAACTGAATAATTTGTAAACGTTGTTCTTGAGTATATCTCTCCATGATGAAATTGTAAACACCACTGAATACAATTAAAAACCAGTAAGGAAAGGCTAAAGTCGGGCGGGGCCGACTATATAATACCCTACACCACTCTCGTAATATTGAATAACTTTGTTATATAATTTTTGTAATTCATATAAAATTGTTTACATAAATTTACTTTTGGGACATTTTATACTTAAATAATGTACCACAGTGTGGTGTAGGGTATAAAAACGATTGGATCTAAAGAGCCAAATCGGATGAAACATATATATGGGAGCTATAGCTAAATCTTAACCTATTTTCTTCAAATTCGGCAATGTTGGTTCATGGATCAAGAAACTCTACCATTCTAAATTTCAAAAGGATTGAGTGTAAAATACAGCTTCTATAGGACTAAAGGGCCAAATCGGACGAAATATATATATGAGAGCTATATCTAAATCTGAACCGATTTCAACCAAATTCAATAGCGATCTTAACAGCTGCGAAATACTCTAAGCTGCAAAATTTCAGAACGATCGGAGTGAAATTGCGACCTGTAGTCGACGAACAGCTTTACATGGACAGACGGACGAACGGACGGACGGACAGACATGCTTAAATCGACTCAGCTAGTGATTCTGAGTCGATCGGTATACTTTAAGGTGGGTCTAGCTGTGTTATTTTCAGGTGTTACAAACATCTGCCGTGAAACAATCTTATAATACCCTGCACCACAGTGTGGTGTAGGGTATAACAAATGACAGATCATGACATTACAAATGGCCGAATCGTCACTTCAAAATCATATCATCCCTATTGGAAAACCCGTTACATACTAGTAATTTTGGCTGCAGGGTACAAAGCAGTGAAAATAGGCGAAACTGTCACGCCCCACGCTCCCACACAAAAAGGCCAAATTATGCCACTATCGATACAAACAAAAAATAATTTTGAATTGTCTACTTTTCAGTACAAAATATGCTTCCGAAGGCTTGTAAACAACATAACAGACTGACGCGTGTCAAAAAATTTACACATTGTCATCAACCTTTTGGCAGTGAAGTGGGGAACCCTGTGTCGTCCCCTCAAAATTGTAATCACCTACTTCCATGGCAAGATGAACAATCTTATTTGTGAACAAATTTTTCTTCGAACTGACATTTACGACGTGTTGCTAAGCCCAACCAACTCCTTTACTGTGGCGTCTGTCATTTTGTCTGGCTTCAACACATCGAGTGTCTGCAATTAATAAGGAAATTAAATCGCTTCATTCGCCGATCAAATATCATTATGCATTTTCATTTCTTCAATCGCATACATTGTATGAAGATTTCCGTTGCCTCAACGAGGTTTTTTTTTGAAATGGTAAAAGGTTAATGCAACAATGTAGTTAAATCGTGTTAAAACATGTTAACTTTCATATTTATGTGTAGTTTTTGTTGTTGCTGCTCTGAGAGTCAAAGAATGTGTTGTAATGTGAGGATATTTTTTTGTGTGGCATTTGTATGTTAACTACAGTCGAGTACGGTTATAACGAATTCTAAGGGACTAATCACGGACGTATTATTTTTTATTCATTTTTTCGCATAATTGTTTGAAATTTTGTTCATATTGAAAATATTTTCTAAGAAAATAGAGAAATGAACTGATTTGGGTTAAACCCTGTTTTAGAATGGAAATCGAAATCATCATATCGAAAATGTCGTGTAGTTCGTGAAAGTCATAACTGGTCACTATTTAGTTTTAGAACAATACAACTCAAATTTTAACAAAATCCAATTTTGATGATATTTTGCACAAAAAAATGACATTTTAGCGAAATTTTGTGTGAAATGCAATTCTAAAGATTTTCTTGGAAATACAGTTTCGACGAAATTTAAAAAAAAAATAAATTTCAACAAAATTTTCACCGAAATGAAATGTTATGATAAAATTCTAAGAAATTTAATAGCAAAATGCAATTTTGAAAACAAAAATTCTAGAAATATCCACTATCGAAGAAATTTTCCATAAAAATGCATTTTCTTTTAATCTTTACATTAAAACAAAGTCATTTAGACAATGATCAAAGATTTAAGAAAATTTAAATTTGTGAATTTTGTAGTAAAATGAAACTTGCAAAAAATTCTTTATAAAAATACAATTTCGACGAAATTTTGTAGAAAAATGCAATTTCAACAAAATTTTCTAAAGAAATGAAATTTTATAGAGAAATGCTATTTAGAAGAAATTTTACATAAAAATAAAATTTTGACAAAATTTTCTGGAAACATTCACTATCGAAGATATTTTCAATAAAAATTCAGTTTCTAAATATTAAACTTCCTACCAGATTGCCATTTCGACAAAATTTGCAATAAAAACTTATTTGCCAAAGGTAGAAAATGTCAACTATAGACAAATTAAAAATTGTAAATTTTGTAGAAAAATTTAATTTGGACACAATTTTGTAAAAAAAATTCCGTCAAAATTTTCCAAAATAATGACATTTTTTAAAGAAATACAATTTCAATGAAATTTGCTGTAAAAACGCAAATTCGGCGAAATTTTCTAAGAAATACAGTTCAATTCATTGAAATTTTCTAGAAAAAATTTAAATTTCAATGAAATTTTCTAGAAAAAATTTCAATGAAATTTTCTAGAAAAAATTTCAATGAAATTTTCTAGAAAAATTAAATTAACTTTAAATTAATTTTCTAGAAAAAATTAAATTTCATTGAAATTTTTCAGAAATATTAAATTTCATTGAAATTTTTCAGAAATATTAAATTTCATTGAAATTTTTCAGAAAAATTAAATTTCAATGAAATTTTTCAGAAAAATTAAATTTCAATGAAATTTTTCAGAAAAATTACATTTCAATGAAATTTTTCTGAAAAATTATATTTCAATGAAATCTTTCAGAAAAATTACATTTCAATGAAATTTTTCAGAAAAATTACATTTCAATGAAATTTTTCAGAAAAATTACATTTCAATGAAATTTTTCAGAAAAATTACATTTCAATGAAATTTTTCAGAAAAATTACATTTCAATGAAATTTTTCAGAAAAATTACATTTCAATGAAATTTTTCAGAAAAATTACATTTCAATGAAATTTTTCAGAAAAATTACATTTCAATGAAATTTTTCAGAAAAATTACATTTCAATGAAATTTTTCAGAAAAATTACATTTCAATGAAATTTTTCAGAAAAATTACATTTCAAGAAATTTTTCAGAAAAATAACATTTCAATGAAATTTTTCAGAAAAATAACATTTCAATGAAATTTTTCAGAAAAATTACATTTCAATGAAATTTTTCAGAAAAATTACATTTCAATGAAATTTTTCAGAAAAATTACATTTCAATGAAATTTTTCAGAAAAATTACATTTCAATGAAACTTTCTAGAAAAATTACATTTCAATGAAATTTTCTAGAAAAATTTAATTTCAGACGGTCAAAATGTGAACTCTTCAGTTTTGTAGAAAAATGAAATTTGGATATAATTTTGTATACAAATAAATTTCAACGAAATTTTATAGAAAAAAATTTCTAGAAAAAATTTCAATGAAATTTTCTAGAAAAAATTTTAATGGAATCTTCTAGAAAAATTTCAATGAAATATTATAAAAAAAAATTTCAATGAAATATTATAGAAAAAAATTTCAATGAAATATTATAGAAAAAAATTTCAATGAAATATTATAGAAAAAATTTCAATGAAATTTCCTAGAGAAAATTTCAATGAAATTTTCTAGAAAAAATTTCAATGAAATTTCCTAAAAAAAATTTCAATGAAATTTCCTAAAAAAAATTTCAATGAAATTTTCGAGAAAAAATTTCAATGAAATATTATAGAAAAAATTTCTATGAAATAATCTAGAAAAAATTTCAATGAAATTTTCTAGAAAAAAATTCAATGAAATTTTGTAGAAAAAATTTCAATGAAATTTTGTAGAAAAAATTTCAATGAAATTTTGTAGAAAAAATTTCAATGAAATTTTGTAGAAAAAATTTCAATGAAATTTTCTAGAAAAAATTTCAATGAAATTTTCTAGAAAAATTGTCAATGAAATTTTCAAAAAAAAAATTTCAATGAAAGTTTCAAGAAAAAATTTCAATGAATCTAGAAAACATGATATGAAATTCAATTTTGATCTGCGAAATTGTGTAGAAAAATATCACGGAATTTTCTGGAAAATACAATTTCATCGAAATTTTTCTACAGAAATTAAATTTTGTGGAAAAATGCAATTTCAAATATAATTAAATAAATAAAATTTCCCATAAAAATTCAACTTTTATTAAACTTCCAACAAAAATTCAATTTCGAAAAAATTTACAATAAAAACCCATGTCATCTTTAGAAAAAAAAATCAAATCAGTATATTTTATATTTTTTAATAAAATGCTGTTACGAAAATTTTTTCTATAAAAATGCAATTTGCAAGAAAATATTAATTGAGTCAAGATTTTGTAGAATAATATAATTTCGTAAATTTTAAAAGAATTTTCATAAAACCTTATTTCAATTTCAACAAATTTTCTACAAAATATAATCTTGATGAAGTTTTGAACAAAATGAAATTTTAACAAAATTGTCTAAGCAATACAATTTTAATGATTATGCTGAAGAATTTATTTTTGGGCAAAAAATTTATCCAAAAAATGCAATATCAGAGTAATTTTTTATAAATCTATTTTAACGGAATTTTCTACAAAATGCTATTT
Source organism: Eudasyphora cyanicolor (assembly GCA_963930755.1). NCBI lineage: Eukaryota > Metazoa > Arthropoda > Insecta > Diptera > Muscidae > Eudasyphora > Eudasyphora cyanicolor. The sequence goes on from OZ005735.1 coordinate 249,931,168, forward strand.
TGATGAAATTTTGTAAACAAAATGTAATTTCAGCGAAGTTGTCTAAGAAATGCAATTTCAATGATTTTCTTGAAAAATACAGTTTTAAGAAAATTCAATTTCCATAATATTTTCTACGGAAATTAACTTTTATAGAAGAATGCTATGTGGAAGAAATTTTATAACAAAAAAATGAAATTATGGCAAAGTTTTTCATAAATATGCAATTTCAGTTAAACTTTCTACCAGGATTTCATTTCGAACATTTTTTTTAATAAAAAAGTAATTCCGCCAATGGTCGAAAATGTCGACTTTCTAAAAATTTACATTTTTAAATTTTGTAGAAAAATGAAATTTTGATATAATTTTGTATAAAAATAAATTTCAACGACATTTTGTACAACATTCAATTTTGATGAAATTCGGATATAATTTTGTATACAAATAAATTTCAACGACATTTTGTACAACATGAATTTTGATGAAATTTTGTCAAAAAAAACAAACTTCAGCGAAATTTTCTAGAAACGCAATTTCAATGACTTTTCCTGAAATATGTAAATTTAAGCTAAATTCTGTACAAAAATACAATTACTATGAAATTTTTTTAGAAAAATTCAATTTTCTAGAAAAAATAAAATTTAAAGAAATTTTCTACAAAATTAAATTGAGATGAATTTCAACGAAATTAAATTAAATAACAACAAAATTTTCAGTGAAATGAAATATTTTAAAATATTTTTTTTTTGTAAAATTAAATTTTGATGAAATTTTCTAGAAAAATCAATGAAATTATAAAGAAAAATGCAATTTAAACAGAATTTTCTAGAGAAGAAAATGTTATAGAAAAATTAAATTTCCAAAAGAATGACTGAAAAATGCAAATTTGAGAAAATTTTCTAAAAAAAGTCCACTTTCGAAGAAATTTTCCATATAAATGCAATATCGATTAAACTTTCTACATGAATTCAATTTCAAAAATATGTTCAATAAAAATTTTAATTCAAAAATTTCAACTTCAAAAAACAGAAAGTTGTCAATTTTGGCGTACTGATCAATGAAATGCTGTTACAATGTTTTTAAGATCAATTTGATGGAATATAGTTTCGACTAAATTTACAATAAACATGTCATTTTTATGAAATTTGCAAGAAAATATTTATATTGGCAATTTAAAGGAATTTCCAATAAAATTCAATATTGGCATAATTATGTATGAAAATGTTATCTGTAATAAAATTTTTTATTCAGTCAGAATTTATTTGGTTCGAGACCATATGTTTCAGTTACTTTCTGTCTATTGCAAAAAAGTAATAGAAACAAATACAAACATTGGTAGAGAGTTTTAATCGCTTGGTAGAATTGACAGCAGTTTCGATAGACACCACTCTATCATCTTCAGAATTCAGTAGCAATAGTGTATATCTTCAACTTAGATCAGCTTGAAGCCCTGCTCTAACGAAATTTGTTAGAGCAGGGCTTCACAACGAACAGTTAACATATATTTTTGTTTAAAAGTACAAATTCGTTAAAAACGTACTCCACTGTACAACAAATACACTCAAAGAAAAGTGTGCTTTGGTTGCTGAAAAGATCAAATAACGCACAAAAAAGTAGTTTTATGAGATTTTGTGAAATTGATCGTTTAAATTTAAAGTTCTCCATTTTAAATAAAACATCAATTACCACAACAATCTCCAGTGTTTAACTTTTTTAATTTACATCCAACGCATTCATTATTTCCAGATATGCATATCCTGAATTCAGTTCGGATTAAACCATTACATTCCCAACAATTTATTATACGGGGAAAAATTAAGAAGGGGGACGAAAACCGCCAATGAATAAACAATTCAATATACACAATTGAATTATTTTAACCGACTGTTTTTTTTCAATCCATTATTTCTCATGTTAATCAAATTAAATAATGAAAGGCATAAATACCATCCATCGTCATCATCATCAACACACAATAATGTTGTAAATCATTGTATTCCAGGCAAATTGTTTTGTTATTTTCTTCCTTCAAAAATCGTGCAAGCGAATCGCATCGCAATGCTTATGCAGATTATAATCTGCCTTTTACAGCTTAAAACAAACAAAAACTACAACACTTTACGCATACAAAAAATATTTCATAGCCATAGCTATTGTTTAAATCAAATTTACACCATTTTCTGCAGTTTTATTACTAAATAATTTTTTTGAACTTTACTTCTGCCGACGATGATGGTGATCTTCATTCAATGCATTCAATGAGTTGGAAGAATGACTATGTCGATGTTGATGAAGTTGCAATACTGTTTTTTTCCCCATTCCACATATTTTTGTAATGTTTGTAAATTGTAGTTTGCATTCATTGTTATGTATGAAAAGAATGTTTAAATATTTACTATATGTATGTATTTAATACAGTACCATAATAATATAGTAAAGTGGGTAAATTTTTTTCAGACAATGGGGAGGGATTAGATATAAAATTAATGATTTTTACTTATATTTAATCCAACATAACTTCTGCTTCTTATAATCTAAAATAAAAATGTGGCTCAGTTTATTATAAACTCACTTTAGAAAAGGAGGATATTTTCATAACTGCTCATAATAATAGATACACCTAATCGATATTGAACTACTCTTCTGAAAATATACAAAAATCTTCCTTTAAACAGTTCAGTGTGGCAATGCCATTTATAAGAAAATTGTGGCGAGGATGTGTTGAGATATTATTACTTTTGCGTATGTTTATACAAATTTTTAAAAATTGTTGTTGATATTAATAAATTCACTTCAATAATTTATAATTTCTTTCAAATCTAATTTATTTTGTGGTAGTTTGCTTTTGAGGACTTCGATACGGATGAAGTATAGATGCAAAAATCCCTTGTAACTGATATTATTCTATTTCCAAATATTTTAAATTTCAGGCACATTTTAAGGGAGTATTAATTATAAAAATAAAAAAACTTCACTTTATTTGAATTTTTTATTTTTAACCCCAACCTAATTAAGCCCACCTTAATATATGTTTTATAAATTAACTCTACCATCATATTGTTATGCTATTTCCGAATACTTTCAAGTACAAGTACGGGTATTTGTAAAAAAAATACCAAAAATGTATTCATTTGTATCGATAGTAGAAAAAAGTTAATACAAAAACATCCTTTTGTCAGTCAAACAGTGACTATACTATTTTCATTTGTACTCTTATTATGTGTACTTTCTCCCACAGAGCTGAGCGCGCCAAAAGCAAACATAATTCTTCCATTATTTCATGTAAAAAATTTAACAAAAAAAATAATTACATTATTTTTAATGAAATGTTGAAATACGCATGTATGGACGGGACGGCGGACTTTTGTGACCACAAATACAATTACAATTTATTTTTTTGTAATTGTAGCAAATGTTTAAAAAAATATAAAACATTATACAATTTTATTTTTATTTTGGTATGTTGCAGACTACACCCGTAAACTGAGAAACACATTTTTCTTGCTGACCGAAGCCCTTCCGCGTAAGCACTTTCCATTGTAACATATACATACATATGTATGTATTGAGGTAAGAACCGAGGAATAGTATTTCCGGATTTTGGAAGTAGTGTTACCAAAGATGTCAATATTATAAGGACTGAACATATCATTGATACATGCTGAAAAACATCGCATCTGTAGTATATGTTTAGGGAACACTCCAAATATATAATATTTGACACGTACAAATACGAGTATTAAATTTTTGGAAGGATGTTGTTCTAAACAAAATTATCTTTCCTCCTAATATTTATACCCGACACCACACTGTGGTAAAGGGTATTATGACTTTGTGCATTTGTTTGTAACGCCTATAAAACAAAGAGATAGGCCCATCGTTTATTATACCGATCGGCATAGAATCACTTTTTGAGTCGGTTTAGCCATGCACGTCTGTTTGTCCATGTATTCTTGTAATCAAAGTGCAGGTCGAAAATATGAAGCTGTCTTTATGCAAATTGGTACAGAGGCATTCCTTTGACTACAGAGGCATTCCTATCGGTATATTTTTTGATATAGCCCCCATATAAAGGTCACCACTGATGTCATTTCTTCTATAGAGAAAACATTTTTCAATGGATCTGGCTTAAATTTAAGAATTTACACTTTATTTTGGATCTTATCGTCCCTAATAAAAATCTTGCACATCGGTACATGTTTTGGTACATCCCCCATATAAAGGTCCCCACCTATGTCACTTCTTGACGCTATAGAGAACGAATACTTAATGTTGGACCTAATTGTTCCTAGTGGAAATGGGAAACAACGGTCTATATATTGATATTGCTCCCATACAAAGGTTCCTTCCGATTAGACTTTTTTACGTTCTAGGGGACGCATTTTTTAACCCATCATGCGTCAATTTAAGCTTTTGTACTTTACATTGAGTTAAATCGTCTCTAGTGAAAATGGAGTATATCGGTCCGTATTTTGATAAACTTGTTTCAAGTTTTTTAACATGTGTGTCTGGAATTTAGAAATGTACTCTATTTAACCTGCAACTGTTAATAGTAATAATGGTTATCAGTGCATTTGTTGGCAAACAATGGTGGAGGGTATTATACAGTCGGTACCGCCCGAATTTAGCCTTTTCTTTAGCGGTTTTTTATTTGGAAATAATATTTCCGAAACAAAGATTATATTTTATTAAGTACTTATATTTTGCCAATGTATCGATGCCTTTAAATAGTATAATCTTGGGTTACGACAAGTTGCATTGATGAATTGACTATTTATAAATTAAAAATCATAGCAGTAAAACAAAAGAAAATGCCGTTGTTTATTATCATAATTAATTTGTTAATAATATATTCAGTGCAAGGCTCCTTGGAATTGAAAGAGAGAGAGAGGGACCACTTTGAAAAATGAATAAGTTTGCAGTGTGATGTAACGCCATCTTCATAAAGCTAAAGCTAAAGCTAAAGCTAAAGCTAAAGCTAAAGCTAAAGCTAAAGCTAAAGCTAAAGCTAAAGCTAAAGCTAAAGCTAAAGCTAAAGCTAAAGCTAAAGCTAAAGCTAAAGCTAAAGCTAAAGCTAAAGCTAAAGCTAAAGCTAAAGCTAAAGCTAAAGCTAAAGCTAAAGCTAAAGCTAAAGCTAAAGCTAAAGCTAAAGCTAAAGCTAAAGCTAAAGCTAAAGCTAAAGCTAAAGCTAAAGCTAAAGCTAAAGCTAAAGCTAAAGCTAAAGCTAAAGCTAAAGCTAAAGCTAAAGCTAAAGCTAAAGCTAAAGCTAAAGCTAAAGCTAAAGCTAAAGCTAAAGCTAAAGCTAAAGCTAAAGCTAAAGCTAAAGCTAAAGCTAAAGCTAAAGCTAAAGCTAAAGCTAAAGCTAAAGCTAAAGCTAAAGCTAAAGCTAAAGCTAAAGCTAAAGCTAAAGCTAAAGCTAAAGCTAAAGCTAAAGCTAAAGCTAAAGCTAAAGCTAAAGCTAAAGCTAAAGCTAAAGCTGAAGCTAAAGCTAAAGCTAAAGCTAAAGCTAAAGCTAAAGCTAAAGCTAAAGCTAAAGCTAAAGCTAAAGCTAAAGCTAAAGCTAAAGCTAAAGCTAAAGCTAAAGCTAAAGCTAAAGCTAAAGCTAAAGCTAAAGCTAAAGCTAAAGCTAAAGCTAAAGCTAAAGCTAAAGCTAAAGCTAAAGCTAAAGCTAAAGCTAAAGCTAAAGCTAAAGCTAAAGCTAAAGCTAAAGCTAAAGCTAAAGCTAAAGCTAAAGCTAAAGCTAAAGCTAAAGCTAAAGCTAAAGCTAAAGCTAAAGCTAAAGCTAAAGCTAAAGCTAAAGCTAAAGCTAAAGCTAAAGCTAAAGCTAAAGCTAAAGCTAAAGCTAAAGCTAAAGCTAAAGCTAAAGCTAAAGCTAAAGCTAAAGCTAAAGCTAAAGCTAAAGCTAAAGCTAAAGCTAAAGCTAAAGCTAAAGCTAAAGCTAAAGCTAAAGCTAAAGCTAAAGCTAAAGCTAAAGCTAAAGCTAAAGCTAAAGCTAAAGCTAAAGCTAAAGCTAAAGCTAAAGCTAAAGCTAAAGCTAAAGCTAAAGCTAAAGCTAAAGCTAAAGCTAAAGCTAAAGCTAAAGCTAAAGCTAAAGCTAAAGCTAAACCTAAACCTAAAGCTAAACCTAAAGCTAAAGCTAAAGCTAAAGCTAAAGCTAAAGCTAAAGCTAAAGCTAAAGCTAAAGCTAAAGCTAAAGCTAAAGCTAAAGCTAAAGCTAAAGCTAAAGCTAAAGCTAAAGCTAAAGCTAAAGCTAAAGCTAAAGCTAAAGCTAAAGCTAAAGCTAAAGCTAAAGCTAAAGCTAAAGCTAAAGCTAAAGCTAAAGCTAAAGCTAAAGCTAAAGCTAAAGCTAAAGCTAAAGCTAAAGCTAAAGCTAAAGCTAAAGCTAAAGCTAAAGCTAAAGCTAAAGCTAAAGCTAAAGCTCCTTTTTTGCGACTATAATATCGGTTGCAGAGTTTAAACGAGGCTGTACGAGCTGAACACCGTTGTCTTCGACCAATTGAGGTGTCCATGCCAGAAACTGCTAAGAAAGTCATGAAACTGGTATAGAATGATCGTCGGCTGAAGGTGAGTGGGTTAGCTGAAATGATAGGCATTGAAAAAAAGTGCTATACATCGAAAATATGAAAATGAGAAAGCTGTCCGCAAGATGGGTGCAGCGTTTGCTCACAATGGAACAAAAACAGAGTCGTGCAGATGTTTCATCGCTATAAAGTCGAATTTTTGCATCGATACGTTACCATGGGTCCATCACTTCACACCTGCGAAAAAGAAACGGTCGAAGCAGTGGACTGTTATGGACTGTTTTCGTGTCTAATAAAGACGAAAACAGTTCCATCTACGGGCAAGATCATGGCGTTTGTTTTTCCATAATTGCGGTGACCAAAATCAATTAATTAATGTTCGAATTGCTACATCACGCACCATAACCTCCAGATTAAGTTCCCTCGGAATATTTTCTATTTGCAAACTGGAAAAAATTGGCCGTCGGTAAAAGATTTGCCCAATATGAAGAGCTAGACAGTACTTCCTACTGTTTGTAGTGTAAAGATGCTATTGAATATCGCTGGGAAAAGTGTATCGAGCTTAAAGGATATTATGTTGAGAAATAAAGAAGAATTTGTTGTATTTTCCTTGTTAGGTCGTTTAATTTTGGGACCCTCGTACTTAGTATTTTTCACACGTTTTGCTTTATTCTGCTGCTACAACCGTAGTTCTGATATAATTCAGGATTTTAATCTAGCTTAGGGAAAATTCAGATAACAGACTTAAAACACCTCAAACTGAAATGCATAGTAATAAAATGTTCAAAAATAGGCTTGGAAAAAATGTGAAAATAGGAAATTGGTTTTAAGAGACCTTATTATATGTCTTTCTTTACATTTTCCTTTAGAGTTCTGGGAAATTTAAATAAACGTTTCTATAATTCAAACTATTTTTAATGATTGAAATATGATCATATAAGTATTCCTCATTAAAATCTAATGTTCTTGTTAGCTTGGATGAAATAGCTGTCAATGAAATGGAATTTATTATGGAACTTACATTTTGTTACAATAAAAGTTCCCATGCATTTCCATCGAAGCTATTAAGACAATAATCGCACTATAATCTGGTCAGGGTCAAAAGGCCGAATCAGTCATAAAATTAATCTCAAAAAAGTGTTAAACATCAATTTCTACTTAAAAAGCTAAAACATATTCAAAAGATTAGAAACGCTCAGAGGCTAATCTAGACAAGACGAATATCATTATGACAGATAAGGAAAATCTCCTCCAAAATGGACAGACTTAGTTGGAAAGAAACTTTTTTACAAAATCCATAATTTTAGAATGAAGCGAAAAACAGACCAAAAGTAAATTAAAATAATTTTACATAATATTTGGTGGTCGCTTTCGGGATTTTTGACACTTGAGCATAAACAACACCACCAATAAAGCATCCCAAAGTAGCACGGGGAAATGTGATGAAATGAAGAGATCCCTGCTCTCCCAGTGGGGGAAAAAGCGCGTCGTAGTGTAAACATTAATAGTCCAATGAACTTGAACAAATATTCAGTTTATTTCACTTGGCCTGGGGAGAGAGAGAAAAATAAAAATGAAAAACACAAATCTCTGGAAGCTCCAAAGAAAGGGCAAGCCACCGAACGGACAGACAGACCTTTGGACGGACACCAAACGGGAGATTCATCTCGGAATGGGGCCAGTAATACCATCGCCATGAATCTTCGTGGTTACGAGTTCAAGTTCTGCTGACACAGACACCAAAAACATGAATGAATGGAAGAAAAACGCTCAAAAAGAAATGTGAAAGAAGAAAAAAAAGTTGAATGAAAACGTTGATAACGAGGGCGAATTTTGTGTGTGTTTTAAGGGCCTCATTCATTTAAAATGACCCATAAAACTGGGTATGAAACGAAACCCAGTCACAAAATAATTCACTCACTAGAGAGAAGGCGATATAATAATTTGGGGTTTATGAAAGAATTTACGAAATTCTTTACTACTTTGGCGAATGTCATTTCTGAGGGAATGAAAAACAAAATATAGCAATTAAGAAATTCATATATTATTATAGATGAAAAAAATGATTCAAATTGTAGTTTAATCTATTGGAATTTGCGGTTTCTAAGGCTATGATATACGTATAAGAGGTGATCTAAGTAGAGATACTTTTTTCAATAGCCTTTTTTTTGGCAGATCACGTGTGAGTCGTGTCATGCTGTCATGTTATTTTTGTTAAGTATTGTTTGCCATTTTATTATAAGGACGCCTGAACAACGTTTAGAAATTATTCAGTTTTATTACCAAAATAATCGTTCGCCAATTGCGTTAAGTCCATTTTTTTTAATAAAACAAAACACTTTCCAGTCGACCCACGACCTTGACACCCATGAGCACTATCTTATTAAGGGCTATCTTTTTGCCACTGACCGATTCCCGATCCGACGTACCGGAATCATCGGTCCATATTTCTTCAAAAATGATGCCTGAAATTGAAGCTCGTGATCTCGGCGACATTTGGTTTCAACAAGACGGCGCCACTTCCCACACATCGCATCAATCAATGGATTTATTGAGAGAACACTTCGGTGAGCAGATAATTTCACGTTTTGGACCGGTCGATTGGCCACCAAGATCGTGTGATATCACACCGTTAGACTTTTTCCTGTGGGGATATGTAAAGTCTAAAGTTTATGCGGACAAACCCGCTTCGATTCAGGCCTTGAAGCAAACCATCACGCGTGTCATTCGCCAGTTACCAGTCGAAATGCTCGAACGAGTCATCGCAAATTGGACTCAACGGATGGACCATCTGAGACGTAGCCGCGGCCAACATTTGATAGACATAATCTTCAAAAAATAAATGCCAAAGAATGTTCTTTCAAATGATAATAAACATTCCCCATTCAATTTGAAATGTCTGTGTTTTTTTCTTTAAACAAGTAAGTAAGTTTCAGTCGGGTAAACCGACTAAGGTATACCCTCACTTTGTGAGTAATGTAATATTGAATATTACTCGAATTATTCTGTCAATTTGTGTGGGAGTTACCAGAAGGGTTTTATATACACCTTTTTTTCGGTGAACATTAGATACTTTAAATTCATTGCACTGTGCCGACTTATAAGCATTTATGTGCGCTGGTATAAACGTTATGAGACATTAAATTGTGGTATGATTTGGGAATTTTGTGTGGGAGCTACAAAAAGGGGCGTGGCAATAACGCCCATTTTTCACAGGGCTATAGACACTATAAAAACATTACACTGTAAAAAATTTCAAGTATTTTTATACACTGGTTTTAATGTTATAAGCTGTTAACTTTTGGTGCAAAAAGGTACCTTTGTGTGGGAGGAACCAAAAGGGGCGTGGCAACAACACCCATTTTTCTCTGGACTGTAGGCAATATAAAAGCATAATACTGTACAAAATTTCAAGTATTTTTATACACTGGTTTTAATGTTATAAGCTGTTAACTTTTGGTGCAAAATGGTGCATTTGTGTGGGAGATACCAAAAGGGACGTGGCGACTTCGCCCATTTTTCTCGAGTTGATAGCGACTAATAAGCTAATATTATGTGTGAAATTTCAAAAGATTCGAATAAGTAGTATAGCAGTTATTAAAGAATCAATATTTCACAACATTTTAACCTTTTGTGGGGGAGGTACTAGAAGGAGTGGACCAATATGGCCCATCTTCGAACTTAGCCGGAGATAGAAAAAAATATTACCACATACCAAATTTGAGGTCAATCGGTTACTCCTTTCGAGAGTTATCGTGCGCACCAGCCAGCAGACAGACAGACAGACAGACAGACAGACGGACGGACATTGCTCATTCGACTTAAAATTACCCAAAACGGATTTCCTCCGAACATACTTGGGGTCTTAGATCACTCCTTCGACGTGTTACACTTTTTTCCGTAGCAAATGATATATACCCTCGTCACACTAAAGTGAGGGTATACAAAGTTGGGAACCTCGAAATGGATGACCCTATACAATAGGGTGGGGCTTTGTGTTGGTACAAAAATAATATAAACTCCAACGTTCCAATTTCGTCAAAATTTGATAATGGATTCGGGGGTTAGGTGTAAATGGGTTAATTTAAGCTTCTGTTTGCATTAAGATATATGTGCCAGTTTTATAATTCCTCACCCAAGAATGGCCACCCAAGAATGACGGCTTTACTATCTGAGGAGATAACTACTTCTGTTACATCTGTTACAAACATTTCGTAAAAACCCGATAATGGAATCGGGGGTCAGTTCGGCCAGTTCTGCTAATTCATCAGCTTTACAATTCCCCAGGATATCCCTTTAACACAGACTTATTAGGTGTACATCGAACCAAAATGGCGGATTTATTGTCTGAGGAGATAACTACTTTTGTTACAACCATTTCGTAAAAATCTGATAATGGAATCGGGGGTCAGTTCTGCTTATTCATCAGCTTTACATTTCCCCTGGATATTCCTACATCATGACAGTCATATTAGGTGCTCTATATGTGATTCGGAGACTGAGTTCATTCTCTTTACTAGAGTCGTCGACTGAGGTCTTTCTATACTAGAGTCGACCACTGAGGTCTGACTCTGTAGCAGAGCTGGTGAATAAGTTCATCCTCTATACTACAACTGAGGTCTTTCTTTACTAGAGTCGACAACAGTGTTCTGAATCTGTAGCATAGTCGACCACTGACTGATGTCTGACACTTTACTAGAGTCGACCACTGAGTTCTGCGTCTCTACTATAGTCGACCATTGACGTCGGCCTCTATACTAGAGTCGACCACTGAAGTCTGCCCCTGCACTAAAGTAGACCACTGAAATCTTCCTCTGTACTAGAAGCAACCACTGAGATCGACCACTGAAGTCTTATACTGCAGCAGAGTCGGCCACTTATGTCTGACTCTGTAGCAGAGTCGACCACTGAAGTCTGACTCTGTAGCAGAGTCGACCACTGATGTCTGACTATATCGTACTAGAGTCGACCACTGAAGTCTGCCTCTATACTAGCGGTGACCAATGAAGTGTTCCCCGCAAAGTCTTCCGCCATACTAAGTCGACCACTGATGTCTAACCCATACTAGAGTCGACCACCGAGACCTGTCTCTGCATTAAAGTCGACCACTGAGGTCTTACTATACTACAGTCGACCTCTGAAGACTGCCTTTATAATAGAGTCGACCACTGAGGTCTGACTCTGTAGCAGAATTGACCACTGAAGTCAGACTCTGTAGCAGAGTCGACCACTGATTTCCTACTATACTAGAGTCGACAACTGATGTCTGACTATACTAGAGTCGACCACTGAAGTCTGCTTCTATACTAGTGGTGACCACTGAAGTCTTTCCCCGCACTGGAGTCGACGACTGAAGTCTTCCACCATACTAGAATAGACCACTGAGATCTGAGTCTCTATAAGAGTCAACCACTGATATCTGACTCTGAGTCGACCACCGAGATCTGCCTCTGCACTAGAGTCGATAACTGACGTCTGACTCTGCAGCAGAGTCGATAACTGATGTCTGACTCCGTAGCAGAGTCGACCACTGATATCTGATCTAACTATAGGTATGTTTCTATATTAGAGTTGATCACTGAAGACTGCTTCTATACTAGAGTTGACCACTAAGATCCGACTCTATACTATACATTGTCGCCCACTGATGTCGGACTATACAAGAGTCGGCCACTGAGGTCTGACTATATATTAGAGTCAATCTCTAAGCTCTTTCTCTATATGAGAGTTACTGATTGAGGCATTCAATTATATTGAAGTCATCGACAAAGATCTGCCGATATACATACTTAAGTTCTTGCCAGAGGTCTTCTCTCCATTATAGTCTTATGATGTCTGAGTGTCCTGAGGCCTCAATACTAAAGATGTCGACTGATGTCTTCCCCTATGAGTGCCATTGACAGATGAATTTTCTCTATATAAATGTCGTTGACTGAGATATAACAATCATCCTGCTGACACCCTTGTCTATATGGGAGTCATCGATTGAGATCCTACTCTATATGACAGTTGTCTTTCACTGAGGTCTGGGACTCATCGACTAAGTTTTTCCTCTATATGGTACTCGTTGATTTACTATGTGTAATAGATCACTGATATCTTCTTCTATAATAGAGTGGTCGAATGAGGCCTTCACCCATTATCGAGTCGTCGACTTAAGCCTTCCTCTATGCTAAGTAGAATCGACCACAGATATTTTCCTCAATACCAGAGTCGTTAATAGCGATCGTCCTCTATATTTGGGTCTTCGGCTGAGGTTTTCCTCTATACATACTAGAATCGACCACTTAGTTATTCATCTAAACTGAAGTCGTCTACTAAGGTATACTGAAGGCTATCGTCTGCTGAGTTGTCGCTAAAGTCTTCCTCTATAATAGCCATCAACTGAGGCCATCGAATGACGTCTTCATTTATACTCGTACTACAGTCGATTTGAGGTCGTCCTATTATTCTAGTATCGACCACAGAGTTCTTTCTCTATATGTATTAGAGTTCTGCATGTGGCCTTAAGCTACAATAGAGTCTACCAACAATCTATCGCCATCTGTCGCTATACTGGTGTATTTGGCCGAGGTTTTCCTCAATACTAGAATCGTCGACTGATGTTTTCCTCTACATGAGAGCTTTCTTTCTCACTATGAGTCGTTGTTTCAGGTTTCAGTGTCATCGATTATGATCTTCGTCTATATGAAAGTCTTAAACTGAGGTCTGAGAGTCATCGATCGAGACTTTTGTCTATATGAGAGTCGTTGACTGAAGTCTGAGTCATCGGCTGAGACCTTCGTCTATATGAGACGTTGACTTAGGACTTCTTCTAGTTAGGTTTATACAACTAGACGTCCTTCTCAATACTAACACGGCCACAGAGTTCTTTCACAAAGCTAGAGTCGTCAAATGATACCATCCTCTATATGCAAGGCGTTGGCTGAGGACTGAGAGTTATTGGCTGAGACCTTCGTTTATAAGAAAGTCATTGACAGAGCTTTGTAAGCCGATTATTGTAACCCTCGTCTATGTGAGAGTCGTTGCCTGAGGACTGAGACTCATCGACTGAGGTCTTCCTCTTTATGAGCGCAGTCGAATTAGATATTTCACTATACCACAGTCGTCTACAAGGTCATCCTATATAATAGAGTTGTCGACATACTCAGGTCTCTCTATGAGAGTGACTGAGTATGAGATATTCACACATTCGTCTGATTGGTGAGATTGCTTTACATCTAAAGAATGATCACACAGGTGATGGAGATTCGCTACATCGGGCTATACATACTTCTCAAAAATCACCTCTAATTCAGCTGGTTAGTAAGGGAAAAGTTCTGCATCGCTCCCATACTTGCATGCAGGAAAGATTACAGTGTCAGGCAATTTGTTGTAACTTCATTAAGTCGATACCTCCATACCAAAATATGCTAAGTCGAAACAACTAGATTTTCAGGAGAGGCGATTGAAATTTTATATTTTTTTTAAATTTGTGTGGAATTCCTTTATAATGCAAATTGAATGACCCTGTACCCTGTAGTGAATAACTTTTGATTGGTTTGACAGATAATCACCAAACTGTGACGGAATTTGGAATATTTAGAAATTAAAAAGGCAATGTCCCTAAAAAGATGCTGATTCAACGTAGCACACTTTGGAATGAAGGTATCGAAGTGTATTAGAACGGTTTGCTTTTAGAATAAGGAGTGATGAATATAGGAGTATTTGACTCTATGTGGTTCTATCACCCTTCTGTATATAGAGTGTGTACAATTTTGTGAGAAAAGCCACACATTTTGAAATTTTACGCAATGTTCTGTTTAAAGTATAGTTTTATGTTTAAAATCACTTCCAAATACTTGGCAATGTCAATGGTATTTTGAGTTTCCTTAAGAAAAACACGTTGTTGGCATCCGTAGAACATCTCTGATAACTTTTACTGTCGAGGGATTTCATTAAATAACATTTTCTCCTCAATTCTTTTCATATTCCAGTTTTTCTTATATTTTTAGCCTCGCTTTGCTTCCCCTTCCCATACCAACCTCCTTTCATGCTAATGACCCACAACAAAAGCCTACTTCCAAGCAATTTCTCAAGATAATTATCTCCATTAACAATAAGAAAAACAAGGCACAAAAACACATCTTTAGTTAATGAAAAAAATCTGTGTAAACAAATTGTTAACGTCGATTGTGATAACCGAAAAAAAGGGATAATGTGTACATTTGTTGCCAGGAAACAAAAGGTTTCATTGACTGAAACCTCACCCAAATAGATACAGAATGTCATTTAAATTGGTATCTGCTTTGGTTGTCAACGAACTTGAAAAAAAACCAAGAGTTATTCATATTATTTAATCGTTAAATAACTCAATGCGTTTTGAGTGAAAAACGTTAAGCTGACATTTAAGGTCATTATTTTTCATAAAGAGCAAAAAAGTAGAATACCCAAAAGCCTTCGAGGGTTGAGGAAGGTGAGGAGTTATTATCGGCGACAAAAAAGGTTTACAACAGAGCCAAGGCAGCTATTCTTCGAGTAACTTACCGCACCATGAAAACAATGAAGACGAGAAGAATGATAATGATGTCGGGCTTCGCGATGATGGATATAATCTACTTTGGTTGGGAAACTTTTTTCCACGCAAATACAATCAACTTACCTGTAAAGAAAGGAAAAAAGAGATAAAATAGAATATTAATAAAATAAGCTGTTAATGAATAAAGTTTAGTTTATTATCTATAGCTTAAGAACAATGTAAGAAATTTGTAAAATAATGTTTTAAATGTAATAGAAAAAAAAACAAAGAAATTGCGCCTTAAGGTATGCTTTACATGTTAAACATTTTTCAAATCCCTAAATTTAGTCATTACATACATATAATATTGACAAATCAAAAAGTAATCATTGGTAAATTTAATTTAAAAATGTTATCATCAACAAAAAAATGTCTTACAAAATTGAGTTGATAGTAAATATAATTCAAGCTCAACAATCGTTGGTTGTCATCTAACAATAAAGATAGCCAAAAATGGGGTTTTGTTGTTTGCAAAACCTAAATCAATATGAAAAGGGCAGAAGGGACAGACAGACAGAAGGAAGGACATTTAAGTGGCTGGGTTGGGTTTTAAATAAAATTGACAATATTTCCAAATGTAAACATATCAAATTTAAGTGGTATATAAATAACTATGTATTGAGAAGTTTACAGGGAGTGCCTTTGGCAAATTTGTATCATAGACAACATTGTGGAATATATTTTGCAAAGCAGGAAGGACTGAGAGTGGAGAGAGTTTTTGGGAGGACATACTTTATTATCTGGACTGGAATATTTCATTATAAAAAGGATTCAGGATGACAAAATGCCATTCCAGCTGAGCACTAGAGAAACAGTCAAGAGTCCCGAAACAAATAAAAGTTGTACGAATACGAATAAGCAAATACGATTTTTGGTAAGTACTCGTATTTGCGTTAGGCTCAAAATTATATTAAAAAATTCTACATATATAGCGTGATCCATTTCGAGGTTCCCTACTTTTTCAAAGAAAAAAACACAGAAAATTCTAAATGAATGGGGAATGTTTATTATCATTTCAAAGAACATTCTTTGGCATTTATTTTTTGAAGATTATGTCTATCAAATGTTGGCCGCGGCTACGTCTCAGATGGTCCATCCGTTGAGTCCAATTTTCGATGACTCGTTCGAGCATTTCGACTGGTAAATGGCGAATGACTAGCGTGATGTTTTGTCTCCAAGGTATGAATCGAAGCGGGTTTGTCCGCATAAACTTTATCAAACGATCTTGGTGGCCAATCGTCCGGCCCAAAACGTGAAATTATCGGCTCACCGAAGTGTTCTCTCAATAAATCCATTGATTGATGCGATGTGTGGGAAGTAGCGCCGTCTTGTTTAAACCAAATGTCGCCGGGCTGAAGTTTTCTACTAGGGTCTGAGACTCATCGACTGATGTCGTCCTCTATATATAAGAGGAGTCGTCCACTGAGCTATTCATCTATATGAAAGTCGTCGACTAAGAGCTTCTATACTAAAGTCGTCGAACAAGTGTAGAGTCGATCCCTATAGTGTAGTCTATCGAAATTATATTATCTTTATTAGAGTTGGTCAATGAAGACCCTAGTAAGGAAGACCTATCCTTTATACTAGGGTCACCAATGGAAGTATTCTTTATAGCAGAATCGACCACAAAGGACTTTACCTATTATAGAATTGACAGTATCGTCTTAGTCTTCCTCTACTACATAGAGTCAATGACTGAAGTCTGGGAGTCCTAAACTGAAGTTTTCACTTATAGGAACGTCTTCGACTCAATTCGAGTGAGGCCTTACTCTATAAAAGGCGTTGACTCAGGAATAACAGTCATTGACTAACCCTTTACAGATTCGTGGGCTGGTGTCTTCATCTATATGATAGTCGTCGATTACGGTCTACTGATATCTGCATCTATATGATAGTCGTCGACTGAGGTATCTACTTATATATACATATATATGTATATACATTAGGCCGGGTCGATTTGTGGGGAGGCAAAAAAAGTCGCCATTGCTCAGTGAAAATCGTATTCTAGGGATCAAAATAAGAGACTTTGCCGAAGGAACCATACCTCTAAAACGAATTCTGATGTCCCGGAATTTGGGTCGAACTTTTGGGTAGGGGCAAATTTTGAAAAATCCCACTTTGACCCATTTAGAGTGGCACACCCCCTGGAACCCCCTGGGGGTTCCAAACATTTGAACTCGATTGTAGCACTCTAAATGGGTCAAAGTGGGATTTTTTCCGGGACATCAGAATTCGGTTTAGAGGTATGGTTCCTTCGGCAAAGTTTCTTATTTTGATCCCTAGAATACGATTTTCACTGAGCAATGGGCGATTTTTAAATCGACCCGCCCTAATATACATATATATTTAGAAGAGTCTTCCACTGAGCTATTGCTCTACATGGAAGTCGGAAAGTTTTTTCTCTATATGAAAGTCAATCGCCCTTATTCCAGTTGGCGTCGTCGACGTCGATTCTTAGTCGACACTGTTTAGATTGACGACTTCACAAATTTTGAAATTTTTTTTAATATTTTTCAGTTATAAAAAAGGGTTTTTGTTAGTTCGTGGATGCCAAAAACATTCGTTTTGGCGTAAAGATGACAAAGCTAGAACTTCATAGATATTACGAAAATGGTAACTGGAATAAGGGCGAATGACTAACGTCTTCCTTTATATTTATATCCTCGACCACGGTATTCTCATATAATGTCGAACCTACACGGCGGTATACATATTGCAGAAGAAAA
Organism: Eudasyphora cyanicolor; assembly: GCA_963930755.1. Lineage (NCBI taxonomy): Eukaryota > Metazoa > Arthropoda > Insecta > Diptera > Muscidae > Eudasyphora > Eudasyphora cyanicolor. The sequence goes on from OZ005735.1 coordinate 249,948,951, forward strand.
TCTTTATATTTGAGACGACTATTTATGTACTCATCTGTAGTAAAATCGTCACTATACACGAGACGTTCCACTATACTAGAGTTGCCGACATAGCCTTATACTGCGTGAGAGATGTTGACTGAAGTTCGATATTCATCGACTAAGGACTTCTTCCTCTTTATGAGAGTCATTCACTGATGTTTTTCTTTCTATGAGAGTCGTGGGCATACGTATGCCTCTATTGGGTCGTGCCAATTGAGGCATTTCTCTCAGTATTTCTGACAGTGTTCCAAGGTATATGAAGGTCATCGATTATGTAGAAGAGTCGTTCAGTGAGGTCTTTTTGTATATGAAGGTCACATCGTCTATGTGGAAGAGTAGTCCACTAAGGTCTTTCCATATCTTGGGAGTCACCGGCGAATTTTTTCCGGAATACTACTGCATTCGTCGACAGAGCATTACATTTGTACCAGAACCGGTCAATGAGTTATTCCCCTGAACTAGTGTTGACGAATGAGATCTTCTGGAATTAAGACGACAATTGCCTCCTCCCTTACACTAGATTCCATTACTGCGGTTTTCCTTTATACCAAAGTTCTCTAGAGGACAACAAAGGCATTTTCGAGGAACTCTATATAAAAAGCAAGGAAATATGTTAGATAAATGTATGGTGCTACATTAAGATTTCTAAGCTAAAAACTATTTTTTATTTATATTCCCCATACGCACAAGTGAACCATAGGAATCCCCAAGGCATATTACATTGAATATGAATTCGAGGAAAACTATTAAAAACATCTTATTATGATATATCAATCTCAATTAAGTCATCAAATACTTGCTTGTTCATCCGTCATTCAAATAAAACACAAAACCTCTTGAGAAATTCTGAATATTCTAAAAATACCAAAAACCCCGAAAAACACTTGGTGGGATTCATCCTCAATTTCAATAATATTAATGAATATATAAGTACATCTATCACCACAAAATTACTTTGATTTGTTTTTCAATAACATCAGCATTGTCGTAGTCGGAGACGGAGACGCCATCGTTGCTGATGATGGTACGAGCACATACATAGATTCTTTGCTATTGTCCTAAACTCCATGGAAATGCTGTGTGAATAACTTGAAATGTCCAATGAATAAGCAATTAAAATCATTATTACTATCGCAGCAGTAAAGTAAAACTTTTGTTCGTTCTCTATATTGTTTTGGATAAATTTACTGTGGTGAATGCTTTGAACAAAAAGCAAAAACAGTGGAGATGGTAAAGGAAGTACCAAAAGTTTGTTCTTCTGCTTTTAGACAAGTTGTATTTTGTTGTTTTCCCCAAGCGAATCTATGATTTTTTCGGTGTGGTCGTCGGTAGGGGGAAAGTGGAAAAGTTTGTCTTGATTCTCTCATTTATAACTGCACATTCAGCAAATATTCGTTATAATAAAAATATAACAATAAGTATTAAAATCGCAAAAAACTGGAGAAAATTAACCAGTAATAAATTTGGGAGGAGAAATGGCGGTGGATGAGAAGAACACTAGTGGATGTAATCCTCAATGCTACCGTCGGCCACTGAGGTCTTTATCTATACTAGAGTCGAACACTGAGATCTACCTCTATACTAGAGTCGTAGGGCCTCTGTTATGCAGTCAACCACTGAGGCATGACTCTGTTCTAGAGTCCACCACTGAGGTCTGACTCTGTAGCAGAGTTGACCGCTGATGTCTGGCTATGTGGCCAAATCGACAACTGAGGTCTGACTCTATATTACAGTCGACCCCTGAGGTCTGTCTCTGTGGCAGAGTCGACCAGTGAGTTCTGCCTATGTACTATAGTCGTCGACTGAAGTCTGGCTCTGTAGTAGAGTCGAGTTCTGCCAATGTACTATACTCGACCACTGAGGTCTGCTTCTATACTAGAGTTGACCACTGAGGTCTGACTATACTTAGGTCCGATTCCACACTAGAGTCACCTCTGAGGTCTGACTCAGTAGCAGAGTCGACCACTGATATCTGACTCTGTAGCAGAGTCGACCATTGATGTCTGACTCTGTAACAGAGTTGACCACTGATGTTTGACTCTGTAGCAGAGACGACCACTGATGTCTGATCTTTACTAGATTCGACCACTGAGGTCTGGCTCTGTAGCACAGTCGACTACTGAGTTCTGCCTCTATACTATACTCGTCGACTGAGGTCTGACTCATACTATAGTCGACCACTGAGGTTTGGCTCTGTAGCATAGTCGACCACTGAGTTCTGCCTATGTACTATAGTCTACCACAGAGGTTTGCCTCTATACTAGAGTCGACTACTGAGGTCTGACTATATTTAGGTCCGACTCCACACTAGAGTCGACCTCTGACTCCATGGCAGATTCGACCTCTGAGGTCTGACTTTAAAGCAAAATCAGCCATTTATGTCGGACTATTAAGCAGAGTCGACCACTGAGTTCTGTCTCAGTACTGTAGGCGACCACTGAGGTCTGTTATTATACTAGGGTCGACCACTGATATCTGACTATGTAGCAGAGTCGACCACTGAGGTCTGCCACCATACTAGAGTCGACAACTGAGTTCTATGTCTGTACTGTAGTCGACCACTGACGTCTGCCTCTATACTATAGTCGACCACAGATGCCTAACTCTGTAGCAGTGTCGACCACTGAGTTCTGCCTCTGTTATATAATTTACCACTGAGGTCTGTCTCTATACTAGAGTCGACCACTGATGTGACTCTGTAGCAGATTCGACCACTGGAGCCTGACTCTGTGGCAGAGACGACCACTGATGTCGGATCTTAACTAGTGTCGACCACTGAGGTCTGCCTCTGCACAAGAGCCGATCGCCGAGTAGACTTATTTAGTAGAGTCGACCAGTAAAGTCTCACTCTATACTAGGGACGACAACTGAGGACTGATACTGTTCAGAGTCTACCTCTGAGATCTGCCTTTATACTAGAGTCCGACTCTTAGAGTCGACAACTGATGTCCGCCTCTATATTAGAATCGACTATACTAGTGTCGAGCACTGGGGTCTGACTCTATACTAGAGTCGACCACTGATGTACTAAAGTCGGCCACTGAGGAATGACTCTATAATAGAGATGACCACTGCGGCCTGCTTCTGCACTAGAGTCGATCGCTGAAGTCTGGCTCTATACTGGGGTCGATCACTGGGGCCTGACTTTGTAGCAGAGTCGACAACTGATGTCTGATCTTTACTAGAGTCGACAACTTAGGTATGGCTCTGTAGCAGAGTCGAACACTGAGTTCTGTCTCTGTAATATATGTAGTTTACCACTGAGTTCTGTCTCTGTAATATAATTGACCACTGAGTTCTGTCTCTGTAATATAGTTTACCACTGAGGTCGGCCTCTATACTAGATTTGACCACTGGAGCCTGACTCTGTGGCACAGACGACCATTAAAGTCCCATCTTAACTAGAGTCGACCACTGAGGTCTTCCCCAGCACTAGAGCCGATTACCGAGTCGACTTCTATACAACTGAGGACTGACACTGTAGCACAATCGACAACGGAGGCCTGCCTTTATACTAGAGTAGACCACCGAAGTCTGACTCTATGTATATTAGAGTCGACCACTGAATTCTATCTCTATACTAGTGTCGAGCACGGGGATCTGACTCTATACTAGAGTCAACCACTGATGTCTGACTCTACACTGAGGTCTGTCTGTTTCTAGACTAGAGGCGACCAGTGAGGTCGGCCTTTTTTATTTGGGTCAACCACTGAGGTACGGCCACCGAAATCTGCATCTGCACTAGAATCGACCACTGAGGTCTGACTATACTAGAGTCGACCACTGAGGTCTGACTCTGTAACAGAGTCGACCACTGAAGCCTTCCTCTCTACTAGAGTCGACCACTGAGGTCTGACTCTGTAGCAGAGTCGACCACTGAGGTCTGACTCTGTACCAGAGTCGACCAGAGAGGTCTTACTCTGTACCAGAGTCCACCTCTGGGGACTGACTCTGTAGCAGATGTCTGACTATACTAGAGTCCCCCTCTGAGGTCTGCCAATATACTAGAGCCTCTAAGGATGATGACCACTAGAGACGACCGCCTGCCAGTGCATTAGACTCGACCACTGAGATCTGTTTCTAAACTAGAGTGGACTAGAGTTTGCCTCTATAGTATAGTGGATTACTGACGTCTGCCTCCAGAGTATAGTCGACCTCTGAGGTCTGACTTCAGAGTAAAGTCATCCACTGCTAATGTTATTGCTACTATTTTTACATCCTCCAAACTGTCTTCATTACCTATATTAATATCTCAAAATGTTTACTGGGTTTCAATGTCGGCTCCCAACAATCAACTAAGGCCCGGCTAGCCTACAAAAGACCGCAGACTTAATGATGATAATAGCACACAATATCCACAGAATCTCAAACAATGCCTCCTCGAATCTCGGACCAGAACCAAACAAACAAAACTTTTTCTAGAGAAAGAAGACGGACAAAAACTATTGGAGGCATGCAAAAAAATTAGAGAAAAAAAAACAAACCACAAAAGAATGAATACACGAGCTAAAAAACATATTTATGAACAATTACTGTTTAAAGCAAAAAATTGGCTTTATGCCAGTCGAGCAGGACGACACCGCCAGCATTTGATAGCTGCAGACTACAACTAGAGCTATGCATAGATTTGTGGAATGATTTTCTGATTTGGTATTACTGTTTTAGCGCTACAAGTCCAAGACATTTTTGGAGCAACTGGCACACCAGATCATACGTATGCGACGTTGTGGGTTTCACTCACATTTACTGCCGTTCGGTCATGTTTACAATTTGGCTGAGGCATAGAGGAGGATGATAATGATTTTGTGTTTTGCTTACTTTTTCCCAGTAATTTTTATGATATCTCTTTTTCTATTTTGACCATGCACTTGCTAGTTGAAGACATAAACTTCGACAGAAATAACAGCAAAAATATAATTAGAAGAATTGCAATTCTGTGTAATGAAGAAACAAAATTGACTTTCTGTTAGCCGACACGACATGTGCTATGTTATGGTGCCAAATCTGCTTTTTTTTTGCAATTCTATTCACTTGACATGCCAAGAATATGACTTATAAATCTTTCAAAGTTGTCATACTTTTGAAAAGGGTTATATAGTTTAGATCAAGGCTAGATAAATAGCTAGTAACTGTTTAGAGTTTATATTACTTGAGATGGGCAACGGAGCAAGAGATTGTAGTGAAGTAGGTTACATACATATTTTTTTTTGAACTTTTTGTTAAAAAACTTTTTTGAGAAAATAACAATTTTGTATTATTTTGTGTTCTTTATAATTTTAATCAAAATTTTTGCCTGTAAATATGCTATGCTAAAATGAGAAATTATTAATTTGTGCATGTTGTATACAAACTGTTTTTGTAAAAACAGGTATATGGTATGAGATTTTCCTATACAATTTTTCAATCCAACAGTGTTGTTTTAACACAGAATGAATTAGCTTTTAACTCCAAGTTCAAGATATTGAAATTATTTTGCTTCAGGAAAAATTTATTCTAATTAAGGCTTTGTTTTGTAACACAGAATGAATTAACTTTTTAAAATAATTTTGCTTCAGGAAAAATTTATTTTTTCCTTAAAATTTTAACGGAATATTTTGAACGGAAATTATTGTACTTTTCCCGTAATATGTTTTCAGTTGATCATTAAAATTTATTTAAATGTCTGATTTATTATTTTTTAGTTAAGCCTTATTTCAATTTATTTACCATCCCAGAGGTATGCTTTTAACTAGCGCTTTTTATTGCCGCCTGTACATATGTAGGCTAGAAAATGTATTCATCATAAATATTTGTTCATATTTGGCTGTTAGATTTATTATTATTTTTTAAATATCTTCAACAATTTTTGTCCATTCCGATATTCCCTAAAATCTTTTTTATTTTTATTTTATTTTCAATTACAAGTCTATAACGGAAACAAGTTGTATACCAACTAAATGAATGAAATTCCATTCAGGCATTTTAATTGCAGTTTTTATTTTCCACTTAATATATTTATACTTTTTATTTTTAAGCAATTCCAAATATTTGGCATTTTTCTCGCTTTTTTATTGTATCATGTATGCATGCTATAAAAACTAAATAATTGGTATTTTCCGCCGTGAACGCATTTATGTTTTTTTAAATCGCCTTTCGATAAGTCGAGTCAGTAAATTTTTTAGTTAAAAATTTAGTATACAATAATTCTGTATTTTTGTTTTACATTTTTAACGGAAATAAAGTAAATTGTATTGAAAATTTGTTGATTGTCGTTTATATTTTGTAAGAGAATAAATTTCCTTGTTTTGGATAAATCTATTGATATTTTAATGGTAATATTTTCGGCAATGTAAGTTATTTAAAAAAAAAAGAAAATAATCACATGGATATTTACATACTATATTTATTATTATCCGTTCAAATAACGACACCAACAAATAAGCTAGAAGAAACAGAAATGTCTCCAATTTAGCCAAACCGAGTATAGGGTTATACTACACTTTGATAGTAGAATCGAACCTATGGTGTCAAGTCCGTGTATTTTTTTCACTGTTACACAGTGTTATCGAATCAAATTAAGTCTAGGGTGAATGTTTTTAAGGTACTTCGAATTCTTTTCATATCATCCTGTAAGTATGCAACAAAAACGGATTTTTAAAAATTAAATTAAAGTTATACGTTAAACTAGTGCCGACCACAGAGGCCTTTATCTATCTTAAAGTCGACCAAAGAGGTCTTAATATATACATATATACAGGGTGGCTGATATGTATTGCAACCAACTTCAGGTTGCTATCATTTCTAAACCGCTAGTCTGATAGCTGACAGATTTATTTCAGTGACAGTTCATTTTATTGTTTACAAGCTTACAAAAGCATTTTGATCTTCAGATTCAGAAAAAAAGTTATTCGTGATGGAATTCACAAGTGGCTATCGTTAGAGCCCTCCAGCATTTAAATGTGAATAAATCTTTTGTTTCTCGTACCATTGCTCGTTACCGTGATACTGGCAGTGTTGCATTGCGTCCAAAAAGTGGACGAAAAAAAAACGGTAACAACACCAGAAATGATCCGAAAAGTGAAGGCCAGATTTGATCGAAATCCACGCCGCAGTGGTAGAAAAATTGCTCGTGAGCTGAACATATCGCGAGAACGGATACAACACATATTAAAAAATGAGCTTGGACTAAAGCCATTGTAGTTCCAAAAAGTGCAAGAGCTCACCGATGCAGAAAAAAAGTTAGACTGGAAAGAGCCAAGGAGTTGCTTCGCTTGCACGAAAGTGGCCAGTTACCGAATTTGGTTTTCTCCGATGAGAAGCCATTCCAAATTGAGCAGTTTGTGAACAAACAAAATGATCGGGTTTACTTGCCAAAGAGGTCAGCTGAAAATGTACACCACCAGAACCCAAGCGCCGCCGATGGTAATGGTGTGGGCCGCTGTAACGGCCGATGGTCGCTCCCCGCTCCTATTCAAAATAAATGCCGAATATTATCGGGAAAATGTCCTAAAGACAGGATTGAAGCCCTGGGCAGACAAACATTTCGGCCGCAGACCATGGACATTCCAACAGGACTCAGCACTATCGCACTCAGCACGCGTCAACCAAGAATGGCTTAAAAACGAGGTTCCTCGCTTCATTTCTACCGCACAATGGCCACCAAGATCTCCGGATCTCAATCCGTTGGACTTTTGCGCCTGGGGCATTTTAGAGAGTAAGGTTCGCACTAAAAAATACCAAAGTATCGATCATCTCAAGACGGTGCTTCGCCGGGAATGGGCCAAAATACCGCAGAGCCACTTTCGTGCAGCGTGTGATGGCTTTGTCGGCCGTTTGAAGGCCATAATTCGTGCCAAAGGTGGCCAATTCGAACAAATCTAAACTGTTTCTAAAATTTTATGTTATTTCCGACATTTTTTGCTTTTGAACAATAAAATTTAAAAAAAAAATTAACAAAATATAGCGCTTTACTTTGTTGCATTACATATCAGCAACCCTGTATATAACTGTAGGAGTGATCAAGTTATTTGCATTTCACATTTCCAGTGCGATTTGGCTGCAATTTTCAATGTACGTATGTGTGATTCGTCTTAAAAACAGTTCTTATGTGTGATTCTAGGTGGTAGGAGCTGTAGCGGACATATGTCTAATTTACATTTTTATAAGAAAAACCTCGCCGAAGGAACCATACCTCTAAAACGAATTCTGATGTCCCGGAAAAAATCCCACTTTGACCCATTTAGAGTGCTCCAATCGAGTCCAAATGTATGGAACCCCCAGGGGGTTCCAGGGGGTGTGCCACTGGCATGGGTGGGTCGGGCCTTCAAAGTTAGTGGGGGTCGGTCATACATTTGGACACTCTAAATGGGTCAAAGTGTGATTTTTCAAAATTTGCCCCTACCCAAAAGTTCGACCCAAATTCCGGGACTTCAGAATTCGTTTTAGAGGTATGGTTCCTTCGGCAAAGTTTCTTATTTTGATCCCTAGAATACGATTTTCACTGAGCAATGGCGACTTTTTTTGCTTCCCCACAAATCGACCCGGCCTAATACATATATATATATATATATATATATACTATAGTCGTCCAAAGACGTCGGACTCTATAAACTACGTACACTTGAAGCAACTACCGAGATGTTCCGTTAAAATTAAATCCTCGGCAGTGAACTTCTCGATACTAGAGTTGATCTCTGATGACATCTTCTTGACTATAGTCGACCACGAAGTAATTATTCTATTCTAAAGTCGATCTCGAATATATTCCTGTACACTAGAATTGAGTCGACCGCTGAGGCCTTCTATACTAGAGTCGACCAATAAGATCTGACCCTATACTAGAGTTAACCAATTAGGTTTGACCCTATACTAGAGTTAACCAATTAGGTTTGACTCTATACTAGAGTCGACCATTGTGTTCTTACTCTGTACTAAAGTCAACCATGGAGGTCTGACTCTAGAGTCGCTCACAAAGTTTTTCCTCTATACTAGAGTCGACCACTCAGGCCTTCCTCTATAGTAAAGTCGACCACTGAGGTCTGACTATATACTTGAGCCGATTACAGATTGCAAATTTTAATTTTAATTAATTATTCCAAATTCTTATACAATTCCAAACGAATTATTTGACAAAAAAAATATTCCCTGCGAAATGTACTTTTTTAAAATATTCATTAATTGAAAAATCAAATTTAGTCTACGGTGAATGTTTACAGGTAATTAAAATTCTATTTTATATCATCTTGAAAGTATGCAACAAAAATGGAAAATTATACAACCTATAAGTATGCCACAAAAATGTGACAAATTTCATGGCGATTTCGTTTCTGGAAAATGTGTTGCCCGTCGACGTGAAAACTAGAAAATATTTGCTCCTTTTAAGTTAAAATGATGAAATCCGTCAACTTTAACTTAACTCCAATTTTTAAATTTTTAAAATGTGTAAAAAAGTGCAGTTTTCGGATAACGTTTACAGAAAATGATGCACTTTTTGCAGAAACGAATTTAACATTAAATAATGTGAAATTTTTATATACTCCACCAAAGGATGGAGTATATGTATTTATTTTGTCACTCAGTCTGTATAACCGGAAAAATGGACCAGGAACCCCATAAAGTATATATACGAGTATATTTTACTTGTCGTAAAATTCTAAGATGATTTAGCCATGTCCGTCAGTCTGTTGGAACCATCAATCTACAATAATTGAGCTAGATGACTGAAATGCGGTACAGATACCTATTATAGCTGGAGTTAAGATGGGATTCCAAATACGAAATATCGGTCATATATAGCATATGTCCGATTTGATTACTTCACGCTACCGCAAATTTCAACTGATCGCTCTGTAAATTTGTACTTTGGGTGCATTAATACCCAGATCCCTTCATACGACCAACAGTCGCCATAGCTCCCGTACAAAGGTCCTTCTAGATTTTATTCTTAACGCTTCTTAACTTAAAACCACAAATTTCTACGAATAGGGCTGCAATTTGGTCAAATGAGTTTATTTGTACCTGAAACCATTCACAGGCGAACCATTCACATACATTTTAAAATTATGCATCGATTTTCTTCGGAATCTAATTTTATTCATCGTCAAAGCTGAATTTTTAAAGAAAATTTCGTCGATATTGATTTTTTTTGAAAAAATTTCGTCGAAATTTCATTTTTAGAGAATATTTCGTCGAAATTGATTTTTTTGAGAAAATTTCGTCGAAATTGAATTTTTAGAGAATATTTCGTCGAAATTGAATTTTTAGAAAATATTTCGTCGAAATTGAATTTTTAGAGAATATTTCGTCGAAATTGATTTTTTAGAGAAAATTTCGTCGAATTTGAATTTTTGGAGAAAATTTCGCCGAAATTGAATTTTTGGAGAAAATTTCGCCGAAATTGCATTTTTAGAGAAAACTTCGCCGAAATTGAATTTTTAGAGAAACTTCGTCGAAATCGAATTTTTAGAGAAAATTTCGTCGAAATCGAATTTTTAGAGAAAATTTCGTCGAAATCGAATTTTTAGAGAAAATTTCGTCGAAATCGAATTTTTAGAGAAAATTTTGTTGAAATTAAATTTTCATAGAAAATTTCGTCGAAATTTAATTATCATAGAAAATTTCGTCGAAATTTTATTTTCATAGAAAATTTCGTCGAAATTTTATTTTCATAGAAAATTTCGTCGAAATTTTATTTTCATAGAAAATTTCGTCGAAATTTTATTTTTATTTTCATTTCGTCGAAATTTTATTTTCATAGAAAATTTCGTCGAAATTTTATTTTCATAGAAAATTTCGTCGAAATTTTATTTTCATAGAAAATTTCGTCGAAATTTTATTTTCATAGAAAATTTCGTCGAAATTTTATTTTCATAGAAAATTTCGACGAAATTTTATTTTCATAGAAAATTTCGTCGAAATTTTATTTTCATAGAAAATTTCGTCGAAATTTTATTTTCATAGAAAATTTCGTCGAAATTTTATTTTCATAGAAAATTTCGTCGAAATTTTATTTTCATAGAAAATTTCGTCGAAATTTTATTTTCATAGAAAATTTCGTCGAAATTTTATTTTCATAGAAAATTTCGTCGAAATTTTATTTTCATAGAAAATTTCGTCGAAATTTTATTTTCATAGAAAATTTCGTCGAAATTTTATTTTCATAGAAAATTTCGTCGAAATCGAATTTTCATAGAAAATTTTGATTCTTATAGAAAATTTCTTCAAAATATTGATTTTTATAGAGAATTTCTTCAAAATATTGATTTTTATAGATAATGTCTTCAAAATTTAGATTTTTATAGAAAATTTCGTCAAAATTTGGATTTATATAGAAAATTTCGTCAAAATTTTGATTTATATAACAAATTTCGTCAAAATTTGGATTTATATAGAAAATTTCGTCAAAATTTGGATTTTTATAGAAAATTGCGTCAAAATTTGGATTTTTATAGAAACTTTCGTCAAAATTTGGAATTTTATAGAAAATTTAGTCAAAATTTAATTTTTTTTAGAAAATTTTGTCATAATGTGGATTTTATCGAAAATATCTTCGAAATTTGGATTTTTATAGAAAATATCGTCGAAATTTGGATTTTTATAGAAAATTTCCATAAATAGTTATTTGTTTTTGATGTTATTTGTTTTAATACATATTTTGAAAATTCAAAAATCTGATCAGAAACTCAAAATCACTTTACCTTGTTTTATGCTTCTCCTTAAAATATGTGTATTTCGCCATTGTGGAATTTCAAATGATTTATACTTTTATTTTCAAGCAATTACATTTTTTTTATATTTTTTTGCAACATGTGTGTGTTCTACAAAACTTGTATTTTTTTTTTTAAATTGAAGAAAAACCTGTCGAAAACACACTTGTCCAAAAATTTCTAAATATAATAGGTAATTATAATTATATGAAAGGGAAAAGTGACAGTTTGACCAAAATGTCAATATTCAACACACCCTAACACGAACAGTTCTTACCCGATCTTTTTGAAATTTTATGTCATTACTACTATCCCATGGGACTAAACTTACTGCAAGTTTTATCTCAAGCAAACGACATCGGTTTTGAACATCTACTCACTTGACATGAAATCGCTGATAAATATATTATTTATTCCCGTTGATCCAGTTTGGAGCATAGGACCATCCATAGATTGTTATTTGTTATTTGATGTAGCCGTAATACATAGTTTGAATATGGATAAATCTGATCATAAAATCAAAATCACTTTACTTCGTTATTTGTTTATCCAGTAAAAATGTGACGATTTATTTCTGGTGGCAATTTATACATTTATTTTCAAGCTATTAAATTGTTTTGATTGCATTTTTTATTATTGCATCCTGTATGTATGCTACAAAAGCTTTAAAATTGGTATTTCCGCCATTAACACATTTTGTTTTTTACAATTTCCATATGAAAATTCTAGTTTTTGTTTTCAATAATTTACTGTACAATAAATAGTTTTATTTTTTATGGAAATAAATGTAATTACAAATAAAAATTTTCACATTAAAAAAATCTATCAATATTTTTTTAATTTTATTTTAAAAGTTTGTTTAACGGTATGAAATTCCGTTGCTGACATTTCGATTGCTCCTTTTTCATGTTGATTAAAATAATTTTAATTATTTTACAAATATGTGTTAATCCTGAATTTTATATTTACCTATCATTTTTAAAACGTGTTTTACTGTATGAAATTGCATTACTGGCATTTTGTTTGCTCTTTTCTAAGGTTAAAATAAATAAATTTGCTATTATAGCAATATTTATGTGTTGAACCTGATGTTATGCTTAAAAACATGACTTATTGTGGCAGCCTACAGGTAGACTGCACTACAAGCAAATACATAATAGTTTCACTATGAATTTTTCCTTCATTCATTTAATCATTTGAATGCGCTTATTTCCCTCTTTTCATTTGGTCATTTTTGCCCACTCAGGTGCACTTTTTTCCATTTAAATTCAATTAAAGTGGATTTTTGTTCGCTGTTACCCTTTCAATTTCAAATTCAAGGTCCGCAAAAAAAAACAAATTGTGTATATACAGTAGCCAATATTTGGCATTCATTTCAATTCCAATCACTGGTGGTCATTTTAAAACGCATCGACCGCCAATAATAAATTTGCATTATTTGGTGTTTCAATTCAATATGCTCAACGTCGCTGCGGCTCGTCGTCCAATAGGCACTCTAATAAATCAAAGTCATTGTTCAAACACACATTGGTCTCAAAAAAAAACCGGGATTTATTTCAAAAATTCAAATTTATTCTCACAGAGCAGCGCACAGAGCAAAAAAAAACAAACACATACAATTTAGTGAAAATTCTGGCAAATAAAGGCCAACTCTTGAATATGAAACAACAAAAAAAAAAATACAAAAATATTCACTCTTATACGAGTATGTATGAAAGCCGAAAAAAAGAGTTCTGTGTTGCCCATACATATGTAACTTTGATTTAATGGCAATATTTTTAAATGAACAAAACCTAATGGTTATTTTTTCGGAATTTTTGGTTGAGGCCTCTGGTTTGTGACAGTTAAACAAAAAACAAATTTGCAACTTGTTGAAATTGACAATAAATTTCAAGTTAGCTTGGACATGAATTTTGTTGTCGTTGCCTCGATTTCGTTTTTTGAAATTTTCTCCCCAAAAATAACGCAGAAGTTTCGAAAAGACATATACATACATACGTTTATGCCATATCAAATGGGCGGGAGAGTTGAAGTGCAAAGATTTATTATTTCCTGAATGTGCGATTGGCATTTGTAATACCCGAAAAAAAAGAAAAGATTATATTTAAATCACTATGAAAGTGAAAACAAGCAATGAATTAGATTAAATTAAATATGGATGAGATGATCTACACTTCTAGCTTATATTGGCCATGAATTGAGAATATACATATATTGTATTAAAGAACTATGCATTGTTCAAGGAAATAGTAAATACATTTTGTTACGGAACTTAATTTTAAATTCAAATTAAATGATCTACTCCAAATTCAAGTGCAAATCCAAATGGTTTGTTCATATTCAATGTTTCTATATTAGGTGAAAAGTTATCGTAAATTATGTCCCTTTTTAAATAGGCTAATAAAATTTCGTTTAAATTGTACTTCGTCTTGAATATTTTTCCAACATGTAATTTTTCTAAAAAATTACGTTGAAATTGAATTTTTCTAGAAAATTTAATGAAAATGTTATCATAATTAAATGTTTCTTTCTACAAAAGTTCTTTTCTTGGAAAAGATTTTTTCTACAAAATTTCGTTGAAATTGTATTTTTTTTGAAAATTTTGTTGAAATTGCATATTTCCAGAAAAATCGTGGAATTGCAATTCTCTAAAAAATTTTGTTAAAATTTAATTTCTCAAAAAGTTTGTTAAAATTTTATTTCTCTACAAAATTTCTTGAAAATAAAATTTTTCTACAAAATTTTGTTGAAATTCCAATATACAATTTCTCAATTTTGAAGGACTTAATTAAAAAATTAGATTGCATTTTTCCGAAAATTTAATTTCTCTAAAAAAATACGTTGGATTTTAGTTAGAATTAAATTTTTCTAAAAAAAAACAAATTCACAAATTCTTTAAATTGATTTTTTAGGAAAATGTCTTCAAATTAGCATTTTTCAAGACTTTTTTTTAATTTTATATTTTGCTAAAAAATGTTGACAGGATTTTTTTTTTAAATTTTGTCGAAAAAGCATTTTTTAAAAAGTTTTTGAAATTGCATTTCTCAAAAAAAAATGTTAAAATTTAATTTCTATATTTTTTTTTTAAATTCACTTCTCACAAAATTTCTTTAAATTAATTTTTTTCTGAAAAAATTTGTTGAAGTTTAAAACATCTTTGAGCGGATTAAGTTGCACTGAACGGATTAACAGACGATGAGCGGATTAAGGGCCACTGTACGGATTAAAGATCCCTCTCTCAATGTAAACTGAATGAATTATTTTATTCTCATTCAATGTGTGAGAGGAGATAACCGCACACGGGCTCTGTGTTGCCGTCTCTGGTTTAAAGGACGAAGACTCCTGATAAGTGACCAACGCTGATTTTAGTAAAGTCCGATAAAAGAAATTTCCTTGAAAAATTAAAATTTGTAAAAAATACAAAATATACAAAACATGAGGTACGATGACGTCGGCATTAGCCGTTGACAAAACTACATTCGTTTTCGTGGTTCGCGATGCCAACCCAAGCAAAAAACAAAAATGTATTGGTATGAGAGTTTTAGTATGTTGACTTAGTTCGGCAAAATACGGGTTTGGTTAGCAGTTCTTGTTAAATTCAATTTACTGCTTCCTCAAGTATTTCAGCTGATTTAAGTTAAAGACATACACTATTGCTACTGAATTCTGAATATGATAGAGTGGTGTCTATCGAAACTGCAGTCAATTCTACCAAGCAATTAAAACTCTCTACCAATTTTTGTATTTGTTTCTATTACTTTCTTGGAATAGACAGAAAGTAAATGGAACATATGGTCTCAAACCAACCGATAAATTCTGACTGAATTTGTAAAAAATTTAAAAAAAATTTGCTTGAAAAATTAAATTTTGAAGAAGTTTTCTAAAAATGTGCAATTTCAATTTTTACATAATTTTCTACAAATAACGAAATTTTCAATAAAAATTCAAAAATTTAAATTTTGGCGAAATTTTCTAAAAAAAAGCAATTTTGAAGAAATTTTATAGAAAAAAGTTTCACGAAATTTTTTAAGTTCCTTTGACAACATTCATTTTCTATAAAAAATTAAAAAAATTTTTGTCAATTTTAAGGACATAATTATAAAAGTAAATTTAATTTTTTTTTTTTAGAAAATTTCATTTCTCTCATAAATTACGTTGGGATTGCATTGAAATTGAAAATTGACTGAAACTTGTTTACAAAAATTCTTGAAATTGCCTTTTTGGAATATTTCTTCAAATTTGCATTTTTCTAGAAAAATTTTGTTGAAATCAAATTTTCTAACAGAATTTCGCTGAATTGTTAAAATTTAATATCCCTCAAAAATTTTTTAAAATTTAATTTCTCTACAAAATTTCTTGAAATAAATTTTTATTAGAAAATGTTGTCCAAATCTCAAAGGTCCATGAGCGGATTGAGGGCCATTGAACGGACTAACAGTCTATGGACCGATTACAAATCGATGAGTCATTCAAAGGACGATGACTCCTGATTAGTGGCCACTGCCAAATTTAAAGGTCGTTGTCATTAGTAAAGTCAGACGAAGGAAATTTTACAATTCGTGAATTTAATTATAAAAGTAAATTGAATTTTTTTTAGAAAATTTCATTGAAATTTTACGCTGGAATTGCATTTTCCTACAGAATTTCGTTGGAATTAAATTTTTCTAGAAAAATTCTTGAAATTGCTTTTTTTTTTGAAAAATTCTTTGCATTTTTCTAAAAAAATTGTTGAAATCAAATTTTTGTACAAAATTTCGTTGATTCGTTAAAATTTTATTTCTCTAAAAAATTTTGTTATAATTTCATTTCTCTACACATTCAAATCTCAAAGGTCGATGAGCGGTTTGAAGGCAACTGGATGGATTAACGGTCATAATAGTTGGGCGGACTAAAATCGATGAGTCGTTTAAAGGACAATGACTCCTTGTTAGTGGTCACTGCCCGGATTATAGTTCGTTGACTTCAGTAAAATCTGATGAAGGAAATTTTCTGGAAAACTAGATTTCGAAGAACGCAATTAAACGAAATTTGCTAGAAAAATACAATTTCGAAGAAATTATCTAGAAATATGAAATTTGGACATAATTTTCTAGAAAAGCTAAATTTTCAATAATTTTTTTTTTTAAAAAAAATATTGAAAATAATTTAATTTTGACGAAATTTTCTAGAAAATTAATATTTTCTTGAAAATTTCATCAAAATTGCATATTGATTGTAAATTTAGCTTAAGATGCATACACAATTTCAGCAAAGTCTAATAGAAATCGATATTTTATAGAAAACTGGCATTTTTAAACAAATTCGCTAAAATTTTTTCATATAAAATATCTTTAAACTTGAATTTTTCCAAAAAAAATGTCGCCTAAATTTTTTTTTTTGATATTTGTCGAAAACTTCACTTTTTTTTTAAAAATTATGTCAAAATTTAAATTGCATATTTCTAGAAAATTTCTTCGAAATTTAATTTTTCTATAAAAATTTCGTCTAAACTTTATTCTTCTTTAAAATTTCTTCGCAATTTACAGAAAATTACCTTCCTCAAACTTTACTAAAGTTAACGACCTATAATCCGGTCAGAGAGCACTAATCAGGACCATCGTACATTAAACGACCTTTACTCCGTGAAGTGGCCCTTAATCCAAGCATCGACCTTTGAAATTTCAACAAAATTTTCTGCTATAAAATTTATTTCAAGAAATTTTGTAGCGAAATGAAATTTTAAGATATTTTTTAGAGAAATTAAATTATAACAAATTTTTTTAGAGAAATACTATTTATCAAAAAATTCAATTTTAACAATATCTAACAAAAAATGCAATTTAAAAAAAATTTTTAGAAAAGTTTGTTCTCAACAATTTTTCGAAGAATATAAATTTTTTAAAAAAATTAACATTTGAAGAAATTTTTCAAAAAAAAAAAAGCAATTTCATTTATGATGAAATTCTCATTCAATTGTGTTGTAAAAGTAGATTAAAATGAAATATTGTAGAGAAATTCAGTTTTAGATAAATGAATTTTCAATGAAACTTTCGAAAAAAAATGAAATTTCAACGCATACTTTGGCTGTATTAAAATAACATTACTCTACATTAGTTTATTAGTTAAATAAAGAATTTTACATTTTCGTAGCATACTTACAGGCTGGTATAAAAAATAATTTAAAGTATCTAACCCCCAGTTTTTGTAACACGTTTTCGTTCGTCTACGACGAATCATCCAAAATCAGTCAATTGATACGCGAAATATATAAGCCACAGTAGTCTATAAATCGTCATGTGCTATAGGAAAGCTGGGAAATAGTTCGTACCGAAAATATATCGTGCCTGTGTTTTATAGATTTCGAGTTATAGTTAATTGAAATTTGACGTTTCGTCGTAAACGTTTTACAAAAACAGGAGGTCAATAGCATAAGCCGAATTTATTTCAATTTATTAGATATTTTAAAAATAACACAAATTTTCCACAAAAAAAATCTTTACCTATTTTATTTAAAAAATCAATTAAAAATGGCTATGTTCTCTTTCAAACGACAAATCGGTTTAGCCGTTCAAGAGTAATTGAAAATTTCGTAAAACCACAAAAAATATTTTTTTTAATGTTTTAAAATTTCAAATCCCCATAAAATAATGTTAATAATTCTGACCCAATAATAAAAGCGCAGTTGGATGCAATTTTGTATAAAATTTCACTTTCTATGAAATTTTGAATAGAATCACATTTCGCTGAACTTTGCTATAGCGTGACTTAGCCCAGCAAAAACAAATGTCTTAAAATTGTCTCTTTTATTTATTTATATGAATTACAGTACAAAGTAAATTTATATTCTAATTTTACGGTCCAGGGAAAAGCCTGGTTACAAAGACCATGTGGCTAGAGTTTTGCAGCGACAGACAAGAGCCTCTGGTGGGAATCGAACACACGACCCCCAAACTCATAGGCGAGTACGCTACCTACTCACCAACTGGGGCGCTCTTAAAAGCATGTCTTATGTTGACTTAAAATAGCGCAATTTTCATTAGAAGCGATTAATTCATTACTTTTACGTAAGACCTTCTCAAGTAGTTTTAAGACATTTTCAAAGTCAAAATACCCATAAAAATTACCAATTTAAATATTTTATACGTAACATTCACAAAAAATAATATGTTTAATAAATGTACTCACGGCTTCCCTAGAAGATCACTACGGCCCTCTGGGGTGCCGCGGCTCATCGGTTGGGAAGGCATGATGTAGAAATTATCGAGGACTTAAATTTAATGCGTATTTTGGCATTTTGTGTTGTCACAGGTGTGTAGAAAGTATGCTCGTTCATGATCCTAGTAGTTAAGGTTGATTGGTAATGCGTAGCAAAATTGAATTTCATTCTAGTTGTATGCAATGTGTATTTCCGTATCAAAATAAGTGTTAATGTGGATCATCTAAAAGTATTCGGTTGAGGCCTTGAAGACACGCCAGTTATTAACTAAAATCGTTTTAATATTCTTCACTTTAAGAGACAATTAAATCAGCTATAGTTTTCCTCCATAAAAAAGAACTCAAAACCAGAAGTAACAAAAACTATAATTATTTTCACAATGACCTTTATTTTTTTTATTAAGACTAGTCGTTCATTGCATTTATTTCCATTTCAACATTTGAATATTAATTTTAATTTTATTAACTATTTTGATTTTATTTCTTTTTCTGATTGATTGATTGATTACCACCAACTGACTTGACTGGCGATGCGGTTTGAGGCCTCACAAAGTCACAAAACAAAAAATCATAACAAACCAAAGTTCAATTTAAAGACCACCAAATGGAAACAGAGCTATAAAACTAAAAAGCCTATTAATTCGTAAACCATAAACAGATCTGTTTTTATGACCTTTTTTCCCTGATATGTTTTGTAGTGAAATCCACGAATCCACCGAACCAAAAAACACTATAATTTCAATCGTCTTTTATGACTTTTGATTAATGATTTTTTGACTTTAAATGTCTCGACGTTTTAATGACATTTCTTTGCTGAATTTTCGGTTAATTTTAGATATTCATTTGTTTTTGTCTAATTTGACAATATAATGGCGTTGGGATTACATAATTGTGTAGAGCAATTTATGTTTAACCGTTGGAACGGAACAAATTCGAAATTTAATATGTCATTATTAATGCATTGTTAGCTATCTTGGCGTCAACATAATTAAATATGCCAAATATTTGAAATTGCTACTGCAATTATTGTCAATTATGGTGTGAATAATTTACCACATACAAGGGTTTGTGTTGTGCTGATGCATGTGAATATGAGTTGGTAAATTTGTTAAGTAGCAGTTGTAATTTAATATTATTGGTTAGGATTCTCATTTAGTTCATGCAAAAATAGATTTTAGAAACGGTATATCGTCATCAGAAACGAGAAAGGGCCTATCATAAAATTTAAAAATTTTACAGGAAAAGCAAAAAACTAAATAAAACCAGTAAGGAAAGACAGAAAGTCGGTCGGGGCCGACTATATAATACCCTACACCTACCTACCAATACGATAATGGGCATTGCGATAATAATTTGTGTTCATAGTGTTCATACATGTAATAAGCAAACTCTCTGCCGATTTTCGTACTGATCGGATATAAAACAGCGCTTACATGTCAAATCGGGTGTAACATATATATTGGGACTATGTTTAAACCTGAACCGATTTTCCCCGAATTTGGCAGTGTTCATACATGTAATAAAAAAACTCTCTCTGTTAAATTTCGTCCTGATCGGATATAAAACACGATTTCTACAGCGCTTAAATGTTAAATCAGGTGAAACATATATATGGGGGCTATAACTAAATCTGAACCGATTTTCCCCGAATTTGGCAGTGTTTATTCATGTAATAAGAGAACTTTCTCTGCCGAATTTCGTACAGGTCGGATGTAAAATACGGTTTCTACAGCGCTTACATGTCAAATCGGGTGAAACATATATATGTGGACTATATCTAAATCTGAACCGATTTTCCTCGAATTTGGCAGTGTTTATTCATGTAATAAGAAAACTATCTCTGCCAAATTTCGTACTGATCTGATTTAAAATACAGTTCCTACAGCGCTTACGTGTCAAATCGGGTGAAACATATATATGGGGGCTATATCTAAACCTGAACGGAATTTCTCCGAATTTGGTCTGCCGAATTTCATAAAGATCGGATATAAAATGTGGTTTCTACAGCGCTTACATGTCAAATCGGGTGAAACATATATATGGGGACTATATCCAAATCTGAACCGATTTTAACCAATTCCAATAGGGATCGTCCTTGGGCCAAAAAAGAGCACTATGCTAAATTTCATCACAATCGGACCATAAATACGACATGCACTTTGATTACAAGAATACATGGACAGACGGACAGACGGACAGACGGACAGACAGACAGACAGACAGACAGACGGACGGACGGACATGGCTAAATCGACTCAGAAAGTGATTCTGAGTCGATCGGTATAATAAACTATGGGTCTATCTCTTCTCCTTTTAGGTGTTACAAACAAATGCACAAAGTCATAATACCCTGTACCACAGTGTGGTGTAGGGTATAATTAAAAATGTTGTCGTTAAAAAACGGGGTTTTCAGGATAACACCTATGCATAATGATGCACATATAAATTCCCACAAACATGATTTAAAACTTTTTTGTGAAAATTGTGTGAAATAGGAATTTTTAACTATGAAAAAATAAATAATTCGTTGTTAGGCCCTTTTGAATTTCGTTAACATATTCGCCATTTTTGATAGTAGGTCTCCAAAATGCAATTTTCAGGATGTATATTTTGATGCAGTCTATCGAAATCCATCAAAAACTGAATTTGTATTTTTCTCGTTGTACGCTCTTTTTCATTTCTGATGACGATACGAAAATTATAATGTTGCATATGGAATACTCCTTGGCAAACGTAGCTCTTTTACGACGGCGGTCAAAAACCAAAATTAGCCGATCTCACATATATATGGCGGCAGTAGTTTATGTAAAACAAATCACTTAGGTAAAAAAGTGGCAACCTTATAAAATATATGTTTTAAGTGTCAAGGCGCCACTCTGTTTTGTATTTTTTTGAGCCATCAAAAATAAACAATTTCAGTGAATTTGTAAACATGGAAAAAGTGGTCATCTTTAAATAATTCAATACTTTCATTTGAAAGGTATCAGTCCAACCAATATTAAAGCCGAGCCAGATTATACTCTGAGGGAGTCTACTCATTCGCTTAAGACTATAAAATAGTGGGTGGCAGAGTTTAAATAAGGCCATAGGAGCTGCCAAGACGAACACTGTAGTGATCGACCAATTGAGATGTCCACGACAGCAATAATTAATAAAATCCTCAATATGGTATTGGATAATAGTCAGCTGAAGATACGGGAGCTAGCTGAAATGATAGACATTTCAAAAAGTGATATTCATCGCATATTGACGAAAAAGTTGAAGATGAGAAAACTGTGCGCAAGATGGGTGCTGCGTTTGCTCACAATAGAAACATCTTCACAGTGCCGTAAATATGTTTCAACAGAGTGTTTGGCGATGTATCACCACAATAAGGCCGAGTTTTTGCGTCGATTCGTAGCTATGGATAATACATGGATCCACCACTTCACATCTGAGACAAAAAAGCAGTGTACTGGAATGGAAGACTCGTGTCCAAAGAAGGCAAAGATGATGAGTACAATGTTTAAAGATGAAAAAAAAAACGTTTAATGATGAAAACACCAAAACAGCTGAGCTGCCAAAAACAGTGTTGTCAAAAAATCAACCTTTGCTATGTGAGGAACTGTGAAATAATTTGAAATAAGAACTTCTGCATCATTCGTTTAGTCAAGGTGGCTCAATTAATAAATTAATGGCCATACGAATTTTTTTAGCTAAAGGTAGATTTTTAGCACTTTTTCTACATTTTAACACGGTTATATCTCAGTATACCGTACGAATTACCTTTTTTGTGTCTGAAGCAAAGTTGTAGATATTGAATAGGAGAAAAAATGCGGAACAAACCTACCTGAAAAAAGTGCACCCAGTGCCTTAATCGCAAAAATTTCCATTTCCATTTTACCATTTTTCCCCTTTTTTCACTTTTTTTACTCAATAACTGGATTACAAATCCACAAATTTGCCGTTTCGTCGATGTTCTATAGGAAATGGTATAATGAAAATGCAGAACAATGTGGGTGGACGCTGAATTGCTCTCCTTGTTCCTTCATGATACCTACTCCGTTCACAGTCGATTAAAAGGAGAAAAGGGAAGTGGACTTTTTTTATTGATGTGTGTTTTTCCGTTAGCTACCTGTAAAGAATGAATTTTCTATAAAAATTCCACCCACATTTATGAGTCCTAATTTTGTGGAATATTCTGAAAAATTGTAAACGCACTGAACAAAGTCATAAATGATGATAAGCACCTGCCAGTAAAATACGTAGTATTTATAGGTGTTCATTGATCGATTTTGGTCATTCAACAAGTGCCGACGAACGCGAAAAGTAAAATTTTTAAATTTTAAATTATAATTTACGGTGAAAAACATTTTAAAAAGCAGAAAAACATACAAAATTTTAATATGGAAAATAACAAGTGCCCAAAATTGGATGATTTTTTCTACGTTTACGGTCATATCGTCCCAAAAATGGGCAATCAGGATCGAAAACACTTGTTTACTGAGGAACTCAAAGCAGCGTAATGTCATTATTTTGATGAAAGAGATTTAAGTGGTGCAAATTTTACGCCGAACACAGTGTAAAAAAGTTCTTATAATACTCTTATAATGTGGATACATGGAAAATAAGTACAGCGAAGATGAAACCACCGAAGATGAAGATGACACTGAAATTGTTGGACTCACTGAAAAAAAAACATGGCCTTGAATATTATGTCTAACTCGGATGGTGATGCAGATTCGGAAGATGAATATGAACAACCTACGAAGAAAACAAGATCATCAGAACCACAAGTTGATGCTTCAACGAGGAGGGATTATGACAATATGAGAAAATGGTCTAAATTTTGTTTCCATGCATATTTATAATATAAAAAAATCTTATTTGCTGTGTAATATGAATCGGAATTTTTATTTTCATGCTAAATAAAGTTTATAAAGAAAAAACAGCATATTGGTGGATAATCCACTAATCCAATTATTGAGCAAAAAGGTGAAAAATGGGGAAAAAATGGTAAAAATGGTAATTTTTGCGATTTTAAAGCTCTGGATGAAATTTTTTCGGGTAGGTTTGTTCCGCATTTTTTCCCTCTTATCCAATATCTACAACTTTGCTTCAGACACAAAAGAAATATTCCGAAAGGTATGCAGAGATATAACCGTGTTAAATTATAAACAAAATGCTTAAAATCCACCTTGAGCACACAAATTCGTATGGCCATTAAATTATTAATTGAGCCAACTTGACTAAATGAATAATGCAGAAGTTCTTATTTTTAGGGGCTACTTCCAAGTCCAATTCTCAATGCTGTGCTGTGTATTTCAATAAATAAAGGGTTTTCCAATAGAGATGATATGATTTTGAAGTGAAGTTTCGACCATTTGTAATATGTCATGATTTGTCATTTGTTTTTGATTGTATTCAGTAATGTTTACAGTTTCAACATGGAGAGATATACGCAAGAATATTTACAAATAATTCAGTTTTATTTTAAAAAAAAATTGCAACTTTTCATGCGTCAATTATCTTTAACACCAAAAAAAAACACTTTCCTAGCTATCTTTTTGCCATTGACCGATTCCCAAACCGACATACCGTTAAGGTGCTAGAGCAAAAATAAACTTTCCATTCACATTTGAAAATTATGCTATATCCCTTTTTTTAAAATCAAAAAAAAAACAACACTTTCCAGTCGACCTACGACCTTGACACCCATGAGCAATATTTTAGCTCTCGTTAAGAGCTATCTTTTGTGGCTACGTGCCACACAGCAAATTAAACAATTGAATTGTTGCGAGAAAAGTTTGGAGATTCGATTATTTCAAGAAATTATGATATTGAATGGCCTCCATGAAGTTGTGATTTAACACCACTATAGACTATTTCTTGTGGGGTTATTTGAAGTAATTTGTCTTTCGAAATAAAGCAGACTCTCTTCAAGCTTTACAAGTCAATATTGAATGTGTCATTCATGACATACGACTTAGTGGATTTAGTGGAAAAAGTGCTCGAAAATTGGGTTCATCGAATTTGTTCCGGCAGAAGATGTCGTGGAGGCCATTTGAATGACGTTTTATTTAGAACTTAATTGTATCGATTGTACTTCACATTAAATAAAAAACTTTTGAATTTCCTTAACAATAAGCGTGTTTTTTTTCAAAGAAATCATATCACTCTTATCGGAAAACCCTGTATGTGTCCTTTGTGGGGGTACTCGAAGGTGTGGACCGACATGGTGCATCATTGATTTTAGCGTGAAATATTAACAAATAGTCAATCGGTTATTCATATCGAAAATTATCGTGCTTTTTATGACTTAAAATTTCCAAAAATGGTCTCATAGGTCACTCCTTTGATTTCTATTCTATGTCTTTTTTCGAAAAAAAATCTTTTTTTTTTTTTTTTTTTAAATCATTTTTTTCTAATTTTTTAACGACAGTTTCTAAATTTCTGTTTCTACTACGTGCAAGTTCTAATTTAAAGGTAAGCCCTTCATTTTCTCACCCGAGATTCATCGTGAGGTTTGATTTCCAATACGCTTTTTTGCAGATCAAACTGCTTGGTCATTCTAATTTTACGGTCCAGGGAAAATCTGTGTAAGAAAGTCCATGTTGCTTGTTATATTTTGTAGTGGCAGACCTTGGGACTCGAACCCACGACCCCCAAAACTCGAGCACGATACCAACTCACCTACCAGGGAGCTCTACTTTATCTGTTTTGTTTTGTATCGTGTGGCAAGTCATCATGGAAAGACTCACACCACAACAGCGTTTCCAAATTGTTCCAAATGAAAATCTGGTGTTTTATCGTGAAAGTGATGAATCACATTTCTGGCTCAATGGATACGTTAATAAATAAAATTGTCATATTAGGGCTGTTGATATCAATTAAAAACAACGGTATGGTGTGATTTATGGGCTGGTGGAATCATTGATCCACATTTCTTCAAATATGAGGAAAATCAGAATGGTAAAAATTATCGCACCATGTTAACGGACTATGTTCTTTCTGAAATGCAAGCGCATGGTCTCGTTGAGCTCTGGTTTCAACAAGACGGAGCTGCGAGGCATATAGCGCGTGAAACAATGAACTTGTTGAGAAATCATTTTGGTGAGCACTTAATTTCACGTTTTGCTACGGTAAATTGGCCACCTAGACTGTGCGATACCACACCTTTCGACTATTTTCTGTGGGGATATGTAAAGACTGAGGTCTACTGGTATAAGCCAGCTACAATTGACGCTTTGGAAGCCAACATTACTCGTGTTATTCGCGAGATACCAGTCGCTATGCTCGAACGAGTCGGGCAAATTAGACCTCCTCAGACGTGGTCATGGTCAACATTTACAATATATCATTTTCAAACAATAAATGCCATAAATTGTTCTTTTAACCGATAAGACACATTTTAAGTTCACTTTCAAATTTATGTGTTTTTTTCCATTATGAATTAAACCTCACGATGAATCATCCATTACTTCAAAAAATATGGTCAACATACTAAAGGCAATAACCAAGAAAATCAGGATTTAAAAAATTAACCTAAAAGTTTTTCTTATGTTTAGGACACAAAACAAACAAAAATTGTAAATTTTTGAACAGTTGTGTAGATGTTCTCTCCTCGAACTGAATCAAAAAAAAAAATGTGTATGGCAATATTTTTTCCTAAAACTGCATCTTCTGTATTTTTTCACACATTTTTCTTATTTTCATATTTTCTTTGACCCCAATTTTCTTGCCACATCTTATTTTTTCACTCGATATGAATTTGTTGCTTCTTCTACATTTGCACAGCGCTGTTTCAAAAATTTGGCAATTTAAGTTTAATTAAATTTAATTGTGGGTGTAGCGGATGTTTGACATCACCTTCTTGTTTACATTTGACACACACGAAGCGACGAAGCATCTTGAGTCATCGTCGTCGTTGCAAATAAATATAAATTTATTCATTATAAGAATAAATTATAGTTCAAATAAATATAAATCACACCATATATAGAAATTAGTCAATAAATATTGCGACTTATATAGAGAGACATTTGATCTTATTTTGATGTAAAGCAGTTAAAATACTGAAAAACAGAACATATGAAATAAGGGTTTTTTCTCAAACTATTATCTATATTCCTAATTTCAAAGTTAACCTCATTTTTGAAAATGCAGAGGTTGGCGCTCAAAGTTGTAAAAATTCTGTAATTTTGTAAATTTTTATTTCTTTTTTTTTTAAACACAACACATACACAGATAAAAAGGTTTATTAAATTTAAAGACAGTGGCCAAAGACAAATAATCTTAAGGCAATTTATTAAATATTAAATCAAATTAAGGCTGTTTATTAAATATTAAGTGAAGTTTCTTAATAATAAGTAATCTGTGTTAAATATAAATAAGAAACATACTCTTTTTAAAAACTACTTGTCTTTGTCTCCAAATTATTGCCGCTGTCTTTAACAAAAATTTTCAGTGGACTTGTCACATTTTTCTTATAGGCGAAAAATGTTACATATATTTAACAAGAGTATTCCAATAATTTTTATTATATTAAAACTAACAGATTGGGTTTGTCTATATATTAGTCATATTTAGTATTTCAGAAAAATGTTGTAAAGTTTTTCGTTAGAATGAATGACATTGTTTACTATATTATTTTATGATGAAAACCATATAGCCGTACCCACCACCAATAACCACATTCATAAAAAATTTAACACAATAATTATAATAAATGTCTTAAAAAAGCAAACTCAAATAAATACCACATTTACCTAAAAATAAACACATCAAATTTCCTTAAAGAAATTTCTAAAATTCTAGTTTAAACAATAAAAAAGTGATTCATATCGTCTGAATCAAACACTTCTTTATTGCCCCCAAAAAAACTGAAAAAAAGAAGGCGAAACTTAATATTTATGCCTCGTTAGTTTAAGAAGACAACGACCTGAAATCAAAAAGAAAAATATACTAAAAGAAAAGAAATGAACATTTCAACAAAAAAATTTCACTTTTTTTCTGGTCGTTCTTTAGAATTTATGTTCCTCTCCAAGTGCTGGGCAGCGCAGTGCAGTGAATGCGTTTGTCATCCATCCATGGCCACCGCACGCACATTCATCCGCAGCGGCGGCGGCTTGCGAAGAAGTGGAAGATTCTCATACCAAACCCAGCAAAAGTGCGTTTCTGTTGCCCCAAAACAAAAGAAAAAAATCACTTTTGCTTTTCACTATTAAAATTTCATTTTAAATAGACACAAAGTTGGCCTTAAAAAGCGGAAGCAACGAACGGTGCACATTGCTCCCGGTCGGTTATAGCCAAAACAGAAAGGCACGGAGCGGTGATGGGGGAAAAGGGGCAAATGGGAAACAAACCAAAAGTCAGAATATCCACTAATAAACAATGCGAGACAACCAAAACGAAAAATTAAACAAAAAGGAGACAAATTTAATTTTCAACAAATACCAAAACTCAGCCAAAGAGTCGACAGCGATGACAGCAGTTGAAGACAAAAGAAATGCAATCGTTAAATTAATGAAAAAAAAGAAAAACAATGTGACAAAGTCAAGTTAGCATTTTGAGAGACATGTTGCCAATATACACTCAAGAAAAAAATATTTTTCTGCATTCAATAAATAAAAAAAATTACCAAAATAAAAAAGAAAGCAAAAAAAAAGAGAACAAAATAAAATAAAATAAGTAAATAAAATAAATAAAATAAATAAAATAAATAAAATAAATAAAATAAATAAAATAAATAAAATAAATAAAATAAATAAAATAAATAAAATAAATAAAATAAATAAAATAAATAAAATAAATAAAATAAATAAAATAAATAAAATAAATAAAATAAATAAAATAAATAAAATAAATAAAATAAATAAAATAAATAAAATAAATAAAATAAATAAAATAAATAAAATAAATAAAATAAATAAAATAAATAAAATAAATAAAATAAATAAAATAAATAAAATAAATAAAATAAATAAAATAAATAAAATAAATAAAATAAATAAAATAAATAAAATAAATAAAATAAATAAAATAAATAAAATAAATAAAATAAATAAAATAAATAAAATAAATAAAATAAATAAAATAAATAAAATAAATAAAATAAATAAAATAAATAAAATAAATAAAATAAATAAAATAAATAAAATAAATAAAATAAATAAAATAAATAAAATAAATAAAATAAATAAAATAAATAAAATAAATAAAATAAATAAAATAAATAAAATAAATAAAATAAATAAAATAAATAAAATAAATAAAATAAATAAAATAAATAAAATAAATAAAATAAATAAAATAAATAAAATAAATAAAATAAATAAAATAAATAAAATAAATAAAATAAATAAAATAAATAAAATAAATAAAATAAATAAAATAAATAAAATAAATAAAATAAATAAAATAAATAAAATAAATAAAATAAATAAAATAAATAAAATAAATAAAATAAATAAAATAAATAAAATAAATAAAATAAATAAAATAAATAAAATAAATAAAATAAATAAAATAAATAAAATAAATAAAATAAATAAAATAAATAAAATAAATAAAATAAATAAAATAAATAAAATAAATAAAATAAATAAAATAAATAAAATAAATAAAATAAATAAAATAAATAAAATAAATAAAATAAATAAAATAAATAAAATAAATAAAATAAATAAAATAAATAAAATAAATAAAATAAATAAAATAAATAAAATAAATAAAATAAATAAAATAAATAAAATAAATAAAATAAATAAAATAAATAAAATAAATAAAATAAATAAAATAAATAAAATAAATAAAATAAATAAAATAAATAAAATAAATAAAATAAATAAAATAAATAAAATAAATAAAATAAATAAAATAAATAAAATAAATAAAATAAATAAAATAAATAAAATAAATAAAATAAATAAAATAAATAAAATAAATAAAATAAATAAAATAAATAAAATAAATAAAATAAATAAAATAAATAAAATAAATAAAATAAATAAAATAAATAAAATAAATAAAATAAATAAAATAAATAAAATAAATAAAATAAATAAAATAAATAAAATAAGTAAAATAAATAAAATAAATAAAATAAATAGAATAAATAAAATAAATAAAATAAATAAAATAAATAAAATAAATAAAATAAATAAAATAAATAAAATAAATAAAATAAATAAAATAAATAAAATAAATAAAATAAATAAAATAAATAAAATAAATAAAATAAATAAAATAAATAAAATAAATAAAATAAATAAAATAAATAAAATAAATAAAATAAATAAAATAAATAAAATAAATAAAATAAATAAAATAAATAAAATAAATAAAATAAATAAAATAAATAAAATAAATAAAATAAATAAAATAAATAAAATAAATAAAATAAATAAAATAAATAAAATAAATAAAATAAATAAAATAAATAAAATAAATAAAATAAATAAAATAAATAAAATAAATAAAATAAATAAAATAAATAAAATAAATAAAATAAATAAAATAAATAAAATAAATAAAATAAATAAAATAAATAAAATAAATAAAATAAATAAAATAAATAAAATAAATAAAATAAATAAAATAAATAAAATAAATAAAATAAATAAAATAAATAAAATAAATAAAATAAATAAAATAAATAAAATAAATAAAATAAATAAAAAAAGAGGAAAACATAAAATAATAAAATAAAGTAAAGTGAAATAAAAATAAAAATAAAATAATTAAAATAAATAGAACTGATAATATAGGGTTTTCCAATAAGAGTGATATGATTTCTTTGAAAAAAAAAACACTTATTGTTAAAGAAATTCAAAAGATTTTTATTTAATGTGAAGTACAATCGATACAATTAAGTTCTAAATAAAACGTGATTCAAATGGCCTCCCAACTTCTTCTGCAGGAACGTATTCGATGAACCCAATTTTCGAGCACTTTTTCCACTAAATCAAGTCGCACGTCATGACTGCCACGTTCAATATTGACTTGTAAAGCTTGAAGAGAGTCTGGTTTATTTCGAAAGACCAATGACTTCAAATAACCCCACAAGAAATAGTCTAATGGTGTTAAATCACAACTTCTTGGAGACCATTCAATATCACAATTTCTTGAAATAATCGAATCTCCAAACATTTCTCGCAATAATTAAATTGTTTCATTTGCTGTGTGGCACGTGGCCACAATCGGTCAATGGCAAAAACATAGCTCTTAAGGAGAGCTAAAATATTGCTCATGGGTGTCACGGTCGTAGCTCGACTGGAAAGTGTTTTTTTGGATTTAAAAAAAAATCACTTAGCGCACGAAAAGTTGCAATTGGAGGACGATTATTTTGATAATCAAACTGAATAAATTGTAAACGTTGTTCTTGCCTACATATATCTCTCCATGATGAAATTGTAAACACTACTGAATATAATGAAAAATAAATGACAGATCATGACATATTACGAAACGTTTAAAACAAAGTATTGTCCCCGTTATTAGAGCACCATACTTAACATTACCACCAAGTTTCGTCGAAATCGGAGACCATAAACAATTATTCTTGATCATTTATCGTGATTCTCTATTATTCTCTTACTATTTTCTTCTATTTTAGAATAAAAAATTCATTCTTATTGACGATTCCTGCAGCTTGGCCCACTTGATGATTGTCTACCATAAAACAGCGACACCTCAATGACAATTTGACATCGTATTAATGACAAAATATTCATATATATTACAACATTTAAAAATAATTCTATTTCTAAAATAACCTTTAAAGTCACTCGAAGGATTATAGAGATTTAATTCGTCCTTAATAATATGTAATAAATTCAATTAATTTATTAACTCAATTTTCTTCGAGTGTGGCCCCGTGTTTCCTACCCAAAGAGTCTAATGTCTACTGCGTCTTCCGTATAACCCATACATTTCTTTAGGAAGCGCATCAAGTCGCTAGCTGGGTATACATAGATAATGTGCCACCATGGCGTGCTTATTATCCCACCATGAAGCCCTTGTCGTCTGGCATATGAAAATGCCATGAAGATGCGGTGTTCGTTTGTTGATGTTCCCCATATTCTGGGGCTGTTGCTTGAACCCGTCGTCTATGTCTATGGCTATGACTATGTTAGCAGCAAATAATGTCTTTGTCATATATCATTTTCATGTTCGCACTGAAGATTCGGTTCGTTCGGTGTCTCCGTTGTTTATAGTTCAGCTACTAGTTAGGGGCCCTGCACACGCTGCGTTGGTTGGATGCCATAGTTTTGCTATTCTTCTATTTTACAACGCAGAAGACATGAGACATTATAAATTTATAGTCAAAAATGTTAATAGTGTTCGGCGGCGCTTTCACACAGCTCGTGCTGCATATAATTTAGCAGAAATGCAAAAAGGCAACGTTATACATATAATTATACATTTAACAATTTAATTTTGGTTAGTGGCGCTGTGTGACTGACTGACTGCTACAAGAGCTGCTGTTGCCGCTGCTGTTGGAGCAAAATCAAGAATTCATGGAGAATTTGTATAAGCGGAGTATGACTTGCTTCCTCGTGGTAGGACATTAATCTCGGCATGTGTGACATTTTGCCGTCACATTACACGAGAATTACAAAGATATTGCACGCGAGAGATAATGAATATGAATATTGTACTTGGCGAAATATTTATGCAGATGACATGATGAGAAATGGGAGGGATTTAAGTAAGAAATATAAGAAAAATATATTTTTTTAAACAAATAGGATATTAGGTCTATTTGTTATTTTTTTTAAAAGAAGATTATCTCAAATGCAAATACAAGTATGCATAAAATCATGAGATATAGATTTTTATAGCATATGCTAGGGCAAATACTATTCAAATGTTTTAGCATATTTTAAGGCTGATTCACGGAATTTAGCAGCATCTTTAAAAGGGACAGCATTTTTATAGCGACCCAAGTATTTTTTTCTAATTTACCGTGAAAGTTTTCTATTTAAAAAATGGTATTATTTGAAATTGTTATTATGGTTTGGAATTATCATTTTCATTTTTTTTTGATTTTACGAAAAATTGTTTGCCAATAAAACAGAACCATAAAAGAATGTGAAATTTTCTTTTTTTTTAATTGTTTAGCTATTATTAATTCAAATGAATAAACTGTACTTTTGCAGCATTTGAAGACCATTTTAATTTTTTAAGCTTTTCGATATTTCTTCTTGGCATAATAACTCATCTGGAAGTTTATGTTACATACTTTTAGGCTCCAGACTACAAATTTCCGCTGCATATTGTTAGGTAGATATTTTTGTCTCAATAAACGTTTCTTTAAATTAGTAGAAAAAGTGGAGAATATTTTTTAAGTATTTGTTCTCACAGAAGAATTTTTTAGGTTTCTGCTATTCCCTAAAAATTCTTTAAGTACACTAGATGCCATAATACTTTTATCATATATTTGCATACATTTAGCATAATTCTCTTTTCTCAAAAAAAAAAAAAAACTTAATGCATACCTTAAGTCTTATACAGTTTTGTTTTCAAATTCTATAGCATAATTTCCAAAGAACTTAAGAACATATTCCCAAATGAATTTCTCAGTTTCAAGCTAAATTGGCTAGAAAATAAGTTCAACGAGTGTTAGCCAAAAGTCATTGTGGTTTTCTGTTTAAAAGAGATAAGAAAATTTCTAATGCACAACATGTAACATAGCATTGCGTGAATTTTAAGGATGCATGAACAACAAAACGCACTCGTACTCAGTAGTGGTAAAACTTCATTATGAAGAGAGAGATAAAACAATATATTTGAATAGTGGTCTGACTTGCAAGTAGCTGCAGAACTTTTTAAAAATTCAAATATGTTTAATATAATCAGTTCTCTCTTCGTATAAGTGCAACAGTTAGGAAAACTTTAGAATGCACTAAATTGAGGAAATAGTATATGTTGAGTACTGGAACATTTTAATAATTAAAATTGCCGACGCCAATTTTTATTAGTTACATTATCAGATTGTGAAATGTTTGTGGGATTAGGACTCTCATGAGAGTTGTTTTGAAAATATTGGGTTATCCTAGTAGAGATACTTTTTTCAATAGTCTTTTTTTGACAGATCACGTGTGTGTCGTGTCACGCTGTCATGTTATTTTTGTTAAGTATTGTTTGGCATTTCATCATGGAAAGGATCACGCCTGAACAACGTTTACAATTTATTCAGCTTTATTGGCGAAAATAATCGTTCGCCAATTGCGCTAAGTCAATTTTTCCAGTGGACCCACGACCTCGACACCCATCAGCAATATTTTAGCTCTCGTTAAGAGCTATCTTTTTGCCATGACCGATTCCCGATCCGACGTTCCGGAATCATCGGTTCATATTTCTTCAAAAATGATGACGGTGAGAACGTAATCGTCAATGGCCACAGTAATCGTGCCATGATAGCCGACTATTTGATGCCTGAAGCTCGTGATCTCGGCGACATTTGGTTTCAACAAGATGGCGCCACTTCCCACAATCAATCAATGGAATTATTGAGAGAACACTTCGGTGAGCAGATAAATATGTAACGTCTAAAGTTTATGCGGACAAACCCGATTCGATTCAGGCCTTGGAGCAAAACATCACGCGTGTCATTCGCCAGTTACCAGTCGAAATGCTCGATCGAAAATTTGACTCAACGGATGGACCATCTGAGACGTAGCCGCGGCCAACATTTGATAGACATAATCTTCAAAAAATAAATGCCAAAGAATGTTCTTTCAAATGATAATAAACATTCCCCATTCAATTTGAAATTTCTGTGTTTTTTTCCTTAAAACAGTACAGGAACAGGAACTTCAAAATGGATCACCCTATTGTTGACGATTTAGTTAAATTTTAACATGTATCACAGTTTCATTCGACTAAACTGACTACCCTCTCTTTGTGACTAATGGGTCTAGATTTGTAATATCAACCTACACTGAAAAAAAATTATCATAAAATTAAAGAAATGGTCCAAAGACGTCCTTAGTCTTCAAAATCAGTACATTTTGTACTTAAAATTAAGAACATTTACTTAAAATTAAGTAAATTAATTAATATTATTGAAAATATCTATATTTTAAGTACAAAATGTGCTTATTTTAAAAACTAATGACGTCCTTGGAGCATTTCTTTAATTTTATGAGAATTTTTTTTTCAGTGTATGAATTCGATTTTTTAATAAAAAGTTTATAAACTGTTTCTAAATGGTAAAATAAGATCTCGCTATCATCTATTTTTTTAAAACAATTTTTTTTCCAAAATTTTATAGGTATTTGAAATTTAAAAAAAAACTGAATTTTTGGGTTTTATGAAATTTGTAATTGCTCTTCAACAGCTGAAATAATTTTTACAGAGATTATGTCGTTTGACAGAAAATATAATGGGGTCATTTCTTGCGGATTTTAAAAACAAATCAATCAATTGTTTTTCGATTTAAAAAAATAATTTTAAAAAAATGCTCCCTTTGATTTTTTTTTTAAATTTACACAGAATATGCACCAGAAAAAAATCGAAGTGAAGCAACTTTTCTAAATTCAAGTTCTTAAAAAAAATTTTAAAAAATTATATGTTTAAAAAACAAGAACAAAATTCGCTTATTTTGAAAAGCCCCATAAAATTTTGGAATTTTTTAAATATAAATAATGACGAGCACTTATTTAGCAACTTTTTAGACAAAAATAAAATTTATAGATGAATATTAAAAATTCTGCAAGATTTTCAAATATTATTCTAAAAAGTTAATGTAAAAAACTAGAAAAAATAGAAGGGGAGGATTTTTTTTAAATTGATGTTCTTAAAAAAACATCCCTGTGTTCTCTTTCAAATTACGTAAACTTTGTAAAAATCGGTTCAGCCGAGTAAACCATCAAAAATGCATTTTTTCAATGTTTTAAAATTTAAAATCCCCTTAAAATTTTGGAAAATTTTTTTAAAAAAATAAATGGAAGTGTGATTTTATTTTACCATTTAGTAACATTTTATAAACTTTTGTTTAAAAAAGAGAATATTGCCGGGAAGCCGAGAGAATATCCTAGTTAGAATCACAAAAGAGAATATTTTAATATTAAAATATTCTGACCCTAATGTTATACGGAATATGGTTATGTGGGAGCCTGATAACCATTTTACTCAGTCTATGGTCATTGCAAAAGTTGTCTTAAATACTTATACGTAATATAAAAACAGAAGATATTGGGACGTTGTATTACGAGGCCGGATCAATAAATCCGTGACTTTTAAAATGAAACTTACTCGCAGGTTTTTTGATAAGAAATCATTTTATTTTTCAACGTAGTCTCCTTTGAGCTCTATAAACATTGTCCAAAGTTTAGCCAGGGAGCAAGTCGTAGCATAATTCATGAATTTTTGCCATAATATGGATAATTTGGCATAATATTTGCCATTGTTTTTTTGTTACTCCTTTGGAGTCAATGTGGATTAAGCGCATGCTTCCAAGAAGCGGTTGTCGGTTGGCCGACAAACTCACCTTTACCGTCTTAGGCGTCGATTCACCCGTCCACAGTTACGACACGGCGAGAAACACTCCTGCGAAGTTTTAATACGATTGCTTTTGTGGTCGATTGTGAGCAAAAGCGGCACCCATCTTGCGGACAGCTTTGTCATACCCAAGTGACCATTGAACCATATGAGATGTCTATTGCTTCCGCAATCTCTCGCACTTTCAATCTCCGATCGGCCAACACCATATCGTGAATTTGTTCCCAAAAAACGGTCGCATGACTTTATTGGCCGACAAAACCACCTTGACCTTCTTTGGCGCCGATTCACCCCGAGAAACCAATTTTTTTTTGGTTGCTGTTTGTTCTCTGGTGTTTTGTGGTGGATCCACGTTTCATCCACGGTTACGACACGGCGAGAAACCCTCTTGCTAAGTTGCCACACGATTGCGTTTGTGATCGATTGTGAGGAAACGCGGCACCCATCTTGCGAAAAGCTTTCTCATACCCAAGTGATCATTCAGAGATGCATGTGGCTCCACAATCTAGCGTACTTTCAATCTCCGATAGGCCAACACCATATAGTGGATTTGTTCAAATGTTTCGGATGTAGAGACATCCCGAGCCACAACGAAATTCAGTAAACCACTTTTTTACCATAGAAATTGATTTTGCAGAGATATTTATCAAGCCTAGTCCTGGTTTGAGTGATTGTTTTTCCGCAAAAAATAATGCTTAACGAGCACACGAAATTCCCCTTTTCAATTTCATCCTTTTTTTTATTATTTTTATACCCGACATCACACTGTGGTACAGGGTATTAAGACTTTTGGCCATCGTTTATTATACTGATTGGCATAGAATCACTTTTTGAGTCGATTTAACCATGTCCTTCCGTCTGTCTGTCCATGTATTCTTGTGATCAAAGTGCAGGTCGCAAATATGAAGCTATCTTTACGAAAATTGGTACAGAGGCATTCCTTAGACTAGGAACGATCCCTATTAAAAATGGGACATATCGGTCCATGCTTTGATTTAGCCCCCATGTGAAGGTCCCCACATATGTCACTTCGTGACACTATAGACAACACATTTTTCAATCGATCTGGCTGAAATTTAAGAATTTATACTTTATATTGGACCTAATCGTCCCTAGTAAAAATAGGGCACATCGGTTCATGTATTGGTATATCCCCCATATAAAGGTCCCCAACAAATATCACTTCTTGACGCTCTACAGAACGGATTCTGCAATTGATCTGGCTGAAATTTATGAAGTCATACTCAAAATTATACCTAATAGTCCCTAGTAAAAATGGGTAACATCGGTCCATGTTTAGGTATAGCCCCCATATAAGGGTCCCCACCGATGCCACTTCTTGACGCTCTAGAGAATGCATTCTGAAATTTGAGAATTCATACTTATTGTTGGACCTAATCGCCCCGGTAAATATGGAACATCGGTCCATGCTTTAATATAGCCTCCATATAAAGGTCCCCACCGATGTCAATTCTTGGCGCTCTTGTGCAAATAAGAAACAACTGTCCATATTTTAATATTGCTTCCATATAAAGGTCCCTTCCGATTAGACTTCTTAGCGTTCTAGGGGACGAATTTTTAACACATCATGCAGTATTTTTGGCTCATGTCACGGATTTTAGTCAATCCTGGTATAGTGGTTATACAGGGTGGCTGATAAAAGCCGGTGGTTAATTTTTTTTTATTTTGCAGATTGATTTTTAGATTTAACAAAAATGGATAACTAGGACACTGAATCCAAAATTTGGATTGTCCGCCGCTATCACTCACTGGAGTCCGTAGTTTCGGTTCAAATAGAGCATAGGCGCACGTTTGGTGGCAATCCTCCGAGCAGATGGAACATAATGAGACTTGTTAACAATTTTGCCGAGCATGGGACAGTCAACAGAAGACCTCACCATCGAAACCCTTCAGTTCGGACGGAGGAAACAATCGCTGCTGTAGCTGCTGCCATACAAAACAATCCAAGAGTTTGGACAAGAAGCTTATCTGCTCAAATGGGTATAAGCAGACAGTCATTGCAGTCAATTATGAACAATGATTTGGAGTTATTCCCATATAAAATGCAAATGGCCAACAAACTGAACGCAGCAGACTTCCCGATTCGCTTAGAATTTTGCCAGAAAATGCTTCAAATGGTGGAAGAGGACGGAAACATGTTGAACTGCCTTTTCATGGCTGACGAGGCCCATTTCGATTTAAACGGCAACATAAACAAACAAAATTTTCGAATGTGGAGAGCTTCCAACCCACAGATACTCCATCAGACGGAATTGCATCTACTTCGTGTCACAGTGTGGTGTGCAGTTTCAACACGCTGCATTGTCGGGCCCTACTTCTTCGAAGAAAACGGTCACACTGTTAGGTTACTTGAGCATGTTGAGAGACTTTTTCTATCCAGAATTACGCCGAATGAGAATTTCTTTCAACTCTGTGTGCTTTCATCAAGATGGTGCAACTCCTCACATAGCCCGGCTGTTATGACAAAATTGCAACGAAAATGTCACAATAACCTGATATCCAGAAACTCCACATTCCGTTGGCCCCTGATTGCCTGACCTGACTACACCTGACTTTTTCTTGTGGGGTTATTGCAAACAGGAATTCTACAAAGCAAAACCAACAAATTTGAATGAACTAAAGCAATACATTCGAGAAACAATTGC
The DNA here is from genome assembly GCA_963930755.1 of Eudasyphora cyanicolor. Classification (NCBI taxonomy): domain Eukaryota; kingdom Metazoa; phylum Arthropoda; class Insecta; order Diptera; family Muscidae; genus Eudasyphora; species Eudasyphora cyanicolor. The sequence continues at coordinate 249,988,003 of OZ005735.1, forward strand.
GACTATTCCCTTCTCAACTCTCCAAGCAGTAATGACCAACTTTTTGGTAAGATGCCGCACATGCATCAACGAGCAGGGGGAGCATTTAAATTCAATTATTTTTAAAACTAATTAAGCTATCTTTATATATAAAATCCTTTGTACGTTTGTTAGTAACGCATGATCTCCGAAACCATAAAAGCGAATGGGCTGAAGATTTAACAATATATTCAGTTTGGGGTCATTTGTGTTATAGAATTATTTTCACCGCGATAAATTGCGGAGTGGTCAAGTTATTAGCAAAATACCCATTTCCTGACAGATTTGACTGGAATTTAAAATGTATGTGTAGTTTGTCTTGATAATAGTTTGTATGTATGATGCTAACAGGTAGATGGCGCTGTAGTGGACATATGGTCAATATACACTTTTTGACGATTTTTTCCTGAAACTCGGGATTATGCATTTTTGAATGAAATATCAATGAATAACAAAATTATACACCCCAAATAGGACGGGCAGGGTAACGTCTGCTGGGGTCAGCTAGTATTTAATAAGATTTTATGAGCTTTAACATGAATAAAAGAAAAATAAATTCCATACACTGAAAAAAATGTTTTTTTTAGTTTCCTAATGTAGCAATATTCATCAGCCACCCTGTACTAAGTGTAGTCAAGAACTCATAGAAACTAATTTGAAAAAAAAAAACAAACAATAGGCCAGGACGATTTTAAAATTTTCGCAATTGTGAATTTTGAGGAGTACTGGGTTTATTACAAAAATTATATCTTTCTATCGGAACAAGCTATAAATATGGGACTTTTTGCAAAATGTTAGTAATTATTTGTACTCTTAATGAAAAATGGAAAACAAATTTAAAAATAACGTTTTTCTATTTTTTTTACAAAAATTTATTAAAATAAATTTTTTTAAACAAATCCCTTTTTTATTATAAATTTAATTTTTTGTATTTTAGGCCAAATTTTCCTCTACAGTTCCACGGTGACCTTTTTTGTTTTTCTCGACAAATAACTAAATATTTATGACAGGTTTGTTTCAGTATTTTCTAAAATGGATGGAAATCAAAAAAAAATACTTTTAAGCACTTTTGAATAGAACAGAAAAGTTGTGCTATGACGCCAAATGCAGACAAATCTTAAAAATTTCCTTAAGGTCGCGCAAGAACGATCTTTGCAAAAAGTAAAGGGGGGTTAAATTGTAAGGGCCGACGTTGAATGTGAACCACACCTAAACGTCAAGTTTTTTTTTCAGACTAACTCAATTTGAACCATGGAAAGATACACAATCGAGCAACGCGTTAAAGTTTTTTAAGCCTTTGACGAAAATGGGCGTTCAAATCTAAATGCATTTCGTGCACTTCGTGATGTTTTTTTTGATCAGCATAATCGACCAAATGTGTCCGCAATCGGGAAAATTGTGCGCAAATTTCAGCAAACCGGGTCTGTAGGAGATGTGAAAACATATGTGCACACTCGCCCAGTTCGTTTAGTGCGGCTTATGGGCTGGCGACGTCATCGGACCATACTTCTTCGAAATGAGGCCGGTCAGGCAGTTACTGTGAATGGTGTTCGCTATCGTGAGATGTCCCGAATTGGAAGATATGGATGTGGACAATATGTGGTTTCAACAGGACGTTGCCACTTGCCACACAGCTAACGAAACAATGGCAAATGGAAACAAATTCAATGGTCGTGTTAGCTCACGTCGTGGCGATGTCAATTGGCCGCCAAGATCATGTGATTTGACACCGTTGGACTTCTTTCGTTGGGGTTATTTGAAAGGAAAGGTGTACGTCGATAAGTCAGCAACAATTCAAGACCTAAAGGATGAGATAATTAGGCACATTAACGACATAGAACCTCACAGATGCCTCAGCTTCATCGAAAATTTGGACCATCGGATGGAGGTGTGCCGCCGAGGTCGCGACTAAAAAGAGATTATGTTGAGAAATAAAGCAAACATTTTCCCAAATTGTTTATGTTTTCTTTGTTAGGTCGGCTAATTTTGCGACCGTTTTGGTAGCTTTCAAAGAATGGAACAAAAAATTAAGGGGTCTAATTCCCGCATCCGTTTCGTATCATAATTCCATTACGTGAGTTCTATTAACTCTTAACCTTTATGTACATGTGTTGATGAAATTTCAGAATATGGTTTGATTTATAAATTATTTATATATGTAATAATACACTCAAAATAATGTATTTCCTAAATTTTAGTAAAATCCATACTCCAACTTAGTTCAATGTTTTTATTCATATTGAGTTAATTTTTTCTTAAAACTGGGAAATTTTATTTAGTACTACCAAATTTTATTTTTTGGGGGGATATGCAGAATAGTTCGTTAACTACAAATGAGGACATATTTTTATTAAATAATATTTCTTGAAAAAAGTTCGAATATTCATATATTTATGAAATGTAAACATATGCGGTGGACACCCAACATAGACATAAGGAAATTATGAACTAATAATGGAAAGCATGATTTTTAGGAAATTTTAACTAAAAATAATCATGAATTCTTATTTCGAGTCCATGAATTTGAACTCAAAATTAGGAAAACATACCAAAATCAAGGAAAAATTAACTATTTTCGGACTATGTTGTAGAGCCAAAAACACAAAAAATTTTGTGCTTTTTCGTTCCGCAATTTTTATTTTTTCGCAAATCGGTTCTTGCAGAAACTTAAATTTATGGAGAAACATTAAAAATGACACACTATATATCGAGCTACGAAACTCTTTTGGGATTGATATGAAAATGTCATTCATAATAAAATTTCTTCTTCGCCTATAAATATAGTATATGGCAACTCTATTTATCATTCAAGGATGGCAATCCTTTTATCAAATTCAAGTGTACATTGTTTCGAAAATTTTTGGATATATAATTGTATATAAAAACAAATTTTTCATAAAAATTTAAGTGTCTACGTAGCTCAATTGGTAAACATGTGGCTCAGAAAACGGAAGGTTCTGGGATCGAATCGCATTCGGAGGTAAAATTTTATATACATAATGTTTAATAAAATAAATTTCAATTCCTAAAATAAAGCAGAATAGAGAAATCCAAAGAGGAAGTGGTAATAGAGAGATTCCAACATATAAAAAATGGAGGAGGAAAGTGATGAAGTAGGATCGAAAATCGCAAAAAATCATGGACAAAAAGTCCAAGAAAAATTTTAATTTTTCTTTTTGCATAAATTTAATTAAATTTTCCTAAATTTGAGTAAAAATTTACTTGCAATAAGGACAAAAGTATGCTGAATTTGCATAATTTCAAGTCAGAATTTGCTAGTATTGAGTTAATTTTCCCTAGTATAATTTCAATAGTTACTTAAAGGAAGTACGAGTTAACTAGAAATAAGTAACAATTATTTCATAATTGTGAGGAAATGTCTGAACTTGATATAAGGAAAAATAGCTTTAGCGAAATACGAAGATCAATATTCCTACAGTTAAGTTCATTTTAACTTGCTCTAGGGTTCACTTTTTTTTTGAGTGTAAGTTAAAAATTAGATTGCCAATTATTTTACGATTACGATACGCACATATGCGGGAATTAGGCTCCAGGATTAATTACATGGATATTCATATTTTTCAAAAATTTTATATAATTTTTAGACTTATAAAGAAGTCTACTTTTAGGCTCACAAAAAATATTCACACCCTGTATTATGAAAGTCTTCTTAGAAAACGAAATTTGTTTAATGGGTTTGTAATTATAATTTGTAATGACACTGAAGTCAAATCAAAACCGCCATAATTTCACACATATGTCAATGGACATAATATTTATATGTCAATTTACGCCACATTTCCTTATGCATTTCCGTTCACACACTAACACTCACTCACGCACAATGTCATATTTTTTTATATGATATTCATGTAATAAATGACATTAACAAATGAATTGACAGACAACAATTAGGAGGAAGTCTGACAGGTCTAAACCAAAACAACAACAAAAGAGAAAAAACCAAATAACGTCAAAAATATTAACTGGAGAAAAAATACAAACGCAGAAAATTACCGTTAATTGCAAACACATGCACGTACATAGGTATGTGAATTGGTATTCACTAGTATGTGTGTTTGTTGTTTTTTTTGTCATATTAACGTTAATGTAACCTGTGGCATCAGCAATGCCACACAATACGAGTACTACTGTCAGACAGACAGACGGACATAATTTGTTTTGTATGCACAATACACAAGTCAGCAAACTACTCGAACGTGTGATAAATGGTTGGTGAAAAAGAAAGTCTTTCAATCGCTCTTTTACGTTGTAATACTCGGCATTTTTAGTTTGTTTTTTAGTTGTTTCGGAAGAGGTAGAGAGGAAGAAAACGCCACCAACAACGGCACTTGTTTTGCCAGACGAGAGGTGCTGGCAGTTGTGGTGACCTCTACGGAAGGTAAACTTCTGCGGTAATGACTAAAATCAAATTAGCCAACTTTAGTTGTTCACAAAGTTTTATAAAACCGTTTTCACATCACAATATTTTCCCCATTTGGGCTTATGTTGTTTTTCCAAAACGCCACGTCACCTCTTCCCTTTGTTTCAAGCCGCCCTAAGGTTAAGCGATAATGAAGTTTTTAATATTGTGGGATTTGGGAAAATTCCTTTCACTCTCTGTAGGTTTCTGTCTTTGGTATTCAATAATTATGGACTTAACCTTTTTAGTTTTTGTACATATAGCTGACAGTAACTGCATTCAGATGAATAAGAGAAAATTTGCGAAGTAAAATATGTGAGAAAAATTTTATAAATAATAAAATCGAATGTACATGTGTTCAATTACAATGTAGTTTATGATATTTCGTAGTAGTTAACCTAAAAGTAAGCCATAATCGATAAATAAAATTAATCCTAAAAGTAGGCAATTATATTACTGATATTATATTCAAATATGTCTCACTAGAGGTCTATTGTTTCAACTATTTTTTAATTTTAAAAAAATTGGTTTAATTACCTATATACCTAGGCTGTCTATATACTCAAGGTCTTGACCTCAAACAAGAGCAGATTACTTTTTGATTGCATAACGGTATCGAAGTGATGGATAGATCGTAATTTTTGCTTGAGAGTATGTAGTTCAAACATGACCCTGCAGCGAAGCGGACCAGTTCATAAATAGTTCTACACTGGTCCATGAGAATGTATGAACTAGTTCTACATAATACCCTTTGCCCAGCAAGCAACTGTTTCTTTTTACATGGGCTTGTCCTAGGAAGAATCAATTGTCTCCAGCTGCATTCGTTTGGAACAGTTCTGATATAGTTCGGAATGGAATAGTTTAGAATTAATTCTAGGGAACTAGCTCTGATATAGTTCTTCAGGAATATATCTAAATTACTCCAGGACTGTTCCAAACGAATGCACCCGGAGAAAAATTGATTCTTCCTAGGACAAGCCCATGTAAAAAGAAACAGTTGCTTGCTGGAAAAAATATATTATGTAGAATTAGTTCATGCTCTCTTGGTTATGGACCAGTCTAGAACCACTTTTCAGCTTGCCTTTATTATAAAATTTAAGAATTAAAAAGAAAATGTTTATTGATTGGTTTTTATTGTTATAATATTTATAAAAACTAAATTGAAATATATTTATTATTTGAGAAACGGAAAAAATTATTTTAATTCCTAGAAAAGGGAAACTTGAAATATGTAGTTATAATTACATATTATTATCATTATAACGTCTTACTTCTTCAAATTTCCACTTAACAATGAACACAAGACTGAAATGACAAGCACCACCATAAATTCCTAACGGTAAACACTTAGAATTATTTCAATGCAGACGAAAAAACACAAACAAATATTCACGCTGTACAAAATCAAACAAAAGCAGCGCTGCCTAGGCAGATTTCTTTGAATTCTCTTGTTTTTTGCGCTCAACTGTTTCTGGCTGCATTACTTTTGCTCTAGTCGGGATCTAGTTCATTTTGGACCAGCTCAGATCCGGTTCTTTTCATAGACTGTTTCCAATTTCTCTGCAGGGCGACTTACCCATTTCATATAAGCATTAAAATACATGAGTTCCAATAAAAAATTCACTTACCTGGAAGTAAAAAAAGATAATAAGAAATTAGTAAAATATATGAATTTATATATTATAAATTCAAAGAATTAAATTTAAATTTATTTTCTTAAAAATTACTTACGTATGTAATTACATTCTTAGAAATGCATACATAGCTAATTAATTAACTTAAATCTAAGGCAGAATAAAATTTATTGCTTATATTCCTTTACAATTTATTGCAATTACGCCTGGGTGTATACTTCAAAAAAAGTGATAAAATGCATCTGAACAATAGGCATTGTTTGTATTCTTATGGCGATTTCTTTTCTGTTAAAAATTACATTACGTTTTAATATGGGGTCAGAATTTTTAATATTAACCGTTAAATTTTAATTTTGCTTAAAAAGTTGTTAACGGCAAAATACTCGTAAGATCCCACTTTTTTATTTTCTTGGATGGTGCCTTTAATATTTGGAACAGTATATGCTCGATAATGCCGGGATATACGTTAAATTAAAGAAAATTATGAGGACTACAAATGTTTGCAATGACATTTTCAGGTGGAAACAAAAGTTTTGTAATTGTCGATAAAACAATTAGAAAAAATGTGTTTTTTTTTTTCAAAAAAAAAAAACGTTTTTTGCTGGCACGAAATAAACATAAAAAATAGAAACCATATTATAGCTCATTTGGTAGAAATAAGAGAATTGCAACAAAATTCTGTTCTTATAGCCCCCTATTCTGGGTATATAAGTATATCAGATGCTGCCAACCAAAAGTGAGTGAGAGGTGTTACCCAAAGTTGGTCCATTCCTTCGAGTACCTCCTCCACGAAGGGTCAAATTTAGTGAAATATTGATTATCCCATTCTAACGGGTGATCCAAATAGAGATACTTTTTTCAATAGCCTTTTTTTGACAGATCATGTGTGAGTCGTGTCATGCTGTCATGTTATTTTTGTTAAGTATTGTTTGGCATTTCATCATGGAAAGACTTACGCCTGAACAACGTTTACAAATCGTTCATCTTTATTATGAAAATGCACTTTGTTTGAGGAATGTGTTTCGTGCACTTTGCTCAACTTATGGTCAATATAATCGAGTCATCGAAAATTTGACTCAACGGATGGACCAGCCATAAATGCCAAAGAATGTCCGTTCAAATGATAATAAACATTCCCCATTCAATATGAATTTTCTGTGTTTTTTCTTTAAAAAAGATGGGAACCTCGAAATGGATCACCCTATATTACCCAGAATCTTTTGCAATTCCACACATAGTATTCGTTTATTAAGCACTATCATCTTTAGAAATATGGGCGGTGTTGCCGCGCTCCTTTTGGTACCTCCCATACAAATGGACCAAAAATGTTAATGACTTATAACTTTGATTCCAGTCCATAGAAATACTTGAAATTTTGTGAAGTGTAATGCTTTTATAGTACCTACAGTCCCGTGCAAAATGACCGTTATTGTCACGCCCATTTTGGTACCTGCCATACAAATGGATCATTTAGCACAAAAAGTTTATAACTTGTATTCCTGACAGACACTTTAAATTTGTGGAATGTAAAGCTTATATAGTACCTACCGTCCCGTAAAAAATGGGCGAAGTTGCCACGCCCTTTTTGGTACCTCTCGTACAAATGAACCAATTTGCACAAAAAGTAAAAAAATGGGTGAAGTTGCCACGCCCCTTTTGGTACCTCCCAAACAAAATTGTCAAAATAAAAAATATGAAAAATAATTTTTTTTGAATTTCCATATTTTTACATAATTGGTCATAATTTATACTGTTTTCTTCGTTAGGATGCTAGCTTTCACAAAATGGAACAAACAATTTTTTTCTATTCTTTATGGTTTTTCTTAATTGTTTTAAAGGCAGTTACTAAACTTCAGTTTCTACATGAAACATTACAAACATTTGTAGTCCTCTTAATTTCCTTAAATTTAATGTATATCCCGGCATTATCGGGCATATACTGATCCAAATATTATATGCACATTCCAAGAAAATTGGAATTAAAAAAAATTAAAAACAAAATTTACCATAAACATTTTTTTTATGTTTTTTTCATGTTAGGCTCCATATTACACCAGAAAATGTTAGTTTTCAGCATTGTTAGCCCTCATAATTTCCTTTAATTTTAATGGTACACTGATAGAAAAAGCTTCGTCATGACGACGAATTTGTACATCATCACGATTATTTGTTCGTCAAAAGTCAGCTAACGTATGGAATAATCCTCTTGATGAATTTGTTTAATTTCAATAAATATTCTTCTGGTTTTAGACCATTAAAAACGTAATGGAAAATAAACTTGACTGCTTTGCCTAGTTCAGTTGTGATTATTCGGTTCGAAACGCAGTTCTTATCAGGAAAGGCTGAAAGTAAACGAACGAGAAGTATTCATTACTTCTGATATTTTAAATCAAAAATAATCTCATCAAGTAATGTATTTGTCAACAGACGAATCCCATTCATCACCACGACGAATACCATTCATCACCACGACGAATTCCATTCATCACCACGACGAATTCTATTCATCACCACGACAAACTCCATTCATTACCATTATTAGAATTTTTAAATTAAACTTTTTTTAACAAATTATTTAACTAAGGTAATCAGATCGCCTATAGAACAGTACAATTAAGCACAAACTATAAATTGATTGCTTCGTTTTATCATATTTTCAGCAAAATGGTCAAATAAATCTTTTCGTCGTGGGGATGAAACCTTATCGTTCCCTCGACGAATTTCGAAATCGCCATAAACATGGGTTGATGATCATGTTCGTTCTATTGACGTACAAAAACATCGCATGTACGAAACTTTTCGTCACCAGTACGAAGATATATTGACGAAACTGATTCGTCATGGTGACGAACGGTTTTTCTATCAGTGTATCTCGGCTTTATCGAGCTTACACTTAAAAAGTATGGTTCACACACTAAAGGTACCTCCATAAACATTGGAATTCTAGAAAAAAAAAATTAATAAAATACTTTACCATAAAAAAATTAGTTTTGCTTTCATAAAATAGTACTCCTCAATCTATACAAAAAAAAAGTTTTTTGGTTTCGGAAACAAAAAAAAAATTTATTGCAGTGTTATTACAGTGTTTACGTTGTTTAAAAGAAAACATAACGTAATTACAGAATATTCAGAACTACAGAGTGGCCCAAAATGACCGAAAGGATTTGAGTTCATTATAGCTTTTTATTAAAGACAAAATTATTATGTATTTATTTATTTTTAAATACAAATACATACCCAAGCCATTTCTCTTAGACTGATATTTACGTTAATATTTCTCGAAAACGTGATCTCAGACTTTTAATAGCTCTAAGCTTAGCTAAAATGCAAAAAGGCTTGAATCTAAACTCTTATTTTAGGCTGTGTGGTAGAAACGTACCAAAATAGCTATTACGCTTAGACTGATATTTACCCACGTTTTTCTCGAAAACGTGCGCTCCGACTTTTCTTTCTCCATTTTTGTATTTTTACAATAGCTATAAACTTACATAAAATGCAAAAGGACCTGAGTCTAAACTGTTATTTTAGGCTGTGGGTATTATTTAGAAACATACAAAAATACCCGTTACTTTTAGGCTGATATTAACGCACTTTTTTTCGAAAACGTGAACTCAGATTTATGCATATTTATACTTCCTTTGTGTTTAAAAAAAAATATAATTTGTCAGTGGTCAGTCAAATTATATATATTTGTAAATATATTTGACTATGCAGTCAGTTTTGACTTTAATTTTGATTATAAATTTGACAATAACGTCAGTTTTTGACTATGTATACCAGTATAACTCTTATACAGGAGGGTTGTTGTCTCGAATATTTAACTTTACATTTTTTAACGAAAGTTAATATATAATTTTAATGAAAGGGGAGCAATTTTTTAAATTAAAATCTTCCATAATTTGGGTATATTATTCGTACTTTTTTTTTATTAATTTATTGATTTATTCTAATTGTTAAAGTCAAATCTTTAAAAAAATGTACATAAAAATTGGAAGTGGAGCTCTTTTTTTAAATTAGCTTTAAAAAAATACGAAAAAGATAAAAAAATCCTTCAACAAATGCCCATTATGTCCCCTTTCAAACGACTGATAGTTTGAAAAAATCGGTTCAGCCGTTCAAGAGCAATTACAAATTTCGTAAAATCCAAAAATTTATTTTAAAATTTTTTAAAATTCCAAATGCCCATAAAATTTTGGAAATTTGTTTATAAATGATAGCGAGATATGTAATTCAGTCAGAATTGATTTTGGTTTGAGACCATATGTTTCAGTTACGTTCCGTCGATTGCAAAAATGTTTTAGAACCAAATACAAAAAATGGTAGCGAGTTTTAATTGCTTGGTAGAATTGACTGCAGTTTCGATAGACACCACTCTATAATCTTCCGAAATTCAATAGCATTATTGTACTAGGTGGCGCAAAAGTAATCCTCCTATCAGAAAATGCTATAAATTTTGCGATTGGCCCCTAATGTCAGTTCTGCTTTGACATTTGTGTAGTAAACACATGCGAAATGCACGTTAATAAACAATGTTACGCTACACTGCTCCAGAACGCGGAATATTGTTTATTTGACCAATAATCGGTCGGTGACTTTGGCACAACGTGAATTTCGTCGCAGATTTCCTGGCCGTCCAACGCCTACTGGTGAAACACTGCGACGTTTAGCCGCTCGCCTCGAAGAGACTGGCACAACACGTGATGCTGCCAGGCGTGGCAGACCCCGGAGTAGCCGTTCTGCAGAGAATATTGCTGCTGTAGCCGAGGATGTCATGGAAGCGCCGTCGACATCGACCAAACGACGTGCCACACAAATGGGTATCAGTGGACGGTCTCTACAGCGAATTTTGGTACAAGATTTGAAGATGTTTCCATACAAAGTCCAGACGGTGCATCAGCTGTTAGCTGCTGACCGCCAATCGCGTCTAACATACGCTCGAAAGGTTACTTTTGCGCCACCAGTTATATCTTCAATGTAAACAAAAAATTTAAGTCGTACGTAGACTAATTTAAGTTGTATTTAAAATTTTAAATTTGAACTACCGATTACATTGACTTGAGCCCTTTGGATAATTTTCTATGGGGAGCCATTAAGGATAAATGTTACGAAAAACATCCAGAGAGAATTAAAGCGTTGAAACATGAAATCGCAGTTGCCATTGAAGATATTCGAACCGAAACAATCGAAAATGTACTGAAAAATTGGGTTGATCCATTGACGTACTGCCGAGTCAGTCGTGGTAGTCATATGAATGATATTGTGTACCATTATTAAATGACAAAGTTCAACCTTTCCAATAAAACCAGAAATTTGGAAAAAATATCAGTACTTTTTTATAGCCGATTCAAATTTAAAATTTCAAATGGCCCACCCGTACCTGAGTCCATCCCTAAAATTCTCAATTGCCGAGCCAGTCGTGGTAGTCATATGAATGATATTGTGTTCCATTATTAAATGACAAAGTTCAACCTTTCCAATAATACCAGAAATTTGGAAAAAATATCAGTGCTTGTTTATAGCCGATTCAAATTTAAAATTTTAAATGGCCCACCCTTTATTTGTTGTAACTATGTTTGAAATGATTTTTTAAAGTTATAAGAAAATATTAAAATATTTTTTAGTTCTCCTAAGTACAATTACTGCATTAAATTTTTTTTCGAAGGACCAATTTTAAAATGATGCTTAAGTTTTGTCTACACCCAAGAAAATAATTGGTTGGAATTCGATTGTAACAATAAAAATCAGTACTAGCAACAAAAAGTATATTGCCTACACCGTCTGTCGGTTGTATTTATTAATAATTAGTTGAAACAACAATAATAACATGGATACGATCAAATGAAAATGCTTGCAACTAAATCGATGGTTGTATCAATCGAATTAATATTGTTTTTTCATTGACACTCGTTTAGTTGTGGTAACCAATTTTAAATTTTCATTGTAGTACCATATGATCGATATTTTGGTTGTGACAACCAATGTTTTATTCTTGACAACAGAAATTGTATCAATAGACCAAAGATTATTATTGCAACGAATAATTGGTTACTACAACAGAAAAAATATTAATAAATAATCGTTTATTGGTTATCCTAATCATTTCCCAAATTTAGAATAATTAAATGTATTTTGGGAAATACAACCGAAAGATTGGTTGCTGTTCTTTTGCTGATAAATGACAAACAAAAAATAAAATTACTCGAAATAAAAAATCTTCAACATATTGTTCAAGATCTCGTGTGGATAATAATGTGTGGAATGCAGAATATGTTGTGCAAAATGTTTTACATAAATAAAAAATAAAAGCAACAATCATGAAATTTGAAAGCACAGGGTTAAGCGATATTTGCATAAAAGTTTTGTGTTTTTTTTCGTGTACTAAAATGTGTGTCAAATATTTCCACATCTCATAATAGTGATAAATTTGTAATATGGGATTTTTAATTTTGTTATGAATTGTTTTCTTTTTTGTTTAATAAATAAAATAAAAATTAATGAAAACTGTTTTTAATTAATTGTCGGTAGTATATGACTGACAAATTGTCAGAACAACCAATTTTTTAAAACAGTTGGTTGTGGCAACTACAACAGATAATTTAAGCCACCATTTTCGTAGTTGGCGCAACCAAATATGATTGTTGTCAACATGGAAGCAGAAGCATTGGTTGTCCTGTTGTCCTGATGGAATCGCATGATAGTAGACAGAACTACCGAAATTCGGTTGGCAAATAATTCGGTTGAGGAAACCAAACTGTATTCTGTGTGTATTGATTTATATTTTTGCCTCCCCAAAAGTCAGCTAGAAATAAAATTTCAATCGTCACTAGTTTTAACCCCGTTTTCTAAATATTTATTCTAACTAAGTTTTAATATATATAGTTTTATAAAAAAAACAAAATATGAAATATTTGTATAAAAGATAAATACATTACAATTTTTATTTTTAATTGATCGAAGTTTGAAGAAAAATTACTGCATTTAAAATCAACATCGAAGGACCAATTTTAAAATGATTACTTTATTCTAAATATGCTTCAACACAGTTTTGTTTGAAAAGAAAAAAAAAATGATTAAACAGAAAAGTGGCAATTAATCTGTAATTGCCACTTTTCTTTTACTGTTTTGAAATTCTACTTCAAAGGGCCTATTTTAAAGTGAATAATTTGTTCTAGAAATGCCTCTTCATAGTTTGTTTTTGAAAAGAAAATAAGTTTGATTAAACAAAAAAAAAATATTTTTTTTCAAAAGAAATTAACCTTTAATTGCTACTTTTCACTTAAGTCTATTGATTTATATTCCAACCTCCCGCCAAGACCTCTAGAAATAACATGTCAGTCATTTTGTAGTTTTCAGCCCGTTCTGCCTTTTCTTTTGAATTTTCTCCCCTCTAATTTATGGTTCTATTTTTTTCTAAAGAATTGCCAATTGATGTACAGAAAATATCCTCTTATGGCGAGCCTTTAGAATTCCACAAGTAAAGTTGTAAATTATTGCCAGACCATGAAAACGAGTATTAAAACAATCGTGAATGAACGAACCATTTCTGTTTTGTTTTGACCCCTAAAACATGCTTCGCATTTTGTATAGCAACAGTGCAAGCCTGTAAATAGGCTGCATTTTTGCACAAAGTGATTGGTAACAGTGCCAATTAGCAGAAAACTGTTTGCTTTACTGTGAAATGCTCGTAACTGCCTATTATAATTTATAGCTGCGCTAATGAAAGGAGGTTTCACTAGTATTTTCAAAAAAAAAAAAACTTTGCCAATTTTGGTCTGGTGATTTTGTAAGCCCAAGGATATGTGTTGGCGAGTGCAGCAGATTTTTTTGTTTTTGGATTACAGACAGATTTCTCAGTATTGCCTTTGAGATTCAAATCAATGCAAACCTTTGAGAGTACATATACTTTTCAATTAATGCATATGGAATTCAATCTCTCAGCCTAACGGCATGCATCAGTTTTTTGTATATGTACTTTGTCCTTTGTTATACATATCTGGATGTGCAGCTTTTGAATCCATATTTTCAATTTCCTGTGGAAATAATTAAAAAAAAATTACATTGCATTTTGCCAAAGCCTCAAAGAATCATTTGTTGTGCAGGGCTAGAACAGATTATAGATGTTGCAGATTGTAATTTGTAATGAAACAGAGTAAAATCTTCATTTTGGAAAACAAACTGAGTTCGTCAAAGAAAACATTTACATTTGTAATTGTTTTCTTTTGGTTAATAGGCAATCTATTTGTGTTTGTTCATGAAAATGCCAAGAAGTATGCTTTGAAAAACTTTTTTGAATGCCTAAAAGCTGACTATGTATTTTAAAATTCATATTTATAATATTTAACGAACCATGAGCTGTGTACGAGGAAAGCTCAATTTATATTCATAGACTTTAGACAACTCTGGTACAATTCAAATATGTTTAGAGGATGACAATATGTCCTTGAAAACCTATCCTCTTTCGAAAGTGGCAGTGCGGGAAGAACTTATTGTGCCTTGCAAAATAATATATTAGACATTTATTAACAGACTAGAATCCAATTTTTTTTTTGAATTCGTGGAACATTTTGGAATTTATGCGAAAAAAGCCCCTCAATATATGCTATGATTTATGCCATTTCTTTCTTTACTACCGTTATGTAAAATGCCCCTAATATATCCTATGATTTGTTCCACTTCTTTATGTACTACCGTTATGTCTGCTTCTCACTCTAAGGTATTTTCATTCCGTTGTGGAAATAATCTAGGAACTTTTTCTTACTTTTGAATGCCCTGAGAGTGCTATACATTAATAGAGTAAAACTTTTCCTAAGATTAAAAAAAATATTTACATTACGTTAACGTAAAGCCTCTGATGTTCTTGCTATTGTCGCCTCAACGAATTCTGACATCTGCCATATACGAGTAACTTCACTCCAAAAAAATATACCATAAATATGGTAAAGAATCTCGTTTAAATTAATATTTACAACACTTTTGAGAGACGTAAAACAAGGCGGCACTATTTAAAAGTTTTTAAGTAAAGTTTTCCGCAGAGTGGAAAAATAAGACTGCGTCAGTAGGAAAATGGAAGACTGTAATGCAAACAATATGACAAAAACATTTTACTCTTTCCAAACAGAAGCTTACAACATCTACATACTTTAGACAAATTAAAACTACTCCCAAGAAGCAACTAGTTTCAGAGTAAGAGGAATGTGTAGAATAAAAAGTAAGTACTCGTATGTATGTTTAAGATGGACCCTTCTTAAATCGAAGAAGCAGTAATATGTAGTAGTAATAATTTAATAGAAATACAATTTACATATAATTTTACTCCACAAAATTGTTTGGTACGACATTGGGGTCCTAAATATCCCCAAATTGTAATAAAATATTATCAATTAAAAGCTTTTTCCCAAAAATTTGCAATATATAATTAAAAAATATATATATGTGAGATTGTGTCCCTTTCCAGCAAAAAATATGTAAGTACTTCCTAAGGAATCACTTTTCAAGTACTTCCAAAGAAGAAGTTAGTACATTTTTCAATTTGAGCAAAAGTTTTGTTCAAATTTTGTTATTAAAGAGAGTTTTTTTTAAAAAATTGAGTACGTTAGAAATTGAGTACGTTCAAAAATAAAAAAATTAATAAAAAAAGTTAAACCGGTGCGGGATTCGAACCCTGACAATTTAATTACCAAAAAATACTCATACACTCAAGTGCTCGTATATATATTTAACATGCGATGTTATGCTGCTGCAGCGCTAGGAGTCTCAGGTTCAACTCAGATTCAACTCACGGCAAGACCAAAAATGTCACTTTGAAAAATGTAATAAAAAATTGTTCATAAAAATAAAATTCCAAAAAAATGTTGTGTTACACTTTTAGAAGTTTTAATACCCTTATAATGTGATAAATTATATAACAGTGAAATGCTCTTATAAAGAAGTTCAGACTCATCTCTAATAATAAGAAGAGCTGATTGTTTAATAACTAGACGGATAATGCAACGAGCTAGGGGAAGACTTACATTTGGCTGCCGACTAGCAGACCTTAGAGAGGCACGATATTCCTTACAGGTAGCGATCATGGGAAGCAAATGTTAAAGTTTTAAAATGCTATGCTGACATCAATCAATGGGGAACTACGTATAGAATTATTATGAAGAAAATTAAGAGGAAAAGCCCACATATCGCCTGCCCTTCTATGTTGCACGATATAATTGGAACACGTTTCCACAGCGTTCACCGTTTGTCACATGCTCCATTTTGACATCTGAAATAATTCTTAATATCTCGCCCGGGCGGAATCCCAAACGTAGCACTAACGGCTGCAATCCTCCGGAAACAAGATATTTTCATAGAAAATGGTGGTCTACCTTCGCTGACACGGCCACGAATGCGCAAGGTGGAAATGTGGAACGAAAAACGGAGGCAATTCGTATCGCAAGCAAAAAAAGGGAATACATATAAAAATGCGATTGTTGGAGACCAAGTTATCCGATCAATTCGCTTACTCAAATATTTAGGAGCTATTAGAGACAATAGACTACCCTTCAAAGATCACATTGAGTATATAAGCGAGAAAGCTGCAAAAAGGAGGCTCTAAACTCGCTAAAAGGATACTACTAGCTACCGTAGTAAACTCTGGGATCCTGGTCGGATGTATTGAGTGTAAAATCATATTGATGGAAATTGATGTCTTCTTATTGACTGAGCTGTCTTCGCATAATTTACGGGTATCGAACTATATCGGAGGCTGCAGCATGTGTAGTCGCTGGTCTACTCCCAATTGACATAGTAGCTACCGAAATAATACGAATATGTATATGATACAAAATCGGAGAACAAAAATCAGAGATCTGAATTTACCAATGAAGAGCGTTCTTCATCGATTGTCACTTGGCAATCTCGTTGGGACACATCTGCAAAGGGAAGATGGACACTTCTCCTTATACCTACCATAAGTGTATGGTTGAACAGACGCCACGGTGATACGAACTACTACCTCTCGCAGTTCTGAACAGATCATGGTGCCTTCCGAAAATATCTGCACAGATTTGGACACGATAGCTCGCCTATGTGCCCAAACTGTGTGGAAGACGCAAATCACGTCATATGCCTATGTCCTAGTTTCAACAGAGAAGGCGTTCCTACAGTCGAACGTGATCGAAAATATGTTACAAAGCGATGATACATGGAAAAATATATCCGAAATACAATCCTAGAGCTACAAAGAGTGGACAATATACGGAGAAACGCAGAAATCAATATGATTTAGATTGCAGTAGATAGCCTAATGGCTAACCATCCTTCACGAAGTAATACTTCACAGCAGTTCCGTGAAGGAGTGATGGTCGAAGAGGGGGTGTGGTTTAGTACGTAAGTATCGTGCATGTTTTTCAGTACGGGCTGAATCATACATCTATCTGAAGATTCCACAACTCCAGCGCAACAAAAAAAAATAGCAATAGCAATAGCAACAGCAATAGCAATCCCAATCGTATCCCAATTGCCATTTTAGCTATAGAAATGAAACGGATACATGATAGAAAGCCAGAAAATTAATAGCAGAGATCCGAATATGCCAAGGAAGAGCGTTCCTCATCGATCGCCACTTGGCAATCTCCTTGGGACACATTAGCAAAGGGAAAATGGACACACCTTCCTATACCTAATCAGTCATAAACTTTTATGACTGAACAGAAAACACGGAGACACGAACTACTGCCTCACGCAGTTCTTAACAGAACATGGCGCCTTTCGGAAATATCTGCGCAGATTTGGACACGCTAGCTCGCCTATGTGCCCTAACTCTCTGTCCTAGGTCCAACAGAGAAGGCGTCCCTACAGTACAACATTCGAACGTGATCGAATATATGTTTCAAAGCGATGATACATGGAGAAATATTTCCGATTTAGTGACAAATACAATCCTAGAGCTACATAGAGTAGACAATATGCGGAGAAACGCAGAAATAAATACGGTTTAGAGTGCAGTAGATAGCCTAATGGCCTATCTGAAGATTTCGCACCTCCAACGCAACGAAAAAAATAACAATAGCAATATCAATGCACAGGGCTGAGCTCAGGTCACTATGGGGTCGGCAGATGGCGGATAGCAGAACGGCCTTCAGATATGTAGGTTGGCTGCGAACACTGAACAATCAGTTACCGACCAAGAGCGGCAGTGGAGAAAGGTTGAAAACGCCGTAGAAACCCAAATAATCTCCTGCGACTGGACGAGAAGGTATCGTCCTTAATTAAGGTCACATACACTCCTAGGAGTGACGTCGAGAACACGCGTGATGATGGAATCTATGACATTGGCATTAGGCCCGAGCCCGGTAAGGTCTTAATTATGGTATACCGGAAGAAGGAATATTTGGTTATTTGCATTAAACCCGAGCCCGGTAAGGTCTTAATTATGGTATACAGGAAGAACGAATATTCCGTCACCTCACTAAGCAAAACTGACTCTTTGCCGAAATGTCTGACGGGATAATGCTTTCCTGACTAACGCCTACCTGGCTCTGGACACGATCGCTCATAAGGCATCGTGTCAACCCTCACATGGCCTCCCTGCATCGCAAAGATAATTATGGGGCGACTACACAGCCACGGCCATGTGTTTGGGCCTAACAGTCTCTAAATATGTTTTCACAAAACAAGATAAATGGAGAATATGTGGAAAGCTATTTTGTTAGGAAACCCTACGGTCTCCAACCGCAGAAGGAACTGATTTCGATAAGCTGGGCGAGCAGATTTAAATGCTATTTCAAATTCTCGGAGATGTAAATAAAAGATTCATCACTCAGTCAACGCTAGAACTAATAAAAAGCATGAAGGGCCTAAATGACTTATGTGCTATAGATAGATCAAGTGGAGACGCAGTGGAGAAGCAAGGGTAGGCAAATCCTCCGAAACGTCACTATGGGTAAAAGCCAGGAAGAAGAATCGAATGCAGGAAAATAGCGAGGATACACCATTGTCATACGACGTCCTAATAAAAAAAATGCTAACGCTGAACCAGAAAATGTTGTAGGTGGTAAGTGAACAAGAGTCAAAGCGAAGAAGAAAGCAAAAAAAGAAACCCAAATCCAAAGAGAAAACCAGGAAGCCGAGGTCTGGCGCTCTTATTATTACGGCAAAATATGAAATGTCATATGCCGAAATCCTGAAATAGGTTAAGACAGATCCTAATCTAGGCGAACTTGGCGAAAAGGTCACTAGGATCAAGAAAATTCAAAAAGATGAACTTATCCTACAACTTAGTGGAAAAAGTGAAAGAACACATAAATTTAGGAATGTGGTGGGTGACACATTGGGCGAGAGTGGCTCAGTAGCTCGACTGTTAATAGCTGTACTTAATAAGTTACATAGACGAAGTCACGACGAGAGAAGAAGTTCGAGATGCGGAGGACGCACAGTGCTCTGTCCAATTGACAAAAATCAAAAATAATGTACTGGCTCAAATAAAGGCAAAATTGGTACTCATCTTATCTTAACAAACCAATTAAGATAAAAAACAAGGAAGTAAGTTCAGTCGGGTAAACCAACTAATGAATCCCCTCACCTTGAGTCTCAAAAAAATATTAGTAAATTTATTTATTTTTTTGTTATATTTAAATTATTATCAATTTAAATTGCATTTAATAACTTTAAAGTATGTACGGGTATTAAAGTTCAAAGCTGTTTACATTTGGTACAAAATGGTGCATTTGTGTGAGAGGTACCAAAAGGGGCTTCCCAATAACGGTCACTATTCTCTGGCCTCTAGGTACTATAAAAGCATTACACTGTACAAAATTGCAAGTATTTGTATGCACTGGTGTTAAAGTTAAAAGCTGTTAACATTTGGTACAACAACGGCCATTTGTGTGGGAGGTACCAAAAGGGGCGGGCCAATAACGCCCATTTTTGTCTGGACTCTAGGTACTATAAAAGCATTACACTGTACAAAATTTCAAGTAACTTTTGGTACAAAATGGTTCATTTGTGTGGGAGGTACCAAAAGGAGCGTGACAATAATGCCCATTTCTCACTGTATTGTAGGTACAACAAAACCATTACACTGTACACAATTTCAAGTCTTTGTATGCACTGGTAATAAAGTTATAAGCTATTAACTTTTGGTTAAAAATTGTACATTTGTGTGGGAGGTACCAAAAGGAGCGTGGCAACTTCGCCTATTTTTTTCGAGGTAATAGTGACTAATAAACTAATACTACGTGTAGAATTTCAGAGGACATTTTTGAGTTCTGTAAAAACCCGAAATTAGGCATGGATCCAAGGATTATTATATGACATTTTGACATTGAAAATCGAGCAATCGGCTATATCTTAGAAATTGAGTCAAGTTTACCACTTTTCTTATTTTTGGATTTAAACGAAAAATAAAATTTTTATTTATTTATTTCCTATTTTGCTCTACTTGAAATGACACAAATTGAACAACGGGAACCTAAAAAACTTATATTTTTCGAATTGTTTATTTTTTAATTTTTATGCGAACCTATATAAAAAGTTTGTGTAAAACTGTATGGCGTTAATAATATTTATATTAATTAAAATTTAATTAACGATTAATTTCCTTATACATATTATATATACAATATGAAAGAAAAATAAATTGTGTTTATTTATTTTTTTCAGATAAAATTACATATCACAAACTGAGGATTCAAATACGTAGTATAGAAGTTATTAAATAATCAATATTTCAGTAAATGTTAACCCTTTGTGGAGGAGGTACTAGAAGGATTGGACCAATCTAGCCCATCTTCGAACTTAGCCGGAGATAGAAGAAAATATTACCCCATACCAAAATTGAAGTCAATCGGTTACTCCTTTCGAGAGTTATCGTGCGCACCAGCCAGCAGACAGACAGACGGACGGACATTGCTCATTCGACTTAAAATGACCCAAAACTTATATCCGCCGAACATACTTAGGGTCTTAGGTCACTCCTTTGATGTGTTACACTTTTGGTTCGTAGCAAATGATATATACCCTCCCTAAGGTGAGGGGATAATAACAATATTTGTTTATTTACCTCTTTTTGACACCGCGAGAGGGCGCCAAAGTCAATTGTTGTATACGCAACTCGACCAAAAGATAAACTACCATAAATGTACGTTGTAAAATAGCTGTATAAAATTCGTTTATTAGGAAAATTAAACCAAACTTTTTGTATATGATAGTAAATCGATTTGCTAATAATCCAAAAATGCCAAGTCAGCAGAAAATTGCAATTGTGCTATCTAAAGTTGCATTGGAAAATTCGTATTTTTTGTTAAAATTAAAAAATTTTGCAATTTTAATTGGAATGAGAAAAGCAAGTTGGAACAGATCCCTAAAATTTTATTCTTCAAAAACAATATATGTACTGTTAATATTAAATAAAAAATATAAAAACGTAAAATAAAAGTGCACAAACTTAAAAAAATATATATTTTTTATGTCTAAAAACGTTATTTTCAAATATAATTTGTAGGGGTGTTTCAAAGGCAATCGCCAACTCTTAACGTGTAGACCAAACCCATACTTTTTTTTGCGCCAAATAGCTGACAGAATTCTTAAAAAATACAAAAATTCATACTTATAAATTATTGTTGAGAAAAACATAACAAATCGCTTTTAATATGGTGCTTTATGACGAAAAATCAAAAAATATTAAATATTGTATGGCATCGGAAAAAAAAATTCGTAAAGATCCCTAATTTTTTTTCGCCAGATTATTCATAACTGGGGTCGACGGATAAACACCATATTTGGAATATTTAGAATTTAAAAATACAATGTCCCTGAAAACTTGCTAAGACGACTTAGCATGTTTTGGAAATAAAGGTATCGACTTATATAAATAGTGATTGCAATAGCATTAGTTACATTCAATATTGGCTGAACTATAGTCCAATAATTCTATATAAAAAGCAATAGGAATAGTATTAACATTAGCAATAAAAATGACATTACCAAAACCAATAGTGTTAGGGTGATTCCAACGGAACGGGTGTGACATTATTACTGAGTATTTTCCTGATTTTGATCTATATAATTTATAACGACAACTCGCAATGGGTGGTTTATGTAGTGTTACCGACTGACATGCAAGGAAATTAAATAATATTTTTTATAAAAAAAATATGGTTTATATATTACCGTAACGGGTGTGACCTTAGGTCGCACCCAATATTCTCGAGATACCAAAATTTTGTTTTGGTATCTCGAGAATATTGTGTATATTGTAGACTTCATTCCAAAAAATTTTAATTATTGTTCCATTTGTAGTTAATATTTTAATATGTAACGGGTGTGACAAGCCAATGTAACGGGTGTGACATAGTCTCAATCTGGAGGAGTAATAAGTAGATCGAAATATTGTCCAGGATTTATTAGCCAACACGCATCTATTAAACTAGTTTTTTTCTGCGAAAAACAAAATCGAAGTCGTTTTATTCACTAAATCATATTCATATTGCCGACTTTCTTTAACACATAGAGTAAAAACATACAAATACAAAATTCGTACCTATTTTCTAAAATATATTGATATTTTTAACTCCATTTGAGAAGTATTCTTATGCCTTTTATTCCAGAACCAATCAAAACCTTGTATCATTGAATGGGCTGATTTAAAATGACCTTATGGACCTTCACTGCCGCACACATCCTTCTCTCACTGATTGCCTCTACACTAGACCGTTTATAGCACATGATGCAAAAAGTGAAAGTTGCTGCGATCTTTGATTTCCGGACCATTTCCATTTGGCCTACAAGACTTTCATAAAAATTTTTGTGCCGATCGGATATCCCTAGGGTCTGCCCAAAGTTCATTCAAAATTTAGAACACACTTTATAGGGGAAATATTTTTTTTATTCAAAAATCGTATGTTTAAATAAGTAAAATTACATTTCTTTGTATTATTAATTAATAAATAGTTTTTAAATATTAAGATCGGTGAAAAAACAAAAAATACAATTAATTCAATATTATATTAGATCTGACTTGTTATGTGAGGGACATTTTCTACGATATTATTCAATGCACTGTAATATAAATTGATTTTGTTCTTCGTCTTTCGTAAGTATTCTGTTGTAATCATTCATAAATTGTACACCGCGTTCAGCAGTGTCGTTAACAACAAACAGATTACGACAAACATCGAGAGTATCTTGATAATCTTCCCAAATGGATGGGTCATGCTTTAAAAATTCAGTACTCAATCCAAAAGCACCGAAAAATGTTTGGTTTTGTATGAGACGAAATCGCTCAAATTATTACACAGCAATAGCTTCGGGTCGGAGAATTTTCGATCGTTTTCCAGATTTACGACGGGCTCTGTTGATTGCAGATGAACCCATGAACCTTGCGTGGGATGTTGGACCAGGTATTCGGAAGTTATCGCCGACACCACCAAGAAACATTATTGTTAATTGTAATAGTTCCTTGTAATCAGCTCGGATTTGAGTTTCATTTAGCTGTTTAATGCAGAATTTCTTAATGACTTCGCAGTCAGCATTACTTATTTTTAAGCGTACAGTTGGATCTTCGATTTGTGGTCGAGACTTACCCAAACGGCAGCAAAACGATTAAAAATAGGCACTTCAGGAAGTTTAACCTCAAACACATGTTTCAATACTATCTCCATCATGTGATGAGAACATGGGAACTTGATTAATTTTCGATCTAATTTGTTCTGCAACAAAATGCACCATCCAGTGTTTTGACCTGTATTTGATGAGTGTATCATGAACGACTTTGGCCATCTTTTCTCCAGTACCAGCCGGGATTTTGGGGGCGCCCAAAAATTTTGATGTGTAGATCGATTAATCACAAGCTCACCAACAGTGGTCAGAGGCGTCGCAGCATTAAACATTACAGTTATCACATCATGAAATATCTGTCTGTTTGACGGCAGTTTGGCTCCAGATATTGTATGTGATACATGCCCAACTGATTCTACGGTGCGAAATTTATCACTGGATCTAGTAACCATTTTGGATGTGGTCGGTCTGGAGACAAATAAGAATATGACTAAAATTAAATTTTGTGCGAAGCTGTCCCTTTCTCAATTCACTTAGGCTAGAGGCAGAGCGCGTTCTGTAAACGACCCTGCTGCATGGCCGTATAGCGCGCTGCAAAGTTCTGCTTATGTTTTCTTATTTGACCAGTAGAAAATGACAGACTGATGCGAAAAATCAACTATCATATAAATCCGTTGTTTTTTTTCATGCATGCACAAGCATGATCTATTTTTTATTGTGATTGCATAGAGGCCATGTCGGTGTGCATGCATGCCCTGTCATGACGTAAAATTCAAATGAAAACTGCTGTAACTTTTTCGTTTCTCGGTCGATTTTGATTGTTTACGACTTGTAAGAAAGAAAATTTTATTCAAAGATCATTTAAAAACTTTTCATGCTAATAAAATATTTTTTAATTACTTGAACATGTGACATTTGATAAAAACCCAAATTTTGTTCATGTAAAGTGAGTTTTGTGTTTTCAAACAACTTTGGGCAGACCTTAGCGTTATCCAATCGGCACCAATTTTTTTATTGGAGGTTTGTAGGTCAAATGGAAACTTTTTCGGCCCGGAAATCAGTACCGAAAAAATAATAAATGGTCTACTCTACACCATAAATTTTTTTTTTCAATTTATACCGAAATTTCTGCTTTCTATTATTAAATTTCATCTTGACATAAAATTATTAAATATACAATATTTTAAAATCGAATACAAATTATTTACGGTCTTTGCGTAACGGGTGTGACAAATATTAGAATGCAAATTCTACCGTAAATATTGCAATGATACTGAAACATTTTGATTCACTTTATACTATATATTGACCTAACTTACACAAATGATGATTGAATATTTTCCAAAAGTTTCGAATTTTACACAAAACTACACTTTAGGATGCGTACTTTCTTGTAGTCAAAGAAAACTTTCAGAAAATAAAAAAATATGTCGAAAAATAACTCATGTCAGTTCAACAGTAAAATTAGTGCATCCATCAATTTTATAATAACCTATATTTTTCATTGCTAGGAAAAAAAACTATTCCTAAATTTCATCAACTCTTCATGAATTTCTAAAATTCAATTGTTCGTGATGTCCGTTATGGTATTATTTTTGCAAAAATCTGATTTATTTTTTTATGTGTGATGGGGTCAGTTTACGTGGAATCACCCATTAGTAACTGCATAGCATTATCAATAATGATAACGGCCACATCTAGTAAACATTTTCCTGGCGATATTAATAACTTGTTATTGTTTCATGGCACCACCCACCCTCTATTGTGGAATGGAATTCATTAGTTCGCCCAGACCAAACATGTGTTGGGGTTGTTAACCCATTGCATGTCTATGAAAATGTTAAATCATTTTGTTCATTTCTGGGAGATTAATTATTAAAATGTTTACATAAAATTATTTCCATTAAAGCAAACGGAACCTGTGATGCCATTCATGAAAAGGGCTGAAATTTAAAAAAATGCTAAAGATTTTTTTAATGTACCGAAAGTAGAATATAGTTTTTACTTTAAGAAAAAATATATTTTTCTAATTATATTTTTCTTGGTTTTTCCTGTACTTTCTTTGTTATGCTCTGTCATTCAAAGTTTCATTTAGAAATATTACTTTTCATTCTATTAGTCCAAAGACGGACAGCGGACAAAGGTCTGTCTGTCTGCTCTGTTGAGCTCATTAACTGTGGCTGAATTTTGTCGTTGTGTTCTAATAATTTTAACACAGAGGTCGTTTCATTTCATTATTTTCTTATGGCTTTTCTCCGATAGAATTTCCACACAAATGCCGTAAAATAATACCCTATGTAAAATTAATGATGTGTGAAATTATATCTACAACTTGACAGAATTGGGTGACGACTTATTTTAGCCGGACCGAAAGATAGACAGGCCGACAGACAGACAGACATACACTGGCTAAACATTTCATTTTTCACATTTTACAGTGAAAAATTGGTAATGTTGAATGAATGTGGCAGAGTGATTAAACCATTACTGAGAAGGACAGACAGACAGACAGAAAGATGGATGAATGGAAGGGCCCAGCAAAGCATTTTTTTCAAATTCCTAAACTTTGTGACATGTTTTCTTCTCCATTGGAGCTCTCATTTATTTTCAACCAAAATAAAAAATGCCATTATAAGCGATTGACTTTAAGAAATATTCAACAGTAAGAAAAACCCACCGCTAAACTTTTAATTTTATGGGGGAAATTTATGATAGAAAGTTAATGGAGGTTTTATGTAAAATAGAAGCAATGTTTATGGAGAGCAGAAACATGCATGTTCATGATTCGATTTTGTTTTGAGGTGAACTTCATTAACATTTAACATTTTTTTATTGATGTAATAAGCATAAAATCAGTTGAACACGTACCACAGGTACACCGCCTACTAATGTTATTATTTGTGGACAGACAGACTCCCTCCCTTTTATTCATCCACAAAAACATACGTTTCAATTTAATACAATTATGTTTAACAATGTTGGAAAATGTTAACAAACTTTTATCGTGTAAATTTTTTTTATTTAGATTGTGTTGTTCAATTAAATGCTTTAATGCATATTCAGTTCATTTGCTTTTGTCAAATCGCTTTTGAGTAGGAGGTTACTATTTAAATTATATAGTTTAATTAATAAGGTAAAATATTATTATTTTGTTGTATTTTGTTAGGCTGCTGGTCGTACAAATAAGAGAAAAACTAGCTTTTATGTAATACTAGCTTACCCGGTGCGCTTCGCAGCCCCCATCTTTTATCTATTTTCTGTTTTGGGTACTGTAAAATAGCTATACCTCTTTCTTTCAAAATGACATGATTATTACATATGGTGCCAAATGAAGAAGATTTGATAACTTTTATATATAAATTACGAACCCTCGCTTCATTTCTAATTTATGTTCCAAGAGTTACCCTGAAATCATAATTTTAACCTTTTTGCACCACAGTGCTACATAATTGCAGTGCATCATAATTTTAACCTTTTTGCACCACAGTGCTACATAATTGCAGTGCGACATAATTTTAACCTTTTTGCACCACAGTGCTACTAAAAGCATACATTTAGAAAAAAACATTATTATTTCATATTGAACTTACCCTCTCTCCCTGCATCCATATTTTTACCCGCTGTACTAAATGTACGCTTTATGACCCACTGTGCTATATTTAACCTTTTGGGTCCACTGAATCAAATTTAACACATTTTTGTCCTACTATATTTTTTCCACTATACTATACCTAAGTTACCATATTTTACTATTTGTGCCCACTGTAACCATTTTTGTCATACTGTACCATAATTAACCATTTTCGCCCCACTGTACCATAGTTAACACATTTTTGCCCCACTGTTCCATAGTAAACACTTTTTGCCCCACTGTACCATACATAACCCATTTTGTTCCACGTTACCATATTCAACTAATTGTGCCCCACTGTACTATAGTTAACTCTTTTTGCCCCACTGTATCATATTAAACCATTTGTTTCACTGTACCATGTTTAACAGTTTTTGCCCCACAGTACCATATTTAACCCTCTTTGCTCCACTGTACAATATTTAACACAGTTATGCTCTACTGTACTGTATAGTTAACCATTTTTGTCACACTGTACCATATTTAACCCTTTTTGCCCCACTGTGTCATAGTAAATAAATGTTTGCCCCACTGTTCCATAGTTAACGCTTTTTGCCCCACTGTACCATTTTTAACCCATTTTGTGACTCGTTACCATATTTTACTTTTTGTGCCCACTGTAACCATTTTTGTCATACTGTACCATATTTAACCAGTTGTGTCCCACTGTACCATAGCTAACACATTTTTTCCCACTGTTCCATTGTTAAAGCTTTTTGCCCCACTGTGTCATATTAAACGCTTTGTCTCACTGTACCATATTTAACAGTTTTTGCCCCACTGTACCATATTTAACCCTCTGTGCTCCACGGTACAATATTTAACACAGTTATGCCCCAATGTACTGTATAGTTACCCATTTTTGCCCCACTGTTCAATATGTAACGCTTTTTGCCCCACTGTACCATTTTTAACCTATTTGTCCCACTTTACCATATACATATAACTATTTTTACCCCACTGTACCATAGTTAACCCTTTTTGCACAACTGTGCCCCATTCAACTCTTTTTCTCACTGTACAAAATGTTTACCCACTGTACCATATTTAACAAATTTTTGTCTCACTGTACCGTACTCGTATTTAAAATGTGTCTCCACGCTAGCGTACTTAAACCTTTTTCCCCGACTGTAACATATTTAATCATATTTTCTCCACTCCACTATTTAACCGTTTTTGGCCACAGTGCTCCTAAAACCATATAAACTCTTCATATCTCATTTTTAAGTTCCAATTTTGGCAGATTGTTCCCTTTTTTCCCCATGCTCCATAATTAACCCGTCGTGTCCCACTGTGGCTCTTAAAGTTAGAATTACTAAAAATCACTTCCAATCTCTAGTTTATGTTCCAAAAGTTACCCTGGAACCATTGATCCATGTTTGACATTTTTATGCCACTGTACTATATTTTACACTTTTTGCCCCACTGTGCCCCGAAAACTACGAATAAAAAAAAATTAATACCCCGATCAGTTGTCATAAAGACACCCCTCGCTTCAATTTTCACCATTCTAATATTAGGCTTTAAATTTGGCGGTGGTACCATATTTATACCTTTCTGTCCCACTGTGCCTCTACATTTTTAAAAAAAATCACTCCTTGTTCTTGTTTACGTCCCAAGAGCTACTCTTACACCAAATTTCACGATTCTAGGTCTTGCCATTTGGATTTGGCTGTTGTACCACATTTTTCCCATTTTACCCCACTGTGTACGTAAATGTTTGAATTTCGAAAAATCCTGTCAATTTCAGAGTCCACCTCACACCAAATTTCACGATTCTAGCTCTTGTCATTTGAATTTGGCTGTTGTACTACATTTATCCCTTTTTACCCCACTGTGTGCGTAAATGTTCGAATTACGAAAAATCCTGCCAATTTCAGAGTCTATATCATAAGGGCTACCATCACACAATATTTCACGATTCTAGCTGATATTTCTAGGATTTGGCATCACATTTTACCCCACTGCGTGCGTAAATGTTTGAATTTCGAAAAATCCTGCCAATTTCTGAGTGTACTTCCTAAGGGCTACACTCATACCAAAT
This sequence comes from Eudasyphora cyanicolor, assembly GCA_963930755.1. Classification (NCBI taxonomy): domain Eukaryota; kingdom Metazoa; phylum Arthropoda; class Insecta; order Diptera; family Muscidae; genus Eudasyphora; species Eudasyphora cyanicolor. The sequence continues at coordinate 250,017,282 of OZ005735.1, forward strand.
TTCAAGATTCTAGCTCATTTCATTTAGATTTGGCGGTGGTACCATATTTATCCCTTTTTGCCCCATTGTGCGGCGAATAGTACGAATTTCGAAAAATCCCGCCTTATTGCTCGTCTACGTCCCAAGGACTACCCTCCCACCAAATTTCATGATTCTAGCTTCAGCCGTTTGGCCTGGGCGATGATCAGTCAGTCAATCAGTCAGTCAGCCAGTCACGCAACAATTTTATATATATAGATTGTAACGGGTTTTCCAATAGGGATGCTATGATTTTGAAGTGACGTTTCGGCCATTTGTAATATGTCACAAGAACAACGTTTACAAATTATTCAGTTTTATTATCAAAATAATTGCAACTTTTCGTGCGCTAAGTCTATTTTTTTTAAATCCAAAAAATCACTTTCCATTCGACCTACGACCTTGACACCCATGATCAATATTTTAGCAGTCGTTAAGAGCTATCTTTTTGCCATTGACCGATTCACGATCCTACGTACCGTTAAGGAGCTAGAGCAAAAATAAACTTTCCGTTCTCATTTGAAGATGATGCTAAGTCCATTTTTATACCCTCACTTTAGTGTGACGAGGGTATATATCATTTGCTACGGAAAAAAGTGTAACACGTCGAAGGAGTGACCTAAGACCCCAAGTAAGTTCGGAGGAAATCCGTTTTGGGTCATTTTAAGTCGAATGAGCAATGTCCGTCCGTCTGTCTGTCTGTCTGTCTGTCTGTCTGCTGGCTGGTGCGCACGATAACTCTCGAAAGGAGTAACCGATTGACCTCAAATTTGGTATGTGGTAATATTTTTTTCTATCTCCGGCTAAGTTCGAAGATGGGCCATATTGGTCCACTCCTTCTAGTACCTCCCCCACAAAGGGTTAAAATGTTGTGAAATATTGATTCTTTAATAACTGCTATACTACTTATTCGAATCTTTTGAAATTCCACACATAGTATTAGCTTATTAGTCGTTATCAACTCGAGAAAAATGGGCGAAGTCGCCACGTCCCTTTTGGTACCTCCCACACAAATGCACCATTTTGCACCAAAAGTTAACAGCTTATAACATTAAAACCAACGTATAAAAATACTTGAAATTTTGTACAGTATTATGCTTTTATATTGCCTACAGTCCAGGGAAAAATGGGTGTTGTTGTCACGCCCCTTTTGGTACCTCCCACACAAAGGTACCTTTTTGCACCAAAAGTTAACAGCTTATAACATTAAAACCAGTGTATAAAAATACTTGAAATTTTGTACAGTGTAATGTTTTTATAGTGTCTATAGCCCTGTGAAAAATGGGCGTTATTGCCACGCCCCTCTTTGTACCTCCCACACAAAATGCCCAAATGCTCATTACGTTTATACCAGTGCACATAAATGCTTATAAGTCGGCACAGTGCAATGAATTTAAAGTATCTAATGTTCAGCAAAAAAAAGGTGTATTTGATAAACCCCTTCTGGTACCTCCCACACAAATTGACAGAATAATTCGAGTAATATTCTATATTACATTACTCACAAAGTGAGGGTATACCTTAGTCGGTTTACCCGACTGAAACTTTCTTACTTGTTATACCCTCACTTTAGTGTGACGAGGGTATATATCATTTGCTACGAAAAAAAGTGTAACACATCGAAGGAACGATCTAAGACCCTAAGTATGTTCGGCGGATATTCGTTTTGGGTCATTTTAAGTCGATTGAGCAATGTCCGTCCGTCTGTCTGTCTGTCTGTCTGTCTGTGTGTCTGCTGGCTGGTGCGCACGATAACTCTCGAAAGGAGTAACCGATTGACTTCAAATTTGGTATGTGGTAATATTTTGTTCTATCTCCGGCTAAGTTCGACGATAGGCCATATTGGTCCACTCCTTCTAGTACCTCCCCCACAAAGTGTTAATATGTTGTGAAATATTGAATCTTTAATAACTGCTATACTACTTATTCGAATCTTCTGAAATTCCACACATAGCATTAGTTTATTAGTCGCTATCAACTCGAGAAAAATGGGGCAAGTTGCTACACCCCTTTTGGTACCTCCCACACAAATGCACCATTTTGCACCAAAAGTTAACAGCTTATAACATTAATACCAGTGTATAAAAATACTTGAAATTTTTTACAGTGTAATGCTTTTATAGTGCCTACAGTCCAGTAAAAAATTGGGGGTTATATTCACGCTCCTATTGGTACCTCCCACACAAAGGTACCATTTTGCACCAAAAGTTAACAGCTTATAACATTAATACCAGTCTATAAAAATACTTTGAATTTTGTACAGTGTAATGCTTTTATAGTGTCTATAGCCCTGTAAAAAATGGCCGTTATCACCACGCCCCTTTTTGTACCTCCCTCACAAAATGGCCAAATCATACCAAAATTTAATATCTCATAACGTTAATATACCAGTGCAAATAAACGCTTATAATTCGGCGCAGTGCAATGTATTTAAAGTATCTACTATTCAGCGAAAAATAGGTGTATTTGCTAAAAACTTTCTGGTACCTCCCACACAAATTGACAGAATAATTCGTTTAATATTCCATATTACATTACTCACAAAGTGAGGGTATACCATAGTCGGTTTACCCGACTGAAACTTTCTTACTTGTTTTTTTTTAAATCCGAAAAAAAAACACTTTTCAGTCGACCTACAACCTTGACACCCATGAGCAATATTTTAGCTCTCTATAAGAGCTATCTTTTTGCCATTGACCGATTGTGGCTACGTGCCACACAGCAAATGAAACAATTGAATTATGGAGAAAAGTTTGCACATTCTATTATTTGAAGAAATTGTGATATTGAATGGCCTCCAAGAAGTTGTGATCTAACACCATTAGAATATTTCTTGTGGGATTATTTGAAGTCATTGGTCTTTCGAAATAAACCAGACTCTTTTCAAGCTTTACAAGTCAATATTGAACGTGCCATTCATGACATACGACTTGATTTAGTGGAAAAAGTGCTCGAAAATTGGGTTCATCGAATTCGTTCCTGCAGAAGAAGTCGTGGAGACCATTTGAATGACGTTTTATTTAGAACTTAATTGTATCGGTTGTACTTCACATTAAATAAAAAACGAAGTGTGTTTTTTTTAAAAGAAATCATATCACTCTTATTGGAAAACCCTGTATGTATCTAGTGCAAATAGGCATTGTTTTCTTCGTTATGATGCTAGCTTTCAATAAAATGGAACAAACAACATTTTTAAGATTTCTGTTTTTATGTTATTTTTTATCGTAAAAAAAATATTTTTTTTTTTGAAAAAAATCGAATTTTCGAAAATCTAAATTTGTTGCAGAAAAATCGGACTAGACGTTCTCCAAACGTGACAAATTCTCCTGTATGACACTTACGAACTTCAAATCGATATATCTTGATTCCTAAACGTGACGCAGATTAACGCCGGGACACGTACAGGGTCTCCCATATTCGACGGACCCATCTGGCAACGCCATAACTTTTGACAGAGATGTCAGATCGCTTAATGACATACCGCGTTTGAAGCGTCAGTCCAAGCAGATTTTTACCATGGAACAATACACGCCACGCGAGCGCTCTGAAATAGTTGAAATTTACATTCAACAGAAGAAGTCAAGTCAACGTGCTTTTAAAATATTAAAAAATGTGAGAAGTGCGCCTTCTAAGAACACCATTAAGCGTTTATACGAAAAATTTTCGACTGGTGAGGCTCTTTCTAATCCGAAGAGGCCAAATAAAAGTCGACCAAGGCGATCGGCCGAGAATATCGCTGCCGTACGAGCCAGTGTTGAGAGGTCCCCAAGAACATCCCAAAAACGCCGTTCTCAGCAGTTGGGCATGGCTCGCTCCACTTTACAACGGATTATTCGCGTTGATTTGCATTTGTTCCCGTACAAAATTCAATTGACGCAAAGATTGTTGCCTGCGGACAAGCCTCGTCGATTGGAATGGGCCCAACGAGTCCGTGGGTCCGTCGAATATGGGCAACCCTGTATAACTTTTTATTGACCTATATAGCTCCCCGGTAGTCAGAACCCCCGCCGATTTTGACTGTCGTACAGTGTTATTGAATTTTTGATGTTTAAAAAAATTGTGTAGCTTTTGATTTACTACAACACAACAAGCTTTCACTCTATTACAAGGAATCCTGAATTTTCCTTATATTAAAGTAGAGATTTTATTAACTTTGTCCTGGGAAGACATTATTTTTTATTTCATAGTTATTTAAATCTATTGTTGATATCCGAAATTCATATAATGAACTAGAATATTAATTCCTGGAAAACCACAAATTAGTACAGTGCGTCAACATTTATTCTGATTAAAAAAAACTTCCTATTAGGAAATGTATATCATAAGTTCTCATTAGAATTTTTGGTATATACTGAAACCCTTAAAAGTATGCCAACATTAATATTTTCACAAGAAACCTTATACTGCGCTATGAAATTCTCTTTGTTTTCAGTTTCTGCTGTTGTTTTTTAAAGCTAATATTCATAGCATACATACACATTTGAGTGGCATATATTTACAGAAAAGTTTCAACGTTGTGAGGAAAAATACAATAAGTAATATTTATTTTAATATTTCACTCAAAAAAATATATTTAGTTAAATTATATTCATCCCTGGGGATTTGTGTATTAATTATAGAGTCGAATTGCAAACATTTAAATCATTAATCTATTGCATACAGTTAGGCAAATGATACTTGGCAATTATGTAGCATACCACTCGGTAAAGGAAATTGACAGCACAGGAAATTGACATATTAATACCAACTAATTAATGGAGGCGATAGAAGCAGTACTTGAACATAAACAAAATATTTACGGAATAATTTAAATACATGAAAAAGTGCTTTAAATTATGAAGATGAAGAAATTAAATATATAAATTAAATTAAACACATTAATGTTATGGAATGTATTATAACAAGAATTTTTCTTTTTTGCATCATACCACTATTTTTATTATTAAAAGAAACAATTTAGACACAAAAGTTTTTCTTACAATTATGTTTGGTTTGCGTAACATAGAAAAACATACAAAATTTACTTAATTAAAACTTGGTTATCTGCAGATGTCACATGTAATTAATCAGCAATTGTAATCTATTTATATATTGCGATTGATTAACTGTCGTGAACCTCAAGTAAAAGCACATTAAACATTTCCTTCAGTTATTTAGAAAGTGTTTGGCATAATAATACATCCATGATTTTGTGGCATTTTTGTAAATGAGAAAAATAATAACCTCCTGTGGAAAATATACCACACCTTGATTAGATTCTAAATGATTTCGTGTGTTAATAAAATAATATTTAACATACCACAGCTGGTATAAATATATTTCAGTCCTTGACCTTTAATGACTTTTGTTTAATAAAATATGTTGCATGCTTATAGGCAGTTTCACACAATTCATTAAAGTTAATTACACATATTTATACATATACATAGATATTAAGAATTTTATTTGTGTTGGGATAGTCACATCTGCAAACAAATGTCAATAATATGCTTATTCTTTTCCACAAATGTATTTTTGGAAGTTAGATATATTTTTGTTATTTATACTCTTTTATTCTATTTTCATTGTCAGCTGTATTTTTTTAAACACAAAGGGGGTGAACGAAAATTGTGCATTTTTTACATATTTTTTAATATGTAATTCGATTACATAATATATTAAATAATTAGCTTAATTTAATAAATAAATTCACTCATGATTGCTAGTTATTGCTGGAGATATTTATATATGAGTAACAGTTGCACAACTTGGAGCACCACGCAATACACCCAGAAGAAGCTACAAACATTTGTCAACCGTTGCCTCAGACAAATTCTTCGCATCTATTGGCCCAACAGAATATCAAATGAAGAACTGCTGCTAGCTACGAGCAGTAATCCCATCGAAGTAGAGATCAAAAGACGCAGATGGAGCTGGATCGGTCACATACTATTGAAATAATAAAAGGAAACAAAAAAAAAAAAACACTCATTTTGCTATTACTATTGCTATTGATATTACTATTTCAATTACTTTTGCTATTATTATTGACATTACTACTGTTATTATTATTACTTTTGTCACTGATATTACTATTACTACTGGTATTGCTATTGCTAGTTAATACTCGTCCTACTCATGGCCGCTTTCTTCAGCCTTCGCTATGATGTCGCCTCTTCGGCTCCATTGCGATCGTGTTCAGAGCCAAGTTAGCGTTAGCAAGGAGTAAACTCAACTGGCTCTACACTACCAACATAATGCTAACGAATCTTGAACGTGCCATGAGACTTGCCACGGTTTTATTATTTCGGCAAAGAGTTACTTCGGCAATTCATACATTCATTGGTCCGGTATACCATAATTAAGACCTTACCGGGCTCATTCATAATGCCAATCAAGGTTTTTACCACGTTTTCTCGACGCCACTCCTAGGAGTGGATGTGCACTTAATTAACGACGGCGCCATCTCGTCCTGCCGCAGGTGATTATTGGGGTTTATAAGGCGTTTTTAGCCTCACCCTCCTCCTCTGCCGCTTGGTCAAAGACTGCATATTGGGTATTCGCAACTAAACTAAAGGGTGGTTAAATTGTAAGGGCCGATGTTGAATGCGAAACACACCTAAACGTCAAGTTTTTTCTGCATTTCATTTGACATTTCTCAATTTCAGACTAACTCAATTTGAACCATGGAAAGATACACAAACTAGCAACGCGTTAAAGTTTTTAAGCCTTTTACGAAAATGGGCGTTCAATTCAATATGCATATCGTGCACTTCGTGATGTTTTTTTGATCAGCATAATCGACCAAATGTGTCCACAGTAGGGAGAATTGTGCGCAAATTTCAGCAAACCGGGTCTGTAGGAGATGTGAAAACACCTGTACATGCTAGCCCAGTTCATTTGGTGCGGCTTATGGGCTGGCGAAGTCATCGGGCCATACTTCTTCGAAATGAGGCCGGTCAGGCAGCTACTGTGAATGGTGTTCGCTATCGTGAGATGATAACTAACTTTTCATGGCCCGAATTGGAAGATATGGATGTGGACAATATGTGGTTTCAACAGGACGGTGCCACTTGCCACACAGCTAACGAAACAATGGCTCTTTTGCGCAACAAATTCAATGGCCGTATTATCTCACGTCGTGGCGATGTCAATTGGCCGTCAAGATCATGTGATATGACACCGTTGGACTTCTTTCTTTGGGGTTGTTTGAAAGAAAAGGTGTACATCAATAAGCCAACAACAATTCAGGAGGTAAAGGATGAGATAATTCGGCACATTAACGACAAAGAACCTCAATTATGCCTCGGCGTCATCGAAAATTTGGACCATCGGATGGAGGTGTGCCGCCGAGGTCTCGTCCATACATACATAATTGAACCATACCAATGTTATCATAATAAAAAGAAATGACAATCATTTCCTAAATAATTTGTGTTTTATTCATAACCAACACCGGTCGGTTTTATTCATAATCAACACGGTTTTATTAGGGTGGGATACATGAAAGCTTTAGCCTGTCAGCCATTTCGGCAAAGAGTCACTTCTGCTTACAGAGTTGACAGAATGCTTTCATGTTCTGCCAGCTGCGCCAATTCGTTCCATAATTAAGACCTAAGCGGGCTCATTCATAATACCAATTAAGGTTTTTACCCTGTTTTCTCGACGCCACTCTTAGGAGTGGATGTGCACATAGTTAGGTACGGCGCCGTCCCGTCCTGCCGCAGGTGATTATGTGGGTTACTAAGACGTTTTTAACCACACCCTCCACCTCTGCCGCTTGGTCGGAGACTGCTTTTTGGGTATTCGTAGCTAACCTATATATCTCATGGCAATTCGGCTATCCGCCACCTGTCGACTGGTTAGCCATTAGGCTATCTGCCGCACTCTATATCAAATTGATTTCTGTATTACTCCGGATATTGTCTATTCTGTGCAGCTCTAGGATTGTGTTTGTCACTAATTGGGACATATTTTGCCATGTATCATCGCTATGTAACATACATTCGATCACATTACAATGTTCGATTGTAGGAACGCCTTTTCTTTTGAATTTAGGACAGAGGAATATAACGTGATTTTCGCCTTCATTCGATTCCACAGTTTGGGCACATATACGACGTATCGTGTCCAAATCTGTGCAGATATTTCCGGAATGCACCATGATATGTTATGAATTGAGTGAGGTAGTAGTTCGTTGCACTGCGTCGTATGTTCATCCATACACTTATGGTAGGTATAAGGAGATGTGTCCATCTTCCCTTTGCAGATGTGTCCCAACGAGATTGACAAGTGGCGATCGATGAGGAACGCTCTTCCTTGGCAAATTCAGATATCTGCTCTTTATTCTGCGGTTTTCTAATATATATCCGTTTCATTTCGGAGGCTGCTATGTCGATTGGGATGAGACCAGCGACTACACCTGCTGCATCTTCCAATATGGTTCGATACCCGGAAATTATGCGAAGACAGTTTAGTCGGTATGTAGTCAACAGCTTCTTCCTATAAGATTTTACCCTCAATGCATCCGCCCATATAGGAGAAGCATATAGGATCAGAGTTTACTACGGTGGCTGGTACTTTCCTTCTCGCGATTTTAGGACCTCCAACATTGGGCAGCATTCTTGCCAGGGATGCTTGTGTTTTTGCAGCTTTCTCGCTTACGTACTCAATGTGATCCTTGCACGTCAGTCTGTTGTCTATCATAACTCCCAAATATTTGAAAGGATAAATTTATCTCCAACGATCACGTTCATATATTCTGTTGTTTTACGGCATGTAATTAGGATTGCCTCTGTTTTATGAGCAGCTAGCTGTAGGTGTGCTGACTCGAGCAAAGTTTGCACCTGTTTGATAGTCGTGTTAGTGGCTGCTTCTACGCTGTTGATGTGTTTTCCGACCGTGATTATGGCGATGTCATCAACAAAGCCTGTAATATTAACCCCATTTGTGAGGGGAAGTTTCAGCACTTCATCATACATAATGTTCCACAACAGTGGACCCAGACTGATCCCTGTGGGACGTCTGCGGATACAGTGTAGTGTTGCAGTCCATTGTCGCTCAGGTATATGACCTTCCTGTTGTCAAGATAGCTTTTTACCATATCTTTAATGTTCGTCGGGGCTTCGGTTCGCACCAGGGCTTCGTGGATGTGCTCCCAATCTGCAGAGTTGACGGCGTTCTTCACATCGAGAGTAATGACGGCGCAATATTTTTTTGTTCCGCCTTTCCACTTGGCCTTCGTCGCCGTATAAACTACCAGCTTCACCGCGTCGATGGTAGACCCTGCTTTCCTAAAACCAATTAGCACAATATTTTGAATTCTCCAGTGGGTGGGAAATATTCGCTCTCGAAAACACCTCTGGAATGTTTCGAGGAAGATGTCTGGTCTTAGATGGATTGCAGCCTTTAATGCAATGTTTGGTATTCCATCCGGACCTGGCGCTTTGTTGGTACCAATTTTTGCCCATGCTTCTTCAAGCTCTTCATGAGTGATATCCGGTATTATTTAGGCATCAAACATCGACACTGGATTCGTGGTAGGCAGTGGACGTAGTGGGAACAATGTACCTATGATATTTCCAACATTTTTGGGCAGATTATTTCAGACGATTTCCCCTGCATCTTATTCATTACTATCCTATAGGCAGTTACCCATGGATCGATGTCGGCATCTCCACATTCACTTTTAAAGCTTCTTCTTGTGCTCTCTTTTATAACAATTTGCAAAGTTTTTCGTTACTCTCTGAACTCCTCTTGTAGTCTTTCAAACCTAGGTTTCCCCCATTGATCGCTGCATCCTTCTGCTACATTTCAAGCAGTCCGACCGTAGCTGACGTATGGGTTTATTTCACCAGTAGCAGGGTTGACCTTGCTTCGGAAGTGTTCTTCTCAGCATTGACGACTTGCATGTATCAACAATCGCGTTTTTTAGATTGTTAGCTTGTTTTTCAGGGGATCTGAAAGTTAGATGTGCTGTGTCAATCATTTCTTCGGAAATGTCCTTGTCGAATGCAGAGGCTCTCCATTTTGGTCCGGAAAAAACTTGGTTTTGTTTTCCTCTTCTATATTTTGCCTTGATGTCTCGCTGAGAGTATAATGGTCACTTACCCGCCATTTAGTGACTAGTATTAGAGAGGGACTGCCGAAAGTTAAATCTATTATAGACTCAGTTCGTCATTATTTTGCCATCGTTTAGCAGTTCCACCTTCAGTGTAGCGAAGGATTCTAGAATGCTACGTCACCTAGCATGGGTGTATCTGCTACACCAATGTGTTGCCCAAGCGCTAAAATCTCCACCGATGATGATGGGTCTTCTGTTCTTGGCGTCGGTTACAATTTCATCCAATATGGCCTGGAATTCTATTGCTATTGTTTTTACTATTGCTATTTCTACTACTATTACCATTGCTACTGTTATAGATTTTGTCAGACAAATCCCAAGTCTTACATAAAACCTCCGCAATTTCGGTTACCTTCTTTCAATGCCTTTGTCAAAATTTATATCATGCTATCTTAGCCTTGGACTTTTTGGAGAATAAAAAATGCAAGTTAATCGCATCGCATCCAAGGCTCGTTTAGCCAAACCATCAACAACGTTCAATGCTAAACGTTGGTCGCGGGTGTTGTCGGTGCGTAGCATAACAAAAAAACTAGTGGTAAATACCAAATCCAAATTGAGATTCGAACCGCAACCAGAGTGTGGCAATGTTGTTGTTCTTAAGCCAACAATAACAAACATTGTAACTTGGCAAAAATCAAGCAACGTTTTACCACTTTACGCTGCCGTAGAAGAAACTTCAGTAATACGTCAGTAGCAAAACATACAAGTAAACTTGAGCATAAAATGATTGCTGCTGCAATTAAAACGTTGTCAATTTGTGGTGATGGCAAAAACGGCCTACATTAGCACAACATATGTGTAATGAATTATAAACAACGTCAGATCCAATCGCATTCAATCCGAAACAAGCCAAAAGAATGTCAATACCACCATCAGCAGACTGACGAAAACAACAACAGCAACAAAACCACTAGCAAAATACACGGAATGTATGTACAAGGATAACTTCCAGTTGAATTAAAGAAGAATACATGAAGGGCACGAAAAATCTCTGCTTTTGTTGTTCAGCAGATATACTAAGTATATATCTCTTTTTTTTAATTTTATCACGCCGTCAGCGGGACTTCTTAATGAAGAGCGAGAAGAGAAGAAAATTAAATTCGTTTCGTTTCCCCGCATTCACAAGTACTTTTGGACAGATTATAATTAATTTTTGCTGGTATGTTGGCGGCGAAGAGAACAACCAAATTAATTTGTGCATACCACAATGTATACAGCCAGAGGAAAATATCTGTTAATTTCCCACTAAATTAACGACTACAATTGAATGATAAGAAGCGATATATATAGATCTACAGTTTTGAAGATTTTGTAATGAATTGTTTCATAATGAAGGTTTTTCCAACAAGAGGTGGCATTTTGGTATTCAAAGAAAAATGCAATTTTTTGAAATAAATGATCGGATGTTTATTTCATAATAAAGAAGAAGGTATGCCGTTAATAATGAAAAACAACACAGCTAAATGGCCACAACGACCACGCTTACAGGGCCATATCCTTTTCATGAAATTTTCCATAACCAAATCGCAAAGTGGCTGCCCTATGTCCTCGATAGCCTCACGAATTCTATCTCTGAAGTCTTGAATCGACGCTGGGCTGTTGGTGTAGATCTTATCTTTCACGTGGCCCCAAAGGAAGAAGTCGCAAGGTGTTAAATCACAAGATCTTGGTGGCCAATTGTGATCACCTCTTGGAGAGATAACACGGTCCGGAGACTTTCCCGTAACAGAGCACTGGTTTTGTTGCTTGTGTGGCACGTAGCGCCGTCTTGTTGAAAGTAAACGTTGTGCAGATCAATACCATCCAACTTCGACCATAAAAAATCATTAATCATCTCTCGATAGCGCAATCCATTCACCGTAACTGTTGATCCAACCTCATTTTCGAAAAAAGTAAGGTCCAATGACCCCGCCGGACCATAAACCGCACCAAACAGTCACACGTTGAGGATGGAGAGGATTTTCAACAATAACTCTTGGGTTTTCCGAGCCCCAGATGCGACAATTTTGCTTGTTGACGTAGCCACCGAGTTGGAAAGGGGCCTCATCAGTCAAGATGATTTTGTATCGTTCGTATCGTTTTTTTGTTCGATCGTTTTGTATCGTTCGATGATCGTGTAATGGCGTAGTTTCTACTTGTCAAATGTCAAAGAATAAAAGCTTCAAAAGTGACAGCTACCGAAATACCGGGTGATTCAAAATAACACCTCTTGTTGGAAAACCCTGTACTATATTTCATGGATCATCGAATTTATGTAGATTGAAGGCAAAGTTTAATTCATAAGGAATCATCTACTATTGTGATTCTTGTGTGTAGTCCCAGTATAGCTTGATTCTGTCAGTTTTATTTGGTAATATGTATAAAGAATTAGCTTGATTTATATATGTTGGCTCCTAAAAGTAGACAATACTGGACACTACCGCATAAAATGCATACAAAATACATCAATTCAATATTTTTGCGCCTAAAAGTATTCTTCAACGGACATTATTGGTTGAAGTCTTACGAAGGATAAGCGAAAATGCTATCGTAGGTTTTCAAATAACAGACGCCTATATTGTGACAACATAAATTACCGCAATTTTTCAGGCAACATGAAAAATTTCACATTTTTATGATTCTATATCAAAACTGAAAACAAAATTCATAGGGAGCAAGGAATCGGAAAAGTAAAAACATTTTAAGATGCTATTTCAGACTCACTTAGACTATGTAGTCCATTATGATACCACGTCCATTATGAGTAAAGTAAGGAAAAAAGCTTTTCCTAGTCCCTACCTTTAAACCAATTTGATTGCATTAAAAGCTCAACAGTTTGCTTACTCCCCAAAGAAATGTGAGCCTAGAGTTGCCGCCAGCCGTCTTCTAGAGAGACCGCGGCAGAGTCATAGAATGTGAATTATTGATTTCGCCCTCTCTGTGTCACAGCAGATTCTTTCGAATTCGTTTCGCATGACCTTTATGTCACCCAGTGACCCGACATGACAGTCAAGATAAGTCTTCCGGTGTCGATAACTATAGAAGGGCGCTATTACGTTTCGAGTTTAGGCAGGGCTTGAAATGTGAGCAGTCCCTGACCAATGATCACCTGTACATTGTACCGTTACTCCGGCTCACAAAGCAATTAAATGTTGATCTTTTCAGTCATCTCTAAACAGATCTGCGAAAGTCAAAGGCAGTTTTCGGGGACTTATTTGCCGCCTGACAATCAGAGAAAATATTGATACTCGTACCGACATTAAGCAGAACATTAATCCTCAGCCATTCTGCTACATATCTGACAGCTAAGATTTCTGTCCGGTAAATACTGAAAGGCGAGACATTGTTTCTAGAATGATACGATAACCGTTGATATCTCGTGACCAGTGGCAGTTCCTAAGTCTAATAGCAGCAGCTGCGGTATATTTCCCGGGAGACCACAGTGCTGTTCTGTTGCTATTTTACAGGTATACTCGTATAGCGCTACCAAATCCTGTTTTGCTCTTTCCAGTACGTTGTATAGGGTGATCCATTTCGAGGTTCCCAACTTTTTTAAAGAAAAAAACACAGAAAATTCAAATTGAATTCGGGAATGTTTATTATCATTTGAAAGAACATTCTTTGGCATTTATTTTTTGAAGATTATGTCTATCAAATGTTGGCCGCGGCTACGTCTCAGATGGTCCATCCGTTGAGTCCAATTTTCGATGACTCGTTCGAGCATTTCGACTGGTAACTGGCGAATGACACGCGTGATGTTTTGCTCCAAGGCCTGAATCGAAGCGGGTTTGTCCGCATAAACTTTAGACTTTACATATTCCCACAGGAAAAAGTCTAACGGTGTGATATCACACGATCTTGTTGGCCAATCGACCGGCCCAAAACGTGAAATTATCTGCTCACCGAAGTGTTCTCTCAATAAATCCATTGATTGATACGATGTGTGGGAAGTGGCGCCGTCTTGTTGAAACCAAATGTCGCCGAGATCACGAGCTGCAATTTCAGGCATCAAATAGTCGGTTATCATGGCTAACGGTAACGGTCGCCATTGACGGTTTTTATGAAATATGGTCCGATGATTCCACCGGCCCACAAACCACACCAAAACCGTTGTTTTTTTCTGGATGAAGTGGCAGCTCTTGAATCTCTTCAGGTTGCTCTTCGTCCCAAATGCGGCAATTTTGCTTGTTTACATACCCATTGAGATAGAAATGGGCCTCATCGTTGAACAAAATTTGGCTCGAAAACGTCGGATCTTCTTGGAACTTTTCAAGACCCCATAGAGCGAAGCGATGTCGGGAAGGGAAGGTCGGGCGGCTTCAGTTCAGAAGAATTTCAGAATTTTCGTAATAAAGTTGAACGATTTGTAAATGTTGTTCAGGCGTAAGTCTTTCCATGATGAAATGCCAAACAATACTTAACAAAAATACACACGTGATCTGTCAAAAAAGGCTATTGAAAAAAGTATCTCTACTCGGATCACCCGTTATAAGAAAACCACCATTGAATATTCCACAACAGGGAATATTCTGTTTAGATTATGCAGGGCGGTTTGGTGGATTTATCTTTGCGTTGATTGGACAGTAGCGATTGATCAATTTTACTCCTCAGGTAACTATCGATTCACTTTTCCAAGGTTTTAAGGAGAATAGGCTATAGACTAATCGCCCAGATTTCCTTAAGGCATGTATGGTACGTTTTTCGATATTGGAATAAAAACAATATCGATTTCTCTCCAATTTGATGGTAGATAGGCAAGTTTGATGCAGCCACTCCGCGTAGGCTCGTCTGCGAGACATTACCTTGTCCTGGCGACTTTAAAGGTTTAAAGCCTTTTATTGTCCAAATAATAAAGGGTCCGCCAAATAACTTTTTTTTTGAAAATGCTATAAAAATGGAAAATAATAATGGAAAATAATTTCATTCAAATGGCTGGCCATGCAGTAGCCTACACGATCGGTCCAATTTGTAAGCACATTATCGATTGTGTGCAGCTGTATTTCACCAATGGCTTCACAAATATTGTCCTTTAAAGCGTCAATTGTCACTGGCTTGTCGGCGTAACACTTATCTTTGAAGGCACCCCACAAATAATAGTCCAACGTCGTCAAATCGCAGCTCCGAGGTGGCCAAACGACATCAGCTCTGCGGCTGATAATGCGATCTTCAAAAACAGGGCGCAAAACATCGAGTGTAGCTTCGGCTGTGTGGCACGTAGCGCCGTCCTGTTGAAACCAAATGTTGCCTATATCCTCCTCTTCAATTTTTGTGAACAAAAATTCGTTCAACATGGCCCGATAACGATCGCCATTGACTGTAACGGCCACTCCTTGCTCATTTTCGAAGAAAAATGGCCCAATTATGCCTCTGGACCAAAATCCGCACCAAACAGTGACTTGTTTTGGGTATATCGGCTTTTCAATGTATGCGTGCGGGTTTTCTGTGCCCCAAATGCGACAATTTTGCTTGTTTAAATACCCGCCAAGATCAAAATGAGCTTCATCAAAAAGTAAGTCGATCGCAGGCCCACCTGTTCAAGAGTATACACAACCATATTCGTTCAGCGGAAGGATAAAACTAATTATCAGTCAAATCAGACATGAGCTAAGTGTTACCATTAACGAAATAAGCACTAGTTGAAAAAAACACGTTAGATAGCGGACCCTATATTAGATTCGGCTACAATCTCACTGGCGACCTCAGATTAGAGTTGTGTAGTTCGTGATCGAAATAGTACAATTGAACGGGTCACTTTACAGAACGGTACGAACTAGTACACACAACTTATTCGCTTCTGCTCAGTAGTTCACCATGTCTTTTTTCTTCAACCATGTCACTTCGTTCTCTCTTCTCAATTGTATGTCATCATGAATGTAGGATTCTACACAAAGAAACGCGTTTTTATATTCAACTCGTGCCATTCATGTTCCAATCAGATTCCTTTTATAGCGGCTGATTTGAACTGGTGATCTACTGAACGAAATTAGCACTAAAGTGAGTTGATAAGCTAAAGAGCTGGCGAACTAAAGAGTTGTTGAACTGATGTGAGCTGTTGAACTGAAGTTGAACTGGAGTGAGCTGTTGAACTAAAGTGAGCTGATGATGTAAAGAGCAGGTGAGCTAAAGTGAGCTGGTGAACTAAATGAACGAACTAGTTCACTCAATTTAACTTACTTACAATAAGCGATCACTTAAAAGAACTATAGTGCCCAACTCTACCTCAGGTGGCAGCACTACAATGGAATCCACAACGGAACAATACAATTCCTCTTTAGAGTTGCCCGGTAAATTTGTATCCAGGAACAACCCCGCGATTCCTCACTGGACGTAGTCCAAAAAGTGTCATCATTCTTGATGAATTTTCTTCGCAATTTCAGATATATGTATGCAGGATTTATTTTGATCCTTTCTGCACTCACTTTTGTACTACTTGAGATACTCGTTGTATATTTCCGCAGTCCAATGGAGCTTTTTACAGCCTTTGCCTCATTAAAGAGCTTCCTACAGCTCTTAATCAGCACCTAACTGAGATGACCACGGTGCCGTGGCTCAATCTACCGTTTCTTCTATATCCATTTTTGTATGCCCTCTATTACAAATCACAAGGTTACTACTTGTAATATATTCAATAAGTAAGTAAGGAAGAATATACATATTAAGGCCTTTCGGCAAGTATACAGACTCTTGGTCTTCCATTACATATACCTTGAATCAGATTAAACCCAGGCGTTATAAGCCCACAAACCATATATCCTGCTAAATATGGTTCCTGACTGAATTAGTAACAGTTTGGTTCTACCTTAACTCAGGAGAGCTATTATGTAGGCGGATGCAGTCTTAGAATAGTGGATGTTGAGCTGTAGAAGCCGCACCATGGTCTAGTTTCACCACCACCTTTGTATCTGTCTCGTAGTCGATGTCCTCTAGAAGTTCATACTCTACGGAATTCTTCCGAACCTGTGGTGAAGAGATTCTTCACGAATCCAAGGGCATCTGTAAAGTAAGAAACACTAGTTCGGACATGTGCGAAGAGGAAGGTTCATATTTTGATACTACAGCAGTTTTATCTGGTAGATTCTCTTTCGAATCCCCTCCCTTATGACTCCTGTACATCTTATGGCGGATTTTGCTTAATCCGCGTGACACATTGCCATCATACTTGGCCAGATCGAACAGAGACTCGGCATTCAGTATAAATATTGCAGCCTGCGATACCTATCTACCTATGGAAGACCGGGATTGTAGTCCTTCAGCTTTTTAATGATGGATTCCGCATCAGGTGGTGTAGCAGGAATCCATGAATATGCCATGGGCCGAGACCGGATGTGCTCCTTTTTGACATCCAGTGCCGCACGCAGAGTGATTTTACATATCTTCTTCAAAAAACAGCGGTAGTACTCAACAGAGCGCATATTTATCTTGTATGATACCATCCTGTGTTGCCACTGTCAGGAGTTGGAGCCAGCAGCTCCTCAGTTCGTCCTCTACATATTACACACTTGACACTAGGGTTGTTGCCGCCTTTCTCTCGCCGGTTTATGACCGCAAGTACCAAGCTGTCCTTAGGAACATCAAGCCAGGCCGTGGTTCAGCGTTGCCACTGACCACTTCGGTACTTTTGGAAGAGGGCAGTTCAGCTGGAGAACGCAGACTTTGAATAGGCTGCTGTTGTATGGAAGTTGATCAGGTATTCTGTTGTTCAGCGATACCCCGTGTCATTTTTGGTTAAAAATGCAGGATCGGCTTCTTGAAGTCTCTCAAGGATTTTAAAAGCCATGCGACGAGCATTATACTTCTTTGAAGGACGGGTAGGCTGATCACAGGAGACGAAGTAACAGGTAGTAATATCTCCTTAGAACAGAACGTAGGATCACTGAGCTTGTTGTCACGCCTAGGTTTAGATCTTCTTGTTTTTTACATAACCAGAAGTTGTACCGTATGAAAACAAAGAACTGCCCGACCTTCCTCTCGCCGATTGATAACCGCAAGTACCAAGCTGTCCTTAGCAACGTCAGCGAAGGGCTGAGGTCCAGCGTTGCCACTGATCTCTTCAGTAATTTTGGAAAGGGCAGTTCAGCTGGAAAACGGAGCCTTTTAATATATTGCTGTTGTATGGAATATGACCAGGTTTTCTGTCATTCAGCGATACTCCGTGCCCAATGTAGAACGTCTCTCTGCTTGTTGGAAAGAGATGAAGGGTTGGCAAAAAATTTAGTCTAATTGACCCCTGGCTGCGAACCGACGAGTACGATGAACTCGGTTCGCATAACAGTCCGAATTGTTGGCGTTGCTTTTAAGTAGAACAAACACTGATGGATCATTTAGCGTTACCCAGGAAGCACTGCGTAGAGGCGGTCTTCCTTTACACTCATAACAGAGGCTAGCTGAAATGTGTTTCTTAACCAGAAGGTTCCGATGATCCATCCCATATTGATATCAATCGCCAGTGTTGTCACATCCTTATGTATTGCGTCTGGATTTACGTTATTGGAGATTTCCTCATGTGAGTAATTTTAATTTTTTGTCGAGTGTAATCATCACTCTTTTCACTGGCAAAATTGCCATGACCGTTTTTAGTAGGATTTTTCTTGTGGCACACATTATTCAATAACAATAATTTCGATACAATAAAAATGATATCGATATGGAAATATTTGAAATGCGAATACATTATCGATTCGAATGTAATATTGCAGTGAAGGAATGTGAAAATACCTATTCATTAAATCGTTCAGCGAGGTGAAATTATTGTAACAGAAAAATTTTTTTTTCGCAAAAGAAAGAAGGAAAAAAGTCAATACGAGTTTATGTAATTTTATCAGTTCTTTTAGTCAACAATTGCAATTATTTGAGTGTTAAAAATGTTTGGTTTTTTCTCCTTAGGAATACCGCAAAAGAAATGAGAGGGGATTCGGAGCGGAGGAAAGAAAGCCAAAAGAGCACATGATTGACGTGTTTGGCAAGGAATAGCGATGACAACGCTTATGGCGCGCGGCTAAAGAAGCCGGCAATGGTAGTGGGGACGACACCAACAGCAAACAGCAGCTTATTACGTGAGGAACATGTTTGATTGGGGGCCAAAATGGTGTTTCTAAATATGTACTTCTTGTGTGTGCGTTTCTTTGTTATTAAGACCAATGTTTGTCCGCCATTCCGGGTGAATGGACAGCATTTTAATGGACAACTTTTACTTTTCACTTGAAGCTACAACCAGTGATATAATCGTGGTTCTTGTTACCCGGGTAGCGGGGATTAAGGCCAAGGAAATTACAAGTCTTCCGTTAGAAGAAGGAAAGACCTCTTATTAAGTACCTCACGTCGTTCACATCATCTTTGACGGTCGCTGCTGATGCTTTCGTCGTCTTGCAGTGCCTGTCATTTTATGCGTTTCAGCAAAGATAAAGTCCTGAGACATCATCATCATCATCATCCTTGTGAACATAGGGGTGTGTTCCTTGTTGCACTATGAATTATGTTACGTGATTATCTGTGGAAATTGTGAATTCCCTCTGCCACACGCATTCACGCTATACGATGAGTACTCCTCCGGAGCGCACGTTCGCACTACCCATAAATAATGCTTTCAGCAGTTATAAATTATAC
This sequence comes from Eudasyphora cyanicolor, assembly GCA_963930755.1. Classification (NCBI taxonomy): domain Eukaryota; kingdom Metazoa; phylum Arthropoda; class Insecta; order Diptera; family Muscidae; genus Eudasyphora; species Eudasyphora cyanicolor. The sequence goes on from OZ005735.1 coordinate 250,036,984, forward strand.
AATTCCTTATGATATTCTTTTAGTTTTGTGCTGCCAATGAATGGGAAACAGGAAGCCATTATTTGCGGTGGCGAAAAGTAGAGATTTACCAGCAGGAATAGCATCAGCATCAACAGCACCGGCACCGGCAACATTGGAGGCCGGTTTTAATGTGGAACCTGGCGAAATGCATTTGCGACAAGCACAAGCAGAAGAAGAAGTTGTATGAGAAATCACAATTTGCATCGTTTAATGAAAATTCAAAGAACTCAATTTACTTTTATGTACATAGATATTTCACTCTTCAGAAATTCTCACGTACTAAATTTCGATGTTATCATCGATATAATGAAATGTTGACAGGACGCAAATTCCAGGACTTATTATGGAAAACAGAATGTGTGAATTATTCTGAATCTGTAGATTTAAAGGTGGAATAAACGTGGAAAACGTGCGTTAGTTTTGAAAAAATTACGTTTTCAAAGAGGTATGTAGTACAAAATTTTTTAGAAAAATGTATTACATACTTTTGGTAACACGAAATCATAGCATATTTTACGGCATTTTTCAAAACAATTAAGAACTAATACAATAAACAAATCTTTGATGTAAATCTATATAATGTACAGGGGTTTCCAATAAGACTGATATGATTTCTTTGAAAAAAAACACATTTATGGTTAAGGAAATTTAAAAGTCGTTTATTTACTGTGAAGTATAGCGTGATCCATTTCGAGGTTCCCTACTTTTTAAAGAAAAAAACACAGAAAATTCAAATTGAATGGGGAATGTTTATTATCATTTGAAAGAACATTCTTTGGCATTTATTTTTTGAAAACTATGTCTTTCAAATGTTGGCGGCGGCTACGTCTCAGATGGTCCATCCGTTGAGTCCAATTTTCGATGACTCGTTCGAGCATTTCGACTGGTAACTGGCGAATGACACGCGTGATCTTTTGCTCCAAGGCCTGAATCGAAGCGGGTTTGTCCGCATAAACTGTAGACTTTACATATCCCCACAGGAAAAAGTCTAACGGTGTGATATCACACGATCTTAGTGGCCAATCGACCGGCCCAAAACGTGAAATTATCTGCTCACCGAAGTGTTCTCTCAATAAATCCATTGATTGATGCGATGTGTGGGAAGTGGCGCCGTCTTGTTGAAACCAAATGTCGCCGAGATCACGAGCTACAATTTCAGGCATCAAATAGTCGGTTATCATGGCACGATAACGGTCGCCATTGACGGTTACGTTCTCACCGGCATCATTTTTGAAGAAATATGGACCGCTGATTCCACCGACCCACAAACCACACCAAACCGTTGTTTTTTCTGGATGAAGTGGCAGCTCTCTCTACAGGTTGCTCTTTGTCCCAAATGCGGCAATTTTGCTTGTTTACATAGCCATTGAGCCAGAAATGGGCCTCATCGCTGAACAAAATTTGGCTCGAAAACGTCGGATCTTCTTGGAACTTTTCAAGAGCCCATAGAGCGAAGGGATGTCGCTTAGGAAGGTCGGGCGGCTTCAGTTCTTGCACAAGATGTATTTTGTATGCTTTCAATTTAAGATCTCGATGTAAAATGCGCCAAGTCGTGCCATACGTCAGTCCGAGTTGCTGCGAACGGCGCCGAATCGACTCTCCACGGTCTTCGTGTACACTGTCAGCTACGGCCGCTACATTTTCTTCACTGCGGGCTGGTTGTGGTCTATTCGGTCGAATATTATCCAATAATGAATGCTGGGTCTCAAGATGGGTGATGGTGTTGCGAATAATACGCTCAGTAGGCCGATTATGTTGACCATAAGTTGAGCGAAGTGCACGAAACACATTCCTCACAGAACGTGAATTTTCGTGTCAAGGTAAGTAGGTCGACTGCGTCTCAAGGTCGTAGGTCGACTGGAAAGGGTTTGTTTTGGATTTTAAAAAAATGGACTTGGCATCATTTGCAAATGTGAACGGAGAGATTATTTTTGCTCTAGCTCTTTAACGGTGCGTCGGATAGGGAATCGGTCAATGGCAAAAAGATAGCTCTTAACGAGAGCTAAAATATTGCTCATGGGTGTCGGGGTAGTAGGTCGACTGCAAAGTGTTTTTTGGATTTTAAAAAAATGGACTTAGCGCACGAAAAGTTGCAATTGGAGAACGATTATTTTGAAAATAAAACTGAATAATTTGTAAACGTTGTTCTTGCGTATATCTCTCCATGATGAAAGTGTAAACACTACTGAACACATTGAAGAACAAATGACAGATCATGACATATTACAAATGTCACCGAAACTTCACTTCAAAATCATATCATCCCTATTGGAAATCCTTTATAACTAGGACTATAAAGTAGGTTATCAGAACGCTAGCGGCTACAACGCGAAGAAATCAGCGTTTGCTATAAATTTGTTCAACACATACATTTCCCTTTGGCCACAGTGGGCGCATTCTTTTCTGGGTGCATTTAAAACTATTTTAATAAAAATCAGAAAAATTTCTGGTTCCCAAACATTTTCCTATATTAGAGGCTAGCAGATTCGGATAGAACAAAAAGAAGATATAATTTTGCTACAAATTTTGTCAACTTATATATTTTTATTTGAGACTATTGGCGTTATTTCTTCATTAAATGCAATTTTCATAAAATCAAAATACTCGTATTGGATTACCAAATTTTTAATGGATTACAAGTAGCTAGATTCTGATGGAGGACGATCAAATATACCGTGAGCCCAACCCATTCTTTTGATCACATTGGACCCAATTCTCTCATTGTTTCTGTAATTAAATTTTAATAAAATGAAATTTGATTTCCACACATTGTGGAGTAGAAGCAGATATCATCTGAAAGAGGACTATAAGTTATACTATTCCCATAAATTTGATTAGTCCATCTTGTCAAATTTGGCTCCGGGTTCATTTAATGAATTTTTTATCTAATCTAAATATCTGATTTCTTAACATTTTACTGGTCGAGATAAAAATTTAAATAAAATACGATAAAATTTTTTGTTATTCCCTCACCTTAGAGAGGAGGGTATATATCCTTTGCTACGAGCCAAAAGTGTAACACATCGAAGGAGTGACCTAAGACCCTAAGTATGTTCGGCGGATATTCGTTTTGGGTCATTTTAAGTCGAATGAGCAATGTCCGTCCGTCCGTCTGTCTGTCTGTCTGCTGGCTGGTGCGCACGATAACTCTCGAAAGGAGTAACGGATTGACTTCAAATTTGGTATATGGTCATATTTTCTTCTATCTCCTGTTAATTTCGAAGATGGGCCATATTGGTCCACTCCTTCTAGTACCTCCCCCATAAAGTGTTAACATTTAGTGAAATATTGATTATTTAATAACTTCTATGCTACGTAGTTGAATCGTCAGAAATTCTACAATTAGTATTAGTTTATTAGTCACTATTACCTCGAAAAAAATGGGCGAAGTTGCCACGCCCCTTCTGGTACCTCCCACACAAATCGACAATTTTTAACCAAAAGTTAATAGCTTATAACTTTATTAACATTGCATACAAAGACTTGAAATTTCGTACAGTGTACTGGTTTAATAGTACCTACAATACAGTAAACAAATTGGCATTATTGCCACGCTCCTTTTGGTACCACCCACACAAATGGACCATTTTGTACCAATAGTTACCAGCTTATAACTCTAATGCCAGTGCATACAAATACTTGAAATTTTGTACAGTGTAATGCGTTTATAGTACCTAGAGTCTAGAAAAAAATGGCGTTATTGGCACGTCCCTTTTGGTACCTTTCACACAAATGGACTTTTTTGTACCAAAAGTTAACATCTTTTAACTTTAATGCCAGCGCATACATATACTAGAAATTTCGTACAGTGCAATGCTTTTATAGTACATAGAATCTAGAGATAAGTGGCCGTAATTGACACGCCCCTTTTGGTACGTCCCACACAAATGGACCATTTTACACCAAAAGTTAACAGCTTATAACTTTAATACCAGTGCATATAAATCCATGAAACTTTGTACAGGGTAATGCTTTTATAGTACCAAGAGTCCAGAGAAAAATGGGCGTTATTGACAGGCCCCATTTGGTACCACCCACGCAAATGGACCATTGTACACCAAAAGTTAACAGCTTATAGCTTTAATAACAGTACATATAAATACTTGCAATTTTGTACAGTGTAATGCTTTTATAGTACCTAGAGTGTAGAGAAAAGTGGCCGTTATTGGCACGGCCCTTTTGGTACCCCCATACAAATGGATCATTTTACACTAAAAGTTAACAGCTTAAAACTTTAATACCAGTACATACTTTAAAGTTATTAAATGATAATAATTTAATTGATAATAATTTAATTAAAACAAAAAAATAAATAAATTTACTAATATTTTGTGGGACTCAAGGTCAGGGGATTTATAAGTCGGTTTACCCGACTGAACATTCTTACTTGTTGCTATACATTTGGTCAATCCAACTCTTTCCACTTGATCACAGTGGTTCCATTTCTCTCCGGTTTCACTAGAGTTTATTATATTCGGTAGAAAATGATTAACTCTACTTTCTATGATGAGTGTGGTCAACAAAGCCCTTTCCAGTTGGTCACAGTGTGCGGATTTTGGGTGTATTTATTAACATTTTCATAAAATGTAAATAATGGATTCCAGAACTTCTTGTAGGTCTAGAATCTGCCAGATTCTGCACGACAAAATCTACTTTTTTCTTGTAAATTTGGTCAGTCCACTTCTTAAATTTTTCCACAGTGGGGTCATTTCGTTTTTGGTACATTTAACGCATTTTCATAAAATCAAAATACATATCGGATTTCCAAGCATTTTCATGAATTCCAAAACTTTTTCCATTTTTTTCCAACATTATCAGAATTATAGAATCAACTTTATTCATAAATTTGGTCAGCCCAACTATTTCATTTTGGCTACAGTGGTTAATACAATGTAATTTACATAAAAACTAAATCTTTGATTTGGTAGAGAATGTTGAAATTTACTTTACCTATGAATTTTAGTCAACTAAACTCTTTCAATTTGGCCACAGTGGGGCCATTTCGCTCTGAGTGCGTATAACGCAAATTTCATCAAATCCAAATGTTTCATTTCTAAAAATTTTCTCGAACTATAGTTTATCTGAAATGTTAATGTACTTTCTCTATGAACTTGATCAACTAAACCCTTTCCATTTCGACACAGTGGCAGCATACCCTCTTACGTGAAATTAATTTAATTTCCACAAAAACAAAATATAGGATTTCCAAACAATAACTCGAACTATATGCTGAAAATTTCGATAGAGAACGACGAAATAAGCTTTTGCTATAAATTTGGTCAACTTTTTAATTCTTCCCATTTGGTCACAGTGGACACACTTTTCTATGGGGTACATTTATTTTATTTTTCATAAAATAAAAATAGTAGTTCTCCAATTGGAGGCTGCCTGAAAAATGGCCATTTTTCATATTTCATTGACAGTAGAACGATTTTTTGGCTTAAACTTAGCACTTACCTAGAAATATAATTTTAATAAAATAGATGAACTTACCTGAAAGTAAGAAAAAATAATAAATTAGATAGAATATTCATTCAATTATAATAATAATATAATATTGTTGTTTTATATATTTGTTATAATATTGAAAAAATGTTTTTTATTTTTAATTAAAAATCCTCTAACCCTAACACTACAGGATGTAATTTTCAGTATTAATTACAATAAAAATAAATTTAGAAAATAAAATTTGAAATATAATTATCAATTCTTCCGATTTAGCATAACAAAAAAATTGATTTCAATCACAATAAATATATTTTTTTAATTGAAACTTTTTTATTTTGATTGAAAAGTTTATTCACCCAATTTTTAATTAAATGTTGTTAATTTTTTGCAATTAATTAATTGCATTACATTTCTAATTTAATTTTTTGCATGAAATTTGAAACTAATATTCTGCCAACAAAATATTTTTTGTTTTTAAAAACCTTGATAATACGATAACTAAACACTTAGGACATGTTAGGGGACGACTTCCCAAAGAACCGATCAAGGAATTAAATAATTTTTCCGATAGCCTAGAACAGGGATGGTATCCCAATTCAAATCTTAAAGACTGTAAATCGTCTCAGTTTCAAATCAAAAATAAATATTGTCAAAAAATTTAACTAAAACTCTTTTCAGAAATATGAACTACATTCAAAGAAGTATTTTCCGTTATCAGCTAGCAAATAGATCCATATTGATCATTATCTTCATTGTCTTTCATGTCACAGTTGATACTCTGTTTTTTACGGTGGCCCTAATATTTTATCCATTGGCATAATCTTAAAGCAATTATTTATTTAATGTTTTAAGTTTCACTTCAATTTTCACACCTTTCGTTCTGATTACAAAACCTAATTTCGATATCGAATTTCAACGACAGTTTTTCCCTTAACTTCAAACTTCAAACGACAAGTGACACGAAATCAAATAGTACCAGCAGCAGCAGTAGTAGTGCCAGTAGTAATTTATAGATTAAACAACTCCAAGAAAAATTGTGATAATTACACAAAAACCTTATAGAACAAACAATATCGACAAATACTATACACTCTAGTATTGAAGAAACCCAAAAAAATGCATTCGATAGATAAACTCAATGTATTTTTTGTGTATACCCCAAATTACACAGAGAAATATACGATAAAAGCGTAACCCCACTTCGAAACTAATGAAACACTTGTATTGTACTGCCTCAATATGAAATTAAGTCACGTAGAGCTCGATTGGGATCGGAGCAAATACGACAAAAGACAAAACAAGCCCCAATCTAGGGAATAGTATTTGGAGCAGCGGCACTCCAAACAAGAAAAGAACAAAGAAAAAATAGACAAAATATCCGATGTGAGACAAAACCAAAATTCTACGAATCCAATCATTGATTCATCATTAGGTCACCTCAGCAACTAAATAAAGATATGGAGTGAGATATACGACTACTATATACACACCAGAAAACAACAAAAACCGAAGATACTACACTGAAAGAATTGTGTTCTTGAAATGTTCTACATAAAACCTTCCACTTCGACGGCAATGAAATTTTCTATAAAAATAAAATTGCAATGAAATTTTCTATAAAAATAAAATTGCAATGAAATTTTCTATAAAAATAAAATTGTAATGAAATTTTCTATAAAAATAAAATTGCAATGAAATTTTCTATAAAAATAAAATTGCAATGAAATGCGACAAAAATTTTCTATAAAAATAAAATTGCAATGAAATTTTCTATAAAAATAAAATTTCAATGAAATTTTCTATAAAAATAAAATTTCAATGAAATTTTCTATAAAAATAAAATTTCAATGAAATTTTCTATAAAAATAAAATTTCAATGAAATTTTCTATAAAAATAAAATTGTAATGAAATTTTCTATAAAAATAAAATTGCAATGAAATTTTCTATAAAAATAAAATTGCAATGAAATTTTCTATAAAAATAAAATTGCAATGAAATTTTCTATAAAAATAAAATTGCAATGGAATGCGACAAAAATTTTCTATAAAAATAAAATTGCAATGAAATTTTCTATAAAAATAAAATTGCAATGAAATTTTCTATAAAAATAAAATTGTAATGAAATTTTCTATAAAAATAAAATTTCAATGAAATTTTCTATAAAAATAAAATTGTAATGAAATTTTCTATAAAAATAAAATTGTAATGAAATTTTCTATAAAAATAAAATTGTAATGAAATTTTCTATAACAATAAAATTGTAATGAAATTTTCTATAAAAATAAAATTGCAATGAAATTTTTTATAAAAATAAAATTGCAATGAAATTTTCTATAAAAATAAAATTGCAATGAAATTTTCTATAAAAATAAAATTGCAATGAAATTTTCTATAAAAATAAAATTGCAATGAAATTTTCTATAAAAATAAAATTGCAATGAAATTTTCTATAAAAATAAAATTTCAATGAAATTTTATTTTCATTTCAATGAAATTTTCTATAAAAATAAAATTTCAATGAAATTTTCTATAAAAATAAAATTTCAATGAAATTTTCTATAAAAATAAAATTTCAATGAAATTTTCTATAAAAATAAAATTTCAATGAAATTTTCTATAAAAATAAAATTTCAATGAAATTTTCTATAAAAATAAAATTTCAATGAAATTTTCTATAAAAATAAAATTTCAATGAAATTTTCTATAAAAATAAAATTTCAATGAAATTTTCTATAAAAATAAAATTTCAATGAAATTTTCTATAAAAATAAAATTTCAATGAAATTTTCTATAAAAATAAAATTTCAATGAAATTTTCTATAAAAATAAAATTGCAATGAAATTTTCTATAAAATAAAAATTTCAATGAAATTTTCTATAAAAATAAAATTTCAATGAAATTTTCTATAAAAATAAAATTTCAATGAAATTTTCTATAAAAATAAAATTTCAATGAAATTTTCTATAAAAATAAAATTTCAATGAAATTTTCTATAAAAATAAAATTTCAATGAAATTTTCTATAAAAATAAAATTTCAATGAAATTTTCTATAAAAATAAAATTTCAATGAAATTTTCTATAAAAATAAAATTTCAATGGAATTTTATTTTAATTTCAATGAAATTTTCTATAAAAATAAAATTTCAATGAAATTTTCTATAAAAATAAAATTTCAATGAAATTTTCTATAAAAATAAAATTTCAATGAAATTTTCTATAAAAATAAAATTTCAATGAAATTTGCTATTAAAATAAAAATTCAATGAAATTTTCTATAAAAATAGAATATTTCGACGAAATTTTCTATAAAAATAGAATATTTCGACGAAATTTTCTATAAAAATAGAATATTTCGACGAAATTTTATATAAAAATAGAATATTTCGACGAAATTTTCTATAAAAATAGAATATTTCGACGAAATTTTCTATAAAAATAGAATATTTCGACGAAATTTTCTATAAAAATAGAATATTTCGAAGACATTTTCTATAAAAATAGAATATTTCGATGAAATTTTCTATACAAACAGAATATTTCGATGAAATTTTCTATACAACAAGTAAGAAAGTTTCAGTCGGGTAAACCGACTAAGGTATACCCTCACTTTGTGAGTAATGTAATATTGAATATTCCACGAATTATTCTATTAGATTATATGGTAGGTACCAGAACGGGTTTAACAAAACCCTATTTTTCGCTGAATAGTAGATACTTTAAATACATTGCACTGCGCCGAATTATAAGCGTTTATTTGCACTGGTTTATTAACGTTATGAGATATTAAATTTTGGTATGATTTGGACATTTTGTGTGGGAGGTACAAAAAGGGGCGTGGTGATAACGGCCATTTTTTACAGGGCTATAGACACTTCAAAAGCGTTACACTGTGCAAAATGTTGTGGCATTTACGCGTGAGCTCTTAACTTTTTGTGCAAAATTGTACTTTGTGTGGGAGGTACAAAAAGGGGCGTGGCAATAGCGTCCATTTTTCACAGGGCTATAGACATTATAAAAGCATTACACTGTAGAAAATTTCAAGTATTTTTATACACTGGTATTAATGTTATAAGCTGTTAACTTTTGGTGCAAAAAGTTACCTTTGTGTGGGAGCTACCAAAAGGGGCGTGAATATAACACCCATTTTTCACTGGACTGTAGGCACTATAAAAGCATTACACTGTACAAAATTTCAAGTATTTTTATACACTGGTATTAATGTTATAAGCTGATAACTTTTGCTGCAAAATGGTGCATTTGTGTGAGAGGTACCAAAAGGGGCGTAGCAATTTGGCCCATTTTTCTCGAGTTGATAGCGACTAATAAACTAATGCTATGTGTGGAATTTCAGAAGATTCGAATAAGTAGTATAGCAGTTATTAAAGATTCAATATTTAACAACATTTTAACACTTTGTGGGGGAGGTACTAGAAGGAGTGGACCAATATGGCCCATCTTCGAACTTAGCCGGAGATAGAAAAAAATATTACCACGTACCAAATTTGAAGTCAATCGGTTACTCCTTTCGCGAGTTATCGTGCGCACCAGCCAGCAGACACACAGACAGACAGACAGACAGATAGACAGACAGACAGACAGACGGACGGACATTGCTCATTCGTCTTAAAATGACCCAAAACGAATATCCGCCGAACATACTTAGGGTCTTAGATCACTCCTTCGATGTGTTACACTTTTTTTCGTAGCAAATGATATATACCCTCGTCACACTAAAGTGAGGGTATAAACAGAATTTTCTATAAAAAAAGAATTTCGACGAAAACATAGAATTCGGCGAAATTTTTTATAAAAATAAAATTTCGACGAAATTTTCTATAAAAATAGAATTTGAACGAATTTTTTTATAAAAAAAATTTCGACGAAAATTTCTATAAAAAATGGAATTTCTACGAAATTTTCTATAAAATAATAGAATATTGACGAAATTTTTTATCAAAATAGAATTTCGACAAAATTTTCTATAAAAATGGAATTTCGAAAAAATTTTCTATAAAAATAGAATTTCGACGAAATTTTCTACAAAAATAGATTTTCGACGACATTTTGCTGAGGAAAATTTTGAATTAATGAACAGAATATTTTTCAGTTATTTATTAAACATTGCATAGAATATAATTTCCCAAAAATGTTTTCGCTTTAATATAGACTTTAATTCCCAGAAGAAGTTTAGTAAACTCAACCGAAATTTCAAAAATACAATTTTCAATACATATCGAAGTTAATGACTTTGATTTCAACCAATAATAATGACTTCATAGTCATTAACAAAAAAAGAACAGTAGATGGAATAAAGAAGCATTTTAATCCCTTCTACCAATTCCATTTATTGAAGTCGATGGTCGATGACATGCCACACACTAATGACATTAATTTTCTGGAATGATGACTTCATCCAAAAATATAAAGCATATATGTGATACATACATATGTGATTTGTTAAATGAAAACATGAAAATGTTCATAAGTTTCCGCAAAATATGTACATATATACATATACATAAGGACATTAACACCACAGTAACGAACTCTGCAATTGAACACATATAAAAAATAAACGCTATTAAGTAGAGTAATTAATTGCAGAGGATCCATTGAGATATAGACAGAGGGGATACCAAAAATAATGGAAATTACACCCATTTATGGCACGTGATGCGTGAAGTTACAGATGAGTGTTATAACAGTTATGATAGATTCAATGCTGTCTTAAATTCAAACCCTTTGAGATAGAAAGGAGTCAGAAGCGTTACAAGAGCCACAAGAAATAAATCAAATGAAATAAAAATAATGTAATTTTTGTGATGTTGCAAAATGTTGTGTAAAAACAAAATGGTTAATTTTCTTTTATCATAAAATTTAAAATCCAGCAATTAAATTTCTCCCCTATTTTCAGGGTATTTAATAACACAACATTTAATTGTCTTATACTGATCTGAATGGGGAGGCAGGTTCTTAAAGTCTTAACAAAGACAGTTTTAGCAAAATACGTTGGCAATAAGCTATAATAAGCTTGGGGCTACTCGCTCTTTCCCTCTCCACGAGGACACCTTGTTGTTGTTATGGTTTTACCATAAGGACGACTTTCTACTACTGTTCCTGTTGTTGTTATAATTACATACATACTCGTATGTATGCATGTACATTCATATGCATTTGGAATACTTTCATTGTCGTTGTCCTCTAAGAGGAGTACACGACACTAAAGTTTAATGTTAAGGTTAATTTAGCTGAAGAAGATAATTGCTGGTAATAAAAGTAAAATGTCCTTACACGAGGAGCACACGCATACTCGCATACACACACATAGGTATACACTAGCAGGTTATAGCAATTGGAGTAGAGAATTGTGTTGGATAGTTTCTCTCCTAGCGCTTAGAGAAACATATTGCGTTTGGCTTAAGGATATAACCTTATCCTTAAAAGGGGGAATTTGTCCCGGAAGGATATGACCACTACGTTGTCAATTCGAGGAAAAGTCACGTTGAAGTTCGGCCATGAAGTAAAGCAAACGTTGGAGAATAATTGAAAATAATAATAGAGTTATCCGAAAGTTTCCGAAGAGTATGTTTCAGGGCGAGGGAGATTATTTTCTGACATGAATCGTTAAAAGAAATCGATTTCAATTTAATGGCTATGGCTATGGCAACATGAACAAAGTTCAACTCGTGGAAAACAGAGTTTGGTCAATAAAATTTTAATTTGGGAAATGTTTAACTTTGTTGCGAACAAAGTTAAATATCAAATAAACAATGTTGTATATTTTACAACTGTTTCTTCGCAAAAAGTATAAAATCCCTTGAAAAGAAAAGCATAACTTTTATTGAAGAAAGGTTTCGTTAAAAAACAGAAACATACTTAAGTAAATCTAAAAATTTTTTAGGTTTGACTTCCGTTATGAGAACAGGAATTCCGCCTGTATTCATTATTATAATTAGCCCAAAAGATTTTTAAAGAATTGCTTTATTTCACACAGAAAAAAATGTCTTAAAATTAAAGATTGGCGCCAAAGAAATCCCTAATCTAGGGACGTATTTGGCGCCATTTTTTATGTAATTTTTTTTCTGTGCAGAGCTTCCCTACCCTTTCAAACATACGGCTCTCTCAAAAACAAAATTAAATCATATTTCGTTTTTTAATTAACTAATAAAATATACATAATTTTGTTAAAATTTTAGTTTTTCTTGAAAATGTCCCCGAAAGAGCATTTTTTTTAGCAAATTTTTGTTCAAACGATTTTTCATTGAAATTGCATTTCTCTAAAAATTTAATTTTTCTAAAAAAATTCTTTGCAGTTAAATTTTCCTAGAAAATTTAAAATTCTTCAAATTGCACTTTTTTTAGAATATTTCTTCAAATTTGCTTTTTTAAGCAATTTCCCTATAATTTATGTTTGTCTAAAAAATTTTGAAATCAAATTTTCTGAGATAATTTTTTTAAATCCATCGAAATTGCATTCTCAGTTCATCGTTATAAAATTTTTCTAGAAAAATTCTTCAAATCGATTTTTTTTCAAATTTTCTTTTTAAGCAATTTCTCTAAAATTTATGTTTTTCTACAAAATGTTGAAATAAAATTTTTTTGGAAATAAAATCTTTTTGTAAAATCCATTGCAATTGCATTTCTCTAATGGTGAATTCTTTTCTGCAAAAAAGTGCAACACTTGTATTGCCCTTTTTCCGAAAACAGCACTATTATATCGCTTTTTTGAAATTTTATTTGTGCTAAATTCGAGTAACTTAATTACAAAATTTCAAAAAAGTATCACAAAAGTCCCGCTTTCGGAAAAACGGCAATGAACATGTTGCACTTTTTTGCAGAAAAGAATTCGCCATAAAATTAATTTTTGTAAAATTGCATTTCTCTAAAATACATTTTTGAAAAACTACATTTCTCCACAAAATTCTTTGAAATTAAATCGTTTCTAGAAAATTTTGTTGAAATTTCAAAGGTTGATGAGCAGATTAAGAGTTTCGATGAGTTCCTTAAAGGACGATGACTCCTGAACTGTGGCCGGATTAAAGACCGACGAGGAAATTTTATGGAAAAATTCGAAGAAATTTTAAGATAAATACAATTTTAACGGAATTTTCTAGAAAAATTTAAATTTGAAGAAATATTCCTAAATTAGCAATTTTAACTAAACTTTCCTAATAAACTGAATTTTGATATTATTATCTAGCAAAAAAAACGAACGTTTCAATAAAAAATTATTTTAAAAAAATGTAAGCCATTTTTTATAAAAAAATTAATTTTGGCGAAAATTTTTTTTAAAAAAAATTTTTGACGAAATTTTCTTTAAAAAAACCTATTTCTATTTGATTTTTCTGAAATTTTCTGTTGAAATTGATTTTTTTTAGAAAATTTTTTATTCTAAAAAATTTCGTTGAAATTACATTTTTATAGAAAATTTCACCATTATAAAATTTTTTTACAAAAATTCATTTAAATAATATTTTTCAACATTTCGTTGAAATTTGAATTTTTTTGAAAAAACAACAAAAAAAAATTTATTTAAATAATATTTTCAACATTTCGTTGAAATTTGAAATTTTTTTGAAAACTCGTCGAATTTGAATTTCTCCAAAATATAAGCAATTTCAACGAAATTTTACAGAAAATTTTAACTTTGATATATATTTTTCTAGAAAAAAGGAAGTTCCAATAAAATGTATTTTCAAATTTTTATTGAAAAATTAAATTTTGACGAAATTTTCTAAAAAAAAAACATTTTTTAAAACTACTGATTTTAAAGAAATTTTCTTTAAAAAATAGTTCTGTATTAGATTTAGCTGAAATTAATTTTTTCTAGAAAATTTCATTGAAACTGCATTTCCCTTAAAACTGTGTTTTTCTACAAAATTTCGTTGAAATAAAATTTTCTAGAAAATTGAATAAAAATTGCAATTTTATAGAAAATTTCACCAAATAAAATTTGTATACAAAATATGTTGAAATAGATTTTTTTGGAAAATTCCTTCAATTTTGCTTTTTTGGGAAATTCCCTATGATTTATATTTTTCTAAAAAATGTTGAAATTAAACTGTTCAACAAAATTTCGTTGTAATTGCATTTTTTTTTAAATTCGTCGAAATTGAATTTCTCTAAACAAAATTTTTTTAAATGCATTTCGCTACAAAATTTCTTGAAATTATTTTTTTTTCTACAAAATTTTGTTGAAATTTCAAAGGTCGATTAGAGGATTAAGTTTTATAGATCGATGATTTGTTTAAAGGACGATGACTCCTGATTAGTAGCCATTGCCCGGATTATGAAGGAAATTTCAATTCGAATAAATTTTAAAAATAAATGCAATTTTTTGGAAATAAGCAATTTCAACGAAATTTTCCAGAAAAATTTTACTTTTTTTTCCAGAAAAAAACGAAAGTTTCAATAAAATGTAAAGGGTGGTTAAATTGTAAGGGCCGATGTTGAATGTGAACCACACCTTGACGTCAAGTTTTTTTCTGCATTTCATTTGACATTTCTCAATTGCAGACTAACTCTATTTGAAGTATGGAAAGACACACAATCGAGCAACGCGTTAAAGTTTTTTTTCGTGCACTTCGTGATGTTTTTTGATCAGCATAATCGACCAAATGAGTCCACAATCGGGTGAATTGTGCGCAAATGTCAGCAAACCGGGTCTGTAGGAGATGTGAAAACACCTGTGCATGCTCGCCCAGTTCGTTTGGTGCGGCTTATGGGCTGGCGACGTCATCGGGCCATACTTCTTCGAAATGAGGCCGGTCAGACAGTTACTGTGAATGGTGTTCGCTATCGTGAGATGATAACGAACTTTTTATGGCCCGAATTAAAAGATATGGATGTGGACAATATGTGGTTTCAACAGAACGGTGCCACTTGCCACACAGCTAACGAAACAATGGCTCTTTTGCGCAACAAATTCAATGGCCGTGTAATCTCACTTCGTGGCGATTCTTTCTTTGGGTTTATTTGAAAGAAAAGGTGTACGTCGATAAGCCAGCCAAATTTGGACCATCGGATGGAGGTGTGCCGCCGAGGTCGTGGCGGCCTTTTGACCGATATTTTGTTCCATACATAATTGAACCATACCAATATTATCATAATAAAAAGAAGTGACAATAATTTCCTAAATAATTTGTGTTTTATTCAAGCCCAACACCGGCCCTTAAAATTTAACCACCCTTTAATTTTCTAGAAAAACAAAAGTTAAAAAAAAAATATAATAAATAAATTTACAAAAATTCAATTTTTACACAATTTTCTATAAAAATGCAATTATGACGAAATTAATACGAATAAATTTTTACAAAAAAAAAAAATAAAATTACCAATTTTGTTAAAATTTTCTGTAAAAACTCGATTTCTATTAGATTTTGCTGAAATTTTCTATAAAAATTCAACTTCCACTAATTTTGCAATATTTATGCATATTTATGCAATTTTGATGAAAGTTGCGAGAAAATATTAATTTGGGGAAGATTTTCTAGTAAAATATAATTTTACTCAATTTTGATTGGCATATGTAATTATAAAAATGCTAATGGATACAATTTTTTACAAAATCGAAATTTTCAAAAAATCATAGCCCAGCTAAATAAGAGCCAAAGTAATCAAATTAAATAGCTTATCTGAAGGAAAAATCCAAGGGAAAAAAAGCAGATTCAACCAAGAAAATTTTGTTAAAATTTCGCAAGACCTTCTTAAGTTATTTTTAAACATTTTCAAAAGTCAAACTCCCCATACAAATTACCAATTATTTTTTATATATAACATTCACATACAATTTTATTACGGCTTTTAAATGTATTCAACGCTACCAAAAAGAACTACGAATTTCGAAAAGGCTTTTCTTGTCACCAGTTTATCTTCCATGAGCTATCCTTGCAATCTGGATCACTTTTGATCTCTTTTCGCCCAATGTACCGTATTTAACCTATTTTACCCATAAACACTCAACTACTAGATGTTCCTTCCCTCTCGTAAGCAAATTTCTCGAGTTACGAACGATTAAATTTTTGACATTAGTAGTTAAGAGAAGAAAGAGTACAAATTTGTGTTTACTTTTTATTTATATTTTTGGCACTTTTCCTCAAACATTTCACTTTACAATAACAATTGGAGCAAACACAATAGATTTTTTAAATAAAATTGCAAAAAAAAACATCTTTAAATCTCGAGAGCTAACAAGAGAATGCCAAAATAACTCGAAGAGTGCAAAACAAATGTCAAAAATGTAATCGTTCGTAACTGTCACTTTTTACAGAGTCGGACGGACCATCTAGTACTTCTTTGTTTATGATTTTACCCATTGTACCACAGTTAAACACCTTTTGGAGAAATTAACAAAGTGGGTGCTTTCTCCCACCTAAATGGGTATGCGAGGCGCATCAAAATCATGTACATCATAAACATTAAGAGATGTGAGATAGGTAGAGAGAGAGACTAGTGCCCTTAGTACATAATACAAACAAAATATGCACGTGATATATGTATTTTATTAACATAAAAACAATCATCACAACCAAAACCAGCATTGAACGACGACATAGTTATCGTCATTATCATCACCATCACTCACCATCTCTATAGCCATCATCATGAGCCTTCCGTCTGGCCATACGTCGCCCCTCCAAAACAAAATAGAAAAAGTAACCAACAAAGAGAAGCTGGGCTGAGTGTGTGTCGTGTTTTCATTGTTGTTTTGTCGCTTTTATTGAAGCAACAAATGTTACGTGATGTTTATCGTTTATCGCTGTAAAGAAAGTGATAACTGGAATTGTGTGTAAAAGTTACAACAAACACAAACACTCAACCCAATGTGCGTTCGTGCGTCTTGTGCGTACATATATAAAAAAGAACACCCTCACCCACATGTCCAGAAATCTAAGGGGAGTGCTTTTACTTCATCTGATAATTCGGATAATGTTGTTAATGCTGTGCTCAGCACACAATATAACGTTTTGTTAGTTACACTTATCGAAGAGAGTTCGTAAGGAGCAAGAGCGAGAGAGAGTGAGAGTGAGAGTGGAACAGGAAAGAAAAAGTTAATGGGCAAATTAAATAAATTAGCAACACTCACGCACTGTGGCCACAAACAAACAAGAACACACACACAATTAAACACAATCATTCTTATCCAGCTCACCCCACTCCAACCCTCAATTTTGCAGCTCTCACCTTACCACTCTCTCACAATACCCGCATCCTTGTTGTTCCCATCACCAGTTATGCCGCATGGGAAAACAAATACCACGAATTAGATTTAATACGTCAAGAGCCGTTGTGTACGGGAAGGTATACAGCTTGTCTGCATTTGACTTTTCTAGCAGCAACCATCAACCCCTCACACTCTCTAACCCCCTGTTGAACGACGTTGCTGTTTCTCCCGCTTTTTTATTTTTGGCCACCGCTAGACGAGTATGTGGTCCTGGGAGTGTGTTAAAAGTTAATTTTTGAGGTTAGGGTGAGTTGATGTACTACGAGTGTCTGTTTGTATACTCGTTTATTGTCAGAGAGGCTAGCAATGTTGTTATTTCCCTTCTGTTGTAGAGTTGTTGTGGCCGTGCTAAACCCCAAAACAAGTACTTATACATATACATACATTACTGTATTCGAGACCTCCACCACTATTTCAGTTTTAGGTGAGGAGAGAATTTGGGAGAACTGAATTTTATGGTTTAAAAATACCGGCAGAGCGTGAAATTGAAACGGCCAACTTAAATTAAAAGTAATAAAAAGGACGCATTTAAACCAATTTCCTGTTCGTTTAAATTATCAACCACTTCTAATGGGGGAGAGGAAACTTATAACAACAGGGACTGTTACATATCACAGCTACAAATAATATCACCCTCTATCGAAAATAGTAAATGGGAATTTTAGTAAAGTGTACCCTTAGGTGGTAAAACGGCTATAATTTGTACAGTCATTATAAACCACTTCCATACGAAAAGGTGTTAAGTCGAAGCGGAAAAGTGAAAAATATTACAGAAAATGGAAATAAAGCGTTAATTAAAAAAATTGTTAAATAAAATGGGTTTCTATCATGGAGTTAATGTAACAAGTAGGTAAAATTCAGTCAAGTAAGCAGACTGAAGTATACCCTTAAAAACATTCAGAAAACAAGTAAGAAAGTTTCAGTCGGGTAAACCGACTAAGGTATACCCTCACTTTGTGAGTAATGTAATATATAACATTACACCAATAAATCTGTCAATTTGTGTGGGAGGTACCAGAAGGGGTTTTCCAAAAACACGTATTTTTCGGTAAATACATTGCATTGTGCTGAACTATAAGCGTTTATGTGCACTGGTATATTAAAGTTACGAGCTATGTAATTTTGGTATGATTTGGTCATTTTGTGTGGGAGGTACAAAAAGGGGCGGGGTGATAACGCCCACTTTTTACAGGACTATAGGCACTATAACAGCATTACACTGTACAAAATTTCAAGTATTTGTATGCACTGGTATTAAAGTTACAAGCCGTTTACTTTTGGTACGAAATGGTCCATTTGTGTGGGAGGTACCAAAAGGGGCTGTACAATAATGCCCATTTTTTACCGGACTATAGGCGCTACAAAAACATTATACTGTAGAAAATTTCAAGCATTTTTATGCACTTGTGTTAAAGTTATAAGCAGTTAAATTTTGATGCAAAATGGTCCATTTGTGTGGGAGGTACCAAAAGGGGCATGCCAACTTCACCCATTTTTCTCGAGTTAATAGCGACTAATATACTAATATTATGTGCAGAATTTCAAAAGATTCGAGTAAGTAGTATAGAAGTTATTAAAGAATCAATATTTCACTAAATTTTAACCCTTTGTGTGGGAGGTACCAGAAGGAGTAGACCAATATGGCCCATCTTCGAACTCATCCGGAGATAGATCAAAATATTACCACATACCAAATTTGAAGTCAATCGGTTACTCCTTTCGAGAGTTATCGTGCGCACCAGCCAGCAGACACACAGACAGACAGACGGACGGACATTGCTCATTCGACTTAAAATGACCCAAAACGGATTTCCTCCGAACATACTTAGGGTCTTAGATCACTCCTTCGATGTGTTACACTTTTTCCGTAGCAAATGATATATACCCTCGTCACACTAAAGTGAGGGTATAAATATAAGACGCAATTTGGAAAAATGTACCATTTGGGTACCAGAACAACTAAAGCAAGTAAAAACACAGCCAAGTTCGGACAGGCCGAATCTTATATACCTTTAATCAAAAATTGGAAATTATATAATATATTCTAATAAACAGTTCCATATTAAAAGTTGAGGCAACAGTCCCACATTGGATTTGGACAAAATAATATTGTTGAAGATTATCTTTTAAGGAAATATAAAAAAACCTGACTATTTTTCGTGAAAATACTCGTATATCTAAACAAAATTAAAAACAATATGCTAAATTTCAGCCCAATCGATGGAAATATGCAGCTTCTACAGCTACACGAACTCATGTCGGGAGGGCTATAACAAAACGTAAACTATTGAGGATCCTTATGATACCAATGGATGTTGTCAAATTAATCACAAATTTTCAAATTGCCGGTGGAAATTTAAAAGTAATCGTGTGAATTAAATCGTTTTTATTAAACTCAGATTACACTATGCAACAAAAAATGGTTTTGTGACCCAGGCTTAAAAACTTTTTTTGTGAAGATTGAGGCATACTATACTATGAAACCAAAACAAACTATTTTTTATAGTTGTCTTCTTTAAAAAAAAATGCTTCTTTAAAATTAAAATTTTCATGGAATGTACCTTTAGTAATAACTTTTTTTTTTGAAAAAAAAACTACTGAAAACGCATTGGATGGTCAGTTGGCTTCAACTCCTGAACCAATTGGACTTTGTATGGCGTCATACCAAGGTCTTTATGCAAAATTCGTCTCAATGATGTCTCCGAAATGTTCAAGGATGCCAGTTTCTTTCACTTTTTTCACAAGATAACGAACATACGGAGCTGACGGTGCTTCTCTTCTTCCAAAATCCGTACGCAATTTTCGCACACATTCTGCAACATTACCATGATTTTCAAAGTAATGTCGCAATATTCGCTATATACACATATTCGTTCAGCGGAAGGATAAAACTAATTATCTGTCAAATCAGACATGAGCTAAGTGTTACCATTCACGAAATAAGCACTAGTTGAAAAAAAAACGTTAGATTGCGGACCATTTATTTGCACGCTGCTGTAGTAAATTGTCCCAAACATATGTATTCTGCTTGAAACATATACATATATGTTTAGGGTGCACTATAAATATTACATTTGGGACAAAACATTTTATTATTTGGAAGGAAGTTGTTCTAAGCATAGCTTTGTTTCCATCATAATATATTTTTTTTCGGACTACGCCATTTTCGATTGTAATTCGAAAAAAATCAATTCAATTTCGAATAAGATCAATTGAAATTCTAAGATTCTATTTGAAATTCAAAAAGGTCAATTGTAATTCGAAGATTCCTTTTGATATTCGAATCACATCAATTCAAATTCGAATAACTTCAATTGAAATTCGAAACTAGTCATTTGAAATTCGAAACACATCAATTGAAATTCGAAACACGTCAATTGAAATTCGAATTTTTCCATTTGAAATTCGAAAAAAAAGTCGTAATACAGGGGTTTCCAATAAGACTGATATGATTTCTTTGAAAAAAAAACACACTTATTGTTAAGGAAATTCAAAAGTTTTTTATTTAATGTGAAGTACAATCGATACAAATAAGTTCTAAATAAAACGTCATTCAAATGGCCTCCACGACTTCTTCTGCAGGAACGAATTCGATGAACCCAATTTTCGAGCACTTTTCGGACTAAATCAAGTCGTATGTCATGAATGGCACATTCAATATTGACTTGTAAAGCTTGAAGAGAGTCTGGTTTATTTCGAAAGACCAATTACTTCAAATAACCCCACAAGAAATAGTCTAATGGTGTTAAATCACAACTTCTTGGAGGCCATTCAATATCACAATTTCTTGAAATAATCGAATCCCCAAACTTTTCTCGCAACAATTCCATTGTTTCATTTGCTGTGTGGCACGTAGCCACAATCGGTCAATGGCAAAAAGATAGCTCTTAACGAGAGCTATAATATTGCTCATGGGTGTCAAGGTTGTAGGTCGACCGAAAAGTGTTTTTTCGGATTTTTAAAAAAAAAATTACTTACCATCGTTTTCAAATGTGAACGGAAGGTTTACTTTTGCTCTAGCTCCTTAACGGTACGTCGGATCGGGAATCTGTCAATGGCAAAAAGATAGCTCTTAATGAGAGCTCAAATATTGCTCATGAGTGTCAAGGTCGCAGGTCGACTGGATTTTAACAAAAAATTGACCTAGCGCATGAAAAGTTGCAATGGAGAACGATTATTTTGATAATAAAACTGAATAATTTTTAAACGTTGTTCTTGCGTATATCTCTCCGTGATGAAATTGTAAACACTACTGAATACAATGAAAAACCAATGACAGATCATGACATATTACAAATGGCCAAAACGTCACTTCAAAATCATATCATTCCTATTGGAAAACCCGTTATATACATAGTTATATCAAAAGTTTTGAAAAATTTCGAATGTGAAGACTACTGCTTAACTCCTGAGAATCAAATACCCCCGTTCTATATTCCGAATTTCGCTTAAATCGGAAGTTTCCGCTCGGAATCGAGTTTTTTAATTATTTTCTTCGGATCCGTATATGTTTAGAATGTATGAAATATGTTCAAATGGGAAAATAACGCCAATCTGAGTTTACAAAGAATCTTCAAAAGACCTCAAACTGAAATTATGGAAAATTTTATGAATTAGAAATTCGATTTCAATCCGCTTTCGGAATGCAAAACAGGGGTGATAATTTTGTATATATAATCCTATGGATTTAACTTCTTACGATTGAATTCTCCGTAGAGTATATATCATCATCTGAAATCAAAAATAACGTAACATCAAAAAAATCAAAATGAATTTCATGATTGATTATTGTGTATTAGACTAAACTACACATTACTACCAAATTTGAGAGTTCAATATCTAAAATTGATCATTTTATGAGTGAAATTCAAAATGAGGTAACAACAAACAAGCTCATTAAAAATGCAGAAAGATTCATAAAATTTGTTTTTTTTTATATTCAGAATGAACGCCACCACTAATTGCACAAGATTTGTCATTTGATTTCGCCTTTATAGTCGGGAAATACAGAAATCTGGTCAAAAGCTTAAAACTACTTAACTTTGTTTTTTGCTTCTCCTGAAAAATCATGAGAATGTGGGTTATATCATTTTGGATTTCTGGCAGGATATGTACAGGGTTGCCCATATTCGACGGACTCGTTGGGCCCATTCCAATCGACGAGGCTTGTCCGCAGGCAACAATCTTTGCGTCAATTGAATTTTGTACGGGAACAAATGCAAATCAACGCGAATAATCCGTTGTAAAGTGGACCGAGCCATGCCCAACTGCTGAGAACGGCGTTTTTGGGATGTTCTTGGGGACCTCTCAACACTGGCTCGTAAGGCAGCGATATTCTCGGCCTATCGAATTTAATGTTGAATTTAATGTCAGTTGCCACCTGGGAGGGCAAACCCCTTTTGAAATGGAACATGTACATTTCATATATTGAAAACAGGAAATAGGACCAGTGCCTATGTACCAGGTACCGGTCACTGAACTAGTGCCGTGACAATTAATTTTTGTAGCGAATTC
This sequence comes from Eudasyphora cyanicolor, assembly GCA_963930755.1. NCBI lineage: Eukaryota > Metazoa > Arthropoda > Insecta > Diptera > Muscidae > Eudasyphora > Eudasyphora cyanicolor. The sequence continues at coordinate 250,060,193 of OZ005735.1, forward strand.
AACAATTACGCAAAATAAAGATTTATACATTCAACCCACTTTCTGAAATTAAAAAAAAGTCATTTTAAATTCAAAATAACGTCATTTCGAGCGTTGGCACTGTACTTTGATATCGACACCTCCATTCTAAACTATGCTAAGTGCAAAAAGGTAGTTTTTCAGGAGAGGCGATCAAAGTTTGATGTTTTTTTTTTAAATTTGCGTGGAATTCACTGTTTAATGAATCGAATGACCTGTAATGTTTTGTGAATAACTTTTGATTGGGTTGAAGGATAAACACCAAATTTTTGACTGAATATAATTAGGAATATTTAGAAATTACAAATGCAATCTCCCTAGAAACATGCTTAGTCGACTTAGCATATTTTAGAATGGAGGTATCGATATGGACAATTTCACATTTGTCTCATAATACTGATTTATACTTATGTATGCTGTTTTAAAATGTCTCTGCTTTTAAAATCTTATTTTTGTTCTCCGGAATTTGTTCTATTAAAGTCTCTATTTGTACGATATTTTCTACAACCTTAAACTATTGATCTAGAAATACTATTCTTCAAGGACGTAGTAGTAGTTCTTCCCCCTCCTACAATTTTCCTTTTATGGTACATAATATTTGTCTTCCTTTCATTGTATTGCTTGTCTTCTTTGTTTTCCATTTTGGTTCGTAATGTTTGTTTTTATTGATTTAATGGGCCGCAAAAATCATCTGTTGCCAGTCAAAAGCCAACATCTATGTATACATCCATCGATTCGGCCAGTCAAGCAAACAAAATGGTCGATCGAACGACCACCAACCAAACAACCATCCGACCCACCAAACCACCCACAGTTTGTTCTATTGGCAATTGGCAGTTAAATGAACGAACATTGGGATTAACGCCCAATTTCTTTTAACAATTATAAGTACTGACTAACTACAAGGCGTAACAAATGTTGGCCATAAATAAGGCATTCACTTTTGGTTAAACAAATGGACCAACAACACACACACAATGATGCGTGACCTATCAGCAATGAGCAAATGATTTATTGCGAAATTTTATTAAACAATTCTTATGGAATGAGAGTAAAATGTGGTTAGGCGGAGAGGGTTGTATGGTTTAGAATTGTTGCAGGAAAAGGTTTCATCATGGGCCACATTTTTGCACAATTTCAATGTACTTGAACCTTTTACATAGTATATTGATTGTACAGTAAACAATTTTGTACAATAGACATTCGTAATCTGTTAAACAAATATACATATACATACATATATTTATATATATATATTAAGGGTTTCTATGGTAAACAAATATTTGCAACTATTGATTTTCTTTCCCTAGGGGATGTAACATTTAATGTGCGTTTGTGTTTTGATTATCAATAAATAACGTGTTAGGAGAACTATTGAGATTATTCCGTAATTTATAATTGACACAAATCAAATAGTTTACTTAGGATTTTATTTGCTGTAGATGACAACAACAACATGAGTTTCAAACTATTAATTGAATTTCAAAGCAAAAAATCAGTACTTACACTTATTATTGCTTTAATAATATAAAATGGAAAAAATTTAATTTGAAGTGAAAAAGGCATAAGGTGAAATTGATAATAAATTGGAGGACATTTAAGAGATATAATTATAAATTCGAAAATTCAAGTTTCGTGTTGAGAACGAATTTGAAATTGAAATAATTCCGTTTCAAGCGGTAGAGTTAAAATCTCAATAAAATAATTTTTTCATTATATTTCGATTTAATTAAATTATACTTCGTTTCATTCTACATCATTTTTAACTGTTTAAAAAGTAATTAAAAAATTCCAATTAAAATTTTACAAATTTCAATAGAATTTAAAAATATTTTAAATTCACAATAGGTCAAAGAAAATTTAAAAGTTCTATATGAAATTCAATTTCTATAACAAAATAAAAATATGTCAATTCAAATTCATAAATGAATGCATTCAATTGAAATTCAAAAAATCATATTTCAAAACCAAAAATCTACACATTTTTCAACTGTAATCTGAAAGATATATAAAATTCAAAAGAAACCAATGAAAACTTACAAAAAAATCAGTTTAAAAATTAAAATCATTAATTTTTTGAAAATTCAATATTTTAAATTCAAAACTATTCAATTGATATTCAAAACAATGCATTTAAAATTCAACAAATTCCAATTAAAACTAACAAATTCCATTTGAAATTCAAAATAAATCAATTGAAACTCAATATATGTACGTCAAATTAAATCCATACATGAATAAAGTAAATTGGAATTCAAAATAAGTCAATTAAAATTTATAAAATTGTATTTCAAATTCAAAATATTCCATTTGGAACTCACAAGATGTACGCCATTTTCAACTGCTATTCGAAAAATATTAATTGAAGTTAAAATATTCCAATTGAAACTCCAAAAAAGCAGTTCGAATCCAAAAAAAAACCAGCAAAAATTCTATTTGAAATTCAGAATATGTTAATTGAAATAAGCGACATGGGTCAGAATTTTTTAATATTAAACAATGAATTTTATTTTTGCCTAAAAAGTTATTAAAAGGTTAGAGAATGGTAAAATAAAATAATGCTATCATTTATTTTTGAAAAAAATTACCAAATTTTATGGGGATTTTAAAAATATTGAAAAAATTACTTTCTTGTTTTACGAAATATTTTATAGCTCTTGAATCGTTGAACCGATTGTTGTAAAGTTTACATCGATTGAAAGGGAACGTAACGAGCCTTCTTTGGGATAAGTTTTGTACAATTTTTCTTTCGATTTTAATTTATTGCTACCCCTTTGATTTGTCAAATTCGCACAAATATGCACCAGACTCTCACAAATCCGAAAATAGTAATTGTATTTTTGCGAAAACAATATTGGTTATAACGGGTTTTCCAATAGGGATGATATGATTTTGAAGTGACGTTTCGGTCATTTGTAATATGTCATGATCTGTCATTTGTTTTTCATTGTATTCAGTAGTGTTTACAATTTCATCATGGAGAGATATATGAAAGAACAACGTTTATAAATTATTTAGTTTTATTATAAAAATTATGGTTCTCCAACTGCAACTAATCGTGCGCTAAGTCAATTTTTTTAAATAAAAAAACCCTTTCCAGTCGACCTACATCCTTGACACCCATGGGCAATATTTTAGCTCTAGTTAAGAGCTATCTTTTTGCCATTGACCGATCCCCGATCCGACGTACCGTTTAGGAGCTAGAGCAAAAATAAACTTTCCGTACGCATTTGAAAATGATGCTGTCCATTTTTTTAAATCCAAAAAAAAACACTTTCCAGTCGACCTACGACCTTAACACACATGAGCAATATTTTAACTCTCGTTAAGAGCTATATTGTTGCCATTGACTGATTGCGGCTACGTGCCACACAGCAAATGAAACAATTGAATTGTTGCGATAAATGTTTGGAGATTCGATTATTTCAAGAAATTGTGATATTGAATGGCCTCCAAGAAGTTGTGATTTAACACCATTAGACTATTTCTTGTGGGGTCATTTGAAGTCATTGATCTTTCGAAATAAACCTGACTCTCTTCAAGCTTTACAAGTCAATATTGAACGTGCCAATCATGACATACGACTTGATTTAGTGAGTGCTCGAATATTGGGTTCATCCAAATCGTTCCTGCAGAAGAAGTCGTGAAGGCCTTTTGAATGACGGTTTATTTAGAACTTAATTATATCGATTGTACTTCACATAAAATATAAACTTTGGAATTTCCTTAACAATAAGTGTGTTTTTTTTCAAAGAAATCATATCAGTCTTATTGGAAACCCCTATATAAAACTCTTAAATATAAATTTTATTGATTTTCAACAGTTACAATTTATATACGCAATATTTGCGTCCCCAACCAATACTAAGGAAGTTCTGGAAATTTTAGATATTTTTCCTCTGCTTTGCTCAAAGTTTGCAAATCTCTTTACAGTTTTAAATATTAAATAATTTCAGATTAATGCTGTAACCATTAATTGCCAACTGCATTATTGCAATATAGCACATACAATATATATGTATGCAAAATTATGAAAACCCCCTTCTTCTTCTTACACAACACGATATGCGGTGCGGTAGCATAAATTCAATATTGCGGAATTGTTTCATTATAAAATACCGTAAGCGGCAATAAATTAACCAACAATAATTGATTTATATAAAAAAAAAAATTAATATAATTTGTCGTTACAATTGATAAATAATTGTACACACACATACATACACACGAAAATTCCTGGGCACCACCCATGGCGAAACATTTGCTTCAATTTATCTTTAAAATGTAATTTAGTAAAAAGAATGGGAATATGTGTATATACCGAGGCAATAAAACCAATACAACAAGTCAAAAATGATAAATGGGTAATTAATAAAATTAACACATGTGTTGAATGTTCGAACATGTGTGTGGGCACACATGCAGAAATAATTGTGGTTAATATTGAATGGGATCAGAAAATGTAATAACCGATGTAAGTTTCTTTCCTGAAAATTGTCTAGATAATAAATAAAAATTAAGAAATCAAAATGTCAGTTTGGCTGAGAATAAATATGCGAAAAAAAGAAAATAAACATTAATTGATTTATTAGTTTAAATATTTGTTGATTTGGAGATAATGCAATTTAGCCTTTATTCTTGAGGAATATTTGAATGAAAGAATAATAATTTAAATCAAAAATATACATTGAAATAATTTTTATTTAGATTAGTTTTTATTACACTGTAGAACACAAAAAAAATCTAACAATCGTCTGTCAACGGATTCTGATATAGGGGATAAAAAAATATACGTGTATCGGTTGAAACTTTGCATATGGTGCCAAATTTAGAGGGAATTAATATTTCCCCATTTTAAACATTCTTACGATGTATCGGCATATGAAACCGTCTGATCCTTACATTTTAGGTATACGATGTGTTCAGCAACATTACTTAGAACACTTACGAGAAACATTTTAACCCTTAAGCTCTTCAATCTAGTGGTCTTTTTCGTCCCTTTTGTGGAAAAGGGTAGAAATCGCCCCTAAAACAGGTGTTTAACGGGTCAAAACGTTTTACAAGAATATTTGCCATAAAATTCTACTATAAGTCTCTGAATACACCAAAACTCAACCTAAATGACAGAAATAAGTCAAAACTTATCAAAAATGTTGCTCGTACTGTTCTAAGTAATGTTGTTGAAGACATCCCAAAACTAAAATGTAAGGATCATGCTATGCCGACTCATCATAAGAATGTGCAAAAGGGGACATATTGATCCCCCTCTGAAAGACCCTCATACGTAAACTTTCAAAACGCCAATACACGTATATTCTTTTTTTACCCCCCTGCTCTATCAGCCTCCGTTGTCAGAAACTTGTTATTTTCGAAAAAGTTTAATTTTGTTAAACAGTGTTATATAATTTTTTATTATTTTGCACTATCTATATATTTTAGACCACTATTGCAATGAATTTAGTCGGGCAAATAATGATCAATATTTGCGTACATTATGAACTATGTATGTCCGTCTGAGTAATTGAATGACTTCAAGTTTTAAATGTCATTCCAAAGACGACGTAAAATATTGGAAGATATTTGCACCCTTTAAGTCGAAATAATGTAGCTCCTCGAATTAAACTTAACTCAAATTTTCAAACTTCAGCATTCGGGAAAAGGGCGTTTTCCCCACTTTGTGTGGGAGTCAGTAAGGTGGGAACATTTTACTCAGCCTATAGTCATTGCAGAAGTTGTCAGAACTATATAATATTAAAACATTTGGTTGATTGTAATTATTTCGATAACTCGCTTAGTTATTGAGTTACCGGACGTTAAAGTTTGAAAAACAACGATTTTTTTATGTAAAATGGGTCAATATGAGAGAAAAAATTATAAAAAAAAATAAAATTAAATTTTTCGATAACGACCTTAGTTATCGAAATATCGAAAAAAATCGATAACATACTTAGTTATCAAAATTGAAGAAAATCTATTTTTTATTACTTTACAAAATCGGATAAACTTTTCGATAACTTTCGAGCTATCGAAGAGTCCAACGTCGGCTACGTGGACGACCTTCGACCGGGATTTAAGACTTTCTCCTCTGGGATATGTCCAAAGCCGACTACGTGGTTTCGATTTTGAGCCAATTTGAGCAAAAACGATTTTTCTTTCAAATTTAAAGTCCAATAACTCGATAACTAGGCGAGCTATCGAAAAATTTACGTTATTTTTTTCTGTTTTTGAGGTGCTCTATCCAAATATGTCAGATTGAGGGGCCTCGGATATGATAATCTCCCCATTTTATACCCTCACTTTAGTGATACGAGGGTATATATCATTTGCTACGGACCAAAAGTGTAACACATCGAAGGAGTGACCTAAGTATGTTCGGCGGATATCCGTTTTGGGTCATTTTAAGTAGAATGACAAATGGCCGCCCGTCCGTCTGTCTGTTGGTTGGTGCGCACGATAACTCTCGAAAGGAGTAACCGATTGATTTCAAATTTGGTATGTGGTAATATTTATTTCTATCTCCGGCTAAGTTCGAAGATGGGCCATATTGGTCCGCTCCTTCTTGTACCTCCCCCACAAAGAGTTAAAGTGTAGTGAAATATTGATTATTTCATAAGTTCTATACTACTTATTCGAATCTCCTGAAATTCCACACTTAAAATCTATTAGTTTATTTGTCGCTATCACCTCGAGAAATATGGGCGAAGTTGCCGCTCCCCTTTTGGTACCTGCCACACAAATGGAGCATTTTGCATCAAAATTAAACTGCTTATAACTTTAATACAAGTGCATAAAAATGCTTGAAATTTTGCACAGTATGTTTTTGTAGCGCTCTACTCCGGTAAAAAAAATCGTCATTATTGTACATCCCCGTTTGGTACCTACCACACAAATGGACCGTTTTACACCAAAAGTTAACGGCTTATAACTTTAACACCAGGGCATACCAAGACTTGAAATTTTGTACAGTGTAATGCTTTAATAGTGCCTACAGCCCTGTGAAAATTGGGCGTTATCACCGCGCCCCTTTTTGTACCTCCCACACAAAATGACCAAATCATATTAAAAATGAATTGCTCGTAACGTTTATATACCAGTGCGCATAAACGCTTATAGTTCGGAACAGAGCAATGTATTTAAAGAAACTACTGTTTACCGAAAACTAGGTGTATTTCTTAAAACCCTTCTGGTACCTACCACACAAATTGATAGATTAATTAGTGTAATGTTATATATTACATTTTGAAAATCTTTTTGAAAATCTAATTTCTGAATTTTAAATATCGAGGTTTGAATTTCAAACGGAAGTTCGGAATTTTAATTAATTCTGAATATTAAATGGATCAATCTGAATTTCAATTGTCGAATTCTGAATTTCAAATTGAAATTCTGAATTTTATTCGAGGAGTTCAGAATTACAAATGGAAACTCCGAATTTCAATTGACATTGAGATTCTGATTTTCAATTGACGAATTCTGAAAATAAATTGGAAAAACTGATTTTCAAGTAGAAAGATCTGAATTTCAAATGGAATTGCAGAATTTCAATTGATGTTTTTTGAATTACACTTGGAAATGGTGTAGAAGGAGTGGACCAATATCGCCCATCTTCGATCTTAGTTTGAGATAGGAAACAAGTTAGTTAGCGTTAAGTGCGGCCATGCCGTATCTCATATACCCTCCACCTTGGATTGCATTCAATTTTGATTACTGAAAAAATCTTTGAATTTTTTTTAAGTACATTATTAAAAACACGAACGCTGCAATTTTTAAGCCGCAAATTCTTTGGCCAAACTCTTCACCTGCAAAATGTGGTATTTATGGTTTAAAATAGCTTTTTTGAGAGCTACATCTACACGGAGACAACAACAAAATAAAATTTTATTTTTAAACATTTTATTGAGATGAATTCTTGCCAAAATAGAATATAAATTGCCAAGTTTCAGCAAAATTTCTAAGAAAATGAGGTGTCTACGGCTTAGATAAGTCTTTTTGGGAGCGACATCTGTAGGTGGACTATAACAAAATATGAACTGATTAAAAAAAATTTTTACTGCGATGAATTAATGTCTCAATTAAATATAAATTGCAAAGATTCAGTTAAATATGGTATTAGAAAATATGGTATTGGCTTAAATACGTAGAAACCCCAAGTGTTTATGATCCCGGAATCGACATCCCTAATCCTCACAGTAATAAATATCTAAATTGCAATGTTTTTGTTCAGAAAAATGCAATATTATTACAGCCATATTTGACGACCACAGTAAAGTTTTTTCGGCCGTCACAATAAATACCGGGAAATAAGAAGATCTGAAACCCCAGGAGATCATGATCTCGGAATTGATATCTCTTATACCCACGATAATAAATATTTAAAATGCAATATTTTTGTTGAATAAGATGCAATATTATCACAATCCTATTTGACGCCCACGGAAGTTTTTTTTACGGCCGTCACAATAAATACCAGAAGTTGAATAGTCCTCAAATCCCAAGTGTTTATGATCTCGGCATCGACATCCCTAATCCTCACAGTAATAAATATCTAAATTGCAATATTATCACATCCCTGTTTGCAGCCCACGATAAGACGCAAAAGCTATAAGTAATAATCATAAAAATAAAAAATTCTAGTCTAATACAACTTACGTTTTATCATACGTCGACAAATCATCATCCTGTCCCGTCTGTGAATCCGAAGGTGGTGTCACTGTCGAAGATTCCGGTTCGGCAATACTGGCTGTTGACACAGTCATCAGGCAGGTGTCCATATCCGAAGTGATATTAATTTTAATAACATCCGACGATGAACCAGTCACCGAAGGTGGTAAATACCATTTAGTTTGGGAGCCACTGCTGGCATAAAAATCCAAAGTACAAGGTTTCTTGCTAACTTGCCGATCCACCGAGTTGTAGGCAAAGGACGATGGGGGCGAAGTGTTGGAGCCGGCAACGTCATAGGTTAAAGAAGAATCCTCTAAAGAGGAATCGTATTCATTGACCGATTCACGCCCACTATCAAAAGCCGACGATGCTGCTGCGGAGGGTGCGGATGCAGCTCCTCCAGATGTGGGGTCCAGATGTTGGACATTGTAATGATGATGATGATTTGGCTGTTGCCGCTGTTCTTGTTGTTGTTGTGGTGGCAATGAAGAAGACGACAACAACGTCAAATTACTTTGGCCCTCAGCCAAAATGTTGGGAATGCACGATAAAGTGGCCGTCGTCGCCATCGTCATTGAGGACGTTAAAGAGGCTTTTGCTGATGCTTGTTCTTCTTCTGTGCCTTGGTTTTGTTGCTGCTGCTGTTGTTGTTGTAGAGACATTGCATTAGAGGAGCAGGAAGAAGAAGAAGAGCAACCGTATGATGCGTTGGCGCACAAAACATCTGACCAGGGCTGCTGCGTCGATTGCAGCACAGCTGCTGCAGTTGCTGTCGATGTTGAGGGGGCTGAGAAGGAGCCGAAGGTTGTTGCTGCAACTGCTGTTGTTGTTGGTGCAGTTTTTATGCTGCCGTCAGAATTCATTGTTGTTATACACTTTTTCACAGTTGTGTTTTTTTCGGGGGGGGGAGGACAAAATTCTTGCTATTTTTGGTTATGAAACTAGATGTATTTTTTTATGAGATTTTTCTAGTTAGTTTTTTCTTCCCGGTAAATTGGGTTTTGCTTATAATTCTAATTGGAAAATTGTTTATTTTGTCCGATTTGCACTTTAGCCTTTATGAATTTGGCAACTGCCAATTGACAATTCACACACACAGAGACAACACCGCCAGAACAGAGATGGCCCCATAAACTTTGACATTTTTATTGCACTTTTGTGTTGTACTCCTTTGCACTCTTGTTTCATTCAATGAAAATGTGTATTCTAATTTCTCACACAATTTGTAAATTGACTTTAACTTAGTTAATCCATTAATACATAATTGACAATATTCACTTTATATTTTCACATAAAATTCTTGCTAAATAAGCGTTTCTTGGGGCTTTTAACCGACAAAAAAATTCGCGCAAGCGGCCGCTATAATTCCGCGTCGTCACAGACCTCAAAAAACAAAAACACGACTAAACATAAAATTGTCCCGGTGAGTATAAAAAATCGAAATACACGCACACACACTCACCACCCCTACTAAATGAAATGCCTGTTATTTTGTTTCGTTTCTATACGTTCGCCGTTTACTGAAGCCTCTGCTAGAGATGAGAGCAATGAAACGATAACGATAACTGCAATTCCCCCAGTAAACAGGCAGAGAGAGAGAGCACAAATATCTCATCGTAGCAGAGAAAATGTGCGGCAATTATTTTGTTTTTACTGAGAAATGTAAACAAAAACTTTGACAATGTTCCATTTCAATTCATTTCGTTCCTCTTTGTACTTACTCAACGGATGAGGTTGTTGTTTTTGTTTACGTTCTCATTGAGAGATGCGTGTTGTTGTTTTCTGGTTGGATTTTACGATTTTAATAACTAGAAGAAGAGATAGCCGAAAAATGCACTCTGCCTAAAAGTATGCTACAAGTATGTATACAAATAATAAATGTTACAACATTTTTGAGTTCGTAACGGCTGTCGTTGGGTGGGGGTTAATGTAAAGGAATTTGAATTTGCAAACTGGGTTGTTTTGGGGGTTGAGTTGAGTGTTTGTTCGCTTGTTGAATTTTATGGTGTCATTAATGTAACAAATGGAACATTGTGTTATTTAATAACGAAACTTTGTAAACAATTGCAATATGTTGTAAATTTTTACACACAATAGGTGTGTTTTGACAAGCTAACATTTTGACTTATTTTATCCATGAAACACCGACTTTTAGGAGTAAAACTATTGTCTTGTCTTGTGTCTTGTGCCATACTTGGGTTTAATTTCACATTATTTAGTTTTAAATATGGCACATTTTTTTTAGTTTACCAAGTAAATGATTAATTCCACAACTGTTACTAAGTAAATTTTACTTGGTAGCTGTTTACATTTAAAGAAAATGCTGAAATTGTAGAAGATTTTACTATTAAGTCCGATAGAAGAAGAACCTCGTGGTAGGTAGGATTTCATTTGTATTTCGCACGGACAACTATCAAATTTGACAGGAACATGTGATCAGCGTTGCCAAAATAATAAGGGAAAGTTCCATACATTACTTGTCGAAGACGATTTGAAGTGAAAACGGAAGGATTTTCTATCCCAGCAGACTTTTCTATACGAAAACATCACCGTTGATGACTTTTCTATACGAAAAGATCTTTTCTATACGAAAACATCACCGTTGATGACTTTTCTATACGAAAACATCACCGTTGATGACTTTTCTATACGAAAAGATCATCGTTGATGACTTTTCTATACGAAAAGATCATCGTTGATGACTTTTCTATACGAAAAGATCATCGTTGATGACTTTTCTATACGAAAAGATCATCGTTGATGACTTTTCTATACGAAAAGATCATCGTTGATGACTTTTCTATACGAAAAGATCATCGTTGATGACTTTTCTATACGAAAAGATCATCGTTGATGACTTTTCTATACGAAAGGATCATCGTTGATGACTTTTCTATACGAAAAGATCATCGTTGATGACTTTTCTATACGAAAAGATCATCGTTGATGACTTTTCTATACGAAAAGATCATCGTTGATGACTTTTCTATACGAAAAGATCATCGTTGATGACTTTTCTATACGAAAGGATCATCGTTGATGACTTTTCTATACGAAAAGTTAATCGTTGACGACTTCTCTAAAGGAAAAGTTCATCGTTGAAGACTTCTCTAAAGGAAAAGTTCATCGTTGATGACTTTTCTATATGAAAAGTTCATCGTTGATGACTTTTCTATAGGAAAAGTTTATCGTTGATGACTTTTCTATAGGAAAAGTTCATCGTTGATGACTTTTCTATAGGAAAAGTTCATCGTTGATGACTTTTCTATAGGAAAAGTTAATCGTTGATGACTTTTCTGTGGGAAAAGTTCATCATTGATGACTTTTCTATCGGAAAAGTTCATAATTGATGACTTTTCTATGGAAAAAGTTCATCATTGATGTATTTTCTATGAGAAAAGTTCATCATAGATGACTTTTCTATAGGAAAAGTCCATCATTGATGACTTTTCTATAGGAAAAGTCCATCATTGATGACTTTTCTATAGGAAAAGTCCATCATTGATGACTTTTCTATAGGAAAAGTTTATCATTGATAACTTCTCTATAGGAAAAGTTCATCATTGATGACTTTTCTATAGGAAAAGTTCATCATTGATGACTTTTCTATAGGAAAAGTTCATCATTGATGACTTTTCTATGGGAAAAGTTCATAATTGATGACTTTTCTATAGGAAAAGTTCATCATTGATGACTTTTCTATAGGAAAAGTTCATCATTGATGACTTTTCTATAGGAAAAGTTCATCATTGATGACTTTTCTATAGGAAAAGTTCATCATTGATGACTTTTCTATAGGAAAAGTTCATCATTGATGACTTTTCTATAGGAAAAGTTCATCATTGATGACTTTTCTATAGGAAAAGTTCATCATTGATGACTTTTCTATAGGAAAAGTTCATCATTGATGACTTTTCTATAGGAAAAGTTCATCATTGATGACTTTTCTATAGGAAAAGTTCATCATTGATGACTTTTCTATAGGAAAAGTTCATCATTGATGACTTTTCTATAGGAAAAGTTCATCATTGATGACTTTTCTATAGGAAAACTTAATCGTTGATGACTTTCCTATAGGAAAAGTTAATCATTGATGGCTTTTCTATAGGAAAGTTCATCGTTGATGACTTTTCTATAGGAAAAGTTCATCGTTGATGACTTTTCTATAGGAAAAGTTCATCGTTGATGACTTTTCTATAGGAAAAGTTCATCGTTGATGACTTTTCTATAGGAAAAGTTCATCGTTGATGACTTTTCTATAGGAAAAGTTCATCGTTGATGACTTTTCTATACGAAAAGATCATCGTTGATGACTTTTCTATACGAAAGGATCATCGTTGATGACTTTTCTATACGAAAAGTTAATCGTTGACGACTTCTCTAAAGGAAAAGTTCATCGTTGAAGACTTCTCTAAAGGAAAAGTTCATCGTTGATGACTTTTCTATATGAAAAGTTCATCGTTGATGACTTTTCTATAGGAAAAGTTTATCGTTGATGACTTTTCTATAGGAAAAGTTCATCGTTGATGACTTTTCTATAGGAAAAGTTCATCGTTGATGACTTTTCTATAGGAAAAGTTAATCGTTGATGACTTTTCTGTGGGAAAAGTTCATCATTGATGACTTTTCTATCGGAAAAGTTCATAATTGATGACTTTTCTATGGAAAAAGTTCATCATTGATGTATTTTCTATGAGAAAAGTTCATCATAGATGACTTTTCTATAGGAAAAGTCCATCATTGATGACTTTTCTATAGGAAAAGTCCATCATTGATGACTTTTCTATAGGAAAAGTCCATCATTGATGACTTTTCTATAGGAAAAGTTTATCATTGATAACTTCTCTATAGGAAAAGTTCATCATTGATGACTTTTCTATAGGAAAAGTTCATCATTGATGACTTTTCTATAGGAAAAGTTCATCATTGATGACTTTTCTATGGGAAAAGTTCATAATTGATGACTTTTCTATAGGAAAAGTTCATCATTGATGACTTTTCTATAGGAAAAGTTCATCATTGATGACTTTTCTATAGGAAAAGTTCATCATTGATGACTTTTCTATAGGAAAAGTTCATCATTGATGACTTTTCTATAGGAAAAGTTCATCATTGATGACTTTTCTATAGGAAAAGTTCATCATTGATGACTTTTCTATAGGAAAAGTTCATCATTGATGACTTTTCTATAGGAAAAGTTCATCATTGATGACTTTTCTATAGGAAAAGTTCATCATTGATGACTTTTCTATAGGAAAAGTTCATCATTGATGACTTTTCTATAGGAAAAGTTCATCATTGATGACTTTTCTATAGGAAAACTTAATCGTTGATGACTTTCCTATAGGAAAAGTTAATCATTGATGGCTTTTCTATAGGAAAAGTTCATCGTTGATGACTTTTCTATAGGAAAAGTTCATCGTTGATGACTTTTCTATAGGAAAAGTTCATCGTTGATGACTTTTCTATAGGAAAAGTTCATCGTTGATGACTTTTCTATAGGAAAAGTTCATCGTTGATGACTTTTCTATAGGAAAAGTTCATCGTTGATGACTTTTCTATAGGAAAAGTTCATCGTTGATGACTTTTCTATAGGAAAAGTTCATCGTTGATGACTTTTCTATAGGAAAAGTTCATCGTTGATGACTTTTCTATAGGAAAAGTTCATCGTTGATGACTTTTCTATAGAAAAAGTTCATCATTGATGATTTTGCTATAGGAAAAGTTAATCGTTGATGACTTTTCTATAGGAAAACTTTATCGTTGTTGACTTTTCTACAGGAAAAGTTCATCGTTGATGACTTTTCTAAAGGAGAAGCTCATCGTTGATGACTTTTCTATAGGAGAAGTGCATCGTTGATGACTTTTATATAGGAGAAGTTTATCGTTGATGACTTTTCTATAAGAAAAGCTCATCGTTGATGACTATTCTATAGGAAAAGTTCATCATTGATGACTTTTCTTTAGGACAAGTTCATCATTGATGACTTTTCTATAGGAAAAGTTCGTCATTGATGACTTTTCTATAGGAAAAGTTCATCATTGATGACTTTTCTATAGGAAAAGTTCATCATTGATGACTTTTCTATAGGAAAAGTTCATCATTGATGACTTTTCTATACGAATAGTTCATCGCTGATGACTTTTCTATACGAAAAGATCATCGTTGATGACTTTTCTATACGAAAATATCATCATTGATGACGTTTCTATACGAAAAGTTCATCATTGATGACTTTTCTATAGGAAAAGTTCGTCATTGATGACTTTTCTATAGGAAAATATCATCGCTGATGACTTTTCTATACGAATAGTTCATTGTCGATGACTTTTCTATACGAAAATATCATCATTGATGACTTTTCTATACGAAAAGTTCATCATTGATGACTTTGCTATAGGAAAAGTTCATCATTGATGACTTTTCTATAGGAAAAGTTCATCATTGATGACTTTTCTATAGGAAAAGTTCATCATTGATGACTTTTCTATAGGAAAAGTTCATCATTGATGAATTTTTTATAGGAAAAGTTCATCATTGATGACTTTTCTATAGGAAAAGTTCATCATTGATGACTTTTCTATAGGAAAAGTTCATCATTGATAACTTTTCTATAGGAAAAGTTCATCATTGATGACTTTTCTATAGGAAAAGTTCATCATTGATAACTTTTCTATAGGAAAAGTTCATCATTGATAACTTTTCTATAGGAAAAGTTCATCATTGATGACTTTTCTATAGGAAAAGTTCATCATTGATGACTTTTCTATAGGAAAAGTTCATCATTGATGACTTTTCTATAGGAAAAGTTCATCATTGATGACTTTTCTATAGGAAAAGTTCATCATTGATGACTTTTCTATAGGAAAAGTTCATCATTGATGACTTTTCTATAGGAAAAGTTCATCATTGATGACTTTTCTATAGGAAAAGTTCATCATTGATGACTTTTCTATAGGAAAACTTCATCGTTGATGACTTTTCTATAGGAAAACTTCATCGTTGATGACTTTTCTATAGAAAAAGTACATCATTGATGACTTTGCTATACGAAAAGTTAATCGTTGATGACTTTTCTATAGGAAAACTTTATCGTTGTTGACTTTTCTATAGGAAAAGTTCATCGTTGATGACTTTTCTATAGAAAAAGTTCATCGTTGATGACTTTTCTAAAGGATAAGTTCATCGTTGATGAATTTTCTATAGGAGAAGTGCATCGTTGATGACTTTTGTATAGGAGAAGTTTATCGTTGATGACATTTCTATAAGAAAAGTTCATCGTTGATGACTATTCTATTAAAAGTTCATCGTTGATGACTTTTCTGTATGACAAGTTCATCGTTGATATTCGTCTCCTCCATCCGGTACCACAAAGGATTTAAATTTAGTGTAATATTAATTCCTTCGTAACCTCTTCTCCTGTACCACATTGTGACACAAAGATTAAAAAAACGTTTGTATTACTTTCTTAAAAAGCTATTGTTATCGTCTTGGAATGTGGGGTATCCATATCAGTAAATATCTAGTTTTCACTTTTATATAAAAACACATAGTTTATCAAGAGTATTGGGAAAAAGGACATATGTATATTAGGACGGGTTGAAGCAAATTTGTCTCCTATGTCCGCATTTCAAATAAAATCTGGATTTGGTGTGTGAATATCCTTAAAATATTTCGGATATATATTGTATCTTTCTTCATGATTTTTCTCACTGTGGGCTTAATTTCTAGGTAAAGGATTTGGTTCAATTTTCACCAATCTCTAAAAAACATTTTTTCCGAGCTCCTACAGTTTTTTCATCCATATATATATCGCGAGCCGGCTTAATGTATATCCACTTAAGCGGATAATGCCTAACACCATAAACCATTGAAGACCAAGGCACCATTTTTGTTAAAGGAAATTCACATCCTATTTATCGCCCCATATCCGATTAAAAAGGTAGTACATCCTGACACGTTTACACGGCTAGGAACAGCTCATCTTCAGAAAATCAGTTAAGTTCAAGGGCACTTTTGAAGGACATTTAAGAAATGTAACATCAACAACAGAAACCTGGCACATGTCACAACTCTCACATACGAGTGTGTGTATGGGTAAAAGGATACGATACAGGTAAGTGTATGTGTGTTAAACAAAACAATTGTTATCCTGAGACTGTCAAAGAACGACACAGTGAGGACGACTTTTGTTGAGGAGACACAAAAAAAGTTGGCAGTTGACTCTATTTGTTGTGAAATGTAGTCGACCAACAGTACCCGGAACCCTCTCTCCTTTTATTATGCCTTAACAAAGCGGGGCTACACAGTTGAGTTGAGGATCACATTTTGTTGAAGCACAATTATGTGTGCTCCTCCTTAAAGCATATCACAACACAGCAGGATAGAGACAGAAACACACATACACGAATAGAATATTTTGAAATACTAAAGGATAAAGAGAAATACAATCGACATCGTTATTCCCATTGAAGTGTCATGAAAATAAAGTTGTAAAGTGAAAAACAACTTTTGTGTCAACTTTTAGAGACTTTTTCCAAATAAAAAAACAATGAAACTGTGAATTTATGTTGTTGTAAAGAACTGTCAATTTTATTATTGTACGAACTGTCAATTTTAGGAGTTATTTTTTATAAGTTATATTATTCTTTGGGATGACAGCTAAAATGATTTTATTCGCATATTTATTTGTTTGTCATCAAACAGGAGTTAAATGGATTTTCGGTGTAAAATGTAATTAAAATCTACACAAAATAGTGATTCGAATCAACTACCGAAATTGAATAATTAAGTTAGATATAAATATATACATACATATGCATGTACTATGTACTATAAATCGTATTTGAAAAAACAGGATATTTAATAGAAACAAATAAGAAAATAATTATACAATGATTTAATACAAACAAATATTTAAAATTTCGTTAAAATATTTTTTTTTTTTGAAAATTTCCACAAATTGCATTTTTCTGCAAAAAATTTGTAAAAATTATTTCATTTTAGAAAAAGTACATTAAAATTGCATTTCTCTGAAAAATTCAATTGAAACTGCATTTGTCTACAAAATTTCGCTAAAATCATATTTTTCTACAAAATGTAATGAAAATTTAAATTTTGTAGAAAATTTCAAAATAAATTTTTCTACGAAAATGCTTTTTTTAGAAATTGATTGAAAATTGAATTTTTTTTTTAGTAAATTCTTCAAATTTTTATTTTTGTAAAAAATAATTTGTTGAATTTTTTTTTTTGGGAAAATTTTGTTGAAATTTAAGTTTTCTAAAAAATTGGTGAATTGTCATTGCCCGGATTAAAGGTCGTTACCATCGTTATTACTAAGGCCGATGTTAATGTTTTCTAAAAAATAAAGTTTTGTAAATTTTGAAGGACATATGAGTAATTATAAAATTGCAATTTCCACAGAATTGCATTTTTCTGCAAATTGTTCTACGAAACTGCTTAGTTGGATTTTTTTTGAAAATTTCTTCAAATTTGCATTTTTCTAGAAAATTCGTTAAAATGTATAATAAATTGTAACCCTTGAAAATGATCGACGAAGTCTGTCGAAATATCGGGAAAATAACAATTTTAAAAATAAAACAATAAATTCAAAATCCAATAAAAACAAAATGTATATTTTTTTAAAAACATGTTTGGAGTCAAATTTTCCTACAAAATGTATCTGTTTTCTGAACATTTTTACAAAATTACAGTTTTCGGCAAAATATTGTTGAAATTAAAATTTTTTAGACAAAATACATTCAAAGTGCATTTTTCTAAAAAATAATTTTGATTTTTCTAAAAAATTTTGTTGAAATTAAATTTTTTCAAAAAAATTAAATTTTATAGAAAATTTCATAGTTAAAATTTTCTACGAAAATCCTTGAAAGTGAGATTCAAAAGGTCGATGAATCGATGAGTCCTTTAAAGGACGATGACTCCTGTTTAGTGGTCACTGCCCGGATTAAGGGTCGTTACCATCGTTATTGCTCAGGCAAATGAAGTACATTTTCTGGAAAAATTCAATTTTTAAGAAATGTTGAAGAAAAATGCAATTTCAAGAAAATTTCTAGAAAAAAATCATTTTGACATAACTTTCTAGAAAAAAAACAAATTTTTAGTATAAATGTAAATTATCGTAAATTATATTTCTTTTTCAATGTGATTAATAAAATATTTCGTTTAAATTGTATTTTATTTTTGAAAAATTTCCTCAAAATTGAATTTTACTGCAAAATTTTGTTGATATTGCTCTTTTTAGAAAAGTTAATTGAAATTGCAGTTTTCTACAAAATTTCGTTGAAATTATATTTTTCTAGAAAATTCAATAAAAATTGAATTTTATAGAAAATTGTATAATTAAACTTTTTTTACGCAAATGGTTGAAATTGCTTTTTTTTAGAAAATTCCTCCAGTTTGCATTTTTTCCTTCACTTTTTCCCCCACTGCCTTCACATTTGTATTTTTCTAAATTTTTTTGTGCAAATCTAATTTTTCTACAAAATTTGGTTAAAATGATTTTTGTTTTGGAATATTTCCTTGAATTATCATTTTTCTGCAAAATTTTGTTGAATTGCAGTTTCCTAAAAAAATTCCTTTGAAATAATTAAATTAAATAATTAATATTGTGGAATAATTAAATTTCGAAGAAATTTTAAAGAAAAACTCCATTTCAAGAAATTTTCTAGAAAAAGTAACTTTCCAGAAAAAACGAAATTTTCAATAAAAATTTTATTTTTGCAAAAATTTACAAAAAATTCAATTTTGATTTTTTTTAGTAACGAATTTTAAGAAAAATCCAATTTATCATTATTTATTTTAAATACCAATTTTGACAAAGTTTTCTATAAAATTTAATTATATTTTGTTGTATTTAGAACAGAAGGTCTACGATACACAACTCAACATTTAATTATATTTCTTCTTTAATGTGTCTAATGAAATAGAATTTCGTTTAAATTGTATTTTTTTTTGAAAATTTCCAAAAAAATATAATTTTTCTGCAAAATTTGGTTAAAATTACTTTTTTTTGAAAAGTTCATTGAAATTACTACAAAATTAAATTGAAATTTTTCACAAAATTTCGTTGAAATTTTATTTTTCTAGAAAATTTAATTTTTTAGAAAATTTCATAATTAAATTATTTTACGAAAATGCTTGAAATTGTATTTTTAGTTGTTGCTACTAAAATTTGTCTACAAAATTTCGTAAAATTTTATTTTTTTTGGGAAATGTAAATGTATTGCATAAAATTTTCTAAAAATTAAATTTTGACGATTTTTTTTAAGTTAAATTTTGACGAAATTTTATAGAAAAATTCAATTCCAAAGACGAAATTTTTAAGAAAACCTATTTTAACAAAGTTTTCTATAAAATTCGATTCGAAAAAAAAAAACCAACAAAATTTACAATAAATATGCAATTTTTATAAAATTTGCAAGAAACTATTAACTTAGAGTAGGTTTTCTAGAAATATACAATTTCGTAAAATTTTAAGGACCTAATTATAAAGAATTATAATTAGGTTCATCGGATTAAAGATCCACGAGTCCTTTAAATGATGATGACTCCTGATTAGTGGCGATTGCCCGGATTAAAGGTCGTTGACATTACACTAAGAAAGAAGGAAATTTTGAGGAAAAATTTAATTTCGAACAAATTTTAACGAAAAATGCAATTTCTAGAAATTTTAGAGAAAAAATAATTTTGACAAAGTTTTCTATAATAAATCGATTTCTTAGATTTTGCTGAAATTATAACTTTATTTCTAAATTAATTAAATTTTCAAGAAATATGCATTTTGTTGAAATTTGCAAAAACATTTTACTCAGTCTACAGCAGGGCTGCCCAACCCATTCAACCATACGGCTCTCCACAACCATGTAAGAAATCGTCATGCAACAAAAAATTATCATAAAATAATATTTCTTTTTTTAAAATGACTAATAAAACAAAAATTCGTTTAAATTGTGTATTTTCTTGAATATTTCCACAAAACTGCATTTTTCTGCAAAGTTTTGTAATAATTTGACTTATAATTTATCTTTCTAGAAAAACCCAAATGTTAATAAAAAAATATCTTAAAAATTGCAAAATTCCATTTTTTTGCAAAGTTTTGTTGGAATAATTTTTTTTTGTAGAAAAAACACATTGGAATAGCATTTCTTTAAAAACTTAAGTTGGCATTCTATTTTTCTACAAAATTTTGTTAAAATTATATTTTTCTACAAAATTTAATGAAAATTCAAATTTCATAATAAAATTTGTCTACGAAAATGCATTTTTTTTTAAATTCCTTAAAATTCGTATTTTTCTAAAAATTTTTCTTGAAATTAAATTTCAAGAAATTTTCTAGAAATAATTTTGACATATCTTTCTAGAAAACCCCAAATGTTAATATAAATGTATTTTCTACAAAATTTTCGAAAAATTATATTTGACGATTTTTTTTTTAAGTTAAATTTTGACGAAATTTTATAGAAAAATTAATTTTTAGGAAATTATTTAGAAAAATTCACTTCCAAAGACGAAATTTTTTAGAAAACCTATTTTAACAAAGTTTTCCATAAAAAATCGATTTCTTAGAGTTTGTTTAAATTATCTATAAAATGATAACTTCCACAAAATTTACAATAAATATGCCATTTTAATTAAATTTGCAAGAAAATATTAACTTAGGGTACGTTTTCTAGAAAAATACAATTTCGTAAATGTTGAAGGACCTAATTACAAAGAATTATAATTAGGTCCACGAGTCCTTTAAATGACAATGACTCGAAAGAAGGAAATTTTCAGGAAAAATTTAATTTCGAAGAAATTTTTACGAAAAACGTGCAAGAATGTATTAAGTTAGGTAAGATCTTCTAGAAAAATACCAATTCCAAACTTTTGAAGTACACTATTATGTATAAAAGTGCAATTTAAAGAAAATTTATTTTTTCTGCCAAATTTCGTTGAAATTGCATTTTTCTATAAAAATTTTTGAACTGATTTCACTATAAAATGTTGTTAAAATTGTATAGAACAAGGAATCTTTCAAAGGATGATGACTCCTGATTAGTGGTCACTGCCCGGAATAAATGTCGTTGACTTTATTCAATTAAATTTCGATGAAATTGTAAAGAAAAATGCAACTTCAAGAAATTTTAGAAGAAAATAATTTTGAGATAACTTTCTAGAATAAAAAAAATTGTTTAATTTTGACGAATTTTTTTAGAAAAATGTAATTTTGACGACTTTTTTTAAATACCACACTGAAACAAAATTGTCATAAATTAAAGAATGGCTCCAAAGTCGTCATTAGTTTTTAAAATTAGTACATTTTATACTTAAAATATAGATAATTTCAATAATATTAAGTAATTTACTTAGTTTTAAGTAAATTTTCTTAATTTTAAGTACAAAATGTATTTATTTTGAAGACTAAGTACGTCTTTGGAGTTATTCTTTTATTTTATGACAAATTTTTTTCAGTGCAATTTTTTTAAAAAAAAATTCGAAACCATAAAAATTTAACTTCCTCTTAATTAACAATAAGTATGCAATTCTAAAGAAATTTGTATGAAATATTTATTTAGGAAAGAATTTTTAGAAAAAACAATTTGTAAATTTTGAAGGACGTAATTATAAAAGTGCAATTGAATATATTTCTTTTTGGTGTGACTTATAACAAAAATTTCGTTTAATTTTTTTTAAATATCC
This sequence comes from Eudasyphora cyanicolor, assembly GCA_963930755.1. Taxonomy (NCBI): domain Eukaryota; kingdom Metazoa; phylum Arthropoda; class Insecta; order Diptera; family Muscidae; genus Eudasyphora; species Eudasyphora cyanicolor. The sequence continues at coordinate 250,082,577 of OZ005735.1, forward strand.
ACAAAATTGATTTTTTTGCAAAATTTCGTCGAAATTAAATTTTTTTAGAAAAGATAATCGAAATTTAATTTCTTAAAAAAAATTGGAATGAAATTTTTAAAATTTGATGAACATTTAAATTTTATAGAGAATTTCAAGATTTAATTTTTGTATGAAAATACATACTTGAAATTGCATTTTTATAGAAAAATTCTTCAAATTTGCATTTTTTAGAACATTCTTAAAAAATTTGTATTTTTCTACAAAATAAAAAATTTCGATTTTTCTTTTGGAAAATCTCGTCGAAATTTGTATGAAAATACATACTTGAAATTCATTTTTTTTTTTGAAAAATTCGTCAAATTTGCATTTTTCAAGAATATTCTTTCAAATTTGTATTTTTTTACAAAATATAAAATTTCGATTTTTCTTTTGGAAAATCTCGTCGAAATTATCTATAAAAATTTAACTTCCACAAAAGTTATAATAAATATGTAATTTGAAAAAATATATTAATTTAGGCAAAAATTTCTAAAAATGAACAAATTCGTAAATTTTGATGGACAAATTATTAAAGGACAATTTCCAAAAGGACAATTTTTGTTTTTGCAAAATTAATGCACTTTTTTTTAGAAAAGTTAATTGAAATTGCATTTCTCTAAAAAATTAAATTGAAATTGCATTTTTCTCTCCCACTTCTTCCAAAAAATTATCTTAAATTATATTAATTTTTTAATGTAAAAAATAAAATTTCGTTTAAATTGTATTTTTTTTATTTCCACAAAATTTCATTTTACTGCAAAATTTTGTTAAAAATATTTTTTTATGAATGTTCATTGAAATTGCATTTCTCTAAAAAATTTAATTGGACTTGCATTTTTCTACAAATTTCGGTTGAAATTATATTTTTCTACAAAATATAATGAAAATTGAAAATTTGGAGAAAATGTCATAATAAAAATTTTCTACGAAAATACATGAATTTTTTTTAGAAAATTCCTTCAAATTTGTATTTTTCTAAAAAAATTTGTTGAAATCAAATTTGTCTGCAAATTTCGTTAAATTTTATTTTTTTTTGTGAAAATTTTTTTTGGAAATTGCATTTCCTACACTGAAAAAAATGTTGTCTTTAAATTAAAGATTTGCGCCAACGACGCCCTTAAACATTATAATAAGTAAGTTTTGTAATTAAAATGTAGATAATTTCATTAATATTATGTACATTTTCTTAATTTTAAGTATGTACAAAACGGAATTATTTCAACGATTATGGGCGTTTTTGCCACAAATCTTTAATTTTAAGACAACATTTTTTTCTGTGTAGAAAAATTTTTGAACTGATTTCTCGATAAAATTTTGTTAAAATTGCATTTCTTAAGAATTAATGATCGATAAATCCTTTAAGTTTTCCACAAAATTTATTTTACGAAAATGCTTGAAATTATTTTTTTTTAGAAAATTCCTTCAAGTTAGCATTTTTTTAAAAAATTCCTTCAAGTTTGCATTTTTCTAAATTTTTTTTGTTGATATATATTTTTTCTAAAAAAATTTAGTTAAAATCTATTTTTTTTGGAAAATTTCCCCAAATTGTATTTTTCTGCAAAAAATTTTTGAATTGCATTTTTCTACAAAAAACTGAATTTATTTCCCCTTAAAATTTTGTTAAAATTTCATTTCTTTTTTTTAAAGGTCGATGGCCTGATAAATGGCCACTGAACGGAATAAAGATCGATGAGTCCTTTAAAGGACGAATGATCCTGATTAGTGGCCACTGTCCGATGAAGCAAATTTTCTGGAATAATACAATTTCGAAGAAATTTTAAAGAACAATGCCATTTTTCACAACATTTTCTAAAAAAAGTGAATTTTGACATAACTTTCTAGAAAAAAACAAATTTTCAATAAAAATTTATTTTTGAAAAATATTTTAAAAATTAAATTTTGAAGATTTTTTTAGAAAAATGCAATTTATAATGAGTTTTGTAGAAAAATACAATTTATAATTTTTTAATATACCAATTTTGACAAAGTTTTCTATAAAATTTAAATCTATAAAACTGCTCTACTAAATTTACAATAAATATAAAATTTTGAAGAAATTTGCAATTAAATATTTATTTAGGGGTTTCTAGAAAAAAACGATAAATTTTGAAGGAAATAATTATAAAAAGTGCAATTGGAGGCATTTGGATACAAAAAATTATATTTTTTAAAGTAAACATTAAAATTTTGTTTAAATCAAATTTTTTCTCCAAAATTTCGTTGAAATTGCGTTCCTTGTTAGAAAAGTTAATTGAAATAGCATTTCTCTAAAAAAAAATAAATTGGAAATGCATTTTTCTCCCCTCCCCCTTCTACCAAAAAATTATCGCAGTTTTAATGTAAAAAATAAAATTTAGTTTAAATTGTTTTTTTTTTTTGAAAATTTCCACAAAATTAAATTTTTCTGCAAAATTTCCACAAAATTAAATTTTTCTGCAAAATTTTGTTGAAATTAAATTTTTTAGAAAAGTTTACTGAAATTGTATTTCTCTAAAAAATTTATTTAGAATTGCATTTTTCTACAAAATTTCGTTAATATTATATTTTTCAACAAAATTTAATGAACATTGAAATTGTATAGAAAATTTCATAATTAAATTTATCTACGAAAATGCTTGACATTTTTATGCATTGTTTAGAAAATTCCTTCATATTGACATTTTTCAAAAAAAAAAAAATTTGATATAAATTTTTTCTCAAAATTTCGTTAATTTTTTTTGTGAAATTTTGCTGATGTTAATTTTTTTTGGAAAAATCGTAGAATAGATTTATCGATAAAATTTTGTTCATATACCATTTCTTGAAAATTTTGGTGAGATTTCAAAGGTCGATGAACAGATTAAAGATCGATGAGTCTTTTTAAGGACGATGACTCCTTATTAGTGGTCACTCCCCGTATTAAAGGTCGTTACCATCACTGTTACTAAGGCCGATGAAGGAAATTTTCTGGAAAAATCTTAAAGAAATATGCAATTTCAAGAAATTTTCTAGAAATAATCAATTTGACATAACTTTCTGGAAAACACAAGATTTTTGATATAAATGTAAATTGTTGTTATATTTCTTCTTTAATGTGTCTACTAAAATAGAATTTCGATTTTTTTTTTTGGAAAATTTCCAAAAAATTTAATTTTTCTGGAAAATTTGGTTAAAATTAAGGACGATAACTCCTGATTAGTGATCACTGCACTGATTAAAGGTCGTTATTACTAAGGCCGATGAAGGAAATTTTCTGGAAAGAAAAATGCAATTTCAAGAAATTTTCTAGAAAAAATAAATTTGACATAACTTTGTAGAAAAAAAAAACAAATTTTTAATATACATGTAAATTATCGTATATAATATTTCATTTTTATATATGAATAATAAAACAAAATTTCGATTAAATAGTATTCTGTTTTTTAAAATTTCCCCAAAATTGCATTTTTCTGCAAATTTTGTTGAAATGACATTTTTTTAGGAAAAGTACATTGGAATTGCATTTATCTAAACAATTAAATTGGAATTGTAATTTTCTACAAAATTTCGTTAAATTATATTTTTCTAGAAAATTTAATGAAAATTGAAATTTTATAACAAACTTCAGAATTAAATTTTTCTACGAAAATGCTTGAAATTGGATTTTGTTAGAAAATTTCTTCAAATTTGTATTTTTCTGAAAATTTTGTTGAAAACAAACTTTTCTACAAAAATTTTGTTATATTTTATTTTTTTTGGGAAAATATTTTTGAAATTGAATTTTTCTTGAAAATTCGTTGAATTTATTTCTCTATAAAATTTGTTAAAATTCCATTTCTTGAAAATTTTGGTGAGATTTCAAAGGTCGATGAACGGATTAAAGATTGATGACTCCGGATTAGTGCGCACTGCCCGGATTAAAGGTCGTTACCATCGTTATTGCTGAGGCCAATGAAAAATATTTTTAAATTTACTTACCTAAAAAGACAACAAATATAACAGGTATAAAAATTAGTTAAAATGTCACATCACACAAAATTCTATATAATAAAACGCTATCTAAATACAGAATCCTATAGATTTTTCCATAGATAACGGTATTATAAACCTCACTTTACGATGAGGAGTTTATTTTATTATATAAAATCAGTGGGCAATGAAATACTTGCCAATAAAAAAATACTAGCTTTCTATCATTGTATAGAAGCAGGTTGGTCTTGAGAGTGTTTCTCAGTTTAAATCATAACGATTACAGATCGAATAAAACGGATAACTGGCATATCTTAAGATTTTCTCAAAAAATTGCAATTTTTGGCAATATCTTTTAAGATATTTTTGAAACCCCTGATGGCATGAAAAAATGATATTAGGTAGAAGAAGTTGAGGTCAACTTATTTAAGGATTCTCTCAAGCTCTTTCCTGAACCAATTAGGATGAATGGTTCTCGAGTTATGGTAAAATATGTGGTTCAATCTATATGTTTTGAATATTTTGATAGATAATCAGGTCCCATCCCCCTAATATACCACAAGGTTCTTAGAGGGAGTAGGTAACTTTTGTTTGAGCAAAAAATGAAAAAAATATATGGTTTTTGACAAAAGTGTCAAAAGAAGTTATAATTTTTTAATATTCATACATATATTAAATTTTTCGAAATACAATAGGTAATAAGTTATATGGATATGACTGTTTGACCAAAATTTCACCCTCCAATTTGGATAGTCCTTAAAACCGATCTGGTTGAAATTTTGTGTCATAATTACTATCCAATAGGACTAAACTTGGTGCAAGTTTCATTCCGATCAGAAGACATCGGATTCAAAAATGCACTAACTTGGCAAGATGCGCTACAGCGAAGACAGCCGAGGCAGTCACATGCATCAAATCACGTTCCATATTAATCGGAATGTTTGCCTTTTCGAATAAAGCAATAACAATGTTGATTGTTATTAATATCACAGTCTAAAAAATTAAGGCTTTATGATTGGAACAGAATAGTGACCCAATAATTTTGAAAGAGCATGTTGAGTATATCATTTTTGTAGAATAAAATTATGGTCCAGCTGGTCCTAAATTTTTTCATTTCGATAAATTCGAAGTTTTCATTTTTTGGTCGAAAGGAGCATTATACTAAATGAAAACAAGTAAAAGCGTTATGTTCGGTCATGTCGAATCTTATATACCCTCCACCATGGATTGCATTCAATTCTATTACTGGAAAAATCTTTGGATATGGAGCAAATCATGAAACGAACCTTTTTGTTTAAGCAAATTATAAAAAAACCAGTAAGGAAAGACAGAAAGTCGGGCGGGGCCGACTATATAATACCCTACACCTCTCTAAAAATGCGAAAATGGGCATTGCGATAAGAATTTGGCAGTGTTCATACATGTAATAAGAAAACTCTCTCTGTCGAATTTTGTACTGATCGGATATAAAATACGGTATCTACAGCGCTTACATGTCAAATCGGGTGAAACATATAAAGGGTTTTCCGACAAGAGGTGTTATTTTGGTATTCAAAGAAAAATTCAATTTTTTGAGATAAATGATCGGATGTTTATTTCATAATAAAGAGGAAGGTATGCCGTTAATAATGAAAAACAACATCAGCCAAATGGCCACCACGACCACGATTACAGGACCATATCCTTTTTATGAAATTTTCCATAACCAATCGCAAAGTGGCTGCCCTATGTCCTCGATAGCCTCACGAATTCTATCTTTGAGATCTTGAATCGACGCTGTGCTGTTGGCTAGACCTTATCTTTCACGTGGCCCCAAAGGAAGAGGTCGCAAGGTGTTAAATCACAAGATCTCGGTGGCCAATTGTGATCACCACTTCGAGAGATAACACGGTCCGGAAACTTTTCCCGTACAGAGCAATGGTTTCGTTGTTTGTGGGGCACGTAGCGCCGTCTTGTTGAAAGTAAACGTTGTCCAGATCAATACCATCCAACTCCGACCATAAAAAATCATTAATCATCTCTCGATAGCGCAATTCATTCACCGTAACTGTTGATCCAACCTCATTTTCGAAAAAGTAAGTCCTTACATGTCAAATCGGGTGTAACCTATAGATAGGGGCTATATCTAAATCTGAACCGATTTTGACTGATTTCTATAGGGAACCTCCCTGGGCCAAAAAGAGCAATGTGCTAAATTTCATCAAATTCAGACCATAAATACGACCTGCACTTTGATTACAACGATACATCTACAGACGGACAGACGGACATGGTTAAATCGACTCAGGAAGTGATTCCAAGTCTATGGGTATAATAAACGTTGGGTCCATCTCTTCTCCTTCTGGGTGTTACAAACAAATGCACAAACTCATAATGTGGTGTAGGGTATAAAAACGAACGTTGAAAAATGTGGTATTTATGGCTTAAATTAGCATATTTGAGAACTAGATCTACACGGGGACCACAACAATATAAAAACTGATTTGATTAAATTTCATTGAGATGAATTCTTGCCAAAATAGAATACAAACTGCGAAGTTTCTGCTAAATTTCTTAGAAAATGTTAAACACACACACCACTTGGCTAAAATAAGCATTTTTGGAGCGACATCTATAGGTTGACTATAACAAATATGAACTGATTTAAAAAATGTTTACTGCAATGATTTCTTGTCTTCATTAAATACATACTGCAAAGATTCAGTCAAAATGCTTAGAAAATGTGGTATTTATAGCTTGAATACGTATATTTTGGAGCGACCTCTATAGGGTAACTATAACAAAATATGAACCGATTTGTAAAATTTTTGCTGTGATGAATTCATGTCAAAAATGCAAACTTTATTCTATTTTCTATAAGAATAGAATATCGTCGAAATTCTATTCTTATAGAAAATTTCGTCGAAATTCTATTCTTATAGAAAATTTCGTCGAAATTCTATTCTTATAGAAAATTTCGTCGAAATTCTATTCTTATAAAAAATTTCGTCGAAATTCTATTCTTGTAAAAAATTTCGTCGAAATTCTATTCTTATAGAAAATTTCGTCGAAATTCTATTTTTGTAGAAAATGTCGTCGAAATTCTATTCTTGTAAAAAATTTCGTCGAAATACTATTCTTATAGAAAATTTCGTCGAAATTCTATTCTTGTAAAAAATTTCGTCGAAATTCTATTCTTGTAAAAAATTTCGTCGAAATACTATTCTTATAGAAAATTTCGTCGAAATTCTATTCTTATACAAAATTTCGTCGAAATACTATTCTTATAGAAAATTTCGTCGAAATACTATTCTTATAGAAAATTTCGTCGAAATTCTATTCTTAAAGAAAATTTCGTCGAAATTCTATTCTTAAAGAAAATTTCGTCGAAATTCTATTTTTACAGAAAATTTCGTCCAAATTCTATTCATATAGAAAATTTCGTCGAAATTCTATTCTTATAGAAAATTTCGTCGAAATTCTATTCTTATAGAAATTTTCGTCGAAATTCTATTCTTATAGAAATTTTCGTCGAAATTCTATTCTTATAGAAATTTTCGTCGAAATTCTATTCTTATAGAAAATTTCGTCGAAATTCTATTCTTGTAAAAAAATTTCGTCGAAATTCTATTCTTATAGAAAATTTCGTCGAAATTCTATTCTTGTAGAAAAATTCGTCGAAATTCTATTCTTGTAAAAAATTTCGTCGAAATACTATTCTTATAGAAAATTTCGTCGAAATTCTATTCTTATACAAAATTTCGTCGAAATACTATTCTTATAGAAAATTTCGTCGAAATGCTATTCTTATAGAAAATTTCGTCGAAATTCTATTCTTAAAGAAAATTTCGTCGAAATTCTATTCTTAAAGAAAATTTCGTCGAAATTCTATTTTTAAAGAAAATTTCGTCGAAATTCTATTCTTATAGAAAATTTCGTCGAAATTTTATTCTTATAGAAAATTTCGTCGAAATTCTATTCTTATAGAAAATTGTGTCAAAATTCTATTCTTGTAAAAAATTTCGTCGAAATACTATTCTTAAAGAAAATTTCGTCGAAATTCTATTCTTGTAGAAAATTTCGTCGAAATTCTATTGTAAAAAATTTCGTCGAAATACTATTCTTATAGAAAATTTCGTCGAAATTCTATTCTTATAAAAAATTTCGTCGAAATTCTATTCTTGTAAAAAATTTCGTCGAAATTCTATTCTTATAGAAAATTTCGTCGAAATTCTATTCTTGTAGAAAAATTCGTCGAAATTCTATTCTTGTAAAAAATTTCGTCGAAATACTATTCTTATAGAAAATTTCGTCGAAATTCTATTCTTATACAAAATTTCGTCGAAATACTATTCTTATAGAAAATTTCGTCGAAATGCTATTCTTATAGAAAATTTCGTCGAAATTCTATTCTTAAAGAAAATTTCGTCGAAATTCTATTCTTAAAGAAAATTTCGTCGAAATTCTATTTTTAAAGAAAATTTCGTCGAAATTCTATTCTTATAGAAAATTTCGTCGAAATTTTATTCTTATAGAAAATTTCGTCGAAATTCTATTCTTATAGAAAATTGTGTCAAAATTCTATTCTTGTAAAAAATTTCGTCGAAATACTATTCTTAAAGAAAATTTCGTCGAAATTCTATTCTTGTAGAAAATTTCGTCGAAATTCTATTGTAAAAAATTTCGTCGAAATACTATTCTTATAGAAAATTTCGTCGAAATTCTATTCTTATAAAAAATTTCGTCGAAATTCTATTCTTGTAAAAAATTTCGTCGAAATTCTATTCTTATAGAAAATTTCGTCGAAATTCTATTCTTATAGAAAATTTCGTCGAAATTTTCGTCGAAATTCTATTCTTATAAAAAATGTCGTCGAAATTCTATTCTTGTAAAAAATTTCGTCGAAATTCTATTCTTACAGAAAATTTCGTCGAAATTCTATTTTTGTAGAAAATGTCGTCGAAATTATATTCTTGTAAAAAATTTCGTCGAAATACTATTCTTATAGAAAATTTCGTCGAAATTCTATTCTTGTAGAAAATTTCGTCGAAATTCTATTCTTGTAAAAAATTTCGTCGAAATACTATTCTTATAGAAAATTTCGTCGAAATTCTATTCTTATACAAAATTTCGTCGAAATACTATTCTTATAGAAAATTTCGTCGAAATTCTATTCTTAAAGAAAATTTCGTCGAAATTCTATTCTTAAAGAAAATTTCGTCGAAATTCTATTTTTAAAGAAAATTTCGTCCAAATTCTATTCTTATAGAAAATTTCGTCGAAATTCTATTCTTATAGAAAATTTCGTCGAAATTCTATTCTTATAGAAATTTTCGTCGAAATTCTATTCTTATAGAAATTTTCGTCGAAATTCTATTCTTATAGAAATTTTCGTCGAAATTCTTTTCTTATAGAAAATTTCGTCGAAATTCTATTCTTGTAAAAAAATTTCGTCGAAATTCTATTCTTATAGAAAATTTCGTCGAAATTCTATTCTTGTAGAAAAATTCGTCGAAATTCTATTCTTGTAAAAAATTTCGTCGAAATACTATTCTTATAGAAAATTTCGTCGAAATTCTATTCTTATACAAAATTTCGTCGAAATACTATTCTTGTAGAAAATTTCGTCGAAATTCTATTCTTGTAAAAAATTTCGTCGAAATACTATTCTTATAGAAAATTTCGTCGAAATTCTATTCTTATACAAAATTTCGTCGAAATACTATTCTTATAGAAAATTTCGTCCAAATGCTATTCTTATAGAAAATTTCGTCGAAATTTTATTCTTAAAGAAAATTTCGTCGAAATTCTATTCTTAAAGAAAATTTCGTCGAAATTCTATTTTTAAAGAAAATTTCGTCGAAATTCTATTCTTATAGAAAATTTTGTCGAAATTTTATTCTTATAGAAAATTTCGTCGAAATTCTATTCTTATAGAAAATTGTATCAAAATTCTATTCTTGTAAAAAATTTCGTCGAAATACTATTCTTAAAGAAAATTTCGTCGAAATTCTATTCTTGTAGAAAATTTCGTCGAAATTCTATTGTAAAAAATTTCGTCGAAATACTATTCTTATAGAAAATTTCGTCGAAATTCTATTCTTGTAGAAAATTTCGTCGAAATTCTATTCTTGTAAAAAATTTCGTCGAAATACTATTCTTATAGAAAATTTCGTCGAAATTCTATTCTTATACAAAATTTCGTCTTATAGAAAATTTCGTCAAAATTCTATTCGTATAGAAAATTTCGTTGAAATTCTATTCCTATAGAAAATTTCGTCGAAATTCTATTCTTAAAGAAAATTTCGTCGAAATTCTATTCTTAAAGAAAATTTCGTCCAAATTCTATTCTTATAGAAAATTTCGTCCAAATTCTATTCTTATAGAAAATTTCGTCGAAATTCTATTCTTATGGAAATTTTCGTCGAAATTCTATTCTTATAGAAATTTTCGTCGAAATTCTATTCTTATAGAAAATTTCGTCGAAATTCTATTCTTGTAAAAAAATTTCGTCGAAATTCTATTCTTATAGAAAATTTCGTCGAAATTCTATTCTTGTAGAAAAATTCGTCGAAATTCTATTCTTGTAAAAAATTTCGTCGAAATACTATTCTTATAGAAAATTTCGTCGAAATTCTATTCTTATACAAAATTTCGTCGAAATACTATTCTTATAGAAAATTTCGTCGAAATGCTATTCTTATAGAATATTTCGTCGAAATTCTATTCTTAAAGAAAATTTCGTCGAAATTCTATTCTTAAAGAAAATTTCGTCGAAATTCTATTTTTAAAGAAAATTTCGTCGAAATTCTATTCTTATAGAAAATTTCGTCGAAATTTTATTCTTATAGAAAATTTCGTCGAAATTCTATTCTTATAGAAAATTGTGTCAAAATTCTATTCTTATAGAAAATTGTGTCAAAATTCTATTCTTGTAAAAAATTTCGTCGAAATACTATTCTTATAGAAAATTTCGTCGAAATTCTATTCTTATACAAAATTTCGTCTTATAGAAAATTTCGTCAAAATTCTATTCGTATAGAAAATTTCGTTGAAATTCTATTCCTATAGAAAATTTCGTCGAAATTCTATTCATATAAAAAATTTCGTCGAAATTCTATTCTTATATTTCGTTAAAATTCTATTCGTATAGAAAATTTCGTTGAAATTCTATTCTTATAGAAAATTTCGTCAAAATTCTATTCGTATAGAACATTTTGTTGAAATTCTATTCCTATAGAAAATTTCGTCGAAATTCTATTCCTATAGAAAATTTCGTCGAAATTCTATTCTTATAGAAAATTTCGTCGAAATTCTATTCTTATAGAAAATTTCGTCAAAATTCTATTCGTATAGAAAATTTCGTCGAAATTCTATTCATATAAAAAATTTCGTCGAAATTCTATTCTTATATTTCGTCGAAATGCTATTCTTATAGAAAATTTCGTTGAAATTCTATTCTTAAAGAAAATTTCGTTGAAATTCTATTATTAAAGAAAATTTCGTCGAAAATCTATTCTTGTAGAAAATTTCGTCAAAATTCTATTCTTGTAGAAAATTTCGTTAAAATTCTATTCGTATAGAAAATTTCGTTGAAATTCTATTCCTATAGAAAATTTCGTCGAAATTCTATTCATATAAAAAATTTCGTCGAAATGCTATTCTTATATTTCGTTAAAATTCTATTCGTATAGAAAATTTCGTTGAAATTCTATTCCTATAGAAAATTTCGTCGAAATTCTATTCATATAGAAAATTTCGTCGAAATTCTTTTCTTATAGAAAATTTCGTCGAAATTCTATTCTTATAGAAATTCTATTCTTGTAGAAAAATTCGTCGAAATTCTATTCTTGTAAAAAATTTCGTCGAAATACTATTCTTATAGAAAATTTCGTCGAAATTCTATTCTTATACAAAATTTCGTCGAAATACTATTCTTATAGAAAATTTCGTCGAAATGCTATTCTTATAGAATATTTCGTCGAAATTCTATTCTTAAAGAAATTTTCGTCGAAATTCTATTCTTAAAGAAAATTTCGTCGAAATTCTATTTTTAAAGAAAATTTCGTCGAAATTCTATTCTTATAGAAAATTTCGTCGAAATTTTATTCTTATAGAAAATTTCGTCGAAATTCTATTTTTATAGAAAATTGTGTCAAAATTCTATTCTTGTAAAAAATTTCGTCGAGATACTATTCTTAAAGAAAATTTCGTCGAAATTCTATTCTTGTAGAAAATTTCGTCGAAATTCTATTGTAAAAAATTTCGTCGAAATACTATTCTTATAGAAAATTTCGTCGAAATTCTATTCTTATACAAAATTTCGTCTTATAGAAAATTCCGTCAAAATTCTATTCGTATAGAAAATTTCGTTGAAATTCTATTCCTATAGAAAATTTCGTCGAAATTCTATTCTTATATTTCGTTAAAATTCTATTCGTATAGAAAATTTCGTTGAAATTCTATTCTTATAGAAAATTTCGTCAAAATTCTATTCGTATAGAAAATTTTGTTGAAATTCTATTCCTATAGAAAATTTCGTCGAAATTCTATTCCTATAGAAAATTTCGTCGAAATTCTATTCTTATAGAAAATTTCGTCGAAATTCTATTCTTATAGACAATTTCGTCAAAATTCTATTCGTATAGAAAATTTCGTCGAAATTCTATTTGTTTAAGTTAGAATGTTCCTTTGAATTTCGTTTATGTCATTGTTTTGTTTCGGTGCATATATTGGCCAATTTATCGGGCATACATACTCGTTAAAATCTGCCTACTCCTCATTACTACATCCTTGTAGTATTAGCTTTGCAGATTTTAACGAGTAACGATTCGTTTTCTTGTTCTTGACACTTGCTCCGCCACCTCTCTCCATCTTGGACCGTCGCTCGAATAAGTACATCTTGCTGTACAAATATATTTAAGGTAAATCTTCGTTACCACACACTTAGCAGCAAAAACAAAAATAAACCTCAGGCACCTTGCCTATTATTACATTGAAACTAATCGTGTTTTATTTATATTTCTATTTCTCCTAACTCTCTTTTTATTTACCCTCTCGGAGTAAACGTTGCTCCCCTACGCCCCCGCCGGCGTAAACATTGGTCCTTCGAACCGGATTTGAGCTACCGCTGCCCTACATCGTCGTGAAATTGGTTTTTGCTGCTATTCGTCAAGGAAAACCTCCCTCACTCATCAACAAAACCATCGTCTATCACCTCATCAACAAACCATCATTTTACAACAAAAACATCGGTACGTACATTCAGTAGGCTAGTGAGTGTCGCGAATGTTTTTATTTATTTAAAATAAAACAAAAGATTTTGGTCGGCTTTCGAAATCCCTATCGCGGTTTTTCGTTAAAATATACAGTCCACACCGTCGCTATTTCGTTGCTAAATCGCGTTAAAAATCATTCGGGAATAATTCTATTCCATATACAAAGCATTAATATTTTTAATATTTCGTTTCGGTTTGGTTTGTTCGGTTTAAATTGTTAAAATAATTACAAATCATTTCGGTCGTGCAGAGTGTAGTGCTAGTGTCGCTCGTTTATACATTCGATTGTTTGTTTTGGTTTTCTACTGTCATTGCCTTCGGCTGCAAGAGCGCCTATTCAGTGTAACAATAACAAAAAAATCCATCGAGAACCTCTCCTCTTGCTCCTCCCTTCACTCGTTGTTTGGGTCATTCATTGTACATTGTTAATGTCGCCTTTGCTTGGCTCGGTTTAACTAACATACTCGTACATACATTCAATCAACATTGCTCGAATGTGGTGCTTCGAACCTTATCGAACATAACTACTACATACGAGGTTTCATCGAACTTATTTCGATCTCATACCTACAGTGGGTTCTAGAAAAACGTGCTTCTTATGAAAAATAAATTAAATATTTTTATCGTTATATTTTTTGAAATAGTGATAGAGGTACACTACACATAAATAATTTTCGGTCTTATTTGACACCGTGTACCCTACATTCGGCCAATTCGACTTTTTTGAAATAAAAGTGTGATTTGTGATATTTCTTTTTCGCTGGGTTTTCGGCACATCATCGTGCACCCTACATTCGGTCAACTCGACATATAATCGATTTTTGGAATAATTTGTTAATTATTGAAATTTTCGTTTTTGGTCATTTCATTTGTGTATATTTGGACACAAATGTACTACATTCGGTAGTTTTTGTAACACAATTGACTGATAAATTTCGTTATTGCAGAAAGAAAGTATTTTATCGAAATATTTTGAGTTTTCTATACACTGAGACAAATTTATAGAATATTTTTGGACATTTTCTCAACAATTTTGTTGTCGTTTATTTATAATTTGAGAATTTTGATTATTTGTTTGATCTCATTTGGAGTTTCTCGATAAACCTTTGCTGTTTTTCGAACTTAATTTTTGGAATCTTCCCACCTAGCGATATTTGATTGACCTTTTCGAAATTTGTTTAGCGTTATCTTTGGAAGAACACTTCGTAAAAATGTCTCTTACTCCCCTTGACATTTTCGTAAGAGCTTCGGATGCTCTAGTCAAGTTTGACACATATTTTCGTCTTCTAAAAGATGAGGATATAGATGTATATGGTCTTGAGGTTCGCAGTTCCGAGTTAAACAAACTGTGGACTGGCACCCAGGAAATGTTCGAAAAGTGTATTGATTACTTGTCCTCTTCCAAAGACGCGGGGAAAGCGGACATCGACTCGGTGGACAGTAAATATGATGTGTCCCATCAAACTTATATGAATTGTCTGTCCGCTATTAATAGGAAATTGGCACAGGTTAAAAATAGCTCTAATAGATTGTCCCTCAATTCGACTAATCGTAGCTCCGTTGATTCATTGGTACAACAAACTCTCAGGGACTCACAGGATACACACTTATGTAACAATATGAGTACATCGACAAACACTTCGCGCGAAATCGGTACGCAAGTGGATTATCCGTCTACATCAAGTTTAGGTCCGCCTCTTAGCGACAACGTACACAATCTTTCGTTACCGCCATGTGACATAGACGATTTTGAGGGCGATATCTTATCGTGGCCCACATTTCGAGACTTGTTTACCGCAGTCTATATTAACAACACTCGTTTAAGTGACATCGAGCGCTTGTGTCATTTGGTTGGTAAGACTAGTGGAGAAGCTCGCGAGATTATCTCGAAATTTCCACTAGTAAATCGTAGTTTTGTTCTCGCGTGGAAAGCATTAGGTGATTCGTACGACAATCCTCGGCTTCTCACCCACAATCAATTGAAAATTCTGTTTTCGCTTCCGGTACTCGAAATCGAAACAAGTTCAGGATTGAAGTCAATCCAGCGCGGCATAAATGGATGTCTATCGGCGATGTCCATTTACGAGATTTTGACTGATAATTGGGATCCGATTTTAGTATTCATTTGCCTCCAACGGCTACCTAAACTTACGCAAACGTTATGGGAGCAAAGTGTGAAGGATAAATCGTCTCTTTCATCGTGGAAAGAGTTGGATGCCTTCTTGACTGAGAGAATTCGCACACTTATGTGCCTTCATGGTATGAGGGGAGATGAATCTCCAAAGCACTCAAATGCGAAGAAGATCCATGCTCGTACTAATGCAGCGTCTTCGGGATCTTGTCGTTCTTCTCCATCGGGTTGTATTCTTTGCCCTGATCAAAATCATAAAATTTACTCGTGCCCACGTTTTTTAAGTTCTACGCCTTCGGATCGATTCGCTATAGCCAAACGCCACCGTTTATGTGTAAATTGCCTGCGTAAAGGCCACGAAGTTAAAAATTGCGATAGCAGACGTCGTTGTCTGAAATGTAATCGGAATCATCATTCTTTGTTGCATCGTGACGAGCCCACTCCGAGTAATTCGACTCGAGTGGCAAGCACAGCAAACGCGAATGTGCCTTCTGCTCCTCCACTTGAGCATTTTGAACCATCCACATCGGCTGGATGTGCATCTCGTCAATCTTTTCATGTCGCGCAGAATAAATCTGTCATATTGGGAACAGCCATGGTGAATATCGTTCATCACGGTGTTTCGTATTCTGCTAGGGCGTTGATTGACCCAGCTTCAGAGAGCTCTTTTATATCGGACAGTCTTCAAAATCGGTTGAAGCTTCCGTCAAATCGTACCATCGCTAATAATATTTCTGGAATAAACGGTGTAGTTTCGGCCACTTCTGGAAAAAGTTGTCAATTGAATATAAGCTCTTGCGTTGATTCCAAAATTGTATTGAAGACAAACGCCATAGTCCTTCCTTCCATTTCGGGAAACCTACCTTCCTTTGCGGTCACTTCGGACCTCAAAGCTCAGTTACCCAATATTCGTTTGGCTGACTCGAATTTGTTTGATTCTCGCCCGGTAGAAATTTTGATAGGAGCTGACATATATCCTAAAATTCTTCTAGAAGGTTTTCTTCGAAATTCGTCAGGATCGTTGCTCGCTCAAAATACTGTATTTGGCTGGGTAATTACTGGTGGTCTTCCTACCTAACGAGCACGTACACTTTCATAAAAAATTAGCATAGCTTATGCCTTTCGTTCGTATTTAGCGTCGCACCTCCTTTAAATTTACATCGTATATTTATAACTTATTTAAATTCGAAATATTACTAGAACTTGTCGTGATCTAAATCTTTTGAAAAACGTTAATTTCATATCTCGATGTTTCGCGGAGTCTATATAAAAAGCAACTAACTAGATTAACACCATCTCGCCTACATTTGAATACTCACTAGGAAACTGAATTTGCGTTCCTTACTAACTTACTTATATACATATTATATCTTTAATTTAATTGCTAGTTCTAGTTGTAGATTTGTTCGTGCGTGGGAGTCCCTAATGGCACTCACTCGTGGTCTCTAATGACCCGTCACAGGCTCCTTAATGGTCCTGTCCTTGTGGCCATCAATCGTGGTCTCTAATGACCCGTCACAGGCTCCTTAATGGTCCTGTCCTTTTGTGGGAGTTCTTGTGGCTCTCGCTCGGAGTCTCTAATGGCTCCGTCACAGGGTCCCTAATGGCCCTGTCCTATCGCGGGGTCCATAATGGCCCATTCGTTTGCGGTCCCTAATGACCATTAATTTCGCGGCGTCCACAATAGCCTGTTCGTTTGAGGTCCCTCATGACCATTAATTTCGCGTGGTATATATATTTGTTGGTCCATCCGCTTGCGGTCCCTAATGACCTTTCCTTTTCGCGGGGTCCCTAATGACCCATCCGGTTGCGGTCCCTAATGACCATTCCATTCGCGGGGCCAATATATATATACTATATATACATACACACACATATATGTATACATATCGAAAAAATTATGTAAAAACAAAAAAAAAAAAAAATTATTAATTATACTTAGTTGCAGCATCCCCTCGATGTTGCAAGGTGGCCGGAATGTTTAAGTTAGAATGTTCCTTTGAATTTCGTTTATGTCATTGTTTTGTTTCGGTGCATATATTGGCCAATTTATCGGGCATACATACTCGTTAAAATCTGCCTACTCCTCATTACTACATCCTTGTAGTATTAGCTTTGCAGATTTTAACGAGTAACGATTCGTTTTCTTGTTCTTGACACTTGCTCCGCCACCTCTCTCCATCTTGGACCGTCGCTCGAATAAGTACATCTTGCTGTACAAATATATTTAAGGTAAATCTTCGTTACCACACACTTAGCAGCAAAAACAACAATAAACCTCAGGCACCTTGCCTATTATTACATTGAAACTAATCGTGTTTTATTTATATTTCTATTTCTCCTAACTCTCTTTTTATTTACCCTCTCGGAGTAAACGTTGCTCCCCTACGCCCCCGCCGGCGTAAACACTATTCATATAAAAAATTTCGTCGAAATTCTATTCTTATATTTCGTCGAAATGCTATTCTTATAGAAAATTTCGTTGAAATTCTATTCTTAAAGAAAATTTCGTTGAAATTCTATTATTAAAGAAAATTTCGTCGAAAATCTATTCTTGTAGAAAATTTCGTCAAAATTCTATTCTTGTAGAAAATTTCGTTAAAATTCTATTCGTATAGAAAATTTCGTTGAAATTCTATTCCTATAGAAAATTTCGTCGAAATTCTATTCATATAAAAAATTTCGTCGAAATTCTATTCTTATATTTCGTTAAAATTCTATTCGTATAGAAAATTTCGTTGAAATTCTATTCCTATAGAAAATTTCGTCGAAATTCTATTCATATAGAAAATTTCGTCGAAATTCTTTTCTTATAGAAAATTTCGTCGAAATTCTATTCTTATAGAAAATTTCGTCGAAATTCTATTCTTATAGAAAATTTCGTCGAAATTCTATTCTTATAGAAAATTTCGTCGAAATTCTATTCTTATAGAAAATTTCGCCGAAATTCTATTCTTATAGAAAATTTCGCCGAAATTCTATTCTTATAGAAAATTTCGTCGAAATTCTATTCTTATAGAAAATTTCGTCGAAATTCTATTCTTATAGAAAATTTCGTCGAAATTCTATTCTTATAGAAAATTTCGTCGAAATTCTATTCTTATAGAAAATTTCGTCGAAATTCTATTCTTATAGAAAATTTCGTCGAAATTCTATTCTTATAGAAAATTTCGTCGAAATTCTATTCTTGTAAAAAAATTTCGTCGAAATTCTATTCTTGTAGAAAATTTCGTCGAAATTCTATTCTTGTAGAAAATTTCGTCGAAATTCTATTCTTGTAAAAAATTTCGTCGAAATACTATAGAAAATTTCGTCGAAATTCTATTCTTAAAGAAAATTTCGTCGAAATTCTATTTTTAAAGAAAATTTCGTCGAAATTCTATTCTTATAGAAAATTTCGTCGAAATTCTATTCTTGTAGAAAATTTCGTCAAAATTCTATTCGTATAGAAAATTTCGTCGAAATTCTATTCTTATAGAAAATTTCGTCAAAATTCTATTCGTATAGAAAATTTCGTTGAAATTCTATTCCTATAGAAAATTTGGTCGAAATTCTATTCCTATAGAAAATTTCGCCGAAATTCTATTCTTAAAGAAAATTTCGTCGAAATTCTATTCTTAAAGAAAATTTCGTCGAAATTCTATCTTTAAAGAAAATTTCGTCGAAATTCTATTCTTATAGAAAATTTCGTCGAAATTCTATTCTTATAGAAAATTTCGTCGAAATTCTATTCTTATAGAAAATTTCGTCGAAATTCTATTCATATAGAAAATTTCGTCGAAATTCTATTCTTGTAGAAAATTTCGTCAAAATTCTATTCGTATAGAAAATTTCGTCGAAATTCTATTCCTATAGAAAATTTCGTCGAAATTCTATTCTTATAGAAAATTTCGTCAAAATTCTATTCGTATAGAAAATTTCGTTGAAATTCTATAACTATAGAAAATTTGGTCGAAATTCTATTCCTATAGAAAATTTCGCCGAAATTCTATTCTTAAAGAAAATTTCGTCAAAATTCTATTCTTAAAGAAAATTTCGTCGAAATTCTATCTTTAAAGAAAATTTCGTCGAAATTCTATTCTTATAGAAAATTTCGTCGAAATTCTATTCTTATAGAAAATTTAGTCGAAATTCTATTCTTATAGAAAATTTCGTCGAAATTCTATTCTTATAGAAAATTTCGTCGAAATTCTATTCATATAGAAAATTTCGTTGAAATTCTATTCTTAAAGAAAATTTCGTCGAAATTCTATTCTTATAGAAAATTTCGTCGAAATTCTATTCTTACAGAAAATTTCGTCGAAATTCTATTCATATAGAAAATTCGTTGAAATTCTATTCTTAAAGAAAATTTCGTCGAAATTCTATTCTTATAGAAAATTTCGTCGAAATTCTATTCTTACAGAAAATTTCGTCGAAATTCTATTCATATAGAAAATTTCGTTGAAATTCTATTCTTAAAGAAAATTTCGTCGAAATTCTATTCTTATAGAAAATTTCGTCGAAATTCTATTCTTATATTTCGTTAAAATTCTATTCGTATAGAAAATTTCGTTGAAATTCTATTCCTATAGAAAATTTCGTCGAAATTCTATTCATATAGAAAATTTCGTCGAAATTCTATTCTTATATTTCGTCAAAATTCTATTCGTATAGAAAATTTCGTTGAAATTCTATTCCTATAGAAAATTTCGTCGAAATTCTATTCCTATAGAAAATTTCGTCAATTTTCTATTCGTATAGAAAATTTCGTTGAAATTCTATTCCTATAGAAAATTTGGTCGAAATTCTATTCCTATAGAAAATTTCGCCGAAATTCTATTCTTAAAGAAAATTTCGTCGAAATTCTATTCTTAAAGAAAATTTCGTCGAAATTCTATCTTTAAAGAAAATTTCGTCGAAATTATATTCTTATAGAAAATTTCGTCGAAATTCTATTCTTATAGAAAATTTCGTCGAAATTCTATTCTTATAGAAAATTTCGTCGAAATTCTATTCTTATAGAAAATTTCGTCGAAATTCTATTCATATAGAAAATTTCGTTGAAATTCTATTCTTAAAGAAAATTTCGTCGAAATTCTATTCTTATAGAAAATTTCGTCGAAATTCTATTCTTACAGAAAATTTCGTCGAAATTCTATTCATATAGAAAATTCGTTGAAATTCTATTCTTAAAGAAAATTTCGTCGAAATTCTATTCTTATAGAAAATTTCGTCGAAATTCTATTCTTACAGAAAATTTCGTCGAAATTCCATTCATATAGAAAATTTCGTTGAAATTCTATTCTTATATTTCGTCAAAATTCTATTCGTATAGAAAATTTCGTTGAAATTCTATTCCTATAGAAAATTTCGTCGAAATTCTATTCGTATAGAAAATTTCGTCGAAATTCTATTCGTATAGAAAATTTCGTCGAAATTCTATTCATATAGAAAATTTCGTCGAAATTCTATTCTTATATTTCGTCAAAATTCTATTCGTATAGAAAATTTCGTTGAAATTCTATTCCTATAGAAAATTTCGTCGAAATTCTATTCCTATAGAAAATTTCGTCGAAATTCTATTCTTATAGAAAATTTCGTCGAAATTCTATTCTTATAGAAAATTTCTTCGAAATTCTATTCTTATAGAAAATTTCGTCGAAATTCTATTCTTATAGAAAATTTCGTCGAAATTCTATTCTTATAGAAAATTTCGTCGAAATTCTATTCTTATAGAAAATTTCGTCGAAATTCTATTCATATAGAAAATTTTGTTGAAATTCTATTCTTAAAGAAAATTTCGTCGAAATTCTATTCTTATAGAAAATTTCGTCGAAATTCTATTCTTACAGAAAATTTCGTCGAAATTCTATTCATATAGAAAATTCGTTGAAATTCTATTCTTAAAGAAAATTTCGTCGAAATTCTATTCTTATAGAAAATTTCGTCGAAATTCTATTCTTACAGAAAATTTCGTCGAAATTCTATTCATATAGAAAATTTCGTTGAAATTCTATTCCTAAAGAAAATTTCGTCGAAATTCTATTCTTATAGAAAATTTCGTCGAAATTCTATTCTTATATTTCGTTAAAATTCTATTCGTATAGAAAATTTCGTTGAAATTCTATTCCTATAGAAAATTTCGTCGAAATTCTATTCATATAGAAAATTTCGTCGAAATTCTATTCTTATAAAAAATTTCGTCGAAATTCTATTCTTATAGAAAATTTCGTCGAAATTCTATTCTTATAGAAAATTTCGTCGAAATTCTATTCTTATAGAAAATTTCGTCAAAATTCTATTCATATAGAAAATTTCGTCAAATCCATATAGACAATTTCGTCAAAATTCTATTCTTATAGAAAATTTCGTCGAAATTCTATTCTTATCGAAAATTTCATCAAAATTCTATTCTTAGAGAAAATTTCGTCGATATTCTACCCATTAAGAGGGGAGCTAGAGGGTTAAGATATTCCACAAAAATTATCCGCCTAAAATTCCACTATATATCTGACAACAAGAAATATGTCAGACATTAACTTATAGCATTTTTTTCATTAAGTATAATGCTCCCTTCAACAAAAAAATTAAAACTTTGACCCATTCTAAAAAAAAACTCAGACCAGTTAGATCATTAGTTTATTCTACAAAAATGATCTACTCAACATGCCCTTTAAAATTTGTAGGGTTGCTATTCTGTTCTAAAAATGAAATCACGGTGAGTTTAAAATCACCGGCGACTTACAATCACTGTTGGAGTTCGAAATCGCCCGGTTTATTATTCATTGCCTCCCAAAAAAGATTGTTCGAAATATGTTTGGGTGATTTCGAACTGCAAAAGTGATGTTAAGTCGCCGGTGATTTTAAAATCACCGTGATTTCAAATCGCCGTGATTACAGAACAGACCCGATAAGCTTAAATTTGGACCACGGCTTAGGTTCCCTACAGCTTTGGTTTAGATGCAGTGTCATATTGACTCCATAGAAATCACTAATTTCCACGGATTGGGCTGAAATTTGGAAGTTTGGGTTTTATTTTGACTATTTTAATAAAATGTGACTCATTTATCTTTAAAAGTGTTTCAGCTCGTTCACGTTTAGATGTAGCTCCCATACAAAGATCCTCCCTTGAATATTTTATAGAATTTCCAATTTTCGTTATTACAATGAGCTTAAAATGCTATCAATGGGGATACGGACTATGCATAGAAATTCGTTTAAATTGAAAATATTTCACTATTACAATTACTTTTTTTTATTCTATTTAATTTAGAAAATTCGAACTAAGAGTACATTATTCTCTTCTGTGTTTCTAACTGTTGTACTCGTATTTATAATATTCCTTTATCACGAATTCATTACTGTCCTGTTTGATATTCTAAGGGAATAATAGTGACCAAAAAAAGGATTAAAAATAATCCTGTTTTCTGTGTTCATACTAAGCAAAGTGTGTGTATATAATATATATGTTCATAATTATATTTCTATATATTGAACATTGAAATTAGTATTTGTGTTAATTAGTTATTCATGTCATTTGTTACAAAATAAATTGATTCGTTTGAATGAACTGAACGAATCACATTGTGCCATAATCCTTTACGATTTGGATTTTAATTAAATGAATTTGTCTATTTTCCATTTAAAGTATTTTGTGAATAAAACTGAATTTAGCAAAAAATATTTTGTTCACATTTTGCTGCCGCTGCAAAATTTTAGATACAGTTTTGTTTTTTTTTTATCCTCCATTTTTTCTCCTCTAACAAATCCATATTTATGATATGCTTTGCAAATGCTGTGCGGGGAAAAAGCAAACTCGAAGTTTGCATTGCATTTCCAAAAAAGGGGGGGTCGTTTTTAGTATCATTATTAAAATTTATAAGTTTTTTTGTGGGTAATTTTATACCGGCACAGCAGCAGGAACCGCGGCGGAGCCATAGCAATAGCAATTTTTTCTGACTTGTAATTTAAGCATAAAGCATAAAATTTTGCTGTCGAAATGTGGCGTTGGCATTGGGAGATTATTTTACCTGTTCTAGGCAATATTACTTAAAAGAACGTGATGTGTACTGTGTATATCGTCGTCGTCCCATCCAAACATCCGCAAGGACGAGACTTTATTATCAGCCAAAATACAGGAGTTGGTCGTATGGTTGTGTGTGTGTGAATGGGGCAAAAAATATTCTCTTGAAACTTTACTACTTTAGTGATGCCACTTTGGGCCGTTCTTTTTAGTGTTTTTTGTTTATCGCCGTATTTTTGTACTTTTCATGCCCAACCAAATGTGGTTTAATGAACTTTTATGAGTCTCGCTTATTTGGTAGGGAGTAGGAGAACAAAGAATGCGTCAGAGAGGGAGAGCGATGAGAAGAAAAATTATGAGTACTCCAACAAAGTGTTGCGGTGGCGAACGAAAAAAGGCTTAAGTTGTAGTAAATTTTATATTCGTTTATAATTATTATACATTTATTAGTTGAAATAAAAAAAAAATTCAACTTCTTGGGCCTTATCTGGTCTCGAAGTACATTTTATATCCTTGCAAAGTCAAAAGGGAAACAGGACAAATATCGTATTCCAGAGATAAAGAAACAATAGATTTTCGAAATTGGTGATTTTTTTAAAAAAAAAACGGACAATCACTATGCAACAGTCATTTTGTCCAAAGGATGTTTATGGTATTTTGTGGCGTATTTTTAAGTTTTGAAGTCGCAAAAGATGAAACCAGAGTTACGTTCGGCCAGGCCCTATATAATATGTATACCCACCTCAATGGATTGCACTCCATAATATAATAACGAACATTGCAATTTTTATAAAATATTGAAATAAAATATTGAAATAAAACAGGAGAATCATTGTATGAGAGCTATGCGTATCAAAACGACAAAACTTTTATTTCTGCATAGATTTTGGAAAATTTATTTTGTTGAAATTTGTAGCTTTCAGTGCGTCAAAGAGGCAACCTTTGAGAAAATAGGTAAAATATAACCTGTTCCGGGTATGAATACATCCAAATTACCAATTTTCAGCGCGTTCAGTTGGAATTTGTGGTTTCTTTTTATTTGGTCAAATCGGGAAGATGCTTTATAAATGGGCTATATAGATAAATAAAGCTAAAGCTAAAGCTAAAGCTAAAGCTAAAGCTAAAGCTAAAGCTAAAGCTAAAGCTAAAGCTAAAGCTAAAGCTAAAGCTAAAGCTAAAGCTAAAGCTAAAGCTAAAGCTAAAGCTAAAGCTAAAGCTAAAGCTAAAGCTAAAGCTAAAGCTAAAGCTAAAGCTAAAGCTAAAGCTAAAGCTAAAGCTAAAGCTAAAGCTAAAGCTAAAGCTAAAGCTAAAGCTAAAGCTAAAGCTAAAGCTAAAGCTAAAGCTAAAGCTAAAGCTAAAGCTAAAGCTAAAGCTAAAGCTAAAGCTAAAGCTAAAGCTAAAGCTAAAGCTAAAGCTAAAGCTAAAGCTAAAGCTAAAGCTAAAGCTAAAGCTAAAGCTAAAGCTAAAGCTAAAGCTAAAGCTAAAGCTAAAGCTAAAGCTAAAGCTAAAGCTAAAGCTAAAGCTAAAGCTAAAGCTAAAGCTAAAGCTAAAGCTAAAGCTAAAGCTAAAGCTAAAGCTAAAGCTAAAGCTAAAGCTAAAGCTAAAGCTAAAGCTAAAGCTAAAGCTAAAGCTAAAGCTAAAGCTAAAGCTAAAGCTAAAGCTAAAGCTAAAGCTAAAGCTAAAGCTAAAGCTAAAGCTAAAGCTAAAGCTAAAGCTAAAGCTAAAGCTAAAGCTAAAGCTAAAGCTAAAGCTAAAGCTAAAGCTAAAGCTAAAGCTAAAGCTAAAGCTAAAGCTAAAGCTAAAGCTAAAGCTAAAGCTAAAGCTAAAGCTAAAGCTAAAGCTAAAGCTAAAGCTAAAGCTAAAGCTAAAGCTAAAGCTAAAGCTAAAGCTAAAGCTAAAGCTAAAGCTAAAGCTAAAGCTAAAGCTAAAGCTAAAGCTAAAGCTAAAGCTAAAGCTAAAGCTAAAGCTAAAGCTAAAGCTAAAGCTAAAGCTAAAGCTAAAGCTAAAGCTAAAGCTAAAGCTAAAGCTAAAGCTAAAGCTAAAGCTAAAGCTAAAGCTAAAGCTAAAGCTAAAGCTAAAGCTAAAGCTAAAGCTAAAGCTAAAGCTAAAGCTAAAGCTAAAGCTAAAGCTAAAGCTAAAGCTAAAGCTAAAGCTAAAGCTAAAGCTAAAGCTAAAGCTAAAGCTAAAGCTAAAGCTAAAGCTAAAGCTAAAGCTAAAGCTAAAGCTAAAGCTAAAGCTAAAGCTAAAGCTAAAGCTAAAGCTAAAGCTAAAGCTAAAGCTAAAGCTAAAGCTAAAGCTAAAGCTAAAGCTAAAGCTAAAGCTAAAGCTAAAGCTAAAGCTAAAGCTAAAGCTAAAGCTAAAGCTAAAGCTAAAGCTAAAGCTAAAGCTAAAGCTAAAGCTAAAGCTAAAGCTAAAGCTAAAGCTAAAGCTAAAGCTAAAGCTAAAGCTAAAGCTAAAGCTAAAGCTAAAGCTAAAGCTAAAGCTAAAGCTAAAGCTAAAGCTAAAGCTAAAGCTAAAGCTAAAGCTAAAGCTAAAGCTAAAGCTAAAGCTAAAGCTAAAGCTAAAGCTAAAGCTAAAGCTAAAGCTAAAGCTAAAGCTAAAGCTAAAGCTAAAGCTAAAGCTAAAGCTAAAGCTAAAGCTAAAGCTAAAGCTAAAGCTAAAGCTAAAGCTAAAGCTAAAGCTAAAGCTAAAGCTAAAGCTAAAGCTAAAGCTAAAGCTAAAGCTAAAGCTAAAGCTAAAGCTAAAGCTAAAGCTAAAGCTAAAGCTAAAGCTAAAGCTAAAGCTAAAGCTAAAGCTAAAGCTAAAGCTAAAGCTAAAGCTAAAGCTAAAGCTAAAGCTAAAGCTAAAGCTAAAGCTAAAGCTAAAGCTAAAGCTAAAGCTAAAGCTAAAGCTAAAGCTAAAGCTAAAGCTAAAGCTAAAGCTAAAGCTAAAGCTAAAGCTAAAGCTAAAGCTAAAGCTAAAGCTAAAGCTAAAGCTAAAGCTAAAGCTAAAGCTAAAGCTAAAGCTAAAGCTAAAGCTAAAGCTAAAGCTAAAGCTAAAGCTAAAGCTAAAGCTAAAGCTAAAGCTAAAGCTAAAGCTAAAGCTAAAGCTAAAGCTAAAGCTAAAGCTAAAGCTAAAGCTAAAGCTAAAGCTAAAGCTAAAGCTAAAGCTAAAGCTAAAGCTAAAGCTAAAGCTAAAGCTAAAGCTAAAGCTAAAGCTAAAGCTAAAGCTAAAGCTAAAGCTAAAGCTAAAGCTAAAGCTAAAGCTAAAGCTAAAGCTAAAGCTAAAGCTAAAGCTAAAGCTAAAGCTAAAGCTAAAGCTAAAGCTAAAGCTAAAGCTAAAGCTAAAGCTAAAGCTAAAGCTAAAGCTAAAGCTAAAGCTAAAGCTAAAGCTAAAGCTAAAGCTAAAGCTAAAGCTAAAGCTAAAGCTAAAGCTAAAGCTAAAGCTAAAGCTAAAGCTAAAGCTAAAGCTAAAGCTAAAGCTAAAGCTAAAGCTAAAGCTAAAGCTAAAGCTAAAGCTAAAGCTAAAGCTAAAGCTAAAGCTAAAGCTAAAGCTAAAGCTAAAGCTAAAGCTAAAGCTAAAGCTAAAGCTAAAGCTAAAGCTAAAGCTAAAGCTAAAGCTAAAGCTAAAGCTAAAGCTAAAGCTAAAGCTAAAGCTAAAGCTAAAGCTAAAGCTAAAGCTAAAGCTAAAGCTAAAGCTAAAGCTAAAGCTAAAGCTAAAGCTAAAGCTAAAGCTAAAGCTAAAGCTAAAGCTAAAGCTAAAGCTAAAGCTAAAGCTAAAGCTAAAGCTAAAGCTAAAGCTAAAGCTAAAGCTAAAGCTAAAGCTAAAGCTAAAGCTAAAGCTAAAGCTAAAGCTAAAGCTAAAGCTAAAGCTAAAGATAAAGCTAAAGCTAAAGCTAAAGCTAAAGCTAAAGCTAAAGCTAAAGCTAAAGCAATTAATATTCTCCCTCAGAACTTGTAGGGCATTTTCATTAGTAAATGAATTAAAATTGAGATGGTTATATTTTCTTTTATAATGTACACTACATCATTTGTTCATACTCATATAAAAACTACAACAGAATTTGGCTATCAACAGTGGCTCTGTTTCATATCTAATAGAAAGGATTGTGAGTCCATGTACATATTTTTTTAATTTAATTGTCATTCAACACAAAAACAAATGATCATATCATATACACATACAAAGAACACATTTTTAGTAGTGAATCAGACTAAATTCCTATGCCATCCCAAGCATCAAAGTATCCTTGGTCCTTTGTGACCAGAAGAATACAAATCAAACGCAAACACACACACATTATTCGCTCTCCAAAAGGATGAATCCTTGTTTGTGCAATTTCTATGGTGATTTCCTCTTCCTTGTTTGCATCAACAATTTTAGTCTAGAATGTCCTTGTTAATGAACACATACACTAACATTGTTCTATTTAGCATCCTGAGAAAAATATGGAGGCAAATAAAGGAGTCCCGATTACTCCTACAAATGCTGAAGACTGAACGTAAAAAAGATGGAAATTATGAAATTTCCTCACTTCAAACCTTTTGGAAACGATATTGGGGAGACCAAAGGCAAAAAGGAGTTCCACAAAAGAGCAAAAGAATAGTTGGAACCCGAATGAGTGTCTTATTCAAAGAAGAATTCTTTAAAAAGGATATCTGAGAGATTTCTCTTTAACTGCTTGAAAAAAAATTTGCATTCTTATGAAGACCAAATAATGAAGTGAGATTTCCATCTAAAGGAGCAAATGCCTCTTAGAAGTTGATAATGGAAGGGTTTCTTTCCCCTCAAGAAAACTGTGTCATTGTTAGTGTTAAGGATTTCATTATTATTTTCTTTCTCAGAAATCCTGTTAATAATGATATGAAACCGAAACCGTAATCATTTTCTTTGCTCTATTATCCTTTTTGGTAAAGCGGAAGTGTTGGGTCATTTTTGGCAGCTTTTCTTATAAGGCATTCATTCCTACATATGTTTCACTGTATAAAAATTCTCATAATTTCTTTTCAGTATTTATTTAAATTGCTCATATTTATTTCAATGTGTGAGTGACTGGAGGAGAGGGGCGGCGGTGTGAGAAATGCGGAATCCTTTCCATGGCTTAAAAGCGTTATTGGGTAAAACTATGTCAAAAAATGGGAGAAACAAATAAAAATCCCCAAAAAGGGAAATATGAAAAATTTGTAAGTATATTTTACAAATACTTTTGGGGGAATACTTTCTATTTGAAGCGTAAACAATTTTCTATGCCAATGAATTTGTCGGATTCTGGCGGTGCGTGAAAAACAAAGCTCATGTTGATGACTTTGTGTTGCAAAAGAAATGAAGGTCCTGCGAGCGAGTAAGAAAACAGTCAATGTCGAATAATGAAAATTAAAAAATATATATTAAATTTTTTGTATTCCGTTTTAGAGCATTTGGTTTGAGTCCCTAAAATATATAACGAATTCCACGAAATACTAATCAGAATAATTGTTTGCAATAAAATATCCTATATATGAAAGATAGTGAGGGTATAAAAATGAAACAAAAAAAATATATTTTCAAACGCAGATGGAATCTTTACAAGCCAATAAGATATTTAAAAATTAATATATTTTAATTATTTTTGTCGTATTTTGTACTCCTCGACACCAGAAATCTAGGCTAAATTTAACATTATTATATTTGTAAATAAAAAACCCACAATTCTCAAAATAAATTCGAAAATGGTAACGGTTTTCGTAATATAGCTTTGCGATTGTCGAGAATGTAGCAAAGTTTTGACATTTTCGTAAAACATGGTGGCAACACTGTTAACAAAAATTGGTGACCCATTATTTTGTCGGAAATATTCTCCAGGAATTTTTAAATTTGTAGGGCTTGACATCTGAAATCGAAAGTAATTCGCGATTTATAATATTTGCAAAAGTTAATACCACAATTCACAAAATATTTGTGAATTGTGGTCCCCGTGTAGATCTAGTTCTCAAAAAAGCTAATTTAAGCCATAAATACCACATTTTTCAGCGTTCGTTTTTATACCCTACAACACACTGTGGTCCAGTTTGTGCTTGGAATCACTTCTTGAGTCGATTTAACCATGTCCGTCTGTCTTTCCGTCCTTCTGTCCGTCTGTCTGTGCGTCCGTCTGTCTGTGCGTCCGTCTGTCCGTACGTCTGTAGATGTATCGTTGTAATCAAAGTGCAGGTCGTATTTATGGTCCGATAGTGATGAAATTTAGCACAGTGCTCTTTTTTGGCCCAAGGACGATCCCTATCGAAATCAGTCACAATCGGTTCAGGTTTAGATATAGCACATATATATATATATATATATTACACCCGAATTGACATGTAGAAATGCTGTAGAAACCGTATTTTTTATCCGATCAGTACGAAATTCGGCAGAGAGAGTTTTCTTATTACATTTATGAACACTGCCAAATTCTTATCGCAATGCCCATTTTCGCATCGTAGGGAGGTGTAGGGTATTATATAGTCGGCCCGCCCGACTTTCATTACTGGTTTTTTTAATAATTTGCTTAAACAACAAGTATGAAACTAATGAATCCCCTCACCATGAGTCTCAAAAAAATATTGGTAAATTTATTAATTTTTTGTTTTATTTAAATTATTATCAATTTAAATTGCATTTAATAGCTTTAAAGTATGTACTGGTATTAAAGTTTAAAGCTGTTTACTTTTTGTACAAAATGGTCCATTTGTGTGAGAGGTACAAAAAGGGGCGAGCCAATTACGGCAACTTTTCTCTAGACTCTAGGTACTATAAAAGCATTACACTGTACGAAATTTCAAGTATTTGTATGCGCTGGTATTAGAGTGATCAAAACCGGTTTAAAATAAACCGGCCCACCGGTTTTTTGCTTCCACCGTCCCCGGTTTTTCTCAAAATCATGAATTTCGAACAACCGGTGCAACCGGTTATTTTCGTTTGTTTCCACCGGTTTTCCGGGTTTTTTATTATCACTAAAATATTAAAAATTATTTACAACTTTATATACAAAATATCACAAATTAACATAATAATATGAAAGATCTCCTTATATGGCCTAAAAAGACTCGGCAACTTTGCTAGAATACGAAGCCATTCACCAATTTCTATACAAATTACAAAAATTTAATGAAAATAAATGATTCATACGCGCAGAAGTTATGTGAAAAGTAAACGCATTCTCCCACTTCCAAACCGAAACAAAAACAAGTAAGAAAATTTCAATTGGGTAAACCGACTAGTGTATACTCTTATATATTTATATACTCGTATATACCCACCTGCACTAAAGTGTGTATATAAAATATATATGTATAAAGATTTAGTACCTCTATTAAATATTCTATTTAATACCCCGAAATATTAATATTTTCTTGACTGAACTACATAAGGGGAATTTCATGTCAAGTGGGTTAATTTTTAAAAGGGATGTCTTCTGTCTGGATGAAAATTGCACCAATTAGCCCTATCAGATAGTAGTTATGTGACACAATTCCAACGAGATCGGTTAAGGACTTTCCGAGTTGGAGGGTGTCAAATATTGACATTTTTGTCAAACGGTTGTTTTTCCCATCTGAAATGCTAAAATGTTTGGTTGAACGTTAATTTTTTTTCAGAGGTTTATATTTATTTTGATAGATCAACAGGTCCCATCCCATTAATAGGTCACAAAGCTTTTATAGGAAATTATCTAAGCTTTCTTTTGAGCAAAAAAATCAAAAATTGAAACATAGGTTTTTACCAAAATTTCAAAAAAGTTTAATTTTGCAAAAAAGTAATGAAAATATATTTGCTAATTTTTTTAAAAGGTTGAAGAAAAGACTATCGATAACACTTTTGGAAAATGTTTTTTAATACAATAGCTAATTAGTTATAAGTATGAGATAAAAGGACCGTTTGACTCAAATGACAATATTCATCACAATCCAACTCATAACTACTATCCAACAGGACTAAATTTGGTGCAAGATTCCTGATCAGAAGACATCGCTTTTAAAAATGTAATATTAAAAAATCGCCTTTTTTGTTCTTAAAAAGGAAAATGTTTTTCAAACGGCAATTTTCATACTGTTTTGTTATGCCGAAAAAAACCGGTTCTACCGGTTACCCCGGTTTTCTTCGAAGAAAAAAACCGTCCACCGGTTTTTTTATAACTTAAATAAACCATCCACCGGTTTTTTATTTTTTCAAAAAAACCGGTTTTTTGATCACTCTAGCTGGTATTAAAGTTGAAAGCTGTTAACTTTTGGTACAAAAGGGTCCATTTGTGTGGGAGGTACCAAAAGGGGCGGGCCACCAACGCCCATTTATCTCTGGACTCTAGGTACTATAAAAGCATTACACTGTACAAAATTTCATTTATTTGTAAAATGGTCCATTTGTGTGGGACGTACCAAAAGGAGCATGACAATAATGCTAATTGTTCACTATATTGAAGGTACTACTAAACCATTACACTGTACAAAATTCGAAGTCTTTGTATGCACCGGTAATAAAGTTATATGTAAGCTATTAACTTTTGATTCAAAATTGTCCATTTGTGTGGGAGGTACCAAAAGCGTCGTGGAAACTTCGCCCATTTTTCTCGAGGTAATTGTGATTAATAAACTAATACTATGTGTAGAATTTCAGACGATTCAAATAAGTAGTAGAAGTTACTAAATAATCAATATTTCACTAAATGTTAACCCTTTGTGGGGGAGGTACTAGAAGGAGTGGACCAATATGACCCATCTTCGAACTTAGCCGTAGATAGAAGAAAATATTACCACATACCAAATTTGAAGTCAATCGGGAGTTATCGTGAGCACCAGCCAGCAGCCAGACAGACAGACAGACAGACAGACAGACGGACATTGCTCATTCGACTTAAAATGACCCAAAACGGATATCCGCCGATCATACTTAGGATCTTAAGTCACTCCTTCGATGTGTTACACTTTTGGTTCGTAGCAAATGATATGTACAATCCTCTCTTAGGTGAGGGGATAAAAAGGATCGTTTCAAAATTAATGTGGGCCCCATATTTGGGGTCTATTTTCGTAACAAAAACTGATTTAGGATATTACACCCCAATTAATAAAACAGTATGAAATGAAAATAAACCCCAAAAAAACTAAGAAATTTTATCTTCGTAAATCTGTGGAGTATGTAATAATACACCTATACTAACATATTTATACCCTACACCACACTGTGGTTCACGGCAGATGTTTGTAACACCTGAAAATAACACAGCTAGACCCACCTTAAAGTATACCGATCGACTCAGAATCACTAGCTGAGTCGATTTAACGATGTCCGTCCGTCTGTCCATGTAAAGTTGTTCGTCGACTACAGGTCGCTCCGATCGTTCTGTAATTTTGCAGTTTAGAGTATTTCGCGGCTGTTAAGATCGCTATTGAATTTGGTTGAAATTGGTTCAGATTTAGATATAGCTCCCATATATATCTTTCGTCCGATTTGGCCCTTTAGTCCTCGTTTTGAAATTTAGAATGGTAGACTTTCTTGATCCATGAACCAACACTACCGAATTTGAAGAAAATCGGTTAAGATTTAGCTATAGCTCCCATATATATGTTTCGTCCTATTTGGACCTTTAGTCCTATAGAAGCTGTATTTTACATCCAATCATTTTGAAATTTAGAATGGTAGAGTTTCTTGATCTATGAACCAACATTGCCGAATTTGAAGAAAATCGGTTAAGATTTAGCTATAGCTCCCATATATATGTTTCGTCCGATTTTGCTCTTTAGTCCTGTAGAAGCTGTATTTTACATCCAATCATTTTGAAATTTAGAATGGTAGAGTTTCTTGATCTATGAACCAACGCTACCGAATTTGAAGAAAATCGGTTAAGATTTAGCTATAGCTCCCATATATATGTTTCGTCCGATTTGGCCCTTTAATCCTATAAAAGCTGTATTTTACATCCGATCGTTCTGAAATTTAGAATGGTAGAGTTTCTTGATCCATGAACCAACACTACCGAATTTGAAGAAAATCGGTTAAGATTTAGCTATAGCTCCCATATATATGTTTCGTCCTATTTGGACCTTTAGTCCTATAGAAGCTGTATTTTACATCCACTCATTTTGAAATTTAGAATGGTAGAGTTTCTTGATCTATGAACCAACATTGCTGAATTTGAAGAAAATCGGTTAAGATTTAGCTATAGCTCCCATATATATGTTTCGTCCGATTTGGCCCTTTAATCCTATAAAAGCTGTATTTTACATCTGATCGTTCTGAAATTTAGAATGGTAGAGTTTCTTGATCCATGAACCAACACTATCGAATTTGAAGAAAATCGGTTAAGATTTAGCTATAGCTCCCATATATATGTTTCGTCCGATTTGGCCCTTTAGTTCTATAGAAGCTGTATTTTACATCCAATCGTTTTGAAATTTAGAATGGTAGAGTTTCTTGATCCATGAACCAACACTGCCGAATTTGAAGAAAATCGGTTAAGATTTAGCTATAGCTCCCATATATATGTTTCGTCCGATTTGGCCCTTTAGTCCTATAAAAGCTGTATTTTACATCCAATCGTTTTGGAATTTAGAATGGAAGAGTTTCGTGATCCATGAACCAACACTACCGAATTTGAATAAAATCGGTTAAGATTTAGCTATAGCTCCCATATATTTGTTTCGTCCGATTTGGCCCTTTAGTTCTATAGAAGCTATATTTTACATCCAATCGTTTTGAAATTTAGAATGGTAAAGTTTCTTGATTCATGAACCAACATTGCCGAATTTGAAGAAAATCGGTAAAGATTTAGCTATAGCTCCCATATATATGTTTCATCCGATTTGGCTCTTTAGATCCAATCGTTTTTATACCCTACACCACACCGTGGTACAGGGTATTATTTAAGTATAAAATGTCCCAAAAGTAAATTTATGTAAACAATTTATACATGAATTACACAATTTATATATCAGAGTTATTCAATATTACGAGAGTGGTGTAGGGTATTATATAGTCGGCACCGCCCGACTTTAGCCTTTCTTTACTGGTTTTTAATTATAAATCTTTTACTGCGCGGTCGGCCAAAGTTGGCAACGTGGAGCAAATCATTTATGCGTAGCCTTGTTGTTGTTTGACATGTTACTTTTTGGGGCCCATGTACATAAAAATATTGGGGTGCATTTTCCTGGGGCCCAATTTCATTCCGCCATAGAATTTAATGCAATCCATGGTGGATTCGGCATGGCCGAACTTAACGCTTTTACTTGGCGGAATGAAATTGGGCCCCAGGAAAATACACCCCAATATTTTTATGAACATGGGCCTCAAAAAATAACATGTCAAAAAATAACAATTTTTTTTGGGGCTTAATTAAATTTTTTGTCTGCTTTTTGGGGTTTCATTTCATTTTTTAGGGCTTATTTTCATCTATAAATTTAGAAACAGGAGAGACTACGCATAAATGATTTGCTCCACGTTGCCAACTTTGGGGCCCAACTTCCGGCCGCCCTTTTACTTGTTTTTAAATAACTTCTTCATAACTCCAAAATGCGACATAGCCTTTTTCCCAAAAATTGCAAAAAAGCAGTATTTTTTGAAAATATAACATCAAATGCCCCTAACTTTTGTCTATCTTATATATATAAAAATGGTGTGAAAAATGTATAGTAATTCATCAATTGAGAACGGCTGGACCGATTTGGCTCAATTTTTTTTTCAGTTGTTCGTATTTGCCTGGAGAAGGTTGTTACGAAAGAAAATTTTGGGAAAACCCCCCGGAAAAGTCGGAAAATTGGGAAAATCGAAAATTGCTATTTCTTGCGAGATTCCTACTGTTCCTATCTACTGCTCTCTTTTTCAATCCAAATTTTTTATTAATTTTCTATTCAACAAAAAAGTTTTCTATTAAACATATGTACGAGTATGTGCTATTTTTCTTGCTGCAATTCATTCGAGTTTTGCGTATTGTTACACTTATTTCGCGTATCACATCGGCAAACGGTACAAGCATTACGATCAATTAAAATTCAACGCGATATTTATCAATTCGAACATTTTTTCAGATAATAAGTTTGAGTATAAGAGGTAAGGTTATCTTATTGGATTGCGGGCATTGCAAAATCATAATTTCGGATGAATGCACGATGGCGCATAAACGAGCTCTGGAGGCAATTGACCGAACGATGAAGGATTTACGACGTGATTTGAGACAATTTGGTGAGTCTGATATTGCTCTCCGGAGATTTTCGTCAAACGCTTCCCGTCATCCCGAAATCTACTGCCGATGAAATTAATGCATGCCTGAAATAGTGGTCTTTGTGGCTGCATGTCAAGAAGTTATGTCAAGAAGTTGAAATTGACCACGAACATGAGAGTCGCGCTGAAGAACGACTCATCGGCTCTTGAATTCTCGAAACAACTGTTGGCGCTTGGCAATGGCCAAATTACTATTGATGTTTCCACTGCATTGATATTGTTCCCGGCAAATTTTTGAAGAAGTTGAAATTGACCACGAACATGAGAGTCGCGTTGCAGAACGACTCATCGGCTCTTGAATTCTCGAAACAACTGTTGGCGCTTGGCAATGGCCAAATTACTGTTGATGTTTCCACTGCATTGATATTGTTCCCGGCAAATTTTTGCGAGTTCACATCGTCGAACGAGGAACTCATCACCAAAGTGTTTCCAAATCTCGATTAGATTAGTGAATGGGCAATATTAGCAGCGAAGAATAAGGACGTCGATAGCATGAATTTTATTATTCAAAGTAAAATCGAACTCGCTTGATGTGCCAGGAGCTCCGCCGCATAATTTACAGCTGAAGGTGGAATCGATCATAATCATGTTGCGGAATCTGAATCATCCGAAATTGTGCATAGTTCGCGGTTGTCCATTATGAAACTGATGGACAATGTGATTCAGGCGACGATCATCAAGGGAAAATTCAAAGGAGAGGAAGTCCTTATCCCACGAATTCCGATTATTCCAACTGATCTTTCATTCCAATTCAAGCGGATTCAGTTCCCTGTACGATTGGCTTTTGCGATGACAATCAATAAATCTCAAAACCAATCGTAGGAAGTCTGTGGAATTAATCTCGAATTTCCCTGTTTTTCGCACGGTCATCTGTACGTTGCCTGTCTTCTGTCTTCGTTGTTTGTTGTTTATCACATCGCTCTCTACTGATTTCGATTCCTTTTAAACAAATCGCATTAAAATTTTAACTATCTGTGTTTTATTATCACTCTGGAGTTTATCTGAAGGCGTTAAATTGGGGCGAGTCGAAGTTCGCCGGGTCCGCTAGTTGAGTATATCTAATCATATAGCAAAGTTGATGTGATAGAAATCGGTAGATATTCTGTCCAGATATTAACAAAATACTCGTACTAGGACAGCGTCGGAAAAAAACGAAAAAATTTAATTTTTAATTGCAATTGTCTTCGGAACTATAAGTCCCGGAACTTAAAGTTCTAAAAGCATTGTTTAGTATAATTAACTCCAAAAAGATTGCTCGAATCAGACGTTAAAGTCAAAAGTTTACGCACGTATACATGTTGTGCATCCGAGGTGGCCAACTTTGAGGTCCTGTAGCTCCGCCTCTGTATATCATAGGGGGCCCAAATTTAAAACATACATTCTCTGATACACCTTCTACATGTGTGTCATATTTTGTCGCAATCGTTGCCTGGTTAAGAAACGGCGAAATTATTTTCCTTTCCTCACATCTATTTTTCACCGATTATTTTATATTGTTTTTTTTGCGCCATTTTATTCATAACACTGTGCAACAGTGAAAAACATACACGGACTTGACTGTAAAGGTTCGATTCAATTACCAAAGGGTTGTTCAGATTTACGTTGGCTACAATTTTACCAAACATTGTTAGTGAAAAATTACGAGTCCCTGAAAGTTAGGCAGAAAAAAATGTTTCCTTCACTTTTTTAAAAAAAATAGTACGGAAAATAAAATATTTTTCACAAAAAATGTTAACGAAGTTTGTTCAACATATTCTTAGCTACATTATTGCCAAATATAGTTAAGCGGTATCACCAAGTTTGAATTAGTTGTTGGACAAAAGCTGATGACACCTTTTTCGGGGGGCCCACTGATTTTCAGAAACTTTGGAGGTCCAAAAAAAAAATTGGTCACCAATATCGCCAAATACCAACAATATACTACCAATCACCAATATACTACCCTTTGGTAGTAGAATCGAACCTATATGTACTGTCAAGTCCGTGTATTTTTCAAAAAGTGTTCATTTGTTGCATAGTGTAATTGGCAGTACATTCGCACCAGGGCTTAGAAGGTAATGTAAATGTTGTTTTTTGGGTGCTACTAGGATATAAACATATTAACTTAAAAAAATAAAAAGTCTTTTTCTATATTTTTATACCCTACACCACACTGTGGTACAGGGTATTATAGCTTTGTGCATTTGTTTGTAACACCCAAAAGGAGAAGAAATGGACCCATCGTTTATTATACCGATCGACTTAGAATCACTTTCTGAGTTGATTTAGCTATGTCCGTCTGTCCGTCTGGGCATGTATTCTTGTAATCAAAGTACAGGTCGCAATTATGGTCCGATCTCGACGAAACGTTACACATATCTTTTTTTTGGCCCAAGGACGATCCCTGTTGAATTTGGTTAAAATCGGTTCAGATTTCGATATAGCCCCCATATATATGTTAGCCCCGACTTGACATGTAAGCGCTGTAAAAACTTTATTTTATATCCGATCAGTATGAAATTCGGCAGAAAGAGGTTTCTTATTATATGAATGAACACTATTAAATTTGGAAGAAATCGGTTCAGATTTAGATATAGCCCCCATATATACGTTACCCCCGATTTGACATTTAAGCGCTGTAAAAACGTTATTTTATATACGATCAGAGCGAAATTCGGCAAAGAGAGGTTTCTTATTACATGAAGGAATACTGCTAAATTCGGAGAAAATCGGTTCAGATTTAGATATATCCCCCATATATATGTTACCCCCGATTTGACATGTAAGCGCTGTAAAAACTGTATTTTATATCCGATCAGTGCAAAATTTGGCAGAAAGAGGTTTCTTATTACATGAAGGAATACTGCCAAATTCGGATAAAGTCGGTTCGGATTTGGATATAGCCCCCATATATATGTTACCCCCGATTTCACATGTAAGCGCTGTAAAAACTGTATTTTATATCCGATCAGTGCGAAATTCGGCAGAAAGAGGTTTCTTATTACATGAAGGAATACTGCCAAATTCGGAGAAAATCGGTTCAGATTTAGATATAGCTAACATATATATGTTACCCCCGATTTGACATGTAAGCGCAGTAGAGACTGTATTTTATATCCGATCAGTACGAAATTCGACAGAAGGAGGTCTTTTTACATGAATGAGTATTCAGGGAAGATCGGTTCAGATTTATATTAAAGCTCCATATATATGTTCCTCCTGATTTGGTATCAAACCGCTATAGAAGTTGTATTTTACTTCCGATCATTAAAATTTTCCAGAAAGATGTTTCTCAATTTAGGAACGAATATTGCTTAATTTAGCGATTATCGTTTCAGAATTAGATAATATGTTTCTACCCATTTACCAATTATTCCAAATTATTATGGCAATGACCCTTATCGCATTGTTAGGGAGGTGTAGGGTATTATATAGTCGGCCCCGCCCGACTTTCTGCCTTTCCTTACTGGTTTTTATTTAGGACAACAGCAGCATAACATCGCATGCAGCACGACCACAAACGAGTTTGTATTACCACTGTCCTGCGATATATACACTTTAGCGTATAAGTACTTTTTAGCTAAATTATGAAAGTTGGATCTTATTCACTGCTTTGGATGCTCTCTTTATCAATATTTTTTGAAAATATAACTTCAAATAGCCATAACTTTTTTCTTCTACGAGAATCAGGCGAAAGCATATATATAAATATTTAGGGTACTCTCGACATATATTATATGTATTTGGCACACACAAATATTATTTATTTGGGAAGATGTGTTTTTTATTTTGGACTATTATTTACGGAACAAATATTTAATTGCATTTAATTATTCAAATTATATCAATACCTTTATTTTAAGACAAGTTTTAAGTTTCTCAATAATTCAAAGTTAATTTTTTCAAAAATTGTAAATGTTCGTAAAATTGTTTTATAATTGAAATATTATAATCTTGCATAATAATATATTATGCAAGATGGGTTGACAACAAATGATGACTTGGAATTAAGATGTATTAGAAATTGGCGCTTTAAAAAAATGTTATTGCTACTTGTGACATTTTAAATTATAAACTCGAAATCAATGAAAAACTGTTTTTTAGGGAAAGAGCCTCTATAGACGGCTGGGAAGGAGTCTCTATAGACGTCTAGGAAAGGGTCTCTATAGACGACTGGGAAAGAGTCTCTATAGACGACTGGGAAAGAGTCTCTATAGACGACTGGGAAAGGGTCTCTATAGACGACTGGGAAAGAGTCTCTATAGACGACTGGGAAAGTGTCTCTGTAGACGACTGGGAAGGACGTCTCTATAGTAGTCTCTATAGACGAGTGGCAAGGAGTCTCTATAGACGACTGGAAAGGAGTTTCTATATACGTCTGGGAAGGAGTCTCTATAGACGACTGGAAAGGAGTTTCTATATACGTCTGGGAAGGAGTCTCTATAGACGACTGGGAAGGAGACTCTATAGATGATTGAGAAGGAGTCTTCATGGACGACTTGGAAGGAGTGTCAATAGACGACTGGAAAAGAGTCTCTATAGACGAATCTCTATCGACGACTGGGAAAGAGTCTCTATAGACGACTGGGAAAGAGTCTCTGTAGACGACGGAATCTCTATAGGAGTCACGTCTGGGAAGGAGTCTCTATAGACGACGTGGAAGGAGTCTCTATAGACGACGTGGAAGGAGTCTCTATAGACGACTTGGAAGGGGTCTCTACTTCTCCCGATTTGCCTCTAAACGCCACTGCAGAGATTTTTTTCTGTTATGCACATAATGTGATCCATATAAGATTCGACCCTGCCTACGGTTCACTTGGTTGGTTTTTCCTTATTTAAAACAAACAATTCTTTTGTAATTAAATTTCTTTGAACGGCAAAAATAACAAAGTATTAAAAAAGCATTGATATGCAAATTATTTAAACTTAAAGAAATCTCATCAAAATCATTAACTTTGCGGAGCAGAGATTAAAAGAAAATTATCAAGGGTCAATATTTCTCATTCCCTCAATCGTAGCCTTAACATATTCTCAGTTAAATTAGAGGATGGAAAGAGAAAGTGTGGAATTATGAAAATTCTATAAATTATATTTTTAAAGAGGGGAGAGCAGCCTAAACATTCTTTTGTTAAATGACTTAAGTGAGGGTGGGGGGTATGCGTTCTTTAAGATTTATAATGAATTCACAAGAGAATTAGGGCCCTTTTATACAGCAATAATATTAAAATTTTATGGCATTCATAGTTTCACAGGTCTTTAGAGAGCTTTCAATTTTAGGCCAAATAATATATATGTATAATGAACGTTGTAGCTGGTCTTTAAGGAGTCTTTAAACTTTATTAAATAAATCTGCAAAGATTTTATGTTCCATGGAAATCTTGATATATAAACATAACAATATGCAAACTTTTGCTTAAATATCTGCATGAATATGTTTAAATATCTACAATCACGGCGAACAATTCCACAATACAACTTCTGACTCTATTTCTCATTTCAAGCTAAAAAATATGTCTTTGTCCTTCAGCACCCCCTCTCCAACTCACTCCTGCTCCATGTAGAAAAATTATGATAATGATAATGTTCTTTTTGCGACGTAAGTTTTTATCACAACGTCGTCAAGACCAAAGAAAGAAAAATAAAATCGAAAAGAATTGCACGGAAGTGCCAAAAAGTTTTGTCCCATAACTTTTGGTGGCAAATTTCCACTTGTGATTTCTTTTACCAAATGCTCACCGAAATGGGCTAAATATATGAACTCCTGGTTTTTTTGTGTTTGGCGAAGCAGAGGTGTACGCGAGCGATACAAAGGAAAGGAACAACGTTTGAGTTTGTAGAAAGTGTAAAGTAAAAGTTTTCTTTTGAAAATTAAATATGTATTTTAGGAAAGTATAGAAGGTTGGGGAAAAAAAAACTTTTAAATCAAACTATAACATACACAGAGAGAAAAAACGGTACTTATTGGGTCAGAATTTTTAAGATAGACCTATGAAGTTAATTTTTGCACAAAAAGTTTAAAAGCCGTTGCTTTTTTTAACTTATTCTAAAATTTTATGGGGTTTTAAATTTTTTAAAATGTAAAAAAAAAAAATTTTTGTGTGTTTACGAAATTTGTAATTGCTCTTGACCGATTTATACAATGGACATGCAGAACAAACACATGGGTAATTTTTTCTGGAAATAGTTTTTTTTTTTTTTGAAAAGTAAGTAAATAATAGCTTTCGAAATATTTTTAGCACATTATTTTATATAAAATCCTTTCCCTCGATTTTCTTTATAATTACACAGAATATGCGTCAGACTCTCACAAATCCAAATGAGTAATTGGATTTTTTGGAATTCTATATTTGTAAAGTTATGGGAGAAATACTGACATTAATCTGATAATTTTTGACGTTTTTCTTTCGTTTCTGCATATATGAATTTTAAAATACCACTTATATGTATATACTAAAACGATCTCTATTCCGAATGAGCCATATCGATCTAAGTTTCATATAACCTTCATACATATATCCTCTCCGATTTTACTTAGATATATCCTAGAATCCATATTGTTTTACCACCCATCTGACTAAACTCCATAAATTATTCTTGGTAAAAAATCACCCCATGTTTTGATTCTCTACAGACAACTGGGATAAAGTTTCTATAGACGACTGGAAAATAGTCTCTATAGATGACTGGGAAGTAGTCTCTATAGACGACTGCGAAGGAGTATCTATATTCGACTGGAAATGAGTCTCTATAGACGACTGGGAAGGAACCTCCATAGACGACTGGGAAGGAATCTGTATAGAATACTGGGAAGGAGTCTCTATAGACTACTTGGAAGAAGTCTTTATAGACGAAGAAAAAGGAGTGTCTAAAGACGACTGTGAAGAAGTCTATATAAACGATTTGGAAGAAGCCTATAGAGATGACTTGGAAGAAGTCTCTGTAGACAACTGGGAAGAAGGCTCTATAGACGACTGGGAAGGAGTCTCTATAGACGACTGGGAAGGAGTCTCTATAGACGACTGGGAAAGAGTCTCTATAGACGACTGGGAAGGAGTCTCTATAGACGACTGGGAAGGAGACTCTATAGATGACTGGGAAGGAGTCTCTTTAGATGACTGGGAAGGAGTCTTTTTAGACGACTGGAATGGAGTCTCTTTAGACGACTGGGAAGGAGTCTTTTTAGACGACTGGGAAGGAGTCTTTTTAGACGACTGGGAAGGAGTCTTTTTAGACGACCGCGAAGGAGTCTCTATAGACGACTTCGAAGGAGTGTCTATAGACGACTGGGAAGTAGTCTCTATAGACGATTGGGAAAGAGTCTCTATAGACGACTGCGAAGGAGACTCTATAAACGACTGGGAAGGCTAATCTATAGGCGAGTGGGAAGGAGACCCTATAGACGTCTTGGAAGGAGACTCTATAGACGACCGCGAAGGATTGTCTATAGACGATTGGGAAGGAGTCTCTATACACGACTTGGAAGGACTCTTTATACACGACTTCAAAGGAGTCTCTATACACGACTTGGAAGGGCTCTCTATATACGACTTGAAAGGAGTCTCTATAGATGACTGGGAAGAAGTCTCTATTGCCGACTGGGAAGGAGTCTCTATAGACGTCTGGGAAGGATTGTCTATAGACTACTGGGAAGGAGTCTCTATACACGACATGGAAAGACTCTCTATACACGACTTGGAAGGACTCTCTATAGACGACTGGGAAGGAGTCTCTATTGCCGACTGGGAAGAAGTCTCTATTGCCGACTTGGAAGGGGTCTCTACAGACGACCGCGAAAGAGGCTCTATAGACGTCTGGGAAGGAGACGCTATATACGATCGCGAAGGAGTCTCTATAGACGACTGGGAAGAGTCTCTATGGACGACTGGGAAGGAGTCTCTTTAGACGACTGGGAAGGAGTCTCTTTAGACGACTGGGCAGGAGACTCTTTAGACGACTGGGCAGGAGACTCTATAGACGACTGGGGAGAAGTCTCTATAGACGACTGGGAAGGAGTCTCTATAGACGACTGGGAAGAAGTCTCTATAGACGACTGGGAAGGAGTCTCTATAGACGACTGGGAAGGAGTCTCTATAGACGACTGGGAAGGAGTCTCTATATACGTCTGGGAAGGAGTCTTTATAGACGCCTGGAAAGGAGTCTCTATAGACGACTCGGAGGGAGTCTCTATCTACGACTGAGAAGGAGTCTCAATCGACGGCTGGGAAGGAGTCTCTTTAGACGACTGGGCAGGAGACTCTATACACGACTGGGAAGTATAGTCTATAGACGAGTGGGAAGGAGTCTCTATAGACGACTGGGAAGGAGTCTCTATAGACGACTGGGAAGGAGTCTCTATAGACGACTGGGAAAGAGTTTCTATAGACGACTGTGAAAGAGTTTGACCGAAAGCGTTTTTTTTTGGCCGAAGCCGAATACAAACAGCAGCCAAATTCTATATACAATTTTCTTATAGATTGCATAGTTTTCAACATACAAATCTCGAGAAGCTTCAAATGTAGGTCACATAGCTTTTTCTGGACTATTACCCCCTCAACTTACAGGTAGGAGATTATATATCATGTGCTACGAACCAAAAGTGCAACACATCGAAGGAGGGACCTATGACCCCAAGTATTTTTGTTGGATTTTGCCCATATTAATGAGCAAAGTCCGTCCGTCCATGCGTCCGTCTGTCAGTCTGCTGGCTGGTGCACACAATAACTAACTAAAGGAGTAACCGATTGACCTAAAATTTGGTATGTGGTAATATTTTTTTTATCTCCGGCAAAGATCGAAGACGGGTCATATTGGTCCACTCCTTATAATAGCTCCCTCACAAAAGATTAACCATTTTAAGAAATATTGATTCTCTAATAACTTGTATAGTAATTACTCGAATCTTTTGAAATTCCACACATACAAGGTTAACGTATGAGGTTAACAGTCGCGAAGTGGCCCCACCCCTTCTGGTACCTCCCACACAAATGAATCATTTTCAACCAAAAGTTAACAGTTTATAACTTTAATACCAGTGCATACAAATACCTAAGAATTTGCACAGTGTAATGCTGTTATAGTGC
This sequence comes from Eudasyphora cyanicolor, assembly GCA_963930755.1. Lineage (NCBI taxonomy): Eukaryota > Metazoa > Arthropoda > Insecta > Diptera > Muscidae > Eudasyphora > Eudasyphora cyanicolor. The sequence continues at coordinate 250,127,178 of OZ005735.1, forward strand.
TTACAGTTCAGTGAAGAACGGGCTTTATTGCCCCGACTCTTTTGGTACCTCCCACACAAATGGACCATTCTTCACCAAAAGTTAACAGCTTACAACTTTAATAGCAGCACATTTTTAAATGCAATTTAAATTGATAATAATTTAATTAAAACAAAAAAAAAAATAAATAAATTATGGAATATCTTTGGGGACTGAAGGTGAGGAGATTCGTAAGCCGGGTTTACCAACTGAACTTGCTTACTTGTTTTTAATAGAAGGCATACAAATTTTGAAATTTCTAGATATATACGAGTTTTCCTTCTAGCGTAGGGCTCATCGTCCACTTTAGTCCCTGTACGCTGACAGATGACATTTGATGTGTGTATGATCTATACTTTTCGAAGAGAATACTTCATTTGTCCTTCTCTATATATTCAACTTTTACTTTATGTAATATTACCACTTTATATTGTGGACACAAAGGTTTCAAAACAAGGAAGTTGTGAACCTCCAGGCAAAATACATATTATGTCTCCATTGAATCCTGTTGAATAATTGAGAAAATTGTAGAAGGAAACTTTTCTAAGTACTTTGGTGCCATTCATTAGTAGCCTCTTTGTACAGCATGACCTAAAATAAGTCCATATACGACAAGTACCTCTTTTGTTTACTGAAAAAAACTTCCGTCCCTCTAGGCTAAAAGCTCTTAAGCCTTTGTCTGTGCCATAATGAACTACGACTGTTTCGTATACTATGGAAAGTCGTTCTTATAAAATGTAAGTAATTCTTTAATTTCCTAGTAAAAGTTTTTTTTGCCCATTCAGTGTTGTTGCTTTCCAAGTAAATTTAAAAAAGATAAACTCATTGAAGGATTCTTCAAACTTAAAGTGTTTACCAGCTTACAAGCTTTCTTTTATATTCTGTACAAATAACAAATTATTTATGGCCACACATACGCCAACAATAACAACAAAAGTGTTAGTGGAAACAACAACAACAACGAGAAAAAAGCTGTCTCTTATGAAGAAGAGAGGGGGGGGGGGGGGGAGGGTCGGAGAAAGAGATAGTGGCGTAAACTGAAAACTTAAAGACTTAGCGAACGAAAGGCAAACATTGAAGAGAAGTAGGAAATAAAACAAAATTGATCCCCAAACTCGAATTCACATAGTCTATATGTACGTATGTAGTAGAAACCAAAACAATACGTACATCTAACAAACTAGATAAACACACTAGCAGTGGCAGAAGTGGAAAGGCCTTTCCGAAAACAGGCCTGCATACTCGTATTACCTACAAATCCCATGTACACACAATGAATGAATAAATAATATTGGTTCAGCTACAGAAAAGATAAAGTCTCGTGTCTTTAGTCGGGCGTGATGATATCCTTCTTCGAGTTATCAAAACGAAAGGTATAGTTCTTTTATAACCTTTCAACTTAAATTATACTAACCATCGATAGTCCCTCATCCGACATAATTTCTACAGCAAGAGTCAGGTTCTAAACTCGTAGTGCTACACAATATTAAAGATTGATTAGCCTAGCAGAACTTCTAAAGATATGAAATCTGGTCTACGAATAAAGGCCTGACATTAGCAACCACCCCCAAATCCCTCTTGTTACCACTGGATTCTCCCACACGTACACATTTGAACATACGCCGCCGTACACGAATGAGGCCATTTTAGAGATGCCAGACCATTACATGTGTGCGTATGTGCTCTGTACATACGAAGTTGTTGACCAATGGACCTTATAGGTATAGCAGGATAAAAACAATCGAAAAAAATACACGGAACAATGGCAAAACACACGTGTATACACCCTCTCACCTATTCCTAAATTGTGTAGTGGAGTAACGACTTACATACGAACACACAATCATATGTACTAACATTTGTAAACATAGTAAAAGATTACATTAGGACAGAACAACGGGAACAACATGTTCCAAGGGTACAGTGGTTTGGTTGCGACAGCTATTGTTTTTTTTAAAGCGCACATAGAGGAGTAATTCTTAAAGCTGTCAGTTAATCTGTTATTTCTTAATCGATTTAACAAATATTGCCTAAAATGTTGAATATGAGTATCTATCAAAAATTAAGACTATTTCAAATATTAAAGAAATTAGCGTCACTATAACCTCTGTTTATTGGATGAGGGTATGTATATTATTTACTACGTAAAAAAGTGTAACACATTGAAATAGTTATAGGTCGTATACTTATTTGGCGGAAATCCGTCTCCGAATTTCATTTGATCGTTTATAGCAAACCTAGTTCTTTGCCTTAAAAATGAATGAAAACGTTTATCGTAAACGTAGTACGTTTACGGTAAACGAGAAACGTTTAATGAAACACGTTTGTACTTAACCAGGTCTGAATTTTTTAAATAGAGTTGGGAGAACAAAGTGCGTAACGAGTTCTTATTTTGTGAGATTGTGGTCTTATACACTTTTTATGTGTTGTGATAATATGTGAAACGTTGTTTGTGCGTACTGTTTTATTAACAGTTCTGCAGACGGTGGTGGTGATTTTTCAATGCATACCTCCCTACAAACAGACAGTTTTATTTGGTGTTTCAACAACAATAAATTAAAAAAAAATAAATTAAAAAATATTTTCACAAATCGCTGCTTTAGTTTTTTTATATTAGTGGTTGTTGTTATTGCATCAGCCAGCGCTACAACGTCTGAGGAAACTATTGTTGGTATGAAATCTTCCACACTGTTTAGCATGTGAAGAAGAACCAAAACATACTTTCAGACGATGGCTGAAACCGCCCTCAAACCCATCGCCCTCTCAAACAGGCGCAATACAACTGGATACTTCTAATTATAACCTTTTGGAAATAGCTGACATGTTCAACACTAAAGAGGTAAATTTGTTTTTAATAACACTATGAAACACGATTTTTCACCCGAAGTTTTTCATGTTATTTTCTGATGTAATTTGGTCTTCTATTCACGGAAGTGGAAACTTTTTTAATATTGACCTATGAGGTTCACGTTTGACTAAAAAGTTTGCTATATGTTAAGATAACATCTCTTTTCGATCCATTCAATGGTCTCTTACATTTTAAATATGTTCTAACATACTTGTTTTTTTTTAAAGATTGTCTACAACTCAATTAGATGATATAAGCCAATTAATAGCAGAGGTGTTTGTCGTGGAGTTCCCGGGTACATGTTACCAAAAATGGTGACATTTTTGTTTACAAAACGTTTAAAGAACTTCATAATACTAACAGATTATTGTTTTGCGACAAACATTTTCTCAGTTTTTGTTTGTCACAAGCAATACCTGTTGTGACAAACACAATAAACGTTTGCCTCAAACGTTTCATAAGATTTCGGAGAGACAGATATTACTTGTAGCAAGCGCAATAACTGTTTGCAACAAATAAATATAAATCATTTATCATAAGTACACTAACCGTATTCTATAAACGTTTGTATTGGATTGTAGTTGTGACACAAAATTTTAACAATATGAGGACTGTCATTTGGTCAAACGACCCTTTTTTCCCAAATTGTTGTCGAATGGCTGTACATAACATTTTCTGGAGTAATATGGGGCCCTAAACACGGATTTTTTTTTTATACCCTACACCACACTGTGGTACAGGGTATTGTAAGTTTGTTTCACGGCAGATGTTTGTAACACCTGAAAATAATCGACTCAGAATCACTAGATGAGTCGATTTAACGATGTCTGTCCGTCCGTCCGTCTGTCCATGTAAAATTGTTCGTCGACTACAGGTCGCAATTTCACTCCGATCGTTCTGAAATTTTGCAGTTTAGAGTATTTCGCGGCTGTTAAGATCGCTATTGAATTTGGTTGAAATCGGTTCAGATTTAGATATAGCTCCCATATATATCTTTCGTCCGATTTGGCCCTTTAGTCATATAGAAGCTGTATTTTACATCCGATCGTTTTGAAATTTAGAATGGTAGAGTTTCTTGATCCATGAACCAACACTACCGAATTTAAAGAAAATCGGTTAAAATTTAGCTATAGCTCCCATATATATGTTTCGTCCGATTTGGCCCTTTAGTCCTATAAAAGCTGTATTTTACATCCAATCGTTTTGAAATTTAGAATGGTAGAGTTTATTTATTCATGAACCAACATTGCCGAATTTGAAGAAAATCGGTAAAGATTTAGCTATAGCTCCCATATATATGTTTCATCCGATTTGGCTCTTTAGATCCAATCGTTTTTTTTTTTTATACCCTACGCCACACTGTGGTACAGGGTATTATTTAAGTATAAAATGTCCCAAAAGTAAATTTATGTAAACAATTTATACATGAATTACAAAATTTATTTATCAGAGTTATTCAATATTACGAGAGTGGTGTAGGGTATTATATAGTCGGCACCGCCCGACTTTAGCCTTTCCTTACTGGTTTTAAATTAATGGCATTTTTTTTTTTTTTTAAATTTTTTAATTTTTTTTTTATATTCCGTTTTTCTTGGTATGTGCCTTTAAATTGAATGAATTGTAACCAAGAGACTCCAAAAATATTTGTCGGAAATCCGTTTTGGGCCACCTTCCAAACAAAATGGCCAACATAATAAATATGAAAAATTATTTTTTTATTAAATTTCCCTTATTCTTACAATATGGGTCATAATTTATACATTTATGTGAAAATTTTTTCAAATAGATATCGTTTTCATCGTTAGGATACTAAATTTCAAAAAAATTATTTTTTTTTTTTTTTTTTTTTTTTTTTTTTTTGCGATTTCTTTATATTTATTATGAAACCACTGTCTCTACCTGAAAATGATATTTCCCATATTTGTAGTCCTCACAGTTTTCTTTAATATAAAGGGTATCATGCTTTTATCGGTCTCAGATCAATATTTAGAGGTGTTACAAACGGAGTGACAAAATGAATATACCCCCATCCTATGGTGGAGGATATAAAAATATGGTAAATGTAGAGTAGATGAGAACAGTATGAATCACAATAAGTAAGATGCTACATATATATGGGGGCTATATCGATATGGACCGGTATTGCCCATTTTCAATCCCAAGTTACCTGCAGCTAATCTGTATGAGAAGAATTTCAAGAAAGTCCTCAACTCTAAACTTCCGTACGAACCGAATGACAAAGCCGGTTTGGATAATCTGGTCGATCATATCACCATATCATTCAATAGATCCCTTGAAGAAGCCTGTCCAAAAACAAGGTACAAGGGTAAAACTAAACCCCAATGGTGGACTTCTGAGCTAACGGCTATGAAAAAGTCCTGCAACAAGCTATTCAATAAGGCTAAATCTACTGGGGTCGCTAATGATTGGGATGCCTATAAAGAGCAACTCAAGATCTATAAGAAGGAGCTTAGAAAGGCGCAAAGGCGCTCTTGGTATACCTTCTGTGGTGAAGTGGAAAAGGTCTCCGACGCCGCTAGGCTGAGGAAGATATTATCTGCTTCACCCTGTACAGTGGGATATTTACAGGATGAGGCAAATAACTGGACCAAAAACAGCGAGCAGTCGCTCAATGTACTGCTCGACACACATTTCCCGGGGAACTCTATAACAGAACCCGAGGATCAGCAGGACCAACAAGAGTGCGAGTGGACTGCGAGCGTCGCTAGCTTCTTGACTGAGAGATCCAGAATAAGCTGGGCTATTAACAGCTTTGAGCCCTTCAAGTCACCTGGACCAGATGGCATCACTCCAGCAGAAATGCAGAAAATGTTAAAGTACATTATCCCCTGGCTGGAGAAAATTTATGTAGGCTGTATCAGGCTTTCATACGTCCCGAATCGATGGAGGGATACCAAAGTGGTATTCATACCTAAAGCGGGAAAGATATCACACACTAGGCCAAAAGACTTCAGACCAATTAGCCTATCCTCGTTCTTATTGAAAGGTCTGGAAAGACTTTTAGATCATTTCATTAGGGAAAACCTGGATACAAAACTCCTGTCGGGGAACCAACATGCTTACAACAAGGGCAAGTCTACTGAATCAGCCCTGCACGAACTTGTGAGCACTATCGAATCGTCCCTGCATTTCAAGGAATTCACCATGGTGGCATTTCTTGACATAGAAGGGGCTTTTAACAACATTCATTCCGATGCGGTAATTGCGGCACTCTCACATCTAAAAGTTAACACTAGTTTGATTAGACTAATTCAAAGTCTGCTCACCAGAAGACGCATAACAGCATGTCTAGGGTCCACAACTCTAACAAGGTATGTAAACAGAGGGACCCCGCAAGGAGGAGTATTGTCTCCACTAATTTGGAACCTAGCGGTGAATGAAATCCTGCTAGATCTAGAACGTTGTGGCTGCAAGGTCGTGGCATATGCGGACGACGTAGCAATCGCAGTGAGTGGCAAATTCGTAAACGTCCTCAGAGACATCCTACAGGTGGCTCTGAACAATTGGCTAGATGGGCCAGAAGCAGCGGTTTGGGCGTTAACCCCAACAAGACAGAATTGGTTCTCTTTACTAGGATGAATAATGTCCCACATGTGGACCCTCCACCTCGGATAAATGGAACAGATCTAGTCTTTTCTGAAAGTGCAAAATTTTTAGGAATAATTCTAGATAGGAAAATGTTATTTAGACTAAACGTATTGGAACGTGTAAGGAAGGCCAACGTCGCCTTATATTCCTGCAAAAAGGCTGTAGGGTCGCGGTGGGGACTCTCTCCTAAAATCGTCCACTGGATATATATAGCAGTAGTTCGTCCAATACTGTTATACGGTATTGTGGTATGGTGGACGGCAACTGACAAACTAACCATTACCAACCTACTAACAAAGGTTCAGAGGACTGCCTGCCTGAGCATAAGCGGAGCCTTAAGGACTACAGCGACCGAGTCTCTACAAGCCCTACTCCATATACTGCCGATTAATATTGTGGCGAGAGAAGTTGCAACCAAAGCGGCAATAAGATTAAACTGCCTATCAATGTGGAGGTACAAGAACTATGGTCACATGAGGATATCAAAGTGTAGTGCTATGGTAACCGACCGAGTGGACTATATACCAACAGTGTACACCTTCGAGAGAAATTACATCACTATGATTCCCGCCAGAGATGAATGGGTCGGCAGAATACCAGGTAATATAAACCATCTCCACTTTTACACGGATGGTTCGAAGCTTGATGAAAAGGTTGGCTTCGGAGTACACTGTGAAGAACTTAGTCTGGATATAGCTCACGTTTCATAAGATTTCGGAGAGACAGATATTACTTGTAGCAAACGCAATAACTAGCTCACAGACTACCAGATACCTGCAGTGTCTATCAAGCCGAAATAATGGCAATATGGGAAGTCGCCAAGTGGCTGAGTCGCAACATAGTAACCAACAATGGCGTTGTCATTTACTCGGACAGCCAGGCTGCCATCAATTCTCTGGAGGCAACATCCCTAAATTCACAAACAGCCCTCGACTGCCGCAGATCTCTTAACGAGATGGCTGAGCAGTTTAATATACACCTCATATGGGTGCCTGGGCATAGGGATATCCCGGGGAACTGCAAAGCCGATGAACTTGCTAGGAAAGGGACGACATTACAAATTCTCGAAGAATTTGCATATATTGGTGCGCCACTATCCACGTGCAAGCTTTGGCTTAGGCAAGAGGCAATCAGGCAGTCCAACGATAGATGGACAGAAATCGGCACCTGCAGGGTAGCTAGACAAATCTGGCCAAGGTATGACCTGAGAAGGTCAAAATATCTCCTCGCACTAGAGAGGAAACGATTGTCTACGTTAGTACAGGTTCTGACGGGACACTGCTTGATCGGCGAACACGCCAAAAGATTGGGTATTGACTCCAATGACTTCTGCCGAAGCTGTGGAGATGAGGAAGAAGTGGAGAGCATTGAGCACTTGCTTTGCGACTGTCCCGCTTTGAGTAAACGACGACTGGATATACTGGGGTCGGCCTTTTTAGGCAGCCTAACAGATCTTTCCAGTACTGATATTCGTACTATCGATAAATTTATATATCAAACAGGTTGGTTTCGATGAGGGGCATTTCAGCCCGTGGTAACACTAGGGACCTAAACTGGTCTATGTGAGCTTGTAAAAAAATACGGCTGCCACCCTAACCTAAACCTAAACCTACCTGCAGCTATAACAAGTATATATACCAAAAATTCAGCAACCTAGCTCAAGTACAGGGTTTTCCCACAAGAGGTGTTATTTTGAATCACCCGGTATTTCGGTAGCTGTCACTTTTGAAGCTTTTATTCTTTGACATTTGACAAGTAGAAACTACGCCATTACTAATGGAAATGGAACGATACACGATTCAACAACGCATTGAAATTATTAAAATTCGAAAAATCGAAAATCATCTTGACTGATGAGGCCCATTTCCACCTCGGTGGCTACGTCAACAAGCAAAATTGTCGCATCTGGGGCTCGGAAAACCCAAGAGTTATTTTTGAGAAGCCTCTCCTTCCTCAACGTGTGACGGTTTGGTGCGGTTTATGGTCCGGCGGGGTCATTGGACCTTACTTTTTCGAAAATGATTTTGGATCAACAGTTACGGTGAATGGATTGCGCTATCGAGAGATGATTAATGATTTTTTATGGTCGGAGTTGGATGATATTGATCTGGACAACGTTTACTTTCAACAAGACGGCCCTCCGTGCCACACAAGCAACGAAACCATTGCTCTGTTACCGGACCGTGTTATCTCTCGTAGAGGTGATCACAATTGCCCACCGAGATCTTGTGATTTAACACCTTGCGACTTCTTCCTTTGGGGTCACGTGAAAGATAAGGTCTACGCCAACAGCCCAGCGTCGATTCAAGATCTCAAAGATATAATTCGTGAGGCTATCGAGGACATAGGACAGCCACTTTGCGATTTGGTTATGGAAAATTTCATGAAAAGGGTATGGTCCTATAAGCGTGGTCGTGGTGGCCATTTGACTGATGTTGTTTTTCATTATTAACGGCATACCTTCTTCTTTATTATGAAATAAACATCCGATCATTTATCTCAAAGAATGGCATTTTTCTTTGAATACCAAAATAACACCTCTTGTTGGAAAACCCTTTTTTATAGATTGTTGCGCGATTACAACAGACGGACGGATAGACGGACATGGCTAAATCGTCTTAGAATTTTAAGACGATTAAGAATATACAATATCTTGTTTAAGAAAGGTACGTCCAATTTTTATACCCTCACTTTAGTGTGACGAGGGTATATATCATTTGCTACGGAAAAATGTGTAACACATCGAAGGAGTGATCTAAGACCCTAAGTATGTTCGGAGGAAATCCGTTTTGGGTCATTTTAAGTCGAATGAGCAATGTCCGTCCGTCTGTGTGTCTGTCTGTCTGCTGGCTGGTGCGCACGATAACTCTCGAAAGGAGTAACTGATTGACTTCATATTTGGTATGTGGTAATATTTTTTTCTATCTCCGGTTAAGTTCGAAGATGGGCCATATTGGTCCATTCCTTCTAGTACCTCCCCCACAAAGGGTTAAAATGTTGTGAAATATTGATTCTTTAATAACTACTATACTACTTATTCTAATCTTCCGAAATTCCACACATAGTATTAGTTTATTAGTCGCTATCAACTCGAGAAAAATGAGCGAAGTTGCCACGTCCCTTTAGGTACCTCCCACACAAATGCACCGTTTTGCACCAAAAATTAACAGCTTATAACATTAATAACGGTGTATAAAAATACTTGAAATTTTGCACAGTGTTATGCTTTTAAATTGCCTACAGTCCAGAGAAAAATGGGCGTTGTTGCCACGCCCCTTTTGGTACCTCCCATACAAAGGTACCATTTTGCACCAAAAATTAACAGCTTATAACATTAATACAAGTGCATAATACTACTTGAAATTTTGTACAGTGTAATGTTTTTATAGTGCCTATAGTCCTGTGAAAAATGGGCGTTATCGCCACGCCCCTTTTTGTACCTCCCACACAAAATGGCCAAATCATACCACAATTTAATATCTCATAACGTTTATACCAGTGCACATAAACGCTTATAATTCGGCGCAGTGCAATGAATTTAAAGTATCTACTGTTCAGCGAAAAATATATGTATTTGTTAAACCCCTTCTGGTAGCTCCCACACAAATTGACAGAATAATTCGTGTAATATTCAATATTACATTACTCACAAAGTGAGGGTATACCTTAGTCGGTTTACCCGACTGAAACTTTCTTACTTGTAGTTCAGTTTTTTAATCAAAAAATAATTTAATTAAAAATATAATAGTTGTGCATTTTTCGAGACCAGACCCTAGGGTTATCCGATCGGCACAACATTTTTTATGGAAGGCTTGTATACCAAATGAAAACTTTTGCGGCCCGGAAATCGAGGATCGCAGCTAATTTCATTTTTACCTCATGTGCTATAAACGGTCTAATGTTGCTGTTGGTTGGTTTACGGGGATGTTCCGTAAACCAATGACGACGATGACGCCAACGGCCCTTCAGATACATTGCGGTGTCAGAGAAATTCCTGTAGTGCACGTACTCCAGGCATCGATTAGACCTCAAAGATGTTGATTGGTGTTGTATTCGGTGTTGGGGAATACAGAGCTATTCCAAGGTCCGGGATTTAGTTCAGTCCCGGCACGGACCAGCAATCTACGGAGAAGGTATTACGGGATATGTCTGCCCTACGAAGGAAAAATTTGCAAACATGGAACACATATTGTTTAGGTGGTAGTCCTTGGCCGAGGCGATGCTGCTTCGGGTTAATCCAGTGCGTAGAATCGGCTGCCGCAGGCTGTCACGTTATATTTGTCATACTAAAAAAACATTTAGCAGCATAAGTTACAACACAGATTATAAACTGTCCGTTCATAATTCATCAACAATAGGATTTAACTTTGGCCGACGACTTTCATTCGAGCCTCAATTTGTCGCACAGTTTACTAATTCCATCATCCTAGAAAACAACTGTGCAAGACCAAATACTACTCATTCAATTACCAGACTTGGAAACAAATATAGTTGCAGTAGTATGGACTTCCTCTTCAGTTGGTTGCAAAATAGAACAAAACAAAACATCAACCTAAGGGGAGGGAGGCGCCAAGGGTGGCGCTGGTGTAGCATTACCCCTCCAACAGAGATTCAATTCATTAAAGTTGACTCCTGGTGATATGTGTCCATCGTTGGGCGTCCATTTGTTTGTATCAGAGCACGCGGGTGTATGTACGATATATGTGTGTGTGTGTGTGAACGATAGAGCCTTTCTTGTCTATTCTGGGGTCTAATAACGATTTGAAAAGCACCCACTGAGCCATAGCAAAATTTAAAGCAGTGACAATCACTCTCCATCCCTCTCTCCCAGTCTTCTCCCACACAACACCCAACAAAATGACCAAAGGCTGTAAAAGATTTTTTTTAAATTTCTGTTTGTTTTTGTTGTTCCTGTTGATACCCTACATATTGAATGCTTGACTGGTTGCAAATGGTTGGGAGTCTGCAACTAGAACAACAATAACAATACTATTAAAACGATAAGCAGCAGGGTCGAGAGAGATAAACAGCTGGAGAGAAATATTGGTTACTCTAGACAACTACAACAGCAACAACATCAACAGTTGACATTTAATAATAGAGCCAATTTAATGACTAAATCAATGTTGGATCCCCTACTGCCGCAATGGTTAGCCAAACTGGGGGGATGGGGTGAGGAGAAGGCCAATTTAGTTGTTTATTTGAAAGATACGAGAGGGGGAAGGCTGGACTGGGGGCTTAGGATGATTGGCTACATTATGTATTGTACATCAGTTCTTTTTTGTCGATTTTCTAATAGAAAAAAAAAATGAAGGTCAGTGTTAATATTATTGTCACGAATGGAAAAAATCCAATCTTTAAAATTGAGATGAGTCTCGTACAAGGACGTTGCATGAATTTTATCCTAGTCCTCTGGGGGCATAAACATTGAGATCTGCTTGCACTAGACATCTACCTTCTGGAGAGGAGAACATTTTTAAAGTCCTAATCAGGAAAAGGGAAGATAAATCCTGTTCACATAAGAATTTAAAAAATGTTTGTGAAGTAAAGAATTGCTTAATGAAAAAAAAAATCATTGCTTTAATGAAAACTAAATAACATTGTGTTTGGGCTAATGTAGAGCTTCTTGAGTGCAATGTAGAAAGTTATATTTATTAAACAACATATTGATGTAGTATTTCATACACTTTTTTTGCTGTAATGAAGCTTTGTCATAGTATCAATTTTGCTTATATCAACCAAAAATGAGCTTCATTGCACATATTTCAAAGATTAATGACATCTTTGGACCCATTCTTTAATTTTATGGTACTTTGGGGCCCTGAAGTTCCACCCTTCGGAAGCTCAGTGGTTAGTGTGTTGGACTTAGATTCCGAAGGTGCTGGGTTCGATTCCCAGCCAGGGCACTTGAAAACTTAACATCAAATTTTTATGTTTTCATTGCACACACTACCACTACAACAACCTCTGACCGCTCAAGTCAACAGGGAAGCTAAAAATAGACATAACACCATGACTACTATTAACAGAAATGCAGTACTTCTCTTGTGGAGAATAAAAACGGAAAAACTCAAATAACATCCATTCCCTGAAACTAACAGACAAATGTTAATTAGCATCCGGACAATATTGAGTAAGATGAAAACAACACAAGATGACCACGATAAACGGATATATATCGAAACGAAGTCTGTAATAGAAATAGACTTAAGAATTATCAACTCAGAGTTTCCAAGCTGCTACAACAACAAAAGCAGTTACTGTACATGGTGTGCGCTATCGCGAGATGATAACGAACTTATTGTGGCCAGAAATTGAAGATATGGACCTTGACGATATGTGGTTCCAACAGGATAGTGCCACTTGCTACACAGCCAACGAAACAATTGCTCTTTTGCATGAGAAATTCAAAGGCCGTGTTATCGATCATGTGATTTGACACCTTTGGTCTTCTTTCTTTGGGAATATTTAAAAGAAGAAGTTTACGTCATTAAGCCAAGACCTATTCAAGGGCTAAAGGAAGAGATAATTCAGCACATTAACGACACTTAATCTCAATTATGTCTCAGAGTCATTGAAAATATGGACCATCGGATAGAGATATGGCACCGAAGCCGTGGTGAGCATTTGGCCGATATTTTGTTTCGCACATAATTGTTATAGATCCTTCTATCAAATTACAAAATATTAAGATAATTCTCCGAAAATTTTTTATTTTATTTACAATTAACATCGTGCGTTTTGGTTGGATTATCAGGATTCCCATGAGTATGTAGTATAGAAGTTATAATACTTTTGACACAGGAGTATCACAAAATTTTAACCATTTGTGGGGGAGGTTCCACAAAGATTAGGCCTATATGGTTGCTCATTAAACAAAAACTGTTTGAATTAAATATTTTCGCGTATCAAAGTTTAAGTTATTTGGTCACGTCCTTTTGATGTCCACAAAAATTGATAACGTCAATTATAACTCTTAGAGAGGATGTTAAGATATCGATACCTCCATACTAAACTATGCTAAGTGAAAAAAGGTAGGTTTTCAGGAGAGGCAACCAAAGTTTGATGCATTTTTTAAATTTGTGTGGAATTCCTGGATAATGCAAATCGAATGACATTTACGGTTTTGTGAATAACTGAATATAATTTGGAATATTTAGAAATTAAAAATGCAATTTCCCAAAAAACATGCTAAGTCGAGGTATCGATATTTCAAATGAGAAGTACATCATTTAAATAAAATATTCTGTTCAAAAGTTATGGCTACTTTAAAATAACAAAATATGTAAAAACAAGTAAGAAAGTTCAGTCGGGTAAACCGACTAATGAACCCCTCACCTTGAGTCTCAAAAAAATATTAGTAAATTTATTATCCCCTCACCTTAGAGAGCTTAGAGTGTAGCACATCGAAGGAGTGACCTAAGACCCTAAGTATGTTCGGCGGATATTCGTTTTGGGTCATTTTAAGTCGAATGAGCAATGTCCGTCCGTCCGTCTGTCTGTCTGTCTGCTGGCTGGTGCGCACGATAACTCTCGAAAGGAGTAACCGATTGACTTCAAATTTGGTATGTGGTAATATTTTTTTCTATCTCCGGCTAAGTTCGAAGATGGACCATATTGGCCCCTAGTACCTCCCCCACAAAGGGTTAACATTTAGTGAAGTATTGATTATTTAATAATTTCTATACTACTTATTTGAATCCTCTGAAATTCTACACATAGTATTAGTTTATTAGTCCATATTACCTCGAGAAAAATGGGTGAAGTTGCCACGCCCCTTTTGGTACCTCCCACACAAATGGATAATTTTGTAGATGACCAACTTTAGAACCTTATTAAATCTAAACCGCTATGAATTTGGACAAACGATAACAGACCATAATTCCACATTGTCTTGTAGTATACATACGTATGCAAAATCTCATCGAAATCTAAATTAATAAATATCGCTATGCAATAAAATTTTTATCGAAGGCCTCTGCATTTCCTTGAAAGGTGCTTTTAGTATTTGGACCATATTTATTTTTTATTTTTTTTTTATATCCGATTAGTATGAAATTCGGCAGAAAGAGGTTTCTTATTACATGAAGGAATTCTGCTAAATTCGGAGAAAATCGGTTCAGATTTAGATATAGCCCCCATATATATGTAACCCCCGATTTGACATGTAAGCGCTGTAGAAACTGTATTTTATATCCGATCAGTGCGAAATTCGGCAGAAAGAGGTCTCTTATTACGTGAAGGAATACTGCCAAATTTGGAGAAAATCAGTTCAGATTTAGATATAGCCCCCATATATATGTTACCCCCGATTTGATATGTAAGCGCTGTAAAAACTGCAATTTATATCCGATCAGTATGAAATTCGGCAAAAAAAGGTTTCATATTATATGAATGAACACTTTTAAATTTGGAAGAAATCGGTTCAAATTTAGATATAGCCCCCATATATAAGTTACCCCGATTTGACATGTAAGCCCTGTGAAAATGTTATTTTATATCCGATCAGTGTCTGTATTTTATATCTGATCAGAACGAAATTCGACAGAAAGAGGTCTGTTTACATGAATGAGTATTCAGGGAAATCGGTTCAGATTTAAATATAACCTCCATATATATGTTCCTCCTGATTTGGTGTCAAAGCGCTGTATAAGTTGTACTTTACTTCCGATCATTTAAATTTTCAAGAAATATGTTTCCCAATTTAGGAACGAATATTGCTAAATTTAGCGATTATCGGTTTAGAATTAGATAATATGTTCCTACCTATTTACCAATTATTGTTTGGGAGGTACCAAAAGGGGCCGCCGAACATACTTAGGGTCTTAAGTCACTCCTTCGATGTGTTACACCTTTGGCCGTACCAAATGATATATACCCTCGTATCACTATAGTGAGGGTATAATTAAGCCCTTTTGGTAGAAATAGGAGAATTTCAACAAAATCCTGTTTTTATAGCCCCACTATTGTGAACAAGAGTATACGAGTACATCAGATATTGCGTGCCAAATGTGTAACACATCGATGGAGTGACTTACGAGACCCCAAGAATATTTGACGGAAATTAGTTTTGGGCCATTTTAAGTAATTTAAGCCATGTTCTTCAGTCTATCCGTCTGTCTGTCTGGTTGGTGCACACGATAACTTTCGACAGGATTAACCGATTGAGTTAAAATTTGTTATTTGTCAATATTTTTTTCTATCGCAGACTAAGCTTAAAGTTGGACTATGTGGATTCATTCCTTCGAGTACCTTCCCCACGAGGGGTCAACATTTAGTTCACTATATATTTATATTGACTATCTAATAACTTATAGACAACTACTCAGAATTTGTCACAATTCCACACCTCCCATTACAAATGGACAATGTGGCACAAAAAGTTGAGGGTGTATAACTTTGATTCCAGTCCATACAAATATATGACGCTTGTGAAGTGTAATGCTTTTATAGTACCTACAGTCCCGTTAAATATGGGCGAAATTGCCACGCCCCTTTTGGTACCTGCTACACAAATGCAGCATTTTGGACAAAAATGTAACTTCTTATAACTTTGATTCAAGTCCATACAAATACCTAAAATTTTGTGTAGTGTAATGCCTTTACAGTACTTATAGTCCCGTGCAAAATGGTCGTAATTACCAAGCCAAAAAATCACTTTCCAGTCGACCTACGACCTTGACACCCATGAGCAATATTTTAGCTCTCGTTATGAGCTATCTTTTTGCCATTGACCGATTGTGGCTACGTGCCACACAGCAAATTAAACAATTGAATTGTTGTGAGAAAAGTTTGGAGATTCGATTATTTCAAGAAATTGTGATATTGAATGGCCTCCAAGAAGTTGAAGCAGTTGTGATTAGACTATTTCTTGTGGGGTTAATTGAAGTCATTGGTCTTTCGAAATAAACCAGACTCTCTTCAAGCTTTACAAGTCAATATTGAACGTGCCATTCATGACATACGACTTGATTTAGTGGAAAAAGTGCTCGAATATTGAGTTCACCGAATTCGTTCCTGCAGAAGAAGTCGTGGAGGCCATTTGAATGACGATTTATTTAGAACTTAATTGTATCGATTGTACTCGTACTTCACATTAGAAAACCCTTACTTAAGTTAACATCCATGAAAATGGGAATTATAGATAAGAAAATTTAATTTTTTTTGCATAGTGTGTTCGGAATGGGCTGGTTCCTATGGAATAACCCATCTCATAATGAGTTCGAAAATGGGCCATTTTGTTGCACTCCATCATAAATCTACCACATAAATGATTAACATTTAGTGAAATATTTCATTCTCTATAAGTGCTACATTATGTATATACCCGAAGACTTTGTAACAACAAGCATACTAATCCTTTCTTCATCGATATAAACTCGAGAAAAACGAGAGTAATTGACACGCTCGTTTTAGTACCTCTCACACATAATAACTTTAATATCAATACACACAAACACTTGCAATTTGGTAGTGCCAGGTTTCCTTTATTTCCAACTGTTCCGTTCTTAGTAGATGTTTTTAAGCATGCTTGGAAACTTCCAGCAATAGGTAAAATTTATGATACGATTTATTTCGAAACCACTACCAAATCCTAACATAAGCTCATTTCCTGTTCGTTGCCAACCAACCGGACATTGTGCAAGTGAAGCTTACATTGTTTGCACTCTCTTTTTTCTCTTCAGTTTTCTTAACATTCGTGAAAGGAAAGGTGTAGTTTAATCAAACATTCCATTGTATATCCTTTGTGTGTGATTTTTATAGTTATAGGTGTGTTTGGGTATATTAGAGTGCTTCGGAAAGGTCTGCAAGATATCTGAAGAAGGATAATAATAAAGACTCAGAGAGACTTTAGAACAGAGAGTATTTCAGTACAATTGTAGAAGCAAGGAATGAATAAAAATAAATTTAATATAACAAATATCAACCACATAAATCTTTACCCTAGTACAGAAAGTATTAATTTGTTTTTCCTTTACACAGAAAACGAAATGTCATAAAGTTAAAGATTGGCGCCATATAAGAACATACATTTTGTACTCAATATACGAGTACTTATAATCAAATTTAATAAATATTAGGTAATTTTTTACATTTTATGTATAAAATGTTCTTATTTTAAAGATGTTCTTATGTTTAGTACGTATCATTACTTTTATGACATCTAAAATTGAGTGAGTCACTTAGGTTAATAAAAGATTAACATAAATGTTATATTTTTATTCTTCCTGATTTAGATATGTAATGTACAGGGTTTTCCAATAAGAGTGATATGATTTCTTTGAAAAAAAAACACACGTATTGTTAAGGAAATTCAAACGTTTTTTATTTAATGTGAAGTACAATCGATACAATTAAGTTCTACATAAAACGTCATTCAAATGGCCTCCACGACTTCTTCTGCAGGAACGAATTCGGTGAACCCAATTTTCGAGCACTTTTTCCACTAAATCAAGTCGTATGTCATGAATGGCACGTTCAATATTGACTTGTAAAGCTTGAAGAGAGTCTGAGACCAATGACTTCAAATAGCCCCACAAGAAATAGTCTACTGGTGTTCTTGGAGGCCATTCAATATCACAATTGCTTGAAACAATTGAATCTCCAAACTTTTCTCGCAACAAATCAATTGTTTCATTTGCTGTGTGGCACGTACCCTCAATCGGTCAATGGCAAAAAGATAGCTCTTAACGAGAGCTAAAATATTGCTCATGGGTGTCAAGGTCGTAGGTCGAGTGGAAAGTGTTTTTTTTTTTTGATTTAAAAAAATGGACAGCATCATTTTCAAATGTGAACGAAATGTTTATTTTTGCTCTAGCTCCTTAACGGAACGTCGGATCGGGAATCGGTCAATGGCAAAAAGATAGCTCTTAACGAGAGCGCATGTGTGTCAAGGTCGTAGGTCGACTGGAAAGAGTCTTTTTTGAATTTAAAAAATGGACTTAGCGCACGAAAAGGTGCAATTAGAGAACGATTATTTTGATAATAAAACTGAATAATTTGTAAACGTTGTTCTTGAGTATATCTCTCCATGATGAAGTTGTAAACACTACTGAATATAATGAAAAACAAAAGACAGATCATGACATATTACAAATAACCGAAACATCAAAATCATATCATCCCTATTGGAAAACCCATTAATTTTGGAAAGAATTCTAATGAATTGGAATATTTGTGGAAAATTTTAAATTGTATTCTGTAAATTAAAAATTAAGCACAATACAGTATTTCGTGTATTATTCGTAGATTTTCGGAGAAAGCACGTTGTACGAGTATAGTAATGGGTTTTCCTAAAAACTCTACAACCTTCGGCAAAAAGATAGCTCTTATCAAGAGCTAAAATATTGTTCATGGGTGTCAAGGTCGTAGGACGAATGGAAAGTGTCATTTTTTGGATTTAAAAAAATGGACTTAGCATCATTTTCAAAAGTGAACGGAAAGTTTATTTTTGCTGTAGCTCCTTAACGGTATATCGGATCGGGAATCGGTCAATGGCTAAAAGATATTGCTCATGGGCGTCAAGGTCGTAGGTCGACTGGAAAGTGTTTTTTTTTTGGGTTTTAAAAAAAAGTCGCAATTGGAGAACGGATTTTGATAATAAATCTGAATAATTCGTAAACGTTTATTCAGGTTTATTATCAAAAACCCGTTATATTATAATTATATTGTAAGTCCCACTTTCTGCGTCCCATCCTAATGTACACATGTGCTCAGGGTGTCTTGAGTATAATTTAAGAGGATGTAAGACAGACAGACACATTCTGTACTTTTTGCAGCTTCCTTGTTTGCATGGCACATTTATGAATTATTAAAAAATATCTCAAAGGTTTTTTCTCTTTGACCAAAAGACGGAAAACGAATTATCTCCTCCCTCTCTCTATCTCCCAAGTTTTCTCTTCCACTCTCTAGCATATCCTCCCTAATGCGTTGTCAAGGAAAACAAATAGTCCACAAGTCAGTCACTCAGTCACTGGACTGAATGAAGGGAAATGGATGTAACAGAAAAGCAGAAGAGCAAATAGACATACCGAAAGGAAACTCTTTAAAACGGAAAGCAAATCAAGTCACTGAACCAAGCGGGGGGTGCCTAGGGACCAGGACATGGAGGAGGTGGTATGTCCTGCAACGTGTGAGTGGCTAGGGCCAAAAGTAGGTGTTTTGTTTTGCCCCAGTTTAGGGTATTTAATATTTGCAAACATTTTTTCGCCGTTTAGTTCTTCCTCTCCAGTGATAAGAGTGCAACGGCAACAAATCTTTGGTTATTTCCCCTCCGCATTTAAAATTTATGCACCGAAAGATAATTTGTTTATGGTTTGTTTGTCTTTCATTTTTCAATTACATTAAATATTTATTTGACGTTTGTTTTGGTATTTTAGGTTTTGCTTTTTGGGGTTTCAGTCTTTTTTCAGTATTTGCTGACCTTGCAGTTTAGGAACTGGGTCATTCTCGTTTCAGGGTATGATTTTAAAGCATTTTATAAAGAGAAGAGTATTTGGCAAAACCAAATGTAGCAAGAAATGTAATTTATTTTTGTTTTTTATTCAAACTTGTCTGTAGAACAAGAAATTGTCAGAGAAGTATTTTTAATATTTTTTCTTATGATAGGAGGATCTATGACAATTATGTGTGAAACAAAATATCGGCCAAATGCTCGCCACGTTTGTAAACCTTTATAAATTTAAAGTTTTTAGGATTGCATAGTGTAATAAAAGGAAATTATGAGGATTACAAATTTTAGTAATGACAATTTCAAGCAGAAACTGAGGTTTAGTAAACAATTAGAAAAATATAGTTTTATTTCAAAAACTTCGTTTTTTCCTGGCACGAACAACCATAAAAATAGAAAAAAAATGTTTGTTCCATATTTTGAAAGCTAATTATAACGAACGAACGAATTATAACGAAGAAAACAATGCCTATTTGAAGAATGTCTATGGATAAATGTAGAAAATATAGCACTTTTGGTAGAAATAAGAGAATTTAAAAAAAATTGTGAACAAGGGTATATATCAGATGCTGCCAACCAAAAGTGTAACACATCGATGGAGTGACCTAAGAGATTCCAAGAATATTTGACGGAAATCTGTTATGGGCCAGTATTTAGCAATTTCCGTCAGTCTGTGCGTCTTTCTGTCTGGTTAGTGTGCACGAGAACTTTCGACAGGATCAACCGATTGACTTCAAATTTGGTATGTGTCAATATTTTTTTCTGTTTCAGGCTAAGGTCAAAAATGGAATATATTTGTCTATTTCTTCGAGTACCTCCCCCACGAAGGGTGAAAATTTAATGAAATATTGATTATTCCATAACTTGTATACTACTACTCAGAATCTTTCACAATCCCGCACATAGTATCAATTTATTAATCGCTATCATCTTTTGAAAAATGGGCGAAGTTGACGCGCTCCTTTTGGTACCTCCCATACAAATGTACCATTTTGCACAAAAAGTTAACGGCTTCGATAATAACTTTGATTCCAGTCCAGAGTAATATTTCAAATTTTGTGAAGTGTAATGCTTGTATAGTACCTACAGTCCCGTGCTGAATGGCCGTTATTACCACGCCCCTTTTGGTACCTATCAAACAAACGGTCCGTTTTGCACCAAAAGTTAACGGCTTATAACTTCGATTCCTGCACATGCAAAAACTTCAAATTTTGTACAGTGTAGTGTTTTTATGGTACCAACAGTATATTGAAAAATTCGGCGTTATTGACACTCCCCATTTGTAACCATGCAAACAAATTTTCCAAAATAAAAAAAATATGAAAAATTATGTTTTGGAATTTCCCTATATAATTTACACAATTTTCCGTAGACTTTTTGCAATTAGGCATTGTTTTCTTCGTTAGAATGCTAGATTTCAGAAAATAGAACAAACAAAATGTTTGCGAATTCTTTTCTATTTTTTATGGTTTTTTTTCGAGTCAGCAAAAAACTATTTTTTTGAAGAAAATACATTTTTTCTAATAGTTTTAACGATAGTTACTAAACATCAATTTCTACGTGAAAGTGGCGAATTTCGTACACATCGGATATAAAGTACGGTTTCTACAGCGCTTATATATCAAATCGGTTGTAACATATATATATTGGGACTATGTTTAAATCTGATCCGATTTTTCCTGAATTTGGCAGTGTTCATTCATGTAATAAGAAAACTCTATCGCCGAATTTCGTACAGTTCGGATGAAAAATACCGTTTCTACAGCGCTTACATGTCAAATCGTGAAATTATCTGCTCACCGAAGTGTTCTCTCAATAAATCCATTGATTGATGCGATGTGTGGGAAGTGGCGCCGTCTTGTTGAAACCAAATGTCGCCGTGATCACGAGCTTCAATTTCAGGCATCAAATAGTCGGTTATCAATGCACGATTACGGTCGCCATTGACGGTTACGTTCTCACCGGCATCATTTTTGAAGAAATATGGACCGATGATTCCACCGGCCCACAAGCCACACCAAACCTTTGTTTTTTCTGGATGAAGTGGCAGCTCTTGAATCTCTTCAGGTTGCTCTTCTTCCGAAATGCGGCAATTTTGCTTGTTTACATACCCATTGAGCCAGAAATGGGCCTCATCGCTGAACAAAATTTGGCTCGAAAACGTCGGATCTTCTTGGAACTTTTCAAGAGCCCATAGAGCGAAGCGATGTCGCTTGGGAAGGTCGGGCGGCTTCAGTTCTTGCACAAGCTGTATTTTGTAAGATCTCGACGTAAAATGCGCCAAGTCGTTCCATACGTCAGTCCGAGTTGCTGCGAACGACGCCGAATCGACTCTCCACGGTCTTCGTGTACACTCTCAGCTACGGCCGCTACATTTTCTCCACTGCGTGCTGGACGTGGTCTATTCGGTCGAATATTATCCAATAATGAAGGCTTGGTCTCAAGATGGGTGAATAGTACGCTCAGTAGGCCGATTATGTTGACCATAAGTTGAGCGAAGTGCACGAAACACATTCCTCACAGAACGTAAATTTTCGTAATAAAGTTGGACGATTTGTAAACTTAGTAAACAACACTGAATACAATGAAAAACAAATGACGGATCAATGTTGTCCCGTGCAAAGCTAATTTCGATAGAATTTTACAATAATATAAAATATCAAAAAAAAAAAAAATAGAATGTTGATTTATTAAAAAACTGAAAACTTGCCTTAAACTAAGGTATCGGTTGAATGACAAAATTCTTATATACAAATTAATATTTGTTTCGGAAATATTAGTTTTCGGAAATATTAGTGCTAAATAAAAAATACTAGGATGGAAACATACGTTTTGTTTAGAACAAAATTCTCCCTAACATATAATATTTGTGTGTGTGAAATATTATATATTTGGAGTATACCCTAAACATATGTATGTTTCAAGCAGAATATGCTTGAGACAATATATTAAAGACGCGATTTTTTCTGTGTATATTAAGCTTAGTTCGAATATCGACCATAATGGTCCACTCCTTCTAGTAGCTCCCTTAAAAAGGTTAAAATTTAGTGAAATATTGATGTTACTACTAAAACTTTGATATTTTTTTTAAATATTTGTTTTATCAATTACCCAAAAATTCAAAAATCCTCCATTTAAATTACTGTACATAATTTTCTTTTCTTCACAAACCACCAAAAGCTCAAATTTGTTTGCTCCGGAAATTTGCCAATTTCAGGTTTAGTTTTAAATACATATGTGAAAAAGGCTCTATTAAAGAGGAGCAAAGAGATAGATATGAATTGTGTAACATTTTGTGCATCATTTGCATGTACCTCACGTATGAGTAATAAAAATTGTAATAATTATAAACAACTCATACGCTCCAATGGATCTCATGGTCAATGCCATAGCATTTGGCCAAGAGTGAAAGAGCGAGAGAGCCAAGAAATAAACTTTAGCTTTTTTCCCACTTTTTCTGTTGGAGTTCGACACTTGTACGTATGTGCTTAGAATGAATGCACTGAGCGGTGGTTGGTATGCATGCATGCACGAACATGACTTACACAAGACTTTAAAGGATAATTTAGAGGAGCTTAGAAAGTTGTAATTCAGTGGACATGTGTAGTACTCATATGTACATATTTTTTGGCATGTGAACAAAAGTGCAGAGACGTGATGCCACCTCCCATTTAAATAATATATGTAGAAATATATTTCTTTTTTTCATAGCAATAATAAAATCTACAAAACATTTTTATTTTAGTCCCTCTAATTTTATTACATGTACTATGTCAATTATTTTCTCTGCATTATGTAAGCGACTATTATGTTTTTTTGTTATTATTACTATTTTTACTACTAATAAATTTGTTAAGTGTCGCTATAATACATTTTTCATTTTCATGCGCCGCTATATTGCCACGATTTTTCTCATGGCCTTCTCATAAATGATTTAAAGTGCGTCCAACAATATGTGGCCACAACATTAAATGGTGGGGGCAGGGCGAGGGGGCAATTTATCTTATTTTGCTGGTCGTTGAGGGCGTTTTTTTCCGCCCAACGTTACTATTATTACCATGTCGTGTGGAAATTTATGTTTCAAATTTGTGTGGAGCTTTTTATTTTTGTAATATCGAATCGAGAAAATAGCCAACAAAATTATAACAATATTTAATGAAATTTTTCTTCATCAACCATACAGCAGACGCGAGGCAGCGAAATAAATTATTTTTTATATGCAATATTTAACAAAAGGGAAGCACATGCACAGTGGTTTTCGAAATGTTTTTATTTCGGATCGGCGCTAGAAATGTTACCAACTTCACCGTAATGTAACAGACAAACGGTTAGCAGTTGAAAAATTAATCGGAATGCCAAATTTGAAATTGCCAAATTTGAAAATTTCGACGAATTTTTCTATCAAAATTCAATTTTCTATAAGAATATATCGTCAAAGAATTCGGTAAAATTTTCTATAAGAATAAGTAAAATTTAAGAATAAAATTGCGACGAAATTTTCTATAAGAATAGAATTTTGACGAAATTTTCTATAAGAATAGAATTTCGACGAAATTTTCTATAAGAATAGAATTTCGACGAAATTTTCTATAAGAATAGAATTTCGACGAAATTTTCTATAAGAATAGAATTTCGACGAAATTTTCTATAAGAATAGAATTTCGACGAAATTTTCTATAAGAATAGAATTTCGACGAAATTTTCTATAAGAATAGAATTTCGACGAAATTTTCTATAAGAATAGAATTTCGACGAAATTTTCTATAAGAAGAGAATTTCGACGAAATTTTCTATAAGAATAGAATTTCGACGAAATTTTCTATAAGAATAGAATTTCGACGAAATTTTCTATAAGAATAGAATTTCGACGAAATTTTCTATAAGAATAGAATTTCGACGAAATTTTCTATAAGAATAGAATTTCGACGAAATTTTCTATAAGAATAGAATTTCGACGAAATTTTCTAAGGAAAAAATGTCGATGAAATTTTCTAAAGGAAAAAAAATCGATGAAATTTTCTATAGAAAAAAATTTCGATGAAATTTTTCTATTTTCTATAAATTCGATGAAATTTTCTATAGAAAAAAATTTCGATGAAATTTTCTATAGAAAAAAATTTCGATGGAATTTTCTATAAAAATTTCGACGAAATTTTCAATCAAAATAAAATTTAGACGAAATTTTCTATCAAAATAAAATTTAGACGAAATTTTCTATCAAAATAAAATTTAGACGAAATTTTCTATCAAAATAAAATTTCGACGAAATTTTCTATCAAAATAAAATTTCGACGAAATTTTCTATCAAAATAAAATTTCGACGAAATTTTATATCAAAATAAAATTTCGACGAAATTTTCTATAATAGAATTTTGACGAAATTTTCTATAAGAATAGAATTTCGACGAAATTTTCTAAAGGAAAAAATGTCGATGAAATTTTCTATAGAAACAAATTTCGATGAAATTTTCTATAGAAAAAATTTTTGAAATTTTCTATAGGAAAAAAATTTCGGCGAAATTTTATATAGGAAAAAAATTTCGGCGAAATTTTCTATAGAAAAAAAATTTCGACAAAATTTTCTATAGGAATAAAATTTCGGCGAAATTTTCTATAAGAATAGAATTTCGACGAAATTTTCTAAAAGAATAGAATTTCGACGAAATTTTCTATAAGAATAGAATTTTGACGTAATTTTCTATAAGTATAGAATTTCGACAAAATTTTCTATAAGAATAGAATTTCAACGAAATTTTCTATAAGAATAGAATTTCGACGAAATTTTCTTTAAGAATAGAATTTCGACGAAATTTTCTATAAGAATAGAATTTCGATGAAATTTTCTATAGAAAAAAATTCCGATGAAATTTTCTATAGAAAAAAATTCCGATGAAATTTTCTATAGAAAAAAATTTCGATGCAATTTTCTATAGAAAAAAATTTCGATGAAATTTTCTATAGAAACAAATTTCGATGAAATTTTCTATAGAAACAAATTTCGATGCAATTTTCTATAGGAAAAAAATTTCGGCGAAATTTTATATAGGAAAAAAATTTCGGCGAAATTTTCTATAGAAAAAAAATTTCGACAAAATTTTCTATAGGAATAAAATTTCGGCGAAATTTTCTATAAGAATAGAATTTCGGCGAAATTATAGAAAACAAGTAAGAAAGTTTCAGTCGGGTAAACCGACTAAGGTATACCCTCACTTTGTGAGTAATGTAATATTGAATATTCCACGAATTATTCTGTTAGATTGTATGGTAGGCACCAGAACGGGTTTAACAAATACATCTATTTTTCGCTGAATAGTAGATACTTTAAATACATTGCACTGCGCCGAATTATAAGCGTTTATTTGCACTGGTTTATTAACGTTATGAGATATTAAATTTTGGTATGATTTGGACATTTTGTGTGGGAGGTACAAAAAGGGGCGTGGTGATAACGGCCATTTTTTACAGGGCTATAGACACTTCAAAAGCGTTACACTGTGCAAAATGTTGTGGCATTTACGTGCATTGGTACTCATGTTGTGAGCTCTTAACTTTTTGTGCAAAATTGTACCTTTGTGTGGGAGGTACAAAAAGGGGCGTGGCAATAGCGTCCATTTTTCACAGGGCTATAGACACTATAAAAGCATTACACTGTAGAAAATTTCAAGTATTTTTATACACTGGTATTAATGTTATAAGCTGTTAACTTTTGGTGCAAAATGTTACCTTTGTGTGGGAGCTACCAAAAGGGGCGTGAATATAACACCCATTTTTCACTGGACTGTAGGCACTATAAAAGCATTACACTGTACAAAATTTCAAGTATTTTTATACACTGGTATTAATGTTATAAGCTGATAACTTTTGCTGCAAAATGGTGCATTTGTGTGGGAGGTACCAAAAGGGGCGTAGCAACTTGGCCCATTTTTCTCGAGTTGATAGCGACTAATAAACTAATGCTATGTGTGGAATTTCAGAAGATTCGAATAAGTAGTATAGCAGTTATTAAAGATTCAATATTTTACAACATTTTAACACTTTGTGGGGGAGGTACTAGAAGGAGTGGACCAATATGGCCCATCTTCGAACTTAGCCGGAGATAGAAAGAAATATTACCACGTACCAAATTTGAAGTCAATCGGTTACTCCTTTCGAGAGTTATCGTGCGCACCAGCCAGCAGACACAGACAGACAGACAGACAGACAGACAGACAGACAGACAGACAGACAGACAGACAGACAGACAGACAGACAGACAGACAGACAGACAGACAGACAGACAGACAGACAGACAGACAGACAGACAGACAGACAGACAGACAGACAGACAGACAGACAGACAGACAGACAGACAGACAGACAGACAGACAGACAGACAGACAGACAGACAGACAGACAGACAGATAGACAGACAGACAGACGGACAGACAGACGGACGGACATTGCTCATTCGTCTTAAAATGACCCAAAACGAATATCCGCCGAACATACTTAGGGTCTTAGATCACTCCTTCGATGTGTTACACTTTTTTTCGTAGCAAATGATATATACCCTCGTCACACTAAAGTGAGGGTATAAATATAGAAACAAATTTCGATGAAATTTTCTATAGAAACAAATTTCGATGCAATTTTCTATAGGAAAAAAATTTCGGCGAAATTTTATATAGGGAAAAAATTTCGGCGAAATTTTCTATAGAAAAAAAATTTCGACAAAATTTTCTATAGGAATAAAATTTCGGCGAAATTTTCTAAAAGAATAGAATTTCGACGAAATTTTCTATAAGAATAGAATTTCGACGAAATTTTCTATAAGAATAGAATTTCGACGAAATTTTCTATAAGAATAGAATTTCGACGAAATTTTCTATAAGAATAGAATTTCGACGAAATTTCCTATAAGAATAGAATTTTGACGTAATTTTCTATAAGTATAGAATTTCGACAAAATTTTCTATAAGAATAGAATTTCGACGAAATTTTCTATAAGAATAGAATTTCGACGAAATTTTCTATAAGAATAGAATTTTGACGAAATTTTCTAAAGGAAAAAATTTCGATGGAATTTTCTAAAGGAAAAAAATTCAATGAAATTTTCTATAGAAAAAAATTTCGATGAAATTTTCTATAGAAACAAATTTCGATGAAATTTTCTATAGAAACAAATTTCGATGCAATTTTCTATAGGAAAAAAATTTCGGCGAAATTTTATATAGGAAAAAAATTTCGGCAAAATTTTCTATAGAAAAAAAATGTCGACAAAATTTTCTATAGGAATAAAATTTCGACGAAATTTTCTATAGGAAAAAAATTTTGACGACTGTTCTATAGGAAAAAAAATTCGACTAAAGTTTCTATCAAAATAAAATTTCGACGAAATTTTCTATAGGAATAAAATTTCGACGAAATTTTCTAAAGGAAAAAATTTTGACGACTGTTCTATAGGAAAAAAATTTCGACGAAAGTTTCTATCAAAATAAAATTTCGACGAAATTTTCTATCAAAATAAAATTTCGACGAAATTTTCTATCAAAATAAAATTTCGACGAAATTTTCTATAAGAATAGAATTTTGATGAAATTTTCTATAAGAGCAGAATTTTGACGAAAATTTCTATAAGAATAGAATTTTGACGAAATTTTCTATAAGAATAGAATTTTGACGAAATTTTCTAGAACAGAATTTTGACGAAAATTTGTATAAGAATAGAATTTTGACGAAATTTTCTATAAGAGCAGAATTTTGACGAAAATTTCATAAGAATAGAATTTTGACGAAATGTTCTATAAGAGCAGAATTTTGAAGACATTTTCTATAGGAGCAGAATTTTGACGAAAATTTCTATAAGAATAGAATATCGACGAAATTTTCAAAAAGAATAGAATTTCGACGAATTTTTCTATAAGAATAGAATTTGGACGAAATTTTTTTGAATAAAATTAAGTTTAAGTAGTTTAAATTTAGTATTTTAATTTAAGTAGTCGTATATCTGGATTTCGACTTTAAATTGAATGAGTGTCAAAAAACCTATATTTGTTTGAGAAAATCCAACATTTCAGCTATATCCGCTGTCCGCCTATCTGTCTGTCTTGTTATTACGCTCAATAACTCTTGAAGGGTGTGACCGAATTCACTTGAATTGTTATATGAGAAATAATGAAAAATTATTTTTTTTCTTTGACACATCCTAAAACCACTAAAAAATTTCTCGTTGATGTAATAAAGATGTTTGCAATTTAGTACAATATTTATTTAATAAAGAATATATTCTTTTATTCTATCCTTAATTGAAGCTCTATTTTATGCAAATTCATTTTGTTGCCAATAAAAAAATATGTAATAGAAAAATAGGAAAATAAACAAAAGAAGCTTAAAAGCTTAAGATATATTGAAACAAGATATAAACTAGCAAAATAATGCTGGTAGCAGGAAATTATACAAAAAAACAATTTCCTTTCCAAGGAAAAAAGGCAACGAGAGACAAGTCTGTCATTGTAACAAAGACGACAAAAAAAACATAGAAACAATTTTCCCAACATCGAAAGGACGAATACATGAATGACCAGACAGATGGATGGGTTGGCATATCTAAATGACAGGCCTTGTGTCACCATTCAACTATCCAGTCCGTTTAGGTCAGTCTGTCTGTTTAGAGGTAAGGTAAACCTGATTCTAACATTTAGTTATCCATCAATATTATGTTCAGGCTAAAACTGAAGGACAGACGGACCGATACTGGGTTTGGTATTTAAGCTTATTCTTGCAGATTCATCTTAAAACACAAAAAATATTATTCAGGTCAATTTTATATCTTCTAGGTCTCCTGTTCTGTATTTATCCCAGAAATGATGAATGAAATTTTGTGTTTATTTAAATAGGTATTGTGTTATTTTGTGGCAAATGGAAATGCTGGAGGATTTCCCATTTTAATGACAAAGGAGGCGAGAATGTAATAATAGATACCGGAGAACAAAATAAATCTGATGAAAGGACAAACGGAGGACCCTCATCAAATGGCATTAATGGCTTAACTCATGTCTTACTAATAACATGCGAATTTTTTCCGGGAAAAAAGGAGATGAATCTGGGAAAAAAACAATTTAATATGTATGCTTTCAACATAAGAAATTTATTTAAAAAGAAGAGACAATTATGGTTTAAAATATTTGCCATATTTATTCTTGTTTCCGAAGGGATTATCCTTTAGCATATTTGCAAAATCCAGGCTTTAAATTGATTGACTATACGAGTATTTATAAAAAATGTGTTGTATTGATAATAATTTTTTTTTTTTGGTTGGGCGGCATACTGCTTCGGAACAATATAGTGGTTAATGGAACTATTTTTTTTATGTATAATTTGTTGCCTAGATCGTATATATTTTTGACGTATTGTTTTTAGCCATTTGGACCGTTATATAGTTAAAATAAAATTATTTTTTTTCTACTTTCACCTAACGTTTCATCAATTGTGGTTGTTGTAGCACAGTGTAAAGAATATGTGAAACACTCACCCCTATCGCGAATAATAAGTGGAATATTTGTTCCCTAGATTTCTTCACTTCACGGGAAGTGGAATATGCTATCGTGAATATTAGGGAACAGTTTGTTCACTTCGAAACTGTATGATGAGTGCCTGTCTACAGTTCTTTGCAGATGGTGGGTATCAGAAGGGATTTGGCAGAGATCCTGAAGTCGGCATGGCACAGTCAGTGAAGTACTCTCCCATGTTTTGATTCCATTAGAATCGAGAATTTGTCGCAAGTGGATAACTTATCGAACTCAAGAGGAAGGGAATGTTATAGCACAAGCTTTATGCACTAAATTTGGAATACCCGGTGTCCTTAGATGTATTGAAACGTGAAAATCTTATCACCACAGACAAATAAGCACCTGTACTTTAATAGAAAAGGATAGTTTAGCTAAATGAGACAAACGTACGCCCCCCCTTTTATTTTATATTTTCCCGATTTAATCAAATATATGTTTCAAAGATAAACGATAGTAAACTAAGGATACGACACGTTAAAAGGACATATCACGGAGCTTGTCACGATTCCTTTGTGTGGAGTACGAGTTATTCAAGAAATGTAATGGAACAAGACTATTTATAAAGTGGAAGCAAATTGTGGTTATTAGGTGAGAATATGTATACATACGTATACATATGTATGCCATATATCTTTGTAGACGATGGCGGATACCCACTGAAGCCCTGACTGTTAGTTCCATATAGAACTCCTGCAGCTGGCTCTGTCAAACATAAATTTAATTATGTCCATGGTAAATGTCGAAACATTATAGAACTGACAAATGGAGTTCTTAAAAATAGATCACTTTGTTATTTTCTAACTAATCCACTCCAGTAAAATAAATATTTTTTTAGTTTTATTCAATATTTGAAGACAAATTATAAACACTTTAACGATGAGTCCGTTCTGTTCGCTAGCAAAAATAAAGTGAACTAATCGAAGTGAAAGGGAAAAAATCCACACACAAAAATAATTCACGATAGAGGGAATTTTTTCGAACAAGGGAATTATTAATTATTCGCGATAGGGGTGACTAATTTAAAGAAATTTATTTCACAAAAATACAATTTCACTAAAAGTGAAAAGCTTTAAACCATAATTTGCTGATTTTCCAAAGTGTCTTTAAAAAATATTGCAAAATAATAAAAAAGAAAAACATCTCCGACAAATGTGCACATATTTTTTAATTACATCCTTTTCATGAACATTTCCTTTCAAACGACATTGCTCTCTTCATTTCCTGCGTTCGGAGGCTCAAGTGGCGGTGATGTATTGAAAATCTTATAGATTGACATAAAATCGATAAAAGCCATTTATTTTTATTTTCATTTTGGTTGCAGCGATGGATGATAAAAGTATCATCAAAAATATTAGCATTTCCTATCAATCCTTCGTAATGTTGTTTGTGTGTGTACCTTCATTTATCTTACCAAATTCTATTTTATTTTTCGTTTTTTTTTTTTTTTGTGAAAAGTGTCTTTTGGAAGTGTTCTATCGGCAACTATGACCTCTAAGAGAGACATCGATACTCTGTTTGTGGTATTCCACCACCTACCAATACCAATCTGCCCACCTATCTGGTCAGGTACTCCTTAGCAGTACCATTTGTTCGTGTATTGTATTATGTCAAGTGGCAAAAGGACAAATTTGTTTCGCAACGCCAACTTAAGACAGTGGTTGCAAAGAAGAGGAAGTGGCATTGTAATTGACCTACCCACATTTTTGAGGTCTTTAAAGAATTTAAGGGATAATAAAATGTATAAAACGGAAAGCTATCGTTCCACAGATGTGCAGAATTACACCGAAATTTAGTTTTTGTATGTTAAGACATCCATAATTCTAATACATAGTAGACTTATTCTAAAATCAGATTAAGAATCAATGCAGATATATTTAGAACTTTTTTTACATTTGTAAAAATTTGTTTCGATAGACGGCGCCTCTACAGAGTTATTTAGAAACGTTGCCCAAAAGGAGGAATTAAAAAAGGGAAATTATTTGGCCGTTTCTTCAACAAACAACCGATTGCGACAAAACTTGGTATGCTTGTAGAAGAAGTACAGGGTTTGCCAATAAGAGTGATATGATTTTTTTGAAAAAGGCCACACCTATTGTTAAGGAAATTCAAAAGTTTTTTATTTAATGTAAAGTACAATCGATATAATTAAGTTCTAAATAAAACGTCATTCAAATGGCCTCCACGACTTCTTCTGCAGGAACGAATTCGATGAACCCAATTTTCGAGGACTTTTTCCACTAAATCAAGTCGTATGTCATGAATGGCACGTTCAATATTGACTTGTAAAGCTTGAAGAGAGTCTGGTTTATTTCGAAAGACCAATGACTTCAAATAACCCCACAACAAATAGACTAATGGTGTTAAATCACATCTTCTTGGAGGCCATCCAATATCACAATTTCTGTGGTCACAAGGCATAACAGCATAACTCGAGTTATGCTCAAACTAAGTTATTAATGCAATAATGTTCCCCATCTTCGATTACATATTGTGACACATTCTGGTGATGATCCCTCGTTTAGTTAAATATATAAGGCAGCATATCTGACAAATCAAAAACAGTAATTGGATGTTTGGAGACTCAATATTTGTAAAATAATACTAAGGGCAAGTCTGGCAATTTTGGACATTTTCCTTCTGTTTTTTCACATATGAATTTAAAAATTCCTTTGTATGAAACAGAGGGAAAATGTAAAAAACAAGTAAGAAAGTTTCAGTCGGGTAAATCGACTAAGGTAATGTAATATGGAATACTCGTAGTACTCGAATTAGTCTGTAAATTTGTGTGGGAGATACCAGAAGGGGTTTAACAAATACACATATTTTTCTCTAAACACTAGATTCTTTAAATACATTGCACTGTGCCCAATTATAGGCGTTTATGTGCACTGGTATATTAACGTTTTGAGCTATTCAATTTTGGTATTATTTGATCATTTTGTGTGGGAGGTACAAAAAGAGGCCAAAAGTGTAACACATCGAAGGAGTGACCTAAAACCCTAAGTATGTTCGGCGGATATCCGTTTTGGGTCATTTTAAGTCGAATGAGAAATGTCCGTCCGTCTGTCTGTCTGCTGGCTGGTGCGCACGATAACTCTCGAAAGGAGCAACCGATTAACTTCAAATTTGGTATGTGGTAATATTTTGTTCTATCTCCGGCTAAGTTCGAAAATGCGCCATATTGGTCCACTCCTTCTAGTACCTCTCCCACAAAGGGTTAAGATTTAGTGAAATATTGATTATTTAATAACTTCTATACTACTTATTTGAATCCTCTGAAATTCTACACATAGTATTTGTTTATTAGTCACTATTACCTCGAGAAAAATGGGCGAAGTTGCCACACCCCTTTTGGTACCTCCCACACAAATGGACAATTTTAAATCAAAAGTTACAAGTTTATAACTTTATTACCAGTGCATACAAAGACTTGAAATTTTGTAAAGGTTAATGGTTTAATAGTGCCTACAATACAGTGAAAAATGGGCATTATTGGCACGAACCTTTTGGTACCTCCCACACAAATGGACATTTTTGTACCAAAAGTTACCAACTTATAACTTTAATACCAGTACATACAAAGACTTGAAATTTTGTACAGTGTAAAGCTTTTATAGTACCTAGAGTCCAGAGAAAAATGGGCATTATTGGCACGCACCTTTTGGTACCTCCCACACAAATGGACATTTTTGTACCAACAGTTAACAGCTATTAGTTTAATACCAGTGCATACAAATACTTGAAATTTCTTACAGTGCAATGCTTTTATAGTACCTAGAGTCCAGAGAAAAGTGGCCGTTATTGGCACGCCCCTTTTGGGGCCGACGTAAACTTTGTAAACATATTTTTAGCCGTTCAAGAGCCAAAACCAAAAATGGCATATCATATGTCGCATGTTTTAAAACTTTAAATCCCCATAAAATTTTGAAAAAAATTCCTCAAAAAATAAATGATAGCGATATGTTATATTTCCATTTAGCAACTTTTCATAAAGTTTTTTGCAAAAAAATTATAGGTTAACATTTTTTTTAAATATTAAATAAATACCTATATATAAGGCATGTTTTCGTTACAAGCTAGCAATTTTAGTTTAGCACTTTGCAACGAAAACAACTGACTGCCACTAACCGACACATAAGCAATAAGTGACGGATTTTCACTATCTGGTAGCAATGGTGTCATGAGTTGCGAAGAAAGAACAGTGCGAAACAGACAAAAAATTCGTGAAAAGTATTTATAAAACATATATTTACTATTCTATGTTCAATTGTTTACACTCTTTTTGCAAATATTGAAATAATTTCGCATTTTTGTTCTTCTTCTTCCCGTTGATTCACAATAATTGATAAAATCTCTCCAAAAATGGGATGCCATATTGCTAACTGTAGGGTGCCCAATCTGGCAACATCATACTCGATTAAGACAGGAACACAAGCACCAAACTTCATCGGGAACTAATAGTGCTTAAAAGTGCTTAGCTCCCCATACAAATTAAGCACTTATTGTGTAAAGAAAACACGCCTATAAATTACACCAGAAAATGTTACACACAGTCCTTCGGCAGCATTTTTGTAAACTAGTGTCATCTATGTATACATAGATGCTCTTTTAGCACGAGAAACATTATTCTACCTTCTGCAGAAGAACAAGTTCTGCTGGGCCAGTTAGTTGATAGATATTATAATAATTTCTGCTTAAATTCATTCAAATTTAAAATCAATTCACTTTCTCTCCTAGGAATTTAAAAATTAAGAAAATATGTATGTTCGAAAAGAAATCGATTTCCATTCACTGTTACAGAATTTGTTGTGCTATTATTCCCCAAAGGTGAATTGAAAATCGTATTTCTTTCATGCTCAGCATCAGCGTTATTGTACAAAAGGGACTAAATGTGAAGACGAATAGAAAAAGAAATATTATGAAAAAAAAACACAGCAAAAGTTGAAAATACGAGATACGACATAAGGACGACTGGTACAGGCAGACTATCTATCCATTGCACCGGAAACGGAAACGACGGACACATATACACATAACGATAGATACTTATACAATTTGGCATGAATTATTTATTGTCTCCTTGGTTTTTGATTCGATTTTTTTTGTCAACCTGATAGAGGCCATCAGTATTTGCGGTTTTGCGGTGTGGTCGGCAGCCTAAACGTTTGAATTTCCTTGAAATATATGCTGTTGCCAATTTTTATTTTCGAAAATTCTATGACAACTGATTTTTTGTGGTGTCTTTCTGTGCTCTATGAATGAGTGGTTTTCATATTTTTTTGGGAATTTTTCTTTCTTGCCTTTAGCAAAAGTATTCATCTCAATCGTTAGGAGGTATTTTATGAAAAAAGGCGGAGATGGAGGTAGAGGATAGAGATGTATTTGGTAAAATATATTTTTTTTCATACGGGACATCATTCGTTTAAATTGAACAAATTGAAATATTGATTTATATACATTTCACGCTTGATTTAATGGCAATGGCATCGATTTTCTGCGGCTAGGATGGGAAACCACGAATGGAAATATCAAAAAATTGTTTTGTGGAAATGATTGATATACCAAATTATAACTTTTTTTTTGGGGAATTGAAATTATTGTGAAAGGCATTCATTTTTTGTATGAACAAATATGTAAAGAACTTAAAATGTAAACAATTAAGAAAATTCCAGTCGAATAAATGTGAATCAACTATGTCCTAATTATCAGAAATTATTTAAAAACGAAATATCTTGGAAACTACGGATCGTAGAAGAACGAAATTTCGACTCTAAGTTATCGAAGTCAATATTAGTAATTTTGCGGTATATAATAAGAGTGTGGTATTAGTAAAATCGCAGAACAATGACACTTATATTTAAGGATTTTGTAATATTTAAATATGGAATAGTTCGAAATTTTCAAAAACTGTTGGTGACAGAAGAACGGAATTTTGAGATTATATCATAAACTAATAACACTGTTCAAAAAAATAAGTTTTTTTTTTGCCGCGGCATGAGATTTTGCAGTCAACTTTCGTATACAGGGTGGCTGATATGTAATGCTACAAAGTAAAGCGCTATATTTTTTAATTTTTTTTTTAAATTTTATTGTTCAAAAGCAAAAAATGTCGGAAATAACATAAAATTTTAGAAACAGTTTAGATTTGTTCGAATTGGCTACCTTTGGCACGAATTATGGCCTTCAAACGGCCGACAAAGCCATCACACGCTGCACGAAAGTGGCTCTGCGGTATTTTGGCCCATTCCCGGCGAAGCGCCGTCTTGAGATGATCGATACTTTGGTATCTTTTAGTGCGAACCTTACTCTCTAAAATGCCCCAGGCGCAAAAGTCCAACGGATTGAGATCCGGAGATCTTGGTGGCCATTGTGCGGTAGAAATGAAGCCATTCTTGGTTGACGCGTGCTGAGTGCGATGGTGCTGAGTCCTGTTGGAATGTCCATGGTCTGCGGCCGAAATGTTTGTCTGCCCAGGGCTTCAATACTGTCTTTAGGACATTTTCCCGATAATATTCGGCATTTATTTTGACCCCATGGTCGATGAATACGAGCGGGGAGCGACCATCGGTCGTTACGGCGGCCCACGCCATTACCATCGGCGGCGCTTGAGTTCTGGTGGCAAATCGAAGGTGTAAATTTTCAGCTGACCTCTTTGGCAAGTAAACCCGATCATTTTGTTTGTTCACAAACTGCTCAATTTGGAATGGCTTCTCATCGGAGAAAACCAAATTCGGTAACTGGCCACTTTCGTTCAAGCGAAGCAACTCCTTGGATCTAGTCTAACTTTTTTTTGTGCATCGGAGAGCTCTTGCACTTTTTGGAACTTCAATGGCTTTAGTCCAAGCTCATTTTTTAATATGTGTTGTATCCGTTCTCGCGATATGTTCAGCTCACGAGCAATTTTTCTACCACTGCGGCGTGGATTTCGATTAAATCTGGCCTTCACTTTTCGGATCACGAATTACTTTTTTTCTGAATGCAATAGATCAAAATGCTTTGGTAAGCTTGTAAACAATAAAATGAACTGTCACTGAAATAAATCTGTCAGCTATCAGACTAGCGGTTTAGAAATGATAGCAACCTGAAGTTGGTTGCAATACATATCAGCCACCCTGTATAGTAGGTAGGTCTTTCTTAAGTGTCACAGGCCAAAATTTAGATCTTTCTCAAATTCTCAGAAAATGTTGCCCTAGTATGTGGAAGTAATGACCCACAATATTAAACCAGTAAGGAAAGCCTAAAGTCGGGCGGGGCCGACTATATAATACCCTACACCACTCTCGTAATATTGAATAACTCTGAAATATAAATTTTGTAGTTCATGTATAAATTGTTTATTCTAAATATCAAAACGATTGGATGTAAAATACAGCTTCTATAGAACTAAAGGGCCAAATCGGACGAAACATATGTATGGGAGCTATAGCTAAATCCTAACCGATTTTCTTCAAATTCGGCAATGTTGGTTCATGGATCAAGAAACTCTACCATTCTAAATTTCAAAATGATTGGATGTAAAATACAGCTTCTATAGGACTAAAGGGCCAAATCGGACGAAACATATATATGGGAGCTAAAGCTAAATCTTAACCGATTTTCTTCATATTCGGCAATGTTGGTTCATGGATCAAGAAACTCTTCCATTCTAAATTTCAAAACGATTGGATGTAAAATACAGCTTCTATAGGACTAAAGAGCCAAATCGGACGAAACATATATATGTGAGCTATAGCTAAATCTTAACCGATTTTCTTCAAATTCGGCAATGTTGGTTCATGGATCAAGAAACTCTACCATTCTAAATTTCAAAACGATTGGATGTAAAATACAGCTTCTATAGGACTAAAGGGCCAAATCGGACGAAACATATATATGGGAGCTATATCTAAATCTGAACTGATTTCAACCAAATTCAATAGCGATCTTAACAGCTGCGATATACTCTAAACTGCAAAATTTCAGAACGAAAATAACACAGCTAGACCCACCTTAAAGTATACCGCTCGACTCAGAATCACTAGCTGAGTCGATTTAACCATGTCCGTCCGTCCGTCTGTCTATGTAAAGTTGTTCGTCGACTACAGGTCGCAATTTCACTCCGATCATTCTGAAATTTTGCAGTTTAGAGTATTTCGCAGCTGTTAAGATCGCTATTGAATTTGGTTGAAATCGGTTCAGATTTAGATATAGCTCCCATATATATCTTTAGTCCGATTTGGCCCTTTAGTCCTATAGAATCTGTATTTTACATCCAATCGTTTTGAAATTTAGAATGGTAGAGTTTCTTGATCCATGAACCAACATTGCTGAACTTGAAGAAAATCGGTTAAGATTTAGCTATAGCTCCCATATATATGTTTCGTCCGATTTTGCTCTTTAGTCCTGTAGAAGCTGTATTTTACATCCAATCATTTTGAAATTTAGAATGGTAGAGTTTCTTGATCCATGAACCAACACTTCCGAATTTGAAGAAAATCGGTTAAGATTTAGCTATAGCTCCCATATATATGTCTCGTCCGATTTGGCCCTTTAGTTCTAAAGAAGCTATGTTTTACATCCAATAGTTTTGAAATTTACAATGGTAGAGTTTCTTGATCCATGAACCAACATTGCCGAATTTGAAGAAAATCGGTAAAGATTTAGCTATACCTCCCATATATATGTTTCATCCGATTTGGCTCTTTAGATCCAATCGTTTTTATACCCTACACCACACTGTGGTACAGGGTATTATTTAAGTAAGTAAGCCCCGCCCGACTTTAGCCTTTCCTTACTGGTTTTAATTTTTTTTCGGTCACTTTTCGCGGAAACAAAAATATAAATTGCGATATCTCAGAATTGATCTAATTTTTTTTTCCTTAATTTTTTTATAAAAAATGGCTCATATGTCCTCCACCGATGGTGTAAATTTTGGGGTGGGGACGACATAGGTTCAGAAGTTACATTATAATAACTGCAAATCTTCACCAAATTACAAAGAAAAAAATATTTGCATGTTTTTTCAACTATATTTTCTTTGTTGAATTTTTTTTTCAAACAATATTTTCTGGTTTTTTTGAGAAAGATCTAATTTTTGGCCTGTGATACTTGAGAAAGACTTACCCATATGCGATAATAATGTTTATAGCCTATAAAGTGGATTCTTTGAATTGACTAGTTCTTGCGATAAATTTATCCAAATTGTTTCAGGAATTAAAGGATCGAAAACTAAATAGCCTTCAACTTCTTTTAATACTCTTTTTGCAATCAGTTCAGTGCTTTCGAAGATATCTTACAAGATATTGCGAAAAAATTACATTATTGAAAGAAAATTTTCAATTTCTGAAGAAAATCGAAAGTTAGCCGACCTGATATATAGATGACGGAAGTACTTATAGTTTCAAAAAATTACTGAAAAGTGTGAACCTTCTAAAACATTTGTTTTCAGTTTCAAGTCACCATGTTGTTCAGTTTTTTTGAGCTCTTAATAGCGCTCAAATTCACTGAGATGAATTTGTAAAC
Source organism: Eudasyphora cyanicolor (assembly GCA_963930755.1). Taxonomy (NCBI): domain Eukaryota; kingdom Metazoa; phylum Arthropoda; class Insecta; order Diptera; family Muscidae; genus Eudasyphora; species Eudasyphora cyanicolor. The sequence continues at coordinate 250,167,151 of OZ005735.1, forward strand.
ATGGAAAAAATTGGTCACCGATTTGTAATAAAATACTTTCATTTGAAAGGTCTCAGATCAATATTTAAATCGAGCTAGATAATACTTTGCGGGGCCCCTCCTTCGTTTACAAGTATAGAATATTGGGTGCAGAGTTTCAACGGGGCCGTATGAGCACATACGAGTTATCTCATACAGTTCCCGAGATATCTGATACAAAAATTTAATTTTTATTTTGTTCCCGACCCTGTCCTAATATTTTGTGAATATCGGAGCAGAATATATACGCAACTTTTTCATATCAACTTTTGTATTTAAAAAAAAAAATATTATTAAATATAATATTTTTTTTTTTTGCGAAAAATTTATATGTCGTATTTTGGATTTATAGAATAAGTTATTAAAAACAAATATAACATATTTACACTATAACATATATACATACAGAATGTTCCCGAAAAGGACCAGAAAAAAGAACAAAAATATTCACTGGAATTGTTGCCAAGATTCTCCAGTTTGTACCATTTCGTAAACAAATTTCAAAAGTCAAAGCCACATTTTCTACAAACTCAAAGCTACGAGGGCGGTCCCAAAATTAGCCGACATAACATACAGATGGCGGTAGCAGTTTGCAAAAAATGACTTTCGTGAAAAAGTTAAACCTTTTACATGAAAAAACAAGTAAGGAAAGGCTAAAGTCGGGCGGGGCCGACTATATAATACCCTACACCACTCTCGTAATATTGAATAACTCTGATATATAAATTTTGTAATTCATGTATAAATTGTTTACATAAATTTACTTTTGGGACATTTTATACTTAAATAATACCCTGTACCACAGTGTGGTGTAGGGTATAAAAACGATTGGATCTAAAGAGCCAAATCGGATGAAACATATATATGGGATATATAGCTAAATCCTAACCGATTTTCTTCAAATTCGGCAATGTTGGTTCATGGATCAAGAAACTCTACCATTCTAAATTTCAAAACGATTGGATGTAAAATATAGCTTCTATAGAACTAAAGGGCCAAATCGGACGAAACATATATATGGGAGCTATAGATAAATCTTAACCGATTTTCTTCAAATTCGGTAATGTTGGTTCATAGATCAAGAAACTCTACCATTCTAAATTTCAAAATGATTGGATGTAAAATACAGCTTCTACAGGACTAAAGAGCAAAATCGGACGAAACATATATATGGGAGCTATAGCTAAATCTTAACTGATTTTCTTCAAATTCGGTAGTGTTGGTTCATGGATCAAGAAACTCTTCCATTCTAAATCTCAACACGATTGGATGCAAAATGCAGCTTCTATAGGACTAAAGGGCCAAATCGGACGAAAGATATATATGGGAGCTATATCTAAATCTGAACCGATTTCAACCAAATTCAATAGCGATCTTAACAGCTGCGAAATACTCTAAACTGCAAAATTTCAGAACGATCGGAGTGAAATTGCGACCTGTAGTCGACGAACAACTTTACATGGACAGACGGACGGACGGACGGACATCGTTAAATCGACTCAGCTAGTGATTCTGAGTCGATCGGTATACTTTAAGGTGGGTCTAGCTGTGTTATTTTCAGGTGTTACAAACATCTGCCGTGAAACAAACTTATAATACCCTGTACCACAGTGTGGTGTAGGGTATAAACATGGAACAAATTGGCCAGCGGTATGTAATACAATACTTTCATTTGATAGGTCACAGTTCAACCAATATTAAAGCCTCATATTGACGGAAAATATAATGATGAGAAGCTGTGTGCAAGATGGGTGCCACGTTTGCTCATAATCATGCCAATGCACCACCAGTTCATACAATAACTATTGCAATGACCATAATCAATGAATTAAAGTTCGAATTGCTTCAGCACGCACCTTATTCGCTAGATTTGGCTCCGTCTGATTATTTTTCGTTTCCAAACTTGAAAAACTGGCTCGGCGGAAAAAGATTTGCCAGCAATGCAGTGGTGATGGTAGCGGTTGATGACCATTTTCAGCAGCTAGACAGTTCTTACTATAAATGGAAAACAATGTTGTGTTTTCTTTGTTAGGTCGTCTAATTTTGGGACCGCCCTTGTAAAATTTTCAAAACTTTACTATTTTATATGTGGCTAGGTGTTGCACGTTGAACTTCAAAAAGAGTTTTGAGCCCGGCTTTTAGTATAGTATTGAATTGAACGGTCACTTTTTAAGCTCTTTGGAAACACTGTTCTAACCTTGGTTCACGAACAAAACAAATGCAAGCTGAAACTTTTCTTTATGCTTGGCAATAATTTTAAAGGCGACAAGTTAAAATTTAATGTTTTTTTTTTAATAATTCAAAAACAACCTCACCGACTGTAACGACCGTTACCCCAAAAGCACAAAAGTTTGTTTTTTTCGTAATTCATTCAAACGATTTAATTTTATAGTAGCTGAAAATAAGAAGGAAAGTAAGGCCAAATAAGCATCAAAAGCCTATTTTGATTTTTTAAACATTTTTTTAAAGATGTAACGATCGTTAGATCGTTCTTTTGAGTTTTGCATTTGAACTGTTTTCGTTTTACTTAACTGGATTCTTACTGATTTTTGCTGTAAAATCATGGAGCAACTTACCAAGATGCAAAAATACAGAAAAAACGAAAAGATAACTCAAGAAAGCATGAGACTTCTTGGCAAAAGAGAGAGAGAGCGCTCAAACAAACGAAGACTGGATTAAACCAGTAAGGAAAGGCTAAAGTCGTCACTCTCGTAATATTGAATAACTCTGATATATAAATTTTGTAGTTCATGTATAAATTGTTTACATAAATTTACTTTTGGGACATTTTATACTTAAATAATACCCTGTACCACAGTGTGGTGTAGGGTATAAAAACGATTGGATCTAAAGAGCCAAATCGGATGAAACATATATATGGGAGCTATAGCTAAATCTTTACCGATTTTCTTCAAATTCGGCAATGTTGGTTCATGGATCAAGAAACTCTACCATTCTAAATTTCAAGACGATTGGATGTAAAGTACAGCTTCTATAGAACTAAAGGGCCAAATCGGACGAAACATATATATGGGAGCTATAGCTAAATCTTAACCGATTTTCTTCAAATTCGGTAGTGTTGGTTCATGGATCAAGAAGCTCTACCATTCTAAATTTCAAAACGATTGGATGTAAAATACAGCTTCTTCAGGACTAAAGAGCAAAATCGGACGAAACATATATATGGGAGCTATAGCTAAATCTTAACCGATATTCTTCAAATTTGGTAGTATTGGTTCATGGATCAAGAAACTCTACCATTCTAAATTTCAAAACGATTGGATGTAAAATACAGCTTTTATAGGACTAAAGGGCCAAATCGGACGAAACATATATATGGGAGCTATAGCTAAATCTCAACCGATTTTCTTCAAATTCGGCTATGTTGGTTCATGGATCAAGAAACTGTACCATTCTAAATTTCAAAACGATTGGATGTAAAATACAGCTTTTATAGGACTAAAGGGCCAAATCGGACGAAACATATATATGGGGGCTATAGCTAAATCTTAACCGATATTCTTCAAATTCGGTGGTGTTGGTTCCTGGATCATGAAACTCTACCATTCTAAATTTCAAAATGATTGGATGTACAATACAGCTTCTATAGGACTAAAGGGCCAAATCGGACGAAACATATATATGGGAGCTATAGCTAAATCTCAACCGATTTTCTTCAAATTCGGCTATGTTGGTTCATGGATCAAGAAACTGTACCATTCTAAATTTCAAAACGATTGGATGTAAAATACAGCTTTTATAGGACTAAAGGGCCAAATCGGACGAAACATATATATGGGGGCTATAGCTAAATCTTAACCGATATTCTTCAAATTCGGTGGTGTTGGTTCCTGGATCAAGAAACTCTACCACTCTAAATTTCAAAATGATTGGATGTACAATACAGCTTCTATAGGACTAAAGGTCCAAATCGGACGAAACATATATATGGGAGCTATAGCTAAATCTCAACCGATTTTCTTCAAATTCGGCTATGTTGGTTCATGGATCAAGAAACTGTACCATTCTAAATTTCAAAACGATTGGATGTAAAATACAGCTTTTATAGGACTAAAGGGCCAAATCGGACGAAACATATATATGGGGGCTATAGCTAAATCTTAACCGATATTCTTCAAATTCGGTGGTGTTGGTTCCTGGATCAAGAAACTCTACCATTCTAAATTTCAAAATGATTGGATGTACAATACAGCTTCTATAGGACTAAAGGGCCAAATCGGACGAAACATATATATGGGAGCTATAGCTAAATCTCAACCGATTTTCTTCAAATTCGGCTATGTTGGTTCATGGATCAAGAAACTGTACCATTCTAAATTTCAAAACGATTGGATGTAAAATACAGCTTTTATAGGACTAAAGGGCCAAATCGGACGAAACATATATATGGGGGCTATAGCTAAATCTTAACCGATATTCTTCAAATTCGGTGGTGTTGGTTCCTGGATCAAGAAACTCTACCATTCTAAATTTCAAAATGATTGGATGTAAAATACAGCTTCTATAGGACTAAAAGGCCAAATCGGTCGGAAGATATATATGGGAGCTATATCTAAATCTGAACCGATTTCAACCAAATTCAATAGCGATCTTAACAGCTGCGAAATATTCTAAACTGCAAAATTTCAGAACGATCGGAGGGAAATTGCGACCTGTAGTCGACGAACAACTTTGCATGGACAGACGGACGGACGGACAAATCGACTCAGCTAGTGATTCTGAGTCGATCGGTATACTTTAAGGTGGGTCTAGCTGTGTTATTTTCAGGTGTTACAAACATCTGCCATGAAACAAACTTATAATACCCTGTACCACAGTGTGGTGTAAGGTATCAAAAAGGTGATGACGGACGAACGGCAAAGTCAGGAACGAAAAAACAATCGCGAAAGCGTAAGAAAATTTGTGAAAAAAAAAAACAAAAAACATTTAACTTCTTATAATGTAACGACCGACTTTTAAAAAAAAAATTTTTGGTAACTAATTTTCTTTGGTTTAAAAATAAACCTAATCCTTAAACAAAACATTTCCAATAATTTATTTAGATTTTTTACTTGACACTTCAGGTGCAAAATTTTACAATACATGATGTTTGTTTCCGAAATTTGAAATCAGCAAATTTATAAAGTAAAGACCGTTACTTTTTTAATGGTCTACAAAATTATTGAAATTACATGTTTTATGAATTCTTTCGGTTGCTACCGATGCTTGAACTGTCGTAAGTCCAAAATTATGCAATCCTTGTGGCAAATTTGCTTAGGTTGGAATTTTATTTAAAAATCTCTGGAAATCGGTAACGACCGTTACTTTGGAAACACCCATATGTATAGGGCGATCTAAGTAGAGATACTTTTTTCAATAGCCTTTTTTTGTCAGATCACGTGTGAGTCGTGTCATGCTGTCATGTTATTTTTGTTTAGTATTGTTTGGCATTTCATCATGGAAAGACTTACGCCTGAACAACGTTTACCAATTATTCAGTTTTATTATCAAAATAATCGTTCGCCAATTGCGCTAAGTCAATTTTTTTTAAATCCAAAAAAAATACGCTTTCCAGTCGATCCACGACCTTGACACCCATGAGCACTATTTTAGCTCTCGTTAAGAGCTATCTTTTTGCCATTGACCGATTCCCGATCCGCCGCCGTCCAACATTTGATAGACATAATCTTCAAAAAATAAATACCAATACGAACATTCATCGTTCAAATGATAATAAATATTCCCCATTCAATTTGAATTTTCTGTGTTTTTTTCTTTAAAAAAGTAGGGAACCTCGAAATGGATCTCCCTATATATTCATTTCTAAATAAAAATTCTATATATTAATTTTAAAAAATTGATTTTTTAATTTTTTTCTGTCCCTAACCTAGCATTTTGCTAATATCAGTGCAGAATATAAAGAGATTTCTCTCACATCAACTTTTCTGAATTGACAACAAAATTTACTACACAATGTAAAGAATTTCGGTCAAATGTGCCCAATGAGAAAAAAAGTTATGGCCATATCAATTTATGATTTCAAAAATAGGTATTTTTTTTATTTTTTTGCGAATAGGTATGTAGTATTTTGGATATTTTTATCTTAAAGGAAACGATAGAGTTTTAAAAAAGAATGGGTTAAAAAATTTCATCGCGTTGTCACTATTCCCCAAATTACACAATTACGCTTCCCCAAATTACACAATTTTTTATAAAAATGTCAAAAGTTGGCCACATTTTCGACAATTTCAAAACTAGAATGTGAAAACCATTACAGGTTTTATATACAGTAATATGTGACACCGTAAACTACAACGAATTTTAAGCCTGGCTTTTAGTATAATAGTTTTTGGAAAAAACTAAAAAATCTATTTTTGGGGATTTTCTAATTTATTTTGGGAATTGTGGGATTTTTAGCAAATATAATAATGTTAGAATTAGTTTACATTTCTGGTGTCAAATCGTACAAATTACAAAAAAAATTGAAATATAAGCATTTTTCAACATTTTATGGTTTTTTAAAGTTACCGTATGTGTTTTAATTTTATCCTTTAATTTAAATCCTTTCCTAGAAATCGGTAAATATTAGAGCTGGATATATACCTGCTCAATTTCTCATTATCTATTTTTTGTTTAAAGAATATTACCAGATATATTAGATATACACACTGAGGCAAAAGTTATGGCACTTTAATGTTATATTTTCCAAGAAATATTTTTGCTTTTTTTGTATTTTCGACCAAGAATATTTGTTGGGAAGTACTACTTTTATTGGCAATATTTTTACATCAAATAACAAATTTTAATATATTTTTTTTATACTCTCACTTTGTGAATAATAGTGTTCGAATAATAGGTAGCAGAAGGGGCTTGAAAAATATGCCTATTTTGCGGTGAACATTAAATACTTCAAAGACATTACTGTACCAAGTTGTAAGGGTCTATGTGGCGAGGTACTAGAAGCAGTGGACCAATAAGGCCCATCATCGTTCTGAGGCTAAAATAAAAATAAATATTTCCACATACTAACTTTGACAACAATCAGTTACTCTTTTCAAGAGATATCGTCCGCCCCAACCAGACAGACGGACGGACAAACGGACGGACATTGCTGAAATTACTTAAAATGCCCTCAAACGTATTTCCGCCAAAGATAGTTAGGGGTTTTGATCATTCTTTTGATGTATTACGCTTTTGCCCCGTAGCAAATGGTATATACCCTCCTCCACTACAGTGAGCGTATATGTAAATAGTCCACCTTTTAGTATTAAGCAATTTTTATTTTTATAAAATCCGATAACCCAATGACCTTTGTGTCCACAGCTCCTGTTCAAATTGAAACTTATAAGTATGACATTAAATTTAGATAAAGCACAGTTTTTTCGCGGTGACCACCGCCACATGTGGTTTCAATAAAAACGTCAGCGAAAAAAAAGAATGTGCTGCAGATATAACAACTTTTACATTTAATGATTACATTGTTTAACCCGACAACCTTTTTGCGTAAATGTGATTGCGCCAGAGTCCTCTGGATAGTCGACCGGGGATGCATGTGCCTTTAATAGGGGGTACTGAATATTTAATAGAATATATATTTCGGCCAAAACAAAAGCAAATTTTTTTCATTTTCATTGCGCTGATCTAAGGAAATAATATTTTAAGATAAGATAAGAGTGATATGATTTCTTTGAAAAAAAAAAAAAACACACTTATTGTTAAGGAAATTCAAAAGTTTTTTATTTAATGTGAAGTACAGTCGATGCAATTGTACCATGACTTTATGTGCAGGAACGAATTCGATTAACCCAATTTTCGAGCACTTTTTACACTAAATCAAGTCGTATGTCATGAATGGCACGTTCAATATTGACATGTAAAGCTTGAAGAGAGTCTGGTTTATTTCGAAAGACCAATGACTTTAAATAACCCCACACGAAATAGTCTAATGGTGTTAAATTACAACTTCTTGGAGGCCATTCAATATCACAATTTCTTGAAATAATCGAATCTCCAAACTGTTCTCGCAACAATTCAATTATTTCATTTGCTGTGTGGCACGTAACCACAATCGGTCAATGGCAAAAATATAGCTCTTAACGAGAGCTAAAATATTGCTCATAAGTGTCAAGGTCGTAGATCGACTGGAAAGTGTTTGTTTTTGATTTTAAAATATGGACTTAGCATCATTTTCAAATGTGAGCGGAAAGTTTATTTTTGCTCTAGCTCCTTAACGGTAGGTCGGATCGGGAATCGGTCGATAGCAAAAAGATAGCTCTTAACGAGAGTGTTTTTGTTTTGATTTTTGAAAAAAGAAAACGGACTTAGCGCACGAAAAGTTGCAATTGGAGAACGATTATTTATTATTTTAAAGAAGTATATATGTTTATATGAAGTTTTTTCCGAAGAATTACATTTTCACACTGTCCAGGTTTAACAAATCGCTCACTCACTTCAAGAGTGACATAACTCAAAATTTAAAATTTTTGAGGTTGCCTTACAAAAATGCGAATATATAAATAAAAATTAATCTCAGCGAAACTTGGTCTATAAGTAAACAATCATATTTCGGATTATTCAAGCGTTTTTTAACATCTTATTTCATGTTACTTATCTTTTTATACGGACTTAAAGTTACACATCTTGGCAATTTTCAATTTTGAGTTATGTCACTCCTGCAGTGAGTGAGCGAAATGAATTCAAAGTAGTCGGAAATAGAAAAAATCGTTCCTGTGGAATGGGTGTAGTGTTAACTATTTGAGTATATATCGGGACTTAAAAACAAATACATATTGTGAAATTCGTCAGGTTTTATATTAAAGTAATTCAAAACTACATTTTGAAAATGTATATAACTTATTTTTAATATTTTTTATAAAAACAATTTTGATAGAGCTAGAAAAAATTTTACATTTTTCAGTACACCCCAGGGAGTGTGTGTGTGTGTGTATCGCCGTGTAATTTTTGCACAGGATGTCTCTTTTGCACGGATGATGCACTAACACGCATCTGTTAAATATATATAACAACAATAGAGAAGGCTTTGTTGTAATCCATCCGTTTTGGTCAATGAGATAATAAATGAAAAATGTCATTGCACACGTTCCCACGTACGTACGTACGTACGTACATATGTATTATTTAGTTACATAATACATAGGTATGTATGTGTGAGTGCGTGCATTCGTGTGTATTCTTTTGAATATGCCACAATAAAGTTTCAAAATTAAACATGGTCATGCGAGCATAAATTCAAGCATATAATATGAAATAAACATAGCATTGCACAGTGGGCCGGTTGTAAAAAAAGTGGTTATAAATGCAGATCTTCAAAACTGCTGGCCAGATTGTTACTCAATGTTCTAGACCTTTGTCGTGGAAGACTTAAGCTTTCAGAAAATTCCTACTTTATCAAACTTCTGGCAATTGATGCAGCTGATAAAAGGAGTAGAAATACTCGTAGGCCGAAATAGATAAGTTGAACATTGTAATGCCTATATCTCTAAACTATTCGAGCGATTTTAATGAAATTGCGTTTATGATAATATCCTAGACAAGACAAACACAAAATGCTTAAATACGTTGGGTTTCTACACCCTACAGCATAGGATGGAGTATACTAATTTTGTCATTTCGTTTACCTTGAAATATTAACATGAGACCCCCATAAATAACACTGTACAACAATTTCGAACTATTTCCAAAATAACGGGGTTCCGTCGATAGATTCAGGTAGAGGAGACCCAAAAGAGACATACGTATATCGGCGTTTTGAAAGATCATATCGGAATTTTGTTTAAGGGTAGGTTAAGTTCCCCTTTTTCCTGTTCGTGCAGCATATCGGTATATGGAACAAAGTGTTCTTTATATTTGAGATGTGAAGTGAATTCCTTTATAACACACTGGCAAAAAATAAACTCGCCCCATTTATTGGCAATAAAATAGTTAATTTAGTTTTAAAATATTGCCACTCATACCGAATGGAAAACGATACAGTCGTAACGAAAATTGATGAAACATTATCATGCCAAAAACATCAAGAAGCTGAACCAAGATAATGCACCATCGACTTCGATGCAAATGTTGTAATCCGATGCTCTGATGAACATGAACATCTTATCAATGATTCGATCTCTATCTGGATGGAAACAGGAGTTGGAAATAATCAAAGACATACTGACGTATCAGAATTATTTCGTCAGAGTCAAAGGATTCGGCATTTTAAACTCTGGAGAAATTTGTGTGTGAAGTGTACAATGTTCCTCGCATGAATAATGTCTATGATGTACGATTTCACATTTTTACGAAAACATGTACGCCCAAACGTACTAATGAACCATTCAAAAGAAAATTCAACAATTTTTATGCTACGAATCTTCCACCATTTATATCTGAGTTGGTCCCACATATATTTCGATCGCTCTATATTACAAAAATTTGGAGAAATGTTCAATTAAACAAGTAAGAAAGTTTCAGTCAGGTAAACCGACTAAGGTATACCCTCACTTTGTGAGTAATGTAATATGGAATATTAAACGAATTATTCTGTCAATTTGTATGGGAGGTACCAGAATGTTTTTAACAAATACACCTATTTTTCGCTGAATAATAGATTCTTCAAATACATTGCACTGCGCCGAATTATAAGCGTTTTTTGCACTGATATATTAACGTTATGAGATATTAAATTTGGTATGATTTGGCCATTTTGTGTGGGAGGTACAAAAAGGGGCGTGGTGATAGCGGCCATTTTTTACAGGGCTATAGGGACTTCAAAACCGTTACACTGTGCAAAATGTTGTTGCATTTTCGTGCATTGGTACTCATGCTGTGAGCTCTTAACTTTTTGTGCAAAATGGTACCTTTGTGTGGGAGGTACAAAAAGGGGAGTGGCGATAGCGTCCATTTTTCACAGTGCAAAAGACACTATAAAAGCATTACACTGAACAAAATTTCAAGTGTTTTTATAAACTGGTATTAATGTTATAAGCTGTTATCTTTTGGTGCAAAAAGGTACCTTTGTGTAAGAGGTACCAAAAGGGGCGTGAATATGACACCCATTTTTCTCTGGACTGTAAGCACTATGAAATCATTACACTGTACAAAATTTCAAGTATTTTTATGCACTGGTATTAATGTTATAAGCTGTTAACTTTTGGTGCGAGATGGTGCATTTGTGTGGGAGGTACCAAAAGGGGCGTAGCAACATGGCACATTTTTCTCGAGTTGATAGCGACTAATAAACTAATGCTATGTGTGGAATTTCAGAAGATTCGAATAAGTAGTATAGCAGTTATTAAAGATTCAATATTTCACAACATTTTAACACATTGTGGGGGAGGTACTAGAAGGAGTGGACCAATATGGCCCATCTTCGAACTTAGCCGGTTACTCCTTTCGAGAGTTATCGTGCGCACCAGCCAGCAGACAGACAGACAGCCAGACATACAGATAGACATACAGACAGACAGACAGACGGACGGACATTGCTCATTCGACTTAAAATGACCCAAAACGAATATCCGCCGAACATACTTAGGGTCTTAGATCACTCCTTCGATGTGTTACACTTTTTTTCGTAGCAAATGATATATACCCTCGTCACACTAAAGTTAGGGTATAAAAATCCTACTTCTTTACTTCTACATGAATATGGATAGACCTTATTTGATGGTAAATACAACTTCGTTTGGTTTCATGGAGACCAACTTTTACCGTTGGTCTGCGACCTAATTGAAAAATATTTATCTGAAGGTGATAATGTTTCTGGTAGGTATTCTTGCTTATTCGATACCTCCATTCTAAAACATGCTAAGTCGACTTAGCATGTTTTTAGGGAGATTGGATTTTTAATTGATAAATATACCAAATATAATCAGTAAAAAATTGGTGTTTATACTTCAACTCAATCAAAAGTTATTCACAAAACAATACAGGTTATTCGATTTTCATTATAAAGGAATTCCACACAAATTTAAATAATTCATCAAACTTTGATCGCCTCTCCTGAAAAACTACCTTTTTGCACTTGGCATTGTTTAGAATGGAGGTATCGAATTGCTGTTCTAATAATTTGCATTTGTTTTGCATTGCAGAAGATTCGGAAAATGAAGAAGACGAGGAAAACTGGGATGAAAACGAAACAGAATATGAATAACATTTGTATTTGACTTAGACAAGAATTCATCACAGTTTTTAACTCAGTTCATATTTTGTTATAGTCCACCTACAGATGTCGCTACCAAAAAGGCTTGTTTTAGCCATAAACATGCCATTTTCTTAGCAAATTTAGCTGAAACTTTGCAGTTTTCAGACGAAGAGTTTGGCTAAAGAATTTGCAATCTACAATTTGGCTAAAAATTGCAACGTTCGTTGTTTTTAATAATTTGCTTAAACAAAAAGGATGGTTCCAAGATTTGCTCTATATCCAAAGATTTTTCCAGTAATAGAATTGAATGCAATTTATGGTGGAGGGTTTACTTGTTTTAAATATAGGGTCAGAATATTTAATATCGACCTATGTAGTTTATATTTGGCTAAAATGTTTATAAGCAGTTACAAATATGTATGTAAATTGTTTTGGAAATACTTTATGGGCATTCTAATTTTTGAAAAAATTAAAAAAAATAGTTTTTGTGTTGTGCGAAATTTGTAAGTGCTCTCGAATAGCTGAACCGATTTGTGCAAATTTTACTTTGTTCAAAAGGGGGCACAGTGCGCCTTTTTTTGTAAAATTTTTTTTTACGAAAGTTTTTTTGAAAAAACCTTTGTAGAAAAAATTGCTCCCCCTCGATTTTCTGCAAATTTTCACAGAATATTCGTCGCACTCTCACAAATCCAGAACAGTAAAAAATTTTTGTGAGACTCAATATTTGTAAAAGTTATGAACGAAGTCTGACAATTTTCATCTGTTTTTGCAAAACACTGCACAGTGGTACGAATTCAGATATATATATATATATGTCCTTTATTACATGGAGGACTAATGGAAGAGTGACGCGAATATAAATGCTACATTTGTACACATAGCCAATCCTCTTCAATTGTCAACCTCACCCACTGTCCACCGGAGACTTGGTGTCCTCTGTCACTCTAACGAGGCTCTGACGACCGACCGTGGGCGGTATAACCCTAACCGCAGCATGGTGTAAATACCTGCAGCACCTCAACATGGATTGTTACTCCTTGCAGGAGCACGATGGGATCGTGCAACAGGGATGGCAGCGGATGAGCCAATAGTGTGGCCAACGGTGGCGCCCAAAAGTCTTCAAAAGACCTACCATCAACCAACCCTAACCTAGAGGGTTGCTGGCAGCCCCAGCGCTAGGTGCGGATGCGATGGCCCAATCAGTCGTCCATCTTTAAGAAAACCGATTACAGAAACATCAACAAGCAACATTAGAACTGATAACCCTCCGATGACGACCTATGGATTCAAAACCCAATTGAATTCAAAAAGGGGAAATAATTCGACCGTTTCCTAACCAAACAACCGATTGCGACCAATGTTGGCATGTAAATTGTAATTTTTTTTTTTTTTTAAAAATTCAAAAACAAATTTTACAAGAAATGGCGGACTGTGTCCTCTTTAAAACAAAGTAAACTTTGCAAATATCGGTTCAGCCGATCGAAAGCAATTACAAATTTCGTAAAACACCAAAACTCATTTTTTTATTTTTTCAAAAATTAAAATGCCCACAAAATTTTTTTTTTCGAAAAAATTATAGGGAGATCTTATTTGACATATTTGTAACTGCTTATGAACATTTTAGCCAAAAATAAACTACATTGGTCGATATTAAATATTCTGACAATATATCGATTTCAACAACTTTTGATATAACATTATTTTTGGGTGCGATTTTCAGGAATAAGGAGATGAGCAGAGGTGTCGGGCGTTTTGCAAGAAATACTTCTTGAAGTGCCTTCTTTATTTTGTTCTTTGACATGGAATTTCTATTCCGAAGCCTTGTGTTTAAATTTACTAACGTCTTTGATAACCTAGCAAAAACTTTGTGGCTAAATATCTCCAAAACGCGATGTCATAGGAAACAAGTAAAGACGGATTAAGTGCGGACATGCCGAATCTTATATACCCTCCACCATGGATCACATGCAAATAGTTTCGGTTACTAATAAACTTATTATACAGGGTTTTCCAACAAGAGGTGTTATTTTGAAGCTATTACTCTTTGACATTTTACAAGTAGAAACTACGCCATTACTAAACAGTAAAGAAAGGCTTAAGTCGGGCGGTGCCGACTATATAATACCCTACACCACTCTCGTAATATTGAATAACTCTGATATATAAATTTTGTAATTCATGTATAAATTGTTTACATAAATTTACTTTTGGGACATTTTATACTTAAATAATACCCTGTACCACAGTGTGGTGTAGGGTATAAAAACGATTGGATCTAAAGAGCCAAATCGGATGAAACATATATATGGGAGCTATAGCTAAAATATGGGAGCAAATTCGGCAATGTTGGTTCATGAATCAAGAAACTCTGACATTCTAAATTTCAAAACGATTGGATGTAAAATATAGCTTCTATAGAACTAAAGGGCCAAATCGGACGAAACATATATATGGGAGCTATAGCTAAATCTTAACCGATTTTCTTCAAATTCGGTAGTGTTGGTTTATGGATCAAGAAACTTTACCATTCTAAATTTCAAAATGATTGGATGTAAAATACAGCTTCTTCAGGACTAAAGGGCCAAATCGGACGAAAGATATATATGGGAACTATATCTAAATCTGAACCGATTTCAACCAAATTCAATAGCGATCTTAACAGCCGCGAAATACTCTAAACTGCAAAATTTCAGAACGATCGGAGTGAAATTGCGACCTGTAGTCGACGAACAACTTTACATGGACAGACGGACGGACGGACGGACATCGTTAAATCGCTCAGCTAGTGATTATGAGTCGATCAGTATACTTTAAGGTGGGTCTAGCTGTGTTATTTTCAGGTCTTACAAACATCTGCCGTGAAACAAACTTATAATACCCTGTACCACAGTGTGGTGTAGGGTATAAAAATGGAACGATACACGATTCAACAACACATTGAAATTATTAAAATTCGAAAAATCGAAAATCATCGAAAAATCGTCTAGACTGATGAGGCCCATTTCCACCTCGGTGGCTCCGTCAACAAGCAAAATTGTCGCATCTGAGGCTCGAAAACCCCAAGAGTTATTGTTGAGAAGTCTCTCCATCCTCAACGTGTGACAGTTTGGTGCGGTTTATGGTCCGACGGGGTCATTGGACCTTACTTTTCGAAAATGAGGTTGGATCAACAGTTACGGTGAATGGATTGCACTATCGAGAGATGATTAATGATTTTTTATGGTCGGAGTTGGATGGTATTGATCTGAACAACGTTTACTTTCAACAAGACGGCGCTACGTGTCACACAAGCAACGAAACCATTGCTCTATTACGGGAAAAGTTTCCGGACCGTGTTATCTCTCGAAGAGGTGATCACAATTGGCCACCGAGATCTTGAGATTTAACACCTTGCGACTTCTTCCTTTGGGGCCACGTGTAAGATAAGGTCTACGCCAACAGCCCTGCGTCGATTCAAGACCTCAAAGATAGAATTCGTGAGGCTATCGAGCAGCCACTTTGCGATTTGGTTATGGAAAATATCATGAAAAGGATATGGTCCTGTAAGCGTGGTCGTGGGGGCCATTTGGCTGATGTTGTTTTTCATTATTGACGGCATAACTTCCTCTTTATTATGAAATAAACATCGGATCATTTATCTCAAAAAATTGCATTTTTCTTTGAATACCAAAATAACACCTCTTGTTGGAAAACCCTTTACCAAATTTCAGCCCCATTCGTTGAAATTCGAAGTTTTTGTGGCGTTACGAAGTCAAATGTAGAGGGATCTTTGTATGTGGACTATAGCAAAACATTGACCTATGAATACCGTTATTCGTGTGAAGTATTCCGGGTATAAAAAAAAACCCCAGTTACCAATTTTCAGCCCGATCAGTTGACATTTGTGGTCTCTATGACTTTAAGAAGTCAAATCGGGGAGATATATCAAAAATGGATCGATGATGCCAATTTTCAATCCCAACATACCTGCAGACATAAGAAGTATATGTACCAAATTTAAGCCACCTGGCTCAAGTATTATATATGTAGATTGTAGCGTGATTACAACAGGCTGACAGACGGGCAGACGGACATGGCGTAATCGTCTTAGAATTTTACGACTGTTAATTATATATATATTTACTTTATGGGGTCTCAAATAAATATCTACAGGTGTTACAAACGGAGTAACAAAATGAATGTACCCCCATCCTACGGTGGAGGGTATAAAAACGATTAATGCCACTCGATTTAGCGGGTCAAAATTATGCGGGGTAGGTAGTTTTCATTGAGGATGCATTTTTAAAGTGCATTTTGAACACAGTGTTAATATTATCACATCTCTCTGTGAAAGGTTTATCAATTCGGGTATTTGAACTTACAATATAACGACATGTTTTCTCAAACAACTAGACACTTTTATTGACCCATGTTTCAGTGTTTATCTAATTTGAAACACTGTGCCCCGGTAGCCACAAATAAAACTAAAATGGGACAGTAAATGGTACACTTTGCATCCTTCATTCTGTCGTAAAATTTGTTACTGTATAAAATACGAACCAACACAACACTCTCGTTTCAGTGCATCTCATACATATATGTATATGTATGGATGAACGTATGTGTAGGGTTAAAGAGAGTGAGAGTTTGCCACAGTAACACGTACACATTTATATCTCTGTCTATTTTTGTACTTCATTAAAGTTTAACAGAGTAACCACAAGACATCTATAAAAAAAATGTATCTCTGATATGATTAAAAATAACATAAAATAAAATAAAACTACCTAAGCTGCCTATTTACGTACGTAGTAGGAACGGTATACATACATAATAATTTTCAACTTTTTTAATTTAAACTATTTATGGTATAGTCAACTAAGACAGAGAGGTATAGAGAGAGAGTTTTCCCGCAAATTGTGTTGAACTGTAGGGAAATGGGAAACTCAACAAACCCCATGTCCCATGTAATCTTCAAAGATATTTCAAAATGTTTTTAATTGGAAATAATTCTGTGGCATAACTTCAAAATAAAGAGCTTTAAATTATGTACTTTCACACATTTTTAGCATTATTTTTGCTGAACTTCAGCCATAAAATCGTCTATAATTTTCAAAGCATCTTTCAACCAATCGACACGTTCTCCCCATCCGGTTATGCATAATTAAATTTTTTGAAAAGATCCAAATCTGAACCTTTAATTTGGCCTTAACAAAAAAAAGCGGATTATTTAATACCCTAAAAGAGATTTACTTAATATTCACATACCTTAGACACAATCAAAACAAAAATTAAGTACATTTAAGAGGATTTCTGGGTACATTAAGGTGTTCCATGAATTTGTAACATACAAATGGTTGGCGGGAACACCTCTTCATATACCCCAATCATCCAACATTATCTTTCAAGAGCCATCTTAGTGTGTGTATGTATATAATCGTGTTTGCCACTCCATGTTCCAGGATATTTATAAAAGTGCATGAAGGTTAGTAGCTGCTACAATTATGTGCTTCAATGTTCCAGGATATTTATAAAAGTGCGTGTGAAACCGTGTCGAAGAGATGGAACCACAAGTGTAATCTGCCGAGGTGTTGACTCCACATTTTAATACGCGGTTTAAAGGTCAGGCGTATCCTATTTCATACCTACATACATAAATTCTAACACACATCTTTTTGCGTTTATTTTTATGCGAGAGACGGAAATGTTATATTTGTGTATTTAAATATAATTCAATGCTTTTCAGAATTTTGAAGGGAAAGACAGCGGATTTGAATGTAATTTATCAAATACTTAGGACGGGGAAAGGGCTAAGAGAAGATTTGCATATTAAAAAATAAATTTCAATTACGAAAAATGGCTCTGACAGTAAATTTGGTAAGAAAAGAGGGGGGATTTAATATATTTTTGGGGATTCCATGTCAAATGGGTGAACTTTTAAAACCGATGTCCTCATATCGGGATGAAACTTGCACCATGTTTAGTCATATTGGATAGTACTTACGACACAACATTTCAACAAGAACGGGCAGTTCTTGTTTAGTTGTAGAGTGTTGAATTTTGACATTTTGGTCCAACAAACCATTTTCCCCTTCCATATAGCCAATACCTATTGTATTTAGAAAAATATGTCCAGAGAATACCTATACGATATCCCTTTTTTCAATCTTTTGTTGTTACTATTTTTATCAAAAGATCTTATTAAAAAAAAATAGAAACAACAAAATTTGACGATTTTGTTTGTCAATTTTAAACTTGATTTTGCATTTTTGTTAAAAGCTACTTTTTTTATTTTTTTTTTGCTCAAACGAATGCTTATATTTCTAGATATATAAGCATTTAGAAAATTCATTTGATTTTGTTGCAAAATTTCGTCGAAAATTTTTTGGAAATTGCTTTTTCTATAAAAATTCATCAAAATAGAATTTATCTAAATCTAAATTTTGTTGACATTGTATTTTCCGAAATTTATTTTTTCGAGAACAATTTTAAAAATTGCTGAAAATTTCGTAAATATAAATTTTTCGACAAAGTTTCATTGAAATTTAATTTTTCTAAAAAATTTCGTTCATTCTCTTTTTGGAAAATATCGTTGATTTCGCATTTTTCTATAAAATTTTTTCTACATTTTTTTTTTGTTAAAATTGCATTTTTAACATTTTTTTTGAAATTGAATTTCTGTAGAAAATTTTTCAGAAAATTTATTTTGTTCGAAATTGAATTTCTGTAGCAAATCTCGTTGAGTTGATTTTTTCATGAAAGTTCCATCGAAATTGAATTTTTCGTGAAATTGGTGAAATAATATTTTTTATTGTAAATTTTATCAAAACCTAATTTTTTTGGTAAGTTTAAGTGAAAATTAATGTTTTCATAATTTTTTGTTTGCTAAATTTCGTTGAATTTACATTTTCTATTGAAATTGTATTTTTCTAATTTTTTTTAAATTGTAATTTACCAGAAAATCAAAAAAGTCAAAGTTAATTTTTTCAACAAATATTTTTGGAAATTGCATTTTTCTAGAAAAATTTTAGAAAATTTCATCGAAATTATTTTTTTTTAAGAAATTTGTATTTTTTAGAAAATTCATTTGATTTTGTTGCAAAATTTCGTCGAAAATTTTTTGGAAATTGCTTTTTCTATAAAAATTCATCAAAATAGAATTTATCTAAATCTAAATTTTGTTGACATTGTATTTTCCGAAATTTATTTTTTCGAGAACAATTTTTAAAATTGCTGAAAATTTCGTAAATATAAATTTTTCGACAAAGCTTCATTGAAATTTAATTTTTCTAAAAAATTTCGTTCATTCTCTTTTTGGAAAATATCGTTGATTTCGCATTTTTCTATAAAATTTTTTCTACATTTTTTTTTTGTTAAAATTGCATTTTTAACATTTTTTTTGAAATTGAATTTCTGTAGAAAATTTTTCAGAAAATTTATTTTGTTCGAAATTGAATTTCTGTAGCAAATCTCGTTGAGTTGATTTTTTCATGAAAGTTCCATCGAAATTGAATTTTTCGTGAAATTGGTGAAATAATATTTTTTATTGTAAATTTTATCAAAACCTAATTTTTTTGGTAAGTTTAAGTGAAAATTAATGTTTTCATAATTTTTTTTTTGCTAAATTTCGTTGAATTTACATTTTCTATTGAAATTGTATTTTTCTAATTTTTTTTAAATTGTAATTTACCAGAAAATCAAAAAAAGTCAAAGTTAATTTTTTCAACAAATATTTTTGGAAATTGCATTTTTCTAGAAAAATTTTAGAAAATTTCATCGAAATTATTTTTTTTAAGAAATTTGTATTTTTTAGAAAATTCATTTGATTTTGTTGCAAAATTTCGTCGAAAATTTTTTGGAAATTGCTTTTTCTATAAAAATTCATCAAAATAGAATTTATCTAAATCTAAATTTTGTTGACATTGTATTTTCCGAAATTTATTTTTTCGAGAACAATTTTAAAAATTGCTGAAAATTTCGTAGATATAAATTTTTCGACAAAGTTTCATTGAAATTTAATTTTTCTAAAAAATTTCGTTCATTCTCTTTTTGGAAAATATCGTTGATTTCGCATTTTTCTATAAAATTTTTTCTACATTTTTTTTTTGTTAAAATTGCATTTTTAACATTTTTTTTGAAATTGAATTTCTGTAGAAAATTTTTCAGAAAATTTATTTTGTTCGAAATTGAATTTCTGTAGCAAATCTCGTTGAGTTGATTTTTTCATGAAAGTTCCATCGAAATTGAATTTTTCGTGAAATTGGTGAAATAATATTTTTTATTGTAAATTTTATCAAAACCTAATTTTTTTGGTAAGTTTAAGTGAAAATTAATGTTTTCATAATTTTTTGTTTGCTAAATTTCGTTGAATTTACATTTTCTATTGAAATTGTATTTTTCTAATTTTTTTTAAATTGTAATTTACCAGAAAATCAAAAAAGTCAAAGTTAATTTTTTCAACAAATATTTTTGGAAATTGCATTTTTCTAGAAAAATTTTAGAAAATTTCATCGAAATTATTTTTTTTTAAGAAATTTGTATTTTTTAGAAAATTCATTTGATTTTGTTGCAAAATTTCGTCGAAAATTTTTTGGAAATTGCTTTTTCTATAAAAATTCATCAAAATAGAATTTATCTAAATCTAAATTTTGTTGACATTGTATTTTCCGAAATTTATTTTTTCGAGAACAATTTTTAAAATTGCTGAAAATTTCGTAAATATAAATTTTTCGACAAAGCTTCATTGAAATTTAATTTTTCTAAAAAATTTCGTTCATTCTCGTTTTGGAAAATATCGTTGATTTCGCATTTTTCTATAAAATTTTTTCTACATTTTTTTTTTGTTAAAATTGCATTTTTAACATTTTTTTTGAAATTGAATTTCTGTAGAAAATTTTTCAGAAAATTTATTTTGTTCGAAATTGAATTTCTGTAGCAAATCTCGTTGAGTTGATTTTTTCATGAAAGTTCCATCGAAATTGAATTTTTCGTGAAATTGGTGAAATAATATTTTTTATTGTAAATTTTATCAAAACCTAATTTTTTTGGTAAGTTTAAGTGAAAATTAATGTTTTCATAATTTTTTTTTGCTAAATTTCGTTGAATTTACATTTTCTATTGAAATTGTATTTTTCTAATTTTTTTTAAATTGTAATTTTCAGAAAATTTATTTTGTTCGAAATTGAATTTCTGTAGCAAATCTCGTTGAGTTGATTTTTTCATGAAAGTTCCATCGAAATTGAATTTTTCGTGAAATTGGTGAAATAATATTTTTTATTGTAAATTTTATCAAAACCTAATTTTTTTGGTAAGTTTAAGTGAAAATTAATGTTTTCATAATTTTTTTTTTTGCTAAATTTCGTTGAATATATATTTTCTATTGAAATTGTATTTTTCTAATTTTTTTTAAATTGTAATTTACCAGAAAATCAAAAAAGTCAAAGTTAATTTTTTCAACAAATATTTTTGGAAATTGCATTTTTCTAGAAAAATTTTAGAAAATTTCATCGAAATTATTTTTTCTAAGAAATTTGTATTTTTTAGAAAATTCATTTGATTTTGTTGCAAAATTTCGTCGAAAATTTTTTGGAAATTGCTTTTTCTATAAAAATTCATCAAAATAGAATTTATCTAAATCTAAATTTTGTTGACATTGTATTTTCCGAAATTTATTTTTTCGAGAACAATTTTTAAAATTGCTGAAAATTTCGTAAATATAAATTTTTCGACAGTTTCATTGAAATTTAATTTTTCTAAAAAATTTCTTTCATTCTCTTTTTGGAAAATATCGTTGATTTCGCATTTTTCTATAAAATTTTTTCTACATTTTTTTTTGTTAAAATTGCATTTTTAAAATTTTTTTTGAAATTGAATTTCTGTAGAAAATTTTTCAGAAAATTTATTTTGTTCGAAATTGAATTTCTGTAGCAAATCTCGTTGAGTTGATTTTTTCATGAAAGTTCCATCAAAATTGAATTTTTCGTGAAATTGGTGAAATAATATTTTTTATTGTAAATTTTATCAAAACCTAATTTTTTTGGTAAGTTTAAGTGAAAATTAATGTTTTCATAATTTTTTTTTGCTAAATTTCGTTGAATTTACATTTTCTATTGAAATTGTATTTTTCTAATTTTTTTTAAATTGTAATTTACCAGAAAATTCAAAAAAGTCAAAGTTAATTTTTTCAACAAATATTTTTGGAAATTGCATTTTTCTAGAAAAATTTTAGAAAATTTCATCGAAATTATTTTTTTTTAAGAAATTTGTATTTTTTTAGAAAATTCATTTGATTTTGTTGCAAAATTTCGTCGAAAATTTTTTGGAAATTGCTTTTTCTATAAAAATTCATCAAAATAGAATTTATCTAAATCTAAATTTTGTTGACATTGTATTTTCCGAAATTTATTTTTTCGAGAACAATTTTGAAAATTGCTGAAAATTTCGTAAATATAAATTTTTCGACAAGTTTCATTGAAATTTAATTTTTCTAGAAAATTTCGTTCATTCTCTTTTTGCAAAATTTCGTTGATTTCGCATTTTTCTATAAAATTTTGTTGTATATTTCTACAAAATTTTATTGATTTTTTTTGAAAAGTTCATTAAATTTGAATTTCTCTAGGAAATTTCATCAAAATTGAAATTGAATGTTTCTACACTATTTCGTTCAAATACATCTTTCTAGAAAAATGTTGAAATTAAATTTTTCAAGAAAACTTAATCAAAACTATTTTTTTTAAGAAATTTTTCAAACAAATTTTTCTTTAAAATTTCGTTGCAGTTGCATTTCCCACAAAATTTCGATGAACAGTTTTCTAGAAATGTATTTTTTTTTTAAATTACGCCAAAAATGCATTTTCAAGAAAATTTTGCTCAAATTTACTTTTTCTAAAAAAATTTGTTAAATTTAATATTTCGAAAAAAATTCGCGAAATTTAATTTTGTTTTAAAAAATTCCGTTTAACGCACTTTAGTACAGTCATTGATTGGCCCTTAATCCGATATCATCTATCTATACTTATAATACGGTCGCCGATTCTTAATCCGACATCGACCTATAATCCGGCCATCGACTAGTTGTGAACTATTGGTTCACTTGATCACTTGATTTGAAAATTTTGTTCCCTCGGGAAGTTATCTAACGGCCAATTCCACAATCTCCGGTTATCCTACAGTTAGAGCTAACCTACAGTTAAGCTGTTAAATGGTATGAATTTTTTTTAACTGTGAGTTAGCTCTTACCGGAGGTTGTGAAATTGGGGTTAGTCTTTTATGGATATCTAACATATCGTCGGTAGGATCCCAAAAATTACATTTTTTTGACAATAGGTATAGGACATATACCACGTAAACGTTCAACGATGGTGGTTAGTTGATACAAGAACGAAAATTGCGAGTTATACGAGTACATTTCAGATTTAGAGCTATTATATGCGCTCAATTTAGAATTTAGAATTTCCTAGGTAGATAATTTCCTACGTAATTTCCTTTCATTGCTCTTACAAAAATATAATTTCTTTGGGAATTGGTATATTTGGCACTCAAAATGTTTCACCTATAAAAAGCCAAAAAGGATACATTTTCCACTTAATTTCCTTTCATTGTTCTTAAACTATTAAACTATTTCTTTGGAAATTGGTATATTTAACCCTCACAGAATGTTAAGTGTCTTCAGCGATAAAAATGCCAAAAGTATCAAAAGTTGTTTTTCAAATTCGTTAAAAGGAAACCAAAAAATAAAGGAGGACTTACCCCATATTGTGATGTTTTTCAATGCCGGAATCAAGCCAAATATCCGGTAATGATACTGTGCGGCAACGCTGCAATTGTTGTTGCTGATTTAACAGCAATTTTCGATGGTGTTGTTGCTTTTGTTGTTGAGCTTTTAGCGGTTTCTCGGTCGATACAAAACTTTTCGTATACGTATTGTTTTTACAGCTGCTCAGCGTGTTCATTGTTGACAAAAATTTTCCACTCGAATGGCTTGACTTGGAACCGATGCTGCCACTCCTGCTTTGGCCGCCACAAACACTGCTGATATTGCGGCTGCCAGTGCCACTACTCCTGCTGCTTTTTGCACTTGCAGTGGGACTGCCTCCACTAGTACTGCTGTTGCTGCTGCAACTGCTTCCACCACTGGAGCTTGTACTGGCATTGGCACTATCTGGGATATTCATCGTCGTCATTAGGAAAATACTGCTGTCCTTAGATTTATTTGTTGTTAATGTTGCTGTCGTTGTTGTTGACAGAGTGGGGGGTGGCGGAGGCAGCGGCTGTAATATTTGCATTTGAATTTCCTTCCCATTTCCGGCATTGGCAGCAAGCCTAAAACTAAAGGAGTAAAGATGATAACAATAACAACAAGAACTACAACGGTCTGGAAATGATTTATGAAAATAATGAATATTTAAATGCGGAGGGCAATATGAAATTTGAAACTTAGATTGTTCGAGAGAGTAACGGGAGTAAAATTGCCTTTGCGTTGCAAAATTTTGCAAAGCGGACAGGCTAACAAGTGCTGCGAAGAAAACAGAGTCCCGACTGGAGTATCAAAAACGTCGTTCAAATGAAGGTCTAGTAATTACCAAGAATTGGAGAAAAGTTTTAATAGACATTTTGGGTTTTCTCTGAATTGATAGGATTACAAATAAATACAAATTGTATTGGCTGTTATTGCTATCACTTGCTATGTATATTGTTAGAGGTCTGCATGTGGACTCCAACATATAATCAATAATGAGAGGACACTATATGAATGCCTTAGTCATTACATGACTAAATCACTAAATCATTAAATCATTAAATCATTAAATCATTAAATCATTAAATCATTAAATCATTAAATCATTAAATCATTAAATCATTAAATCATTAAATCATTAAATCATTAAATCATTAAATCATTAAATCATTAAATCATTAAATCATTAAATCATTAAATCATTAAATCATTAAATCATTAAATCATTAAATCATTAAATCATTAAATCATTAAATCATTAAATCATTAAATCATTAAATCATTAAATCATTAAATCATTAAATCATTAAATCATTAAATCATTAAATCATAAATCATTAAATCATTAAATCATTAAATCATTAAATCATTAAAATCATTAAATCATTAAATCATTAAATCATTAAATCATTAAATCATTAAATCATTAAATCATTAAATCATTAAATCATTAAATCATTAAATCATTAAATCATTAAATCATTAAATCATTAAATCATTAAATCATTAAATCATTAAATCATTAAATCATTAAATCATTAAATCATTAAATCATTAAATCATTAAATCATTAAATCATTAAATCATTAAATCATTAAATCATTAAATCATTAAATCATTAAATCATTAAATCATTAAATCATTAAATCATTAAATCATTAAATCATTAAATCATTAAATCATTAAATCATTAAATCATTAAATCATTAAATCATTAAATCATTAAATCATTAAATCATTAAATCATTAAATCATTAAATCATTAAATCATTAAATCATTAAATCATTAAATCATTAAATCATTAAATCATTAAATCATTAAATCATTAAATCATTAAATCATTAAATCATTAAATCATTAAATCATTAAATCATTAAATCATTAAATCATTAAATCATTAAATCATTAAATCATTAAATCATTAAATCATTAAATCATTAAATCATTAAATCATTAAATCATTAAATCATTAAATCATTAAATCATTAAATCATTAAATCATTAAATCATTAAATCATTAAATCATTAAATCATTAAATCATTAAATCATTAAATCATTAAATCATTAAATCATTAAATCATTAAATCATTAAATCATTAAATCATTAAATCATTGAAATCATTAAATCATTAAATCATTAAATCATTAAATCATTAAATCATTAAATCATTAAATCATTAAATCATTAAATCATTAAATCATTAAATCATTAAATCATTAAATCATTAAATCATTAAATCATTAAATCATTAAATCATTAAATCATTGAAATCATTAAATCATTAAATCATTAAATCATTAAATCATTAAATCATTAAATCATTAAATCATTAAATCATTAAATCATTAAATCATTAAATCATTAAATCATTAAATCATTAAATCATTAAATCATTAAATCATTAAATCATTAAATCATTAAATCATTAAATCATTAAATCATTAAATCATTAAATCATTAAATCATTAAATCATTAAATCATTAAATCATTAAATCATTAAATCATTAAATCATTAAATCATTAAATCATTAAATCATTAAATCATTAAATCATTAAATCATTAAATCATTAAATCATTAAATCATTAAATCATTAAATCATTAAATCATTAAATCATTAAATCATTAAATCATTAAATCATTAAATCATTAAATCATTAAATCATTAAATCATTAAATCATTAAATCATTAAATCATTAAATCATTAAATCATTAAATCATTAAATCATTAAATCATTAAATCATTAAATCATTAAATCATTAAATCATTAAATCATTAAATCATTAAATCATTAAATCATTAAATCATTAAATCATTAAATCATTAAATCATTAAATCATTAAATCAAATCATTAAATTATAAAATTGTTTAAATATTAAACCATTACTCACTGCAAATCATTACAGTATTTACTTATTTCTCCTGAAAATCATTGTGCTGATTTTGAGCCTAAGCCTTTTCAAATACAATTATGGAAACCTTGAGAAAATAATCCCAAAACCAATTTGAATCAAGTTCTCGATCAGTTCCTTATTTAAACTTTATACAATTTGTGTTGAAAATTTCTAAATAACTCCAACCGAAAAGTTTAATTAAAAACTCAAAAACAAAATTTCCTATGCAACCGAGTTTGGATGTGAACGAAATATGTACACAAACAATGTTATGCGGAGGTAATTTAATGTCGTCCTTGGTCTAGCTTAGGTCTTGGAGTATTATGTTCTCTAGTACATCAAATTCCCTATCCACCCCAAAAAACATATGGTAAAGAAAGGGGAGAAACAATAGAAAAATAATAAATAAAATTGTATTAAAACAAAAGAACGTAGATTTCATAGAATTATATTCATAATAGCTGTACTTATACGCTCTGTATTATAAGTAATTAAATATTAATCATACGTCATGATGAGATAATATAATTGAAATTCTCCGAAGACAGAGAAGTCTTCCTGGCAAACGACGCAGGAGTGGGCCAAAACGAAATTATTTAGAATTCCAGTCGGAGTTTGTTTGTGTTCTTTATTTGGTTGAGGATAAATAACAACAGTGTCCATCTTCCTTTGCATCCTTTCGTCCCTCCGTTCACTGTGGCCTATCATTTCGTTGTTGCTTATACTAACTGAGTATTTGTGTGTGTGTGAGGTCCTTAATGAAATTTATGATTTCTTGAAACACAACACAGCCTCAAATGAAATGGAACAAACGAAATAATATTTGCTGAGAGATAAAGAAAATTACATTTTGCGAGCGAAATGGCCTTGCACAAATAAGTCTCCATTGGTAGTGTAAATTCTTGTTTATATTAACCTTGACAAGAGGGAATGTAGTAGACGACTGTCTGTCCGTTCGTCCGACTGTTTGTATTTGTATGAGGAAGTAAAAACAATTAGGAAAGGATCTCTAATCACAAAAGGTTCTGTTCACATACGGGTTGTAGGAGTATCAGCACAAAAAAGGAAACACACATTTGGAAAAGCTCATTTTTATAATGATGATGATTTGGGAACATTGAACGTGCACCAAGAAAGGATCCTAAAAAACGCCCGTCCGGTAATTTTGATAATGTTTATTTCACTAATAGCATTTAACGCTTCAATTCTCGGCATTTATTTGGAAATAAATGTTAGTAGAACATGAATGTAATACATAAATTAAAAGGCAAAATATATAAGTCGAGTAAACTGAGTAACATACATATATATTACTCACCTTCATAAAATACGAGTATATGAAATTTGAGATTTTGTGTATGAGATTCAAGAACATATCGCTCATTTACTTCAAGAGTGACATAACTCAAAATTCGAATTTTGCAAAGTAAACAACCATATTACGAATCGTTCCAGGATTTTTAGAAATCAAATTTAGAGGAAATAATATTTCTTTACAAAATTTCGTCGAAATTGTATTTTTTTTTAAAATTTTCGAAAAAGTTACATTTTAAGAGAAAATTTCGAAAAATTTCTATTTTTATTGAAAATTTCGACGAAATTCTATTTTGAAATAATATTTCGTCGAAATTGTATTTTTATAAAAAATTTCATCGAAATTATATTTTTATAGAAAATTTCGCGAAATTATATTTTTATAGAAAATTTTCGCCGAAATTGTATTTTTATAGAAAATTTTCGCCGAAATTGTATTTTTTTTTAGAAAATCTATTTTTATCGAAATTTTCGTCGAAACTTTAATTTTATTGAAAATTTCGACGAACTACTGTTTTATTAAATAATTTCGTCGAAATTGAATTTCTATAGAAAATTTCGTCGAAATTGAATTTCTATAGAACATTTCGACGAAATTGAATTTCTATAGAACATTTCGACCAAATTGTATTTCTATAGAAAATTTCGACGAAATTGTATTTCTATAGCATTTTTCGTCGAAATTCTATTTCTATAGAAAATTTCGTCGAAATTCTATTTCTATAAAAAGTTTCGTCGAAATTCTATTTCTATAGAAAATTTCGTCGAAATTCTATTTCTATAGAAAATTTCGTCGAAATTCTATTTCTACAGAAAATTTCGTCGAAATTCTATTTCTATAGAAAATTTCGTCGAAATTCTATTTCTATAGAAAATTTCGTCGAAATTCTGTTTTTATAGAAAATCTTGTCGAAATTCTGTTTTTATAGAAATATTTTTATAGAAAATTTCGTCGAAATTCTATTTTTATAGAATATTTCGTCGAAATTCTATTTTTATAGAATATTTCGTCGAAATTCTATTTTTATAGAATATTTCGTCGAAATTCTATTTTTATAGAAAAGTACGCCGAAATTCTATTGTTATAGAATATTTCGTCGAAATTCTATTTTTATAGAAAATTTCGTCGAAATTCTATTTTGATAGAAAATTTCGTCGAAATTCTATTTTTATAGAAAATTTCGTCGAAATTCTATTTTTATAGAAAATTTCGTCGAAATTCTATTTTTATAGAAAATTTCGTCGAAATTCTATTTTTATAGAAAATTTCGTCGAAATTCTATTTTTATAGAAAATTTCGTCGAAATTCTATTTTTATAGAAAATTTCGTCGAAATTCTATTTTTATAGAAAATTTCGTCGAAATTCTATTTTTATAGAAAATTTCGTCGAAATTCTATTTTTATAGAAAATTTCGTCGAAATTCTATTTTTGTAGAAAATTTCGTCAAAATTCTATTTTTATAGAAAATTTCGTCGAAATTCTATTTTTATAGAAAATTTCGTCGAAATTCTATTTTTATAGAAAATTTCGTCGAAATTCTATTTTTATAGAAAATTTCGTCGAAATTCTATTTTTATAGAAAATTTCGTCGAAATTCTATTTTTATAGAAAATTTCGTCGAAATTCTATTTTTATAGAAAATTTCGTCGAAATTCTATTTTTATAGAATATTTTGTCGAAATTCTATTTTTATAGAATATTTCGTCGAAATTCTATTTTTATAGAAAATTTTGTCGAAATTCTATTGTTATAGAATATTTCGTCGAAATTCTACTTTTATAGAAAATTTCGTCGAAATTCTATTGTTATAGAAAATTTCGTCGAAATTCTATTGTTATAGAAAATTTCGTCGAAATTGTATTTTTATAGAAAATTTCGTCGAAATTCTACTTTTATAGAAAATTTCGTCGAAATTCTATTTTTATAGAAAATTTTGTCGAAATTCTATTTTTATAGAAAATTTCGTCGAAATTCTATTTTTATAGAAAATTTCGTCGAAATTCTATTTTTAAATAAAATTTCGTCGAAATTCTATTTTTATAGAAAATTTCGTCGAAATTCTATTTTTATAGAAAATTTCGTCGAAATTCTATTTTTATAGAAAATTTCGTCGAAATTCTATTTTTATAGAAAATTTCGTCGAAATTCTATTTTTATAGAAAATTTCGTCGAAATTCTATTTTTATAGAAAATTTCGTCGAAATTCTATTTTTATAGAAAATTTCGTCGAAATTCTATTTTTATAGAAAATTTCGTCGAAATTCTGTTTTTATAGAAAATCTTGTCGAAATTTTGATAGAAAATTTCGTCTTAATTCTATTTTTATAAAAAAATTTCGTCGAAATTCTATTTTTATAGAAAATTTCTTCGAAATTCTATTTTTATAGAATAGAATATTCTTATAGAAAATTTCGTCGAAATTCTATTTTTATAGAAAATTTCGTCGAAATTCTATTTTTATAGAAAATTTCGTCGAAATTCTATTTTTATAGAAAATTTCGTCGAAATTCTATTTTTATAGAAAATTTCGTCGAAATTCTATTTTTATAGAAAATTTCGTCGAAATTCTATTTTTATAGAAAATTTCGTCAAAATTCTATTTTTATAGAAAATTTCGTCGAAATTCTATTTTTATAGAATATTTCGTCGAAATTCTATTTTTATAAAAAATTTTGCCGAAATTCTATTGTTATAGAATATTTCGTCGAAATTCTATTTTTATAGAAAATTTCGTCGAAATTCTATTTTTATAGAAAATTTCGTCGAAATTCTATTTTTATAGAAAATTTCGTCGAAATTCTATTTGTATAGAAAATTTCGTCGAAATTCTACTTTTATAGAAAATTTCGTCAAAATTCTACTTTTATAGAAAATTTCGTCGAAATTCTATTTTTATAGAAAATTTCGTCGAAATTCTATTTTTATAGAAAATTTTGTCGAAATTCTATTTTTATAGAAAATTTCGTCGAAATTCTATTTTTATAGAAAATTTCGTCGAAACTCTATTTTTATAGAAAGTTTCGTCGAAATTCTATTTTTATAGAAAATTTCGTCGAAATTCTATTTTTGTAGAAAAATTCGTCGAAATTCTATTTCTATAGAAACTTTCGTTGAAATTCTATTTCTATAGAAACTTTCGTTGAAATTCTATTTCTATAGAAACTTTCGTTGAAATTCTATTTCTATAGAAACTTTCGTTGAAATTCTATTTCTATAGAAATTTTCGTTGAAATTCTATCTCTATAGAAACTTTCGTTGAAATTCTATCTCTATAGAAACTTTCGTTGAAATTCTATCTCTATAGAAACTTTCGTAGAAATTCTATCTCTATAGAAACTTTCGTTGAAATTCTATTTCTATAGAAACTTTCGTTGAAATTCTATTTCTATAGAAACTTTCGCCAAAATTCTATTTATTTATTTATTTATTAATTTATTTATTAAATTCAGTTCAGTAATATGAAGCCTACAAGGCCAATAAATTATATTACATAGTTCAATAAACCTGAGTAATAAAATAAAGTTACATAACTAAAACTAAAACAACATTAAATGATAACTGTCGCAGAAACTAATATTTGGCTCCCCAGCCATTTTATCAACAAAAAACCAAAAACAAATCATTAGGTCCAAGTCAATAGTAACTCATAAGAATAAAATTGCATAGATAGATATAATGAGTATTAACAGCTTAATACGTGCACAATATTCGATAAAATTAATTTAAGTTAAACCAGAATTGGCAATTAAATAACAATATATCATTAGACGTTAAAGTGTTCAAGAATTTTTAAACGAAATACATTGTTAGAGTGTGAGAAAATGCGCAGATAATGAGGCAGACGATTCCAGCAACGTGCTATTCTTACCAGAAAAGATCTACCATAGATATTTTTATAAATTCTAGGAATGAATATCTGTGGGTTCCTAGATGAGCGCGAAAATACGAACGTTCTCACAAAATTCATAAAGGAACATCCAAGAAAGCGTTTCACATGTGCAGAAATATGGTTAATACGGCGAATATTGTAAACAAAACGGGTAATAGTATTCACAATGCGCCGAAGTCTGCTAATGTACAAGCCTATTGTACCTGATATAACTTAAGACCATATAGCACCTGAGACATTAAAATGGCATGAGCTAATCTATATTTAATGAAAAAAGGTAGATATAAATTGGATGAGTAAATCTTGCGCAAGGAAGCCCAAATTTTACCGGATAGTGCGTCAATGTGATATCTAAATGAAAGATCGGAATCTAAAACAACACACAAACACCTCTGACGATCAACGAAATCAATGACGTCATTCCTTATAAAAATACTTAAATCCGGAAAAGAACAATTTGTAGATCCAAACATTAAAGCTTTAGTTTTAGACGTATTAACAGTTAAAGAGTTTTCAGTAGCCCAATTTGTAAAACGATCTAGACAAGAATTAATGTTAGCCTCACAAACTTCAGGGGTACCTGGACTCCCATTAAAAAGTAAAAAAATGTCGTCAGCAGATAAGAAAGTTTTAGAACAACTGGAATTAGTGTAGCGATGGAGATCATTAACATATAGGATAAATAAAAGAGGTCATAATACGGAACCTTGAGGAACTCCAGAGTGAAGAGGAAGCATGTCGGATTCAACACCATTTAGAACAACAAATTGCGATCTGTCTTTTAAATAGGAATATATAAGCTTGCAGGCAGAATTAGAAAAATTAAATTCATTTCGCAGTTTATGTAGCAGACGGACATAATTAATAAAATTGAATGCTTTTGACAAATCAGGAGAGACTAGGACACTTAACTTATTTTCATTTATGTCTTCTCGAATAGAATCAGTGAGTTTCAGGAGCAAGTGGGAGGTGCTATGTCCCTGCCGGAAGGCATATTGCGATTCATTCATTCGAATTAACGTAGATTGCAAAATTTGGTCCTTAATAATGTGTTCTACAACTTTTGATAAAGCAGGAAGAATTGAGATAGGTCTCAGATCATCAGGTCCATGAACAACTCTGGACTTCGGTATCGGTACTACACGAGAGTTTTTCCAAGCAAGGGGAAATCTAGACATAAGGGAAAACTAACTTAACAAAATTTATTGGAATACCGTCTACGCCAACACATCTAGATTTGACCTTGTTCAGAGCTTCAATGACTTCGAAGTCGCTCACACAACGAAAAGAAAAGGGACGATTATAATCATCGAAATTATCAATATCAAATATTTCGTAATCAGGAACGGAACCGCACACGAATAAGTTATTTATCGTATCAACGTCAGCTTCAACATCAGCACTGTCATTTACAACACATCCGAAGGTTTTAAGCAGCTTCCACACGCCAGCAGAATCCAAACCCGAAAAAAGTTTGGAAAAATGTCTGATTTTGGCTCTTCTTATAACATTCTTGGCTCTATTTCTATATTTACAGTAAGTTCTCCAATTACTCTGCGATCTGTCGGACTGAAATGCAGAAAAAGACAGATCTCTGAGAGATCTAGCAAAAATAATATCTCGAGACTCCATCCATGAATTGTCACGATGATAAATTCTTTTCGTGACAACAGGAACGTAAGAAAAAAGACTACTAAAGAGAGAGCACAAATTTAAACATTTAGAGTCCACATCAACCGCATTAAAAACAAGATTATAGTCAAATGCACTGAAAAGTACAAATAACCCATCCCAATCAATATTGTTGTAGTCACGATATTCGACGAAATCAGGCAAAGAATGGTAGCTAAAAGCAAGAGAAGCAAAAATTACTGCATGATCAGAAACGGACGGACATTGAACCTGATCTGAAAAACTTACTAAAGAAATATCACTGACCAACATAAAATCAATTAACGACGTAGATCTCCTTCCTAAATCAAAATGAGTAGGTTTAGAGTTATGCACAATAGAGAAGTTATACCTAGCACAAAGAGAACGACACGAAGTTACCCTATGAACACTAAACAGATTGCGGCGCCACGAAATAACCCCCAAGTGAAATAACACCCAAGGCGAAAATGAAATAACCCCCAATGAAATATGACCTAAATGAAATGAAAGGCTCTATGAAATAACCCCCCAATGAAATAACCCCCCAAATCGAAAATGAAATAAGTCCCCAAAAAATTGTACACAAAACAACAACAACTAAATTTGGGGGTTTGTTTCACTTTTTGGGGAGTTATTTCGTTTTTATTTTGGGGAGTTATTTCATAACGAAATAAGTCCCAATTTTTTGCAATGAAATAAATCCCCAATTTTCCATTTGGGGACTTATTTCATTTTTAAAATAATAATTTTAAATATTAAAAATTAGAGTTCAATGCATAAAAACTACTGTACTCGCCACATGTGCAATTACTGTAAAGAATATCTGCTGCACTGAAAGAAAATGTATAGTTACAAAATAATAAAATTAGTCGGAGGAATATTTTTAAATATTAATAATAATTTCAATTAATAATAATATTAATTAATAATTCTGAGCAAAGATTCTTTTACATGTATAATGTGATATACTGAAACTGCGAGCGAATTTATAGACCATTAGAAATTCTGATAGTATTGACTACTTGTTTAAGTAAATATGTACCAGCAAATCAGTTTGTTAAAAGACTTCAAGGTGTAAAAATCGAAAAGAAAAAATAATTACGAAATTACTGGCGGCAAGAGACGTAATAGTGAATTGCTTTATGTTATAGATAAAAAATAAATTATCAAAAAAAAAAAAAACAAAAAGATATGTTTGATTGAGCGAAAATTGGTATAAAATTAAAAAATTCGCGCGAATTTTTTAATTTTATACCAATTTTCGCTCCATCAAACATATCCTTTCTTTCGCCATCCTTTTCACTACCACAATCATTGCACAACATTTCCGTTAAAGACCAAACAAACATACATCTTCGGTTTCTTATCAAAGAATAGCTTCGCAATAACTTTTGTAGTGAACAGGCGACCAATGGAATACATATGGTTGATTGAGAAAAAATTGGTATAAAATTAAAAAATTCGCGCGAATTTTTTATTTTATACCAATTTTTTCTCAATCAACCATATGTATTCCATTGGTCGCCTTTCCACAATTTTTAAAAATGTTCTTTTATTTGCAACAATGTTCTTTTGCTCAAGTTTTCATTTTTGTCAACCCGTAAGGCGTAATATGACAAAGCGACACGGACTGCTTCAGTTCATACGATCCTCAAAAATGCTTCATTGCTATATCATAAAGTACTGCCTCTGCCTTTGTTATTATCACATTTAATAAGTGACGCAGTTATTGAAATTAGATCGAAAATTGCATTACTTGATAGTCAAGGCGTATTCACGCCGTTTCTCACTCAAGTCACTGGATGCAGAAGGTGATGTTTGTTTGCCATTCATATTTTTTTTCATTAAATAACTCTGGTTATTAGACCACGGCAAAATTACGGTTGCCACCTTTCTATGCGGAAAAAACAACATATGCGTGGATATGATCCCTGACATCTTCAAAGAAGAATCATCTAGTGATGATAACAAACTACTCGCTGACTCTATTGCCAATTATAATTGTAATTGTCCTTGTTGCCGTGGTATTATTAAAGATTCTATGCAATTTTATACTTAAATTTGTTTATGTTATTGAAAAAAAAAAAAAAATAAAAAAATTGGGGAGTTATTTCACTCTAAAAATTGGGTCTTATTTCATTATGAAATAAGTCCCCAAAATTGGGGATTTATTTCATTTTAAATTTGGGGTCTTATTTCATTATGTGGGGATCAATTTCATTTTTAAAATTGGGGACTTATATCATAATGAAATAAATCCCCAAATTTGGGGACTTATTTCATTTTCGATTTGGGGGGTTATTTCATTGGGGGGTTATTTCATAGAGCCGAAATGAAATAACGCCCAAAGATTAAATGTGAAATAAAATTCAAATTAAATGAAAAAATAGCCAAATAATAAATGAAACAACCCCCAAAAAAATTAATTAAATTAAAAAAAATAATTTCCCGCAAAAAAAAAAGTGAAATAACCCCCAATGAAAAACACCCCAAACAAATGAAATAAACTCCAAATTAAATTTATTCGTCTAGACAAATATTTTTTGTGCAATATACATAATTTTTCCCAAAAACTGTTTGTAGTATTTACAGAAACGCTTGTATGGAATCCCCAATAGGCCGACGAAACAAATTAGAATAAAAACTAAATACCTGCACATTGATATTTATTAATGGACGTATGTATGTAGAAACAACGTTTCAACTGCTTTGCAATGGTTTTTATGCTTTGCAACTGAATGTTGGAACAGAAAACATAAGAAAATAGTAATCCTGACGAAAAATTAAAAAAAAATGTTTCTGAACTATTTTTTGTAATGCATTACTATTTCTTGACGTTTGAAAACTTCTGGAATATAATACATGAGAATTCATGAAAATGTTTGGAAGATAATTCTCTTCTCATGAAAAATGGGTTAAAAAATCGCCTCGATTTTTTTTACCTATTTTTCGTCTGCATTACTATTTCTTCATGTTCAAAAACTGTTGGAAGAGAAAACTTGAAGAAATAGTAATGTAGACGAAAAATAGGTTAAAAAATCGCTGCGATTTTTTTTACCTATTTTTCGTCTACATTACTATTTCTTCATGTTTGACAACTGTTAGAAGAGAACTGAAACTTCGTGTGTGAAATATGTTGGAAGAGAAAACATGAATAGGAATTAATGGAGACGAAAAATAGGTTAAAAATCGCGGCGATTTTTTACCTATTTTTCGTCTCCATTAATACTTTCTCTTCCAACATATTTCCATAAAATTTTCTGACATGAAGAAATAGTAAAGCAGACGACTCATATGCCAAAAAATCGCGGCGATTTTTGTCTCTCTGTTTCACTTGCTTTATCTTTTCTTCAATTTTTCTCTTACAGCAGTATTCATTCGTAAATTGTTAAAAGGGAACAAACCCAATCAGTTCCGCTACTGATCGGCTCTCAAGCAAAATAGTCGCAAATCTTATTTTACTTACCATTTCCAAACATTTAAAGCTTATTAGTTTCATGATATAATGCAATCGTACCATCTGGTATGTTTTCTGTAATCTGCTATCCATGAACCTAAAACTTAAATTTTCCTCTTTGTTATAATTTAAAATTTGTAAATTTTCTTCTCTGAAGCACTATTAAGAACTGATTACTACTCTCAAGGCCCACCCTAAAATTACCCCGTTAAATATGATCATTCGATTCTAACCGCCTGACGACAAGGAAGCGATATCTAACAATTTTATTATTAAAAACTTTCCTAAATTTCATTTTGAATGTCAATGAAATAATCCCCAAATAAAATGAAATACGGCCCAAGAAAAATTAGATTTCGATGAAAATTAAATAAATCCCAAACAATGAAAAAATCCCCAAAACCCAAAATGAATGAAATAAATCCCAAATTCATTTTATTTTGGGTTTTATTTCATTTTGGTCTTAGTAACAAAAATTTAAAAAAACTTAAAAAAATGAAATGAAACCCAAAGTTAATGAAATTTCACCCAAACCCAATTTTGAATCTTTTTTTGGGTGTTATTTCATTTTCGGCTTGGGTGTTATTTCACTTGGGGGTTATTTCACTGCGCCACAGATTGCAGTTAAAATCCCCGACAATGACAATATTAGAGTAATCCGAAAAGAAATCGCGATGATGAAATTCGAAACAATCCAAATCACCAGTAGGCAAATATACCACACCAAAGAGAAGTTTTACATGGCCGAAGTAAACATCAAGAAAAAGAGACTCACAGTTTGGAACCGGTATCTTAAAAGCAAGCCTATAACGAAGTCCATTAGATACGTATATTCCTACGCCACCACCTCTGCCAGGAACCCGACGATCATTTCGGCAAAGCCTATAACCCGGAATCGAAACTGCACAGTCTGGAATATCATCTGAAAGCCAAGTTTCAGAAACAGCAAACAGATCAAACACATTATCTCTTATAATACTTCGCAGTTCATTAAGCTTCAATGATGGTTTTATACTTCTACAATTCAAGTGAGCAACGTTCAAATTATTTCGAAAAGGATGCAATACTGTTTTAATGTAAGAGTTACTACTTACTATTGGACCGAGATTAGCGTTAGAAGACATCAAACACAATAAAGGATACTACGGTGGGGAACCAAACATAGAAATGTAAAAACAAAATATCAATCACGCAAAAATATAGATTCATTGCTTAATTTTTACTTTAATAATATACTGATAACACAACTGAACGTAATCAGAGTAAGGAGATCAAAATTTCACTATGAATATTCAAAAAGATTAGGTTAATGGAATGATGAGATAAAATAAAACAAGGAATCATATAATATATGGGTATCCTAGTATCAAGGTTACACAAAGATAATTAATTTGGGTCGTTAAGTAACAAGCCACATTCATCCACACCTCGGACAGCCTCTTTACCATCAGGAAAAGTAATTCTCGCTCTAACTGAGATCCTGTACTTCGCAATAATCTTCAGACGACGAAGCCTATTGCAGATGACATTTAGATGGTTTGCAGCAGGGGTATAATGGTCGTTAAGATATACACGACTAGTTACTTCACTTCCAGATCCGATCATAATGTCACAAACTCTAAGCGCGCGCTTCTTAAAGTATTGTTTCATTATGTCATTTCGAACACAAGCACTCGTTAACTTCACCAATATTTGCTTTATTCTATTGATATAGCAAACCAGGTCGACATCACGTCTGGAAATTTCAAAGTTGTAGAAAGCAGCCACAGAAACAACAATAGCAACCAGGTCATCTATTCCGTCAGGTAGACCACTGATAAGAAAATCGTTACGATTTAATCTTCGATGCAGAATGTTATTCTCAGCCTCTAATGCAGCATTTTTGGCAGACATATATTGTTCAACCTTAGCAATGCGCTCATTGCATTTAGATATGTCCGACTTCATTTCAGGGATACATGAGCTCACTTCAGCTTTCATATTATCAATTGCAGTCTTGATTGCATTTAGCTCGGTATTATGTCGATCGATAAATGAATCAAATACTTTTTTGAGGTTCTTAATATCCTCGGCGACAACACGGATATTAGTGAGGTTAGGCTCACACAAGGCACAAATGAAAGCGGTGACTTTAATAGCCTTCAAGGCAGACAACACTTTTTCAGTCAACTTAGCACAGGAAGCGTGTAACCACTTACAACACGCCTTACACTCAATGC
Source organism: Eudasyphora cyanicolor (assembly GCA_963930755.1). NCBI lineage: Eukaryota > Metazoa > Arthropoda > Insecta > Diptera > Muscidae > Eudasyphora > Eudasyphora cyanicolor. The sequence goes on from OZ005735.1 coordinate 250,206,464, forward strand.
ATCCTTGGGTTTTGGTGATAGCCTGTGCGCAAGATCCGCACTTAACGACAGTCTTGGTACCCGGCATTTCTATTTACAGCAGCAATAAAACAACAGCAAAACAAAACAGCAATAAAGCAACAGCAGCAACGGCATCAAATGCAGCAACAAATATTTTATGGCAGCAGAAATGACAACCAAAAATTATGCAATCCGACTCCAAATTAACTAAATTGGTTTGAAGTATTTTTCACAGGTTTTCAATAAATTTCAATTTATTTATATTTATTTGTTCGACCAAAACAACAACCGAATGAAAAAAGTGCGTACAGATAGTGAAAAAGTAAATAAATAAAAGCTCGATCAGCTGCGAAACGAACACACCAAAGACAATCAAAAGTATAGACACCCTATCGCAGTTGACTTTTAACGTAACAAAAAAGCTTTCTGTAGATGGCTACCTAAAAATCTTCTCACTCGCATACAAACGTACGCGAAATTGACTTTTCCCCCATCTTGTGGAAAAAAGTTGCAAATACACTAGGATGTCTATACTTTAAATTGTCATTGAACACACGTCTACTCAGGCATAGGGTTGCCAACCAATCGAAATTCTATTTTTATAGAAAATTTCGTCGAAATTCTATTTTTATAGAAAATTTCGTCGAAATTCTATTTTTATAGAAAATTTCGTCGAAATTCTATTTTTATAGAAAATTTCGTCGAAATTCTATTTTTATAGAAAATTTCGTCGAAATTCTATTTTTATAGAAAATTTCGTCGAAATTCTATTTTTATAGAAAATTTCGTCGAAATTCTATTTTTATAGAAAATTTCGTCGAAATTCTATTTTTATAGAAAATTTCGTCGAAATTCTATTTTTATAGAAAATTTCGTCGAAATTCTATTTTTATAGAAAATTTCGTCGAAATTCTATTTTTATAGAAAATTTCGTCGAAATTCTATTTTTATAGAAAATTTCGTCGAAATTCTATTTTTATAGAAAATTTCGTCGAAATTCTATTTTTATAGAAAATTTTCGACAAAATTGTATTTCTATAGAAATTTTCGTTGAAATTCTATCTCTATAGAAACTTTCGTTGAAATTCTATCTCTATAGAAACTTTCGTTGAAATTCTATTTCTATAGAAACTTTCGTTGAAATTCTGTTTCTATAGAAACTTTCGTTGAAATTCTATTTCTATAGAAACTTTCGTTGAAATTCTGTTTCTATAGAAACTTTCGTTGAAATTCTATTTCTATAGAAATTTTCGTTGAAATTCTATTTCTATAAACAATTTTGTCGAAATTCTATTTCTATAGAACATTTCGTCGAAATTCTATTTCTATAGAACATTTCGTCGAAATTATATTTCTATAGAAAATTTCGCCAAAATTCTATTTCTATAAAAAATTTCGTTAAAATTCTCTTTATATAGAAAATTTCGTCAAAATTCTAAAAATTTCATCAACATTTTACTTTTATAGCCAATTTCGTTGAAATAGCATTTTTATAGAAAACTTTCTCGAAATTCTATTTTTATAGAAAATTATTCTATTTCTATAGAAAATTTCGTCGAAATTCTATTTATATAGAAAATTTCGACGAAATTCTATTTCTAAAGAAAATTTCGACGAAATTCTATTTCTGAAGAAAATTTCGACGAAATTCTATTTCTGAAGAAAATTTCGACGAAATTCTATTTCTGAAGAAAATATCGACGAAATTGTATTTCTATAGAAAATTTGGACAAAATGTATTTCTATAGAAAATGTCATGGAAATTCTATTTCTATAGAAAATTTCGTCGAAATTTTATTTCTATAGAAACTTTCGTCGAAATTCTATTTCTATAGAAAATTTTTTATGAAAAATTTTAAATTTCGACAAAATTTTGTATGAAAAATGTTTAATTTCGACGATATTTTCTATAAAAAATTAAATTTCGACGAAATTTTCTATAAAAATGCAATTTCGAGGAAATTTTAAAAATTAACTAAATGCAAATTTGACTAAATTTAAAAAATTATAAACATTTCATTTCGACGAAATTTTTCTACAAAAAGTTCTTGTTATCGAAACATTCTGCCATAAAGTTTTTTTGGAAAAAAAATGATAATCATTTTGAGACTGACTATAATGCGATAGGCTTCGCGATAATCGTTTCACCCCTGAGACCGAAATAAGGAGAACCCTTGAATTATTTCTCTCAAAGCACTCGTCAATTCACCACACTCCCTCAAACTAAGAACAAATTTCAGATCCCAAAATCAAATTGCATTTCAATATAATCCACTTGCATTGGTGCTAATAAACTTACGAGTTTATTTTGATAATTTTAAATGAACTTACCTTTCTAAACTGTCATTTGCGACCACAGCTCCCTCCGAATATCTTCGTTCCTCGAGTGTTTTCTTCATATCACTACAACCTTTGTCCAGTGCCTTATAAATGTCACTAAAGTCTTCATCACTGTCACGAGTTATTGTCACGGGCATTTCACAATCGCCTAAAAATACCAATGAAGTGGCAGCGTGTGGTATAACACGTGCAGCTGTTGGCGGAGGAGGTGAAGGCCTCAGAAGTGTCATTGATGTTTCCCTCGACCACGAAGGGTGTTGCTGATGTTGGTCCAATGACTGTGACAGCGAACGGATCTCTGATCCTGATGCAGATGATTTGACATTGACAACGGTATTGTTGTTGGAGGATATGGCTTCATTTCGCCCCTGCAGAGCCAGGGGCGAGTGTGGGGTACTTTGTTGTGAAGCAATGGCATTTTTGCAAAGTAATGTCCATTGGGAAATGGAATTTGAAGGACGTATTGTTGAAATAATATTTGACGTTGAGCAGCTGTAGGATAATGATGGAGAAGGCATCATTGATTGTTCCTCATCTGTTATGGGGGTCAATGATGATGACGACGACGATGATGATGAATGAGAGTTAATGACGCCCCGCTCTGTTTCATAAGAAGTAGAGGTGCTTGGATTTACATTAACTTTGACTGTTGAAATATTTGATTTTTTTGCATTTTGAATTTCAGAGTTGATTTTCTGCTCCACACCCGCATAGAGGGAATTGTTAAGTGATAAAGTCGATGGTTTGGAGGAGTTATTTCTCTTTAGAGATAAAGATTTCAAATAGTCATGTTGCTTGTCGTAGGGCACACTGTGACAGGCTCCACATTTGGGCCAATACGAACATTGAAGTTCATCGATCTTGGAACACGCATTCGGCATTTTCTGGTTGGTGTTGTTTGTTTTAAATGGAGGTGTTGTTGCTGTTGTAGTTGTTGTGGTGGTGGTGGATTTTGGTTTGAGTAAATCTCTACAAAAAATGTTGTTGAGTTTTGAAGAGAAAAAAAAACGAAACGAAAATATAAAACGAAAAACAATATCAAAGAAAGATCGTCGAAAGTGGTGTGAGGTGCTACAATAATTAGCAGTTCTCTTAATTGCTGGGAGGTGTGGTGAGTTTATTATGGTGAGTGGTTTCTTAGAGAGAGATAGATAGATAGATAGATAGATAGAGAGAGAGAGTGGTGAATTGCATATCAGTTGAATGCCACGATCCATAAACCATTATTAGTAGTTATCATATATATTAACCAGGTTAAACCATTTAAAACCAATTCATGTTTTTTTAAAGCTTAATTGGGAGTTAGTTTTTATTGAGTTATTATTTGTTAATGTGGTGAGTTTCTTATTATTTAACATTAGCACTACAGACTCTTGGTTAATTCTTCTTATTAATCTTCTTGAGATTTGTTCTCTATTCTCATTCAGCTTAGTCTATGTTATTGTTTAGGTATTAGTATTAGTTACTCATACATACTACTGTTAGTTGATCCTTAAATGTTCAGGTGTGTTGGAATAGATTTTTTGTTCTCTTTTTTCAGTTTTTGTTTCTTTTGTTACTATTACTGTCTTGCCAAGCAGTCTTTTTCTTAAACAAACACAAAGTGGTGAATTTCTGTTTTTTTTCTTTCTTTTTGGTTTTTAGAAGGATTTTCATAAATGATTAGTAGTAGTAGTGGTACTTTATTTTTCAACACTTAAGTTTACATATTAGTTCTGTTTTTAGTTGGTTAAAAAAGAGGGAATCACTACAATTGTTTTTTGGTTGTTTTAATTTAGGTTTTATTTTCTTTTTTCATTAATTATACTTTAGCTTAGTTTTAAACCACCATTACAATTTGGTGTGTCTGTGTTGAGTTCTGTTTTATTCTCATTCTCAGTTTTAGTGGTGAAAAAGTAGGAGATGTTTTTTTTTTGGTTTTTGTTATTTTTGGTTCATTCTCAATAGCTTATTCGTGGTGAGTAGGTTAGGACTAGAGAGAGGTTAGGCGTTCAATTTAGCTAGCATGTGTGATTGTGAGAGAGGCAGAGAGCATTTGAGAGCCATGGATGGCTCTGTTAAAGCAAATTTTGTTTTTCTCCCTTCTTTATGAGGCCACATTAGATTAAGCATTCTCTACAAATCATTATCGTGTTCTATCATGCAGATGTCAGACAATTCAATTCAATACCTTCCACGATTCGTGCTTCGTGTTCGGCGATACATATCATTGTAATCGTTACGATAATCAGCAGCCGAATCGGGTGGTGTCATCTCGTCGCGCGATGATGAGGCATGTGAACGTTCCAACGAATAATGCGTTTCGTTGGGGCTATGGGTTCTTCGTAAAGATCTTTGCTGCTTCAAAGAGTTGGAGCCCACATGTTCATAGATACGGCCATCATTATTCATAAAATTCAGCTCCGAGTTTCCACCCGAGTTTATGGTCTCCCGATTTCTCATCATGCCCAAGGGTATGTCATAGTCACCACCACTGCTGCCGCCGGCACTGTCTCCCCTTCGGAATTCCATTATGGGCGAACGATCCAACGATTTACGCATCAAATCATAGGTCATCTCATGATCACACAGTCGAGTGCCATAGTTCTGAGGACTCGTGGTCTGTCGTGGAACACTCAAATTATTGCAGGACGAACCCGACGACTGCGGAGATCTGGTATTGCGTGAACCACTTCCACCACCACCACCACTGCCGCCACCGCCTTCCACCGGTGAAGATCTTCTCATCCTCTGTTGATGATTGCGCTCCGATGATTCGGCGGCCTGTAAATACCGCATTGCTGCCGCATTCAAATTATTATTGCTAACCACCGCCTCACGATAGTCATCGTCAAAGGATCGTGACTTGTCAAAGTCCAGTCTCATGGCTGCATCCCGGTTCAAGACGCCCGCGCTTCCCAGCAGCGAGTTATTGCTATGTTGATTTTTCATCGCATTCGTTTGGGAGTTGTAATTGCAGTAATCGAAATCGAATGATCGACTTTTATCGATGTCATTTTGTCTGACGATTTTGCCGCCATTTGTGGCGCCCAACAGAATCGATTGTGATTTTCCCGTTGTACGGATAGTGGGCGGAAAATTATTGCTTGGCATTGCCGCCATTTGATTGTTGCGCATACTGGCTTGTTGGTATATGGGTGGCTGATTGGAATTGGGATGTGGTTGTCCGACGCAAACGACCATTTTATGGCCGCGATTGGGTGAGCGTTCGGTCAGTTGGAGAGATCTGCAAATAAAAAACAAAAATAAAATTTAATATTTTTGGAAAAATGTAATAGGGAGAAGATCAATAAATAATGGGTGTCCCAAGAAGAACGCAATTTTTAAATCTCGCAACATTCGAAGTGTCATTGTTTGACATTTGAATAATTGTTATTGTTGTCATACAGCCAGAGAAACAATTCAATTGCTGCATCAGTAATTAAAAAATTGCGCTCTTCTTGGGACAACCTTTATAATTAATAAGGGAAGCAATAAAGAATTTGAATGGGAAAGCTATTGGAAACGGATAATTGAATGACAGACCTAATAAGATTTGGAAAGAATATGGAGATAGAAATTAAGATTGGAGAGAATAATTTAAATTGAGTTGGAAGAATAATTCGAATTAGATATAGGTATGGGAAACGGAAGGCAATTATAATGACGGAGAATAAGAAAGAGAATGAGAATAAAAGAGAAAGGGAATAGGAAACGAATTGAAGAATAAATGATCATGCAAATGGAAGTAAAGAACCTTCCCATGACCATTCAATGGATATGTTAATGAGAATAGGAAAAGGCGATTAACCAATTAATAGAAATGTGAGTCAAAATGCAATGGGATAGGGGGTAGAAATTTGAATAGAAAAGCGAATTGTCCCTCCCAACTACGAGAATATATGTTGACCTTCTCTGGTCGTATTGTGTCCACATTAGTCTAGCTACCCTATGTACAGGCTAGCGTGACAGATAGACTAGATTAGGTCCATAGTGTTACCACGGGCTGCAATGTCCCTCATGGAAACCAAACTGTTTGACATACAAAGTTATGGATAGTGCGAATATCGGTTCTGGTACAATCTCTTAAACTACCTAAAAAAGAAGATCCCAGTAGGCCCATACGTCAAAGCAAAGCGGGACAGTAGCATAGCAAGTGCTCAATGCTCTCCACTTCACCTCCACAGCTTCTGTAGTAGTCATTGGCGATCAGGCAGTGTCCCGTCAGAACTGAAACTAACATAGACAGTCTAAATCTGTTCCATTTATCCAAGGACGGTCCACATGTGTGACCTTATTCATCGTAGCCAATTATGTGTTTTTGGATTATAGCCCAAACCGCTGCTTCTGACCGATTTAGCCAATTTGTTCAGAGCCATCTGCAGGATGTCTCTGAGGACGTTTTCGAATTTGCCACTTAGGAATAGGAATAGGAATGGGAATGGGAATGGGAATGGGAATTGGAATTGGAATTGGAATTGGAATTGGAATGGGAATGGGAATGGGAATGGGAATGGGAATAGGAATAGGAATAGGAATAGGAATAGGAATAGGAATAGGAATAGGAATAGGAATAGGAATAGGAATAGGAATAGGAATAGGAATAGGAATAGGAATAGGAATAGGAATAGGAATAGGAATAGGAATAGGAATAGGAATAGGAATAGGAATAGGAATAGGAATAGGAATAGGAATAGGAATAGGAATAGGAATAGGAATAGGAATAGGAATAGGAATAGGAATAGGAATAGGAATAGGAATAGGAATAGGAATAGGAATAGGAATAGGAATAGGAATAGGAATAGGAATAGGAATAGGAATAGGAATAGGAATAGGAATAAGGAATAGGAATAGGAATAGGAATAGGAATAGGAATAGGAATAGGAATAGGAATAGGAATAGGAATAGGAATAGGAATAGGAATAGGAATAGGAATAGGAATAGGAATAGGAATAGGAATAGGAATAGGAATAGGAATAGGAATAGGAATAGGAATAAGAATAGGAATAGGAATAGGAATAGGAATAGGAATAGGAATAGGAATAGGAATAGGAATAGGAATAGGAATAGGAATAGGAATAGGAATAGGAATAGGAATAGGAATAGGAATAGGAGTAGGAGTAGGAATAGGAATGGGAAAGGGATTGAGAAAGGGAATGGTAAAAGGAAAATGAATGGGAGAGATAGTGGGAATATAAGTCTCCGGCCATGTTCTACAGTGTCATTCGAAGCCATCATTCCTTCAAATCTTCAAGCCATCTGTGTAGAAGTGCATATAGTTTCTTTTTCCAACCCATTCGTCCCTGGCAGGTATCTTGTGGTGATGTAGTTTCTGGAAAAAATGTTGCCCCGTCGACGTGAAATACCAGAATATATTTACACTATTTTAAGTTGAAATATTTACTATTTTTAAGCCCCTCGAATTGAATTTAACTCAAATTTATAAAATGTATTAGAAAAGTCGAGAAAAGAGTAGATAAAATGCTGCACTTTTTCCAGAAACGAAATGGCCATTAGTGGTCAAGTTCCTCTCATTATCCTAAGTACACTCGAGAATTGTTTCTCAGCCCCTTTGGCCAAACGGCTACTTCTACAACTACAGTACATACTCATTTGTCACTTACCTCGATCGTCTGATTCGATGCTCTTCGGCTTGTTTGGCATTTCGGCTCACCGATCTGCGATACTGATTGCTGCCGGCATTCATGACACTGCTACCACCACCACTAACACCGTGATTATCATGCTCACGTCCACTATAGCTGGAACTCGAAGAACTTCGTGAGATATTCACCTTCTCGTGCTTTCGCTCTAAGGTATTGCTGCGAGAACTCGAGTTCTGTCGCGAACCCATTAGTGAAACTTGTGAACCTTTTTTGCGGCGATCTTCTGGAGTCAGGGAACGTGATTCGGGCGTAAGGGAACGTTGTTTGCGCAGACTACTCGAAGAACTGTGCGATTCATTGCGGTCGGGTGTTAGGGAGCGTTGACGTTGACTTTTAAAAGGTGATGTTGACGGATGATAGCTATTGGTGTTGAGGAATTCCGAAGAGCCGGCGTCGTCCTCCTCATTGTCCAGTTCGTCATTGGAAAGATCTGCAAAGAAAGGATAATTTTGGTTATTATACGGGTACTAACATTGTCTGTTTTCAATGATTTGGCTATAATAAATAATTCAGAGATTATTTGAATTCATTTATTTCTTTTTTCATAGTTTTTAATCAGCTTTCACAAATCTAATTTAATGCAATTGACTGTTATGCAGCTTATAATAAATGACACTGCTAATAATAAAATTCTGCCATAAAAAAAGGAAACTTTCCGAAATTATTATCAGTGTATGCCATTCATTTCTTTTGCTCCCCTCTTTCTCTATCTCTCTCTCGTTTGGTTTAGCTTTTTGCCATTTTCAATTCAATGCATTAAAACCAGCAGTCAGAGTTTTAGTTTTATGTTCATTTCGTTATCCGGAAGGATGGACATACAGAGCGGTCCTATGCGAGGGGGAGAAGTTAAGTAAAATGATTGATATCAAGGGCTTTTCAGGAACAATGTCTGGCAACACTTTTTACAAAGTTTTTTAAAAAGTCTCTAGAATTTTATAAATGTCTGTTTTGAATTTTATAAGCGACGCTCCTGGCGATATTTTTCATATCTAAAAATGTTTGTTTTATAACAATACTATGAACTCTTCCTTTGTCTCCTTCTACCTCGTCCTGCTCCTATGCTCACTATTCTAACATGGTCTAACTAAAGTATAACTAATGTCGACGTTTCGTTTGTATTTGAGATTAAAAAAAAACAGAATTGCCATTATTAACCACCACCTCTGTCCACTTTTTCTGTAATAACTATTTTTTCGTAGTTGGTTAAATTGAACTCTCAGTGCGGCACTTTTAACCAAAGTTGGTCCTTTTCTTGGCTTAACAATGGTCACACAATGGGGGAATTTGGAAGGTATAGTCAATCGTTTCTAAGCCATGAAACGATTTCAACGAACCTTGTTGTACATTAGGCCAGGTCGATTTGTGGGGAGGCAAAACAAGTCGCCATTGCTCAGTGAAAATCGTATTCTAGGGATCAAAATAAGAAACTTTGCCGAAGGAACCATACCTCTAAAACGAATTCTGATGTCCCGGAATTTGGGTCGCACTTTCGGGTAGGGGCAAATTTTGAAAAATCCCACTTTGACCCATTTATAGTGCTCCAATCGAGTCCAAATGTATGACCGATCCCCACTAACTTTGGAGGCCCGACCCACCCATGCCAGTGGCACACCCCCTGGAACCCCCTGGGGGTTCCATACATGTGGACTCGATTGGAGCACTCTAAATGGGTCAAAGTGGGATTTTTTCCGGGACATCAGAATTCGTTTTAGAGGTATGGTTCCTTCGGCAAAGTTTCTTATTTTGATCCCTAGAATACGATTTTCACTGAGCAATGGGCGATTTTTAAATCGACCCGCCCTATTGTACATATAAACTGATACCTTCTAGACAACTCCGCAATTGCAGTTATGCATTTAAAAATGGTATACTCGTATAACGTAGTGTATTTCGAGCTGCAAGGCCTCGAAATACACTAGAGTTGGGTAGTTCGTGAAGGAACTAGATCAATTGAACGAGTCACTTTACTCAACGGTAAGAACTAGTTAAAATAGTTCGTTAATTTCACCTCAGTACGAGTTTGTAACGGGGTTTCCAATAGGGCTGATATGATTTTGAAGTGACGTTTCGGCCATTTGTCATATGTCATGATCTGTCATTTGTTTTTCATTGTATTCGATAGTGTTTACATGAAGAGATATACACAAGAACAACAGTTACAAATTATTCAGTTTTATTATCAAAATAATCGTTCTCCAATTGCAACTTTCCAGTCGACCTACCACCTTGACACCCATGAGCAATATTTTAGCTTTCGTTAAGAGCTATCTTTTTGCAATTGAGCGATTCTCGATCCGACGTACCGTTAAGGAGCAAGAGTAAAAATAAACATTCCGTTCACATTTGAATATTATGCTAAGTCAATTTTTTTTAAATCCAAAAAAATACTTTCCAGTCGACCTACGACAATGACACCCATGAGCAATATTTTAGCTCTCGTTAAGAGCTATCTTTTTGCCATTGACCGATTGTGGCTACGTGCCACACAGCAAATGAAACAATTGAATTATTGCGAGAAAAGTTTGGAGATTCGATTATTTCAAGAAATTGTGATAATGAATGGCCTCCAAGAAGTTGCGATTTAACACCATTAGACTATTTCTTGTGGGGTTATTTGAAGTCATTGGTCTTTCCAAATAAACCAGACTGTCTTCAAGCGTTACAAGTCAATATTGAACGTGCCATCCATGACATACGACTTGATTTAGTGGAAAAAGTGCTGGAAAATTGGGTTCATCGAATTCGTTCCTGCAGAAGAAGATTGTACTTCACATTAATAAAAAACTTTTGAATTTCCTTAACAATAAGTGTGTTTTTTTTTTCAAAGAAATCATATCAATCTTATTGGAAAACCCGTATATTCAACTCATTCCATTCATGTTCCAATCAGAGTCCTTTTATAGCGGCTGATTTGAACTGGTGATCTACTGAACGAACTGAGTTGTTAAACTAATGAGAGTTGGCGAGCTAAAGAGCTGGTGACCTAAGTGAGCTGGTGAATCAAAAAGCTGGCGATCTAAAGAGCTGTTGAGCTTGAGTGAGCTGCTGAGGTAATAAGCTCTTGAACTAAAGAGCTGCTGAAGTAAAGAACTGTTGAATTAAAGAGCTGTTGAACTAAAGTAAGCTGGTGAGCTAAAAACTGGTAAACTAAAGAGGTGGTGAACAAATGAGCTGGTGAGCTAAAGTGAGCTGCTGAACTAAATGAACGCACTAGTTCACTCAATTGAACTGAAATAAAATGAGCTAATCACTTAAAAGAACTAAAGTACCCAACTATAATGCATACAGACTATATCCATCGGGAATATATCTGCTTCTTGTTTAAATAAATTGCAATTTCACTTTTGTTATTTCAAAATGCCTCCACTGTGGTTCGCCTCATCACTTCCTCAATCCTCCTCCTCCATTCTTCATGCAGGACAGACTTTGATTTGCCTTAAGTTGGAGGGAAGGGTACTAAGGATTACATATAGAAAAAGTTGTGCAATGTTATCGCATTTTTGTTGACAGATTGTTACAAACTCAAGCGTTAATTTTTTATCTCTCCTTCCCATTCGAAGCGAAGCCCTTAAGGCTATTGCACTGACCCTCAGACCCCAAAACCGACTAACGAATATCACTTAACTTTTATTGGAGAAAAAAGGAAGATTTCATTTTTCTGCTGCTGTCGCCGTAGCTGCTCCTTTCACTGCAGTTGCATTCCAAAACCTTTCTCGCACTCTCTCTCTCTCTCTCTCTTGAGTTTCCGTTATCAAATGGTGTGCAGATTTATTGTCATCCAGATATGAGCTCCACAAAAAAAGGTAATAATAGTTATGTGAACTTTGTGATGGGTGGTTGTGTGGCAAGGATATCACGTGCCAAGGTCGGAGGCGGAGAAGGAGCAGAAGCAGAAGCTAAGCGATAAGCTTAAGTGGTTAGCGGGCGGGAAGGCGACAGAACGACAAAGTCAAAATCCTTTTGCCTGGGTCATGGTGGACATGTGGCATTCAGGCAAATACTCGTAAATCTAAACCGAAATCGCCATAAACCAGCGGACGATTCTACGAATTTGCAGAGTTTTCATTTCATTAAAATCTTTAGAAAGGATTTGGTTTTGCTGTGTTCGTTGACTCACAACTATGTCAGGCAATTAAAATTAGAGTACAATTTGGAAAAGCAAATGCTATTTGCACAAAAAAGGCAACAGAGGGATGGAAATATTGCTAAAAGGAGGAGAATATTAACTATACCATTGTCATGAATTAATTTGGACACATAAAAATATTTAAATAAGGAATCGTTGTGAAAATCTATTTTTAATTTGCAAAAACTTAGTTAACTCATACTTTGGAATTGTTTCTCATTACAGTTTATTTTTTATTATAGCAAATTAAAGGCTACTTTAAGCACAGCCCAATACTCGACCTTCTTAATCTAATCTAATCTAAACAGTATTGGATCAAAAATAGTAAATTAAATTTCCGTTTATCCATTTATGCTATAGCCTTACGATACATTTCAAAAATATTGAAAAAGTCCTAGAAATATTCACATCTTTATCCATTTTTTTATAAGATATGTCCAAGCTATTCATTCTAAAGGTACCGGTTAGTTACCAAAAAATACGAGGGACACATGGGCGTAGAATTTTTCGTAAGCATTGTAAATGTAGATCTAAAACGCGAAAAATTATGGCTGATAACTTTTGGAAATGCGATTTCAAGTGTTTTTTGGCCGTCAAAGCTTCTCTTGATATAATGAAGTAACACTAAAGAAGCGATTATATCGGCTTAAAGTACCTACAAATCCATATAGGTTTCGTTGGTATCTCTTTTTTGTCTGAAGCAAAGTTGAATAGGAGAAAAAAATGTATCTACTGCCTTAAAAATCGTAAAAATGCCCACTAAGTCGTAAAATATTTGTCAGTAAAATATTGAAAATACATATACGTATGTATAATTTATAAGGCGCTTTTAACAACGTTCAGATCGATACACTTATCCAGTCCTTAAAGCCCTCACCAATGAAGGACTTAAACCAGTCTGACGACGTTATAATACTTCTATGGGGCACACATCCAAACCAACTATGCAGAACAGCAGTGGAGGCACTTATCATAGCATATAACTGGGCACAACCAAGGGAATTAAATGTTAACACAGACAAAACAGAAATATGTCTATTTACAAGGAAAACGAAGATTCACCCTTTTACCGTGCCACGATTCCTGGATAAGAATATTGCCATATTTAAAAAGGTAAAATACGTGGGAGTAATCTTGGATAAGACCAATAATAACCTACGCCTCTGTAGTGTGGTGGACATCAATGGACAAAAAGTACAACGTAATACCATTGCAAAAAGTGCAACGTATGTGCTGTCTAATCATAAGCGGGGCAATTAGAACCGCACCAACAAGAGCGTTGAAGACTATACTGCACATCCAGCCAATAGATATCCGTATGAGGCAGCCTTCACAGCAAGACGTCTACAAGTGATGGGTGAATGAATAAATCGAGACCACAAGTCGTACCATCAGAAGATATTACAATCACGGGTCGGTCATATTAAAACAACAGAAATCTCCGACCGCATTCGCAGAAGATATTACAATCACGGGTCGGTCATATTAAAACAACGAACATCTCCGACCGCATTCCTGAAGTGCGGCTTTCAGCTACCTGTGATTCGTTCGTGCCAGACAGCCGCTCCAGGGAAAACGGAAAACTAGCTCATGTGCCAGTGGGAACCAGCTGCTTCACTGATGAGTCCGAGCTAGGAGGAAGGACGGGGCTGGGACTTTTTATTGATGAACCAGAAGTCTAACTTTACTTCCGCCTCCCAGACCATAACACAGTATTTCAAGCAGAAGTTCCAGCAATCACGGAGTGTGTTAACTGGCTCAGTAATACCAAAAAGCCTAAATATGCCAACATCTTCACAGATAGCCAATTGGCGATCAAAGCAATAACATCGGAAAAGGTAAAATCCAGAACAGTGTTAGACTGTACTAAAAGAACGATAGATAAGGTGGTACATAAATGAGCAATTTGATAATAACTTGACTACAGCCCCACTTATCGGATCCAGATACAGTTACGCATACTCACATTAATAATATAACCAGTAAGGGAAGGCTAAAGTCGGGCGGCCCTACACCACTCTCGTAATATTGAATAACTCTGATATATACATTTTGTAATTTATGTATAAATTGTTTACATAAATTTACTTTTGGGACATTTTATACTTAAATAATACCCTGTACCACAGTGTGGTGTAGGGTATAAAAACGATTAGATCTAAAGAGCCAAATCGGATGAAACATGTGTATATATGGGAGCTATAGCTAAATCTTAAACGATTTTCTTCAAATTCGGCAATGTTGGTTCATGGATCAAGAAACTCTACCATTCTAAATTTCAAAACGATTGGATGTAAAATATAGCTTTTATAGAACTAAAGGGCCAAATCGGACGAAACATATATATGGGAGCTATAGCTAAATCTTAACCGATTTTCTTCAAATTCGACAGTGTTGGTTCATGGATCAAGAAACTCTACCATTCTAAATTTCAAAATGATTGGATGTAAAATACAGCTTCTACAGGACTAAAGGGCCAAATCGGACGAAACATATATATGGGAGCTATAGCTAAATCTTAACCGATTTTCTTCAAATTCGGTAGTGTTGGTTCATGGATCAAGAAACTCTACCATTCTAAATTTCAAAACGATTGGATGTAAAATACAGCTTCTATAGAACTAAAGGGCCAAATCGGACGAAACATATATATGGGAGCTATAGCTAAATCTTAACCGATTTTCTTCAAATTCGGCAATGTTGGTTCATGGATCAAGAAACTCTACCATTCTAAATTTCAAAACGATCGGATGTAAAATACAGCTTCTATAGGACTAAAGGGCCAAATCGGACGAAACATATATATGGGAGCTATAGCTAAATCTTAACCGATTTTCTTCAAATTCGGCAATGTTGGTTCACGGATCAAGAAACTCTACCATTCTAAATTTCAAAACGATTGGATGTAAAATACAGCTTCTACAGGACTAAAGAGCAAAATCGGACGAAACATATATATGGGAGCTATAGCTAAATCTTAACCGATTTTCTTCAAATTCGGCAATGTTGGTTCATGGATCAAGAAAATCTACCATTCTAAATTTCAAAACGATTGGATGTAAAATACAGCTTCTATAGGACTAAAGGGCCAAATCGGACGAAAGATATATATGGGAGCTATATCTAAATCTGAACCGATTTCAACCAAATTCAATCTTAACAGCCGCGAAATACTCTAAACTGCAAAATTTCAGAACGATCGGAGTGAAATTGCGACCTGTAGTCGACGAACAACTTTACATGGACAGACGGACGGACGGACGGACGGACAGACATCGTTAAATCGACTCAGCTGGTGATTCTGAGTCGATTGGTATACTTTAAGGTGGGTCTAGCTGTGTTATTTTCAGTTGTTACAAACATCTGCCGTGAAACAAACTTATAATACCCTGTACCACAGTGTGGTGTAGGGTATAATAAATATAATGTATAAAAGTAACATCAGTCGGTCTGGCCGTTTTGAAGTAACACTATTCCAGCAGAGGGATCTAAAATTCGATATTAATATTTGCAAGAACAATTATAATATTGGGGTTAGAATATTTATTTTTGGCTAAAATGTTTATAAGCAGTTACAAATAGGCAAAATAAGATCTCGCTACAATTTATTTTTTAAATGTTTTTTTTGAAAAAATTTTATGGACATTTTAATTTTTGAAAAATTAAAAAAATGAGTTTTTGTGTTTTACGAAATTTGTAGTTGATCTCGAATGGCTGAACCGATTTTTGCAAAGTTTACTTTGTTTTAAAGAGCATACAATGCGCCATATTTTTTGGAAATTTTTTAAAAAAAATTTTTACAAAAGACTTTTTTGTAAAAACCTCTGTGGAAAAAAATGCTTCCTACTCGATCCACCGTTTCTTAACCAAACAACCGATTACGATCAAACTTGGCATGGTAGATGAGGAGGTTAGATGAGGAGTTATGTTTTATATTTGGGCCTCCTATGTCAGACAGGGGTGGAGCTAGAGGGCCTCAAAGTTGGCCACATCGGGTGAAGAAATTGTTCAACCGCGTGTAACTCGTGTTTCTCTTCCGATTTATAAAATTTCTTTTGTGATCTACAAAAAAACTTTTTACACCTCGTATAGTTACCGAGATATCCGCAATTGAAAATTGAATTGAATTTTTTCCCTTACCGTGTGCTAGTATTTTGTAAATACCGGAGCACAATATGCACCGATTTCAGCCGTATCAACATGTCTGGATGGGCAATACAATTTCGTTTGATATACCCAATAGTACAAAAGTTATGACCACTAATTTTCCTACCTACTCGTAGACCCTCGTTTAAACATTTCCAACATATGTTGGAGTCAGTTTGAAATTATTCCAAGGATCACGTTGGTCTACTCCTTCGAAAACCTCCCACCCTGTGTAATTTACCAGTGTAATTTACAGGGTAATTGCCTAATCTGAATCAGCACAGGGGCGATAGTATTAGTTTCTTGGTCGCTTGGCCCCTTTTGGTACCTCCCATAAAAATAAACCATTTTGCACAAAAAGTTAAGGGTTAATAACATCGATTTCTGCCCATGCAAATACTTTAAAGTCGTACAGTGTAATGTTTAATAGTACCCATAGTCTGTTGGAAAATGGCCGTTATTGCCACGCCCAGTTACTAAACCTCTTTCTATACGCGAAGTTCTAAAGGGTGGTTAAATTGTAAGGGCCAATGTTGAATGTGAACCACACCTAAACGTCAAGTTTTTTTCTGCATTTCATTTGATATTTCTCAATTTCAGACTAACTCAATTTGAACCAAGGAAAGATACACAATCGAGCAACGCGTTAAAGTTATTCAGGCTTATTATGAAAATGGGCGTTCAAATCAAAATGCATTTCGTGCACTTCGTGATGTTCTTTTGATCAGCATAATCGACCAAATGTGTCCACAATCGGGAGAATTGTGCGCAAATTTCAGCAAAGCGGGCCTGAAGGAGATGTGAAAACACCTGTGCATGCTCGTCCAGTTCGTGCAGCTTATGGGCTGGCGACATCATCGGGCCATACTTCTTCGAAATGAGGCCTGTCAGGCAGTTGCTGTGAATGGTGTTCGCTATCGTGAGATGATAACGAACTTTTTATGGCCCGAATTGGAAGATATGGATGTGGACAATATGTGGTTTTAACAGGACGGTGCCACTTGCCACACAGCTAACGGATTAATGACTCTTTTGCGCAACAAATTCAATGGCCGTGTTATCTCACGTCGTGGCGATGTAAATTGGCCGCCAAGATCATTTGATTTGACACCGTTGGACTTCTTTCTTTGAGGGTGTTTGAAAGAAAAGGTGTACGTCGATATGCCAGCAACAATTCAAGAGCTAAAGGATGAGATAATTCGGCACATTAACGGTATAGAACCTCAATTATGCCTCAGCGTCATCGAAAATTTGGACCATGGAAGGAGGTGTGCCGCCGAGGTCGCGGCGGCCATTTGGCCGATATTTTGTTCCATACTAAATTGAACCATACCAATATTAATCAACATCGGCCCTTAAAATTTAACCACTCTTTATTTCCAGCTGTAGCTCTCATAATTTTCTTTAATTCAAAGGGTATCATGGCTCTATTTGGCTTATAATGGGTTTTCCAATAGGGATGATATGATTTTGAAGTGACGTTTCGGCCATTTGTAATATGTCACAATCTGTCATTAGTTATACCCTACACCACACTGTGGTACAGGGTATTATAACTTTGTGCATTTGTTTGTAACACCCAAAAGGAGAAGAAATAGACCCATCGTTTATTATACCGATCGACTCAGAATCACTTTCTGAGTCGATTTAGCCATGTCCGTCTGTCTGTCCGTCTGTGCATGTATTCTTGTAATCAAAGTACAGGTCGCAATTATGGTCCGATCTCGACGAAACTTTACACATATCTTTTTTTTGGCCCAAGGACGATCCCTATTGAATATGTTACCCCCGATTTGACATGTAAGCGCTCTAAAAACTTTATTTTATATCCGATCAGTATGAAATTCGGCAGAAAGAGGTTTCTTATTATATGGATGAACACTACACAGAGCCGAAAATACAATGATTTTTTTAACCATGTGTCTGGTTAAATTTGTCATGGTAAATGTTTGATTACGAAGACAAAAATAACCTTATATAAGTTCAAATGTACATGAAAAATGGTTAAGTTAACATTATATATGGTTGGTTTTTTTGAAAGAGAGGCAGAAAAATGTGCGAGATAAACAACAATTCGGCTCTGTTGTTGTCGACGTTTTTCAACTGCTTTGTGTTAAGCGTACCCTACACTGTGGATTTGTTGTACAACATCATGTTCTCTCAGATTTTGTGTTGGACGATTGTTTGCCCATACATTACTCAAGCAATCTGACCAACATCATTTTATGAGAGGCAGCAACACGGACGGTTGTGCGTGTGCAGCGAAAAAAGAACAAAATGCCGTCGGCAAAAATGAAAATATGCGACCAAACAAATTAGGGTATTTTCAAATTTTTGATGAATAATTGGGAATTTTTGAACGAATTTGTTTATACCCTAATTCCATATGAATGTGCATCGTGCGTTATATTTTTTTAAGGTAATATACAAATGTACCTGATACAAATTTTACCTGACTTTCAGTATATGTTTCATATTTTCATACAAAGGAATATGTGCAGAAACAGAGGAGAAAAGTAAAAAAATTGTCATGCTAGTTTTGTTATTTCTTAATTACTTTTACAAATATTGCTTACCTAAAAGTATGTTTGGGAGGGACAGAAACAAATTTTATACATTTTTGAAGGAAATGGAAGGAAAGTGTTGTTTAAATAAAAAAACCTTAAAAAATCTACGAAAAATATTTATGTACATATTTATCTTCCACAAGAAATGGCCTTTAAAATAAATTTGCAACAAGCCGGTCATTCAAGGAAAATTAAGCGAAATTTATTTCATTTATAATTCAGAAAATCCAACCAAAATTAACGATCTCTTTCCATATTACATTTACGCGTCTTTACTTAATCAACTGTCTTTGCCGACGGCACTTCGTTCTCTTTTCGTATTTCCACCACAATGTTTCTTTTGAACTGACGAAATGTTGTCATACCTGCCATTACACTGTGGATTTGCATGAGCCAACATGAAAATATCAAAATCGTTTTGATTTTCGTCCAACATCCATGAACACTCATCATGCAGCTCTTTACACTGTGGATAAATCAATGGATCACGCATGTTGTAGGACAAAACTGATGTGTGTAGGGCCGCCTTTAGACGAAGTTGAGTATTAAGTTAAACGAAGTTGAAACGAATGCGACTGTCGTCATAAGATAATTTATCTCGCTCATTGAAAACACCACCAGCGTTGCCGTTTTGGTCATTTCCGACCAAATTTGGTCGGATAGAATTAAAATTTTTCTATTTGGTCGGATGGTCGGACCAACTCAATTTTGGTCGGTTTTATTCAACAATATTTAAAATCCATTGTAATACAGAATAATTTGAAGATTAACGGCTAAGAATATTACTGAAAGTTAAAGCTTTTCAACGTTTGGAATACATTGAAATGTCGATTATGAATCCCAACATATTTTCTGATCGCTGGAAGCAGTCGCAGTCGAAATTGTAGACAAATACATTGTAATAAAAATTTGTTTGAAAATAATTATTTCAGGTTCGACAAAGGAAATTTCGTTAACCAGAAATATGGTTTGTAATTAATTGTCTCCAACATCAGCCCTTGGGAAAGAACTGATGTTTTCACTCCTGTTCTGTATTCCAAGAGATTAAAACCGAAAATTTGATTCTTAAGTATTACCATAATTGTGAAATTTAGGTTTCTGGCATTTTGCTGAAATTTTGTTCATTGCGGAACTTCACTAATTTACTCAACTTACATTTTATGAAATTTCGTAAAATTGCGCTCTACAACTTATAGGCTTTAGTAATAAATGATGAAAGTTTTAAATTGTATTTTAACCTTGAAATCAGTTATGCCTTCTATGTAAAATTATTCACAATTGATATCGTCGATCGATATTCCTTTATATTTTTACATATTATTTTTTCCAATTTATAAATTGACTTTTAACCGGAAGGCGACGAAAAAGCCTTTCTAGAAACTTGGGAATTTTGGAACGATAATTAGGCATAAAATAAAAAAATATCAAATAGTAACGATTTTACAGAATGAGTCTTTCTAGAATCTTGGGAATTTGGTGACGATAATTAGGCATAAAATAAAAAAATATCAAATAGTAACGATTTTACAGAATGAGGGTAGAGTAATATTTAGCTACTCGTTATGTGCCTCTCATTCAAACGAGCAGTTCAAGATACTTTCCCTGTTATAACATTGAATGCGATCCATGATATAGGGTATATGCCATTCGGAAATACCACATGTATATTTGTTTTGAAATACTTTTCAGTACTTCTAAATATTGTCTACATAAATTTTTTATTTCCTATTATAACTGGCATATTTTTTTAAGTTAATTCATTTTTGCAATCATTCCAAGTTTCATAAAAATCTGAAAATGTTGTCACCAAACTTTACCAAATATAAACAACCTCGGTGAATGATCGGAGTAAACAACCTTAATTTTATAGATTTGGTCATCTACAACCGATTTTGGTCGGTTTTACGGAAAATTATGGTCGGGGAAAAAATTCTCCTGTGGCAACACTGAACACCACCAAATGCCAGCTTCGGTGCTTGATCGAGTGCGGGAGTTCAGTTGGTGTTGAATAGTCGATGGGACTAGTGCTGTTGTCGGAAGCTGTTGGTATAGAGGTAAGTAGTAAAACACTTTGTAAAGAACTACATTCATAAGTATGTATGTACATATGTGTATTTAAAAAGTGAAATAATAAAATATGTGTGTTAAAAATGTTAATAGTGTTTTGTGCCTGTTTAATTATAGTAAAGGCGAATGTGATTATGCGATTACAATTGTGAAATTCAGTGGTTAAGAGTGGAAAAAAATATGTACACGCTGTCGCATTAACTGAGCATGAAAAAACAACAATGTATGTACGTAAGTATATGCAGCAGCAAGCAAACATACGGAGAGAAGTGATGTGTACGTGTGGGTATGTGTTCATCTTGTCTTTTCGTTTGAACACTTGTGGCTGCTACGCCGTACATACATACGTTAGTTTTTTTTTGTTGTGCGATGTTGATACTGTTAAATGTACATACATACATATGTTGTTAGAAGTGCTTTCGTAATACCTACATACATACATATAAACGATGTTTTTGTTTTTTTCTTTTCAGTTGTTTCTTTTTCTGTGGCTTGCGGCTGCTTGTGCTGGGAGTCCGGCCTTGAATCTGTTGGTAAGTTGTGCCAATACTAGAAACTGTTGATAAGCTGTATCAATACTAGTTGTAGTGTGCGAAGTAATTACAGGAAAAGTGGTATGCATGCATACATTTGTTTTTTTATACCCTCACTTTAGTAATACGAGGGTATATATCATTTGCAACGGGCCAAAAGTGTAACACATTGAAGGAGTGATCTAAGACCCTAAGTATGTTCAGCGCATATTAGTTTTGGGTCATTTTAAGTCGAATGAGATATGTCCGTCCGTCTGTCTGCTGGCTAGTGCGCACGATAACTCTCGAAAAGAGTAACCGATTCACTTCAAATTTGGTATACGGTAATATTTTTTTCTATCTCCGGTTAAGTTCAAAGATGGGCCATATTGGTCCATTCCTTCTGGTACCTCCCACACAAAGGGTTAACATTTAGTGAAATATTGATTCTTTAATAATAACTATACCTTGGTCGGTTTACCCGACTGAAACTTTCTTACTTGTTTTTAATATACAATTCAGTGCACTTCCTTGATGTATCATCCATTGACTTACCCAATCCTTGTTTTTTATATCTATTCCGATTATGATTTTGGTGGGACATCGGCTTTCTATCAGATTGCCTTTGTTATTAATCTCCTCTCTCCTATAAGTTTGCCGTAAGATCGGACTAAGCTCAGTACCCCAAACTAAGTGCCTAACCGTCCTGGGCCCTTAATAATCGAAAGATTCAGGGAGTATACGTGGACGGCACCTTTTGAGCGGGGACTGATCACATGTTGGTCAAGCACAGAAACGTAGGCACTTAACTTATAGTCACAGAGCAGAATTTTCCATCAGATCAGCCCATCTGTAAATGCTTTTGCTCTTTGAACTACAGAATTTAGGTAAAAAGTCAAAAGATCTTCTTAGAATTGCACCTTTTTTTACATTTATACGTATATTTTCTAACCTTTTTGTTTTTTTTTTCTTTTCAGGTGTTTCTTATACATATATATATTAACATATATTTTGTAAATAAAATAAAAAATAAAAATGCGAAAGTTAAATTTTTCTTGTTTTACTTGATATAAATATTAAAAATTATTGAAACAACTATGTTTCTGGTTACATGAAGTAACCACTAAATAGTTAAATTAACAATAAAAAAGGTTTCAATAACAATCTTCATAGTTAATAATATTAACAATTTCATTGTTAAATTGAACATGCATTGTTTCAATAAATTAACTATGAAATGTTAATATTAACAATTTTCATGGTTAAAAAATTCAACCATGGAATAGTTAAATTAAATATTATTATTGTTAAATACCAGTCAACAAGAAAATGTTCAAATTAACCTTATATAACGTAGACTCCAAATCATGTTTATTTATGGTTAAGTTAACCTTATATAAGGTTAATTTTTGGCTCAGTGTATTAAATTTGGAAGAAATCGGTTCTGATTTAGATATAGCCCCCATATATACGTTACCCCCGATTTGACATGTAAGCGCTGTAAAAATGTTATTTTATATCCGATCAGTGCGAAATTCGGCAAAGAGAGGTTTCTTATTACATGAAAGAATACTGCCAAATTCGGAGAAACTCGGTTTAGATTTAGATATAACATCCATATATGTATATGTTACCCCCGATTTGACCAGTAAGCGCTGTAAAAACTGTATTTTATATTCGATCAGTGCGAAATTCGGCAGAAAGAGGTTTCTTGTTACTCGGAAGAATACTGCCAAATTCGGAGAAAATCGGTTCAGATTTAGATATAGCCCCCATATATATGTTACCCCCGATTTGACATGTAAGCGCTGTAGAGACTGTATTTTATATCCGATCAGTACGAAATTCGACAGAAGGAGGTCTGTTTACATGAATAAGTATTCAGGGAAGATCGGTTCAGATTTATATTAAAGCTCCATATATATGTTCCTCCTGATTTGGTATCAAACCGCTATAGAAGTTGTATTTTACTTCCGATCATTAAAATTTTCCAGAAAGATGTTTCTCAATTTAGGAACGAATATTGCTTAATTTAGCGATTATCGTTTCAGAATTAGATAATATGTTTCTACCCATTTACCAATTATTCCAAATTATTATGGCAATGACCCTTATCGCATTGTTAGGGAGGTGTAGGGTATTATATAGTCGGCCCCGCCCGACTTTCTGCCTTTCCTTACTGGTTTTTCATTGTATTCAGTAGTGTTTACATTGGAGATATATACGCAAGAAAAACGTTTACAAAGTATTCAGTTTTATTATCAAAATAATCGGTCTTCAATTGCAACTTTTCGTGCGCTAAGTCCATTTTTTTTAAAATCCAAAATAATAGCTTTCCAGTCGACCTACGACCTTGACACCCATGAGCAATATTTTAGCTCTCGTTAAGAGCCATCTTTTTGCCATTGGCCGATTCCCGATCCATTCCATTTTTTTAATCCTAAAAAAACACTTTCCAGTCGGCCTACGACTCTGACACCCATGAGCACGTTAAGAGCTATCATTTGCCAAATTAAACAATTGAATTGTTGCGAGAAAAGTTTGGAGATTCGATTATTTCAAGAAATTGTGGTATTGAACGGCCTCCAAGAAGTTGTGATTTAACACATTCTTGTGGGGTTATTTGAAGTCATTGGTCTTTCGAAATAAACCAGACTCTCTTCAAGTTTACAAGTCAATACTGAACGTGCCATTCATGTCATACGACTTGATTTAGTGCAAAACGTGCTCGAAAATTGGGTTCATCGAATTCGTTCTTACAGAAGAAGTCGTGGAGGCCATTTGAATGCCGTTTTATTTAGAACTTAATTGTATCGATTGTACTTCACATTAAATAAAAAACTTTTGAATTTGCTTAACAATAAGTGTGTGTTTTTTTTTTCAAAAAAATCATATCACTCTTATTGGAAAACCCTGTACTTCAAAAAATATGGTCTAATTACTAAAGTTACCATCAATGAAAATTGGAATTAAAAAAACAAACTTTACCATAATTTTGTTGTTGTTTTGGTATCATAAAATAACGGGTGATCTAAGTAGACATACATTTTTCAATTGCCTTTTTTTGACAGAGCACGCGTGAGTCGTGTCATGCTGTCATGTTATTTTTGTGAAGTATTGTTTGGCATTTCATAATGGAAAGACTTACGCCTGAACAACGTTTACAAATTATTCAGTTTTATTATCAAAATAATCGTTCGCCAATTGCGCTAAGTCCATTTTTTTTAAATCCGAAAAAAAAACACTTTCCAGTCGACCCACGACCTTGACACCCATGAGCAATATTTTAGCTCTCGTTAAGAGATATCTTTTTGCTATCGAACGATTCCCGATCCGACGTATCGGAATCATCGGTCCATATTTCTTCAAAAATGATGCCGGTGAGAACGTAAGCGTCAATGGCGACAGTTATCGTGCCATGATAACCGACTATTTGATGCCTGAAATTGAAGCTCGTGATCTCGGCGACATTTCGCATCAATCAATGGATTTATTGCTCAACACTTCGGTGAGAAGGGCCGGTCGATTGGCCACCAAGATCGTGTGATATCACACCGTTAGAATTTTTCCTGTGGGGATATGTAAAGTCTAAAGTTTATGCGGACAAACCCGCTTCGATTCAGGCCTTGGAGCAAAACATCACGCGTGTCATTCGCCAGTTACCAGTCGACATGCTCGAGCGAGTCATCGAAAATTGGACTCAACGGATGGACCATCTGAGACGTAGCCGCGGCCAACATTTGATAGACATAATCTTCAAAAAATAAATGCCAATGAATGTTCTTTCAACTGATAATAAATATTCCCCATTCAATTTGAATTTTCTGTGTTTTTTCTTTAAAAAAGTAGGGAACCTCGAAATGGATCACGCTATAGTATGCCTCAATCAACACAAAAATACAAACAAAAAATATGTTGGGTCTTGGACACTAATTTTTTGTTGCAATGTGTTGCCATTCCAAATGAATATCGCTGACCTGACTTAAAATGTACAACAATTATTGATAAATTATAAATATTTCATTTATTTCAAATTAAATTAATATGTATATGCACAACTCTTCAACATTATGAAATGCCATCGAAATGCACTCAGTCTTCTGCACCATTTTTTTTGCAATTTATATTATACGAGTACATATATATGTATGTGAAAAGCTATTCAATGTATTGACCATTAGCATCTCGATATTGTCTCGATAACATCATTCAACTACTTATTAAATATCAAAGCATTTCAAGTAGTTCCATTTTATGTTATTTACAAAATTGCTTTTATTTCTATTTTGTCAGATATTCAAAAAAGTATTTCTGCTTATTCACTGTGGCACTGCCAAAGAAAGGCCTTTCTTGGTGAGAGGGGGCGGGCGGCAGGGGGACAACTAGGGCAGAGAAGGATGGACATAAGGATATGTGTTTTATATATTTATGTTCAGAGGACATAGAAAAAATCGAATGGTCATTGAAATGACATTTGAATACATAGCAAAAAAAAAACAAACCGTAGGGGGAGAGGAGCTACTTGAAAGGATATTAAAAATATTGAAATTATTTAATGAAATAGGGGAAGGCATAGCAGTTGAAGGACATCATTGTATACATGTTATACAATGTGCACAAGGACGAGCGTTGTGAAAGAATTCTAAAAGGCCTATAAGTAGATGGAGGACATATATATTTTCTAACATGGATTAGTATCACAAAATTTTAGAAAAAATTTCAAGTAAGAATGTTCATTTAAAGATCAATTGATTGAAGGACTATATTGTGTCCTTCGTTAACATTTGAAGATTTTTCTCTTCCATTTTTGAGCAGACACGTTTTATTCAACCATTAGTGTAAGTGAAAGGAAATCATAAGGGTAACCGATTTCGACCTTACTGAATGCTACGGTGGTATAATTTTTTTAGACTAGCTCTTGTTTTTTTGTAACGGGGTTTGCAACAACAGGTGTTATTTTGAATCACCCGATATCTCGGTAGCTGTCACTTTTGAATCTTTTATTCTTTGACACTAGACAAGTAGAAACTACGCCATTACTCAAAATGGAACGATACACGATTCAACAACGCTCAATGCAATTATTAAAATTCGAAAATCATCGAAAAATCATCTTGACTGATGAGGCCCATTTCCACCTCGGTGGCTACGTCAAAAAGCAAAATTGTCGCATCTGGGGCTCGGAAAACCCAAGAGTTATTGTTGAGAAGCCTCTCCATCCTCAACGTGTGACTGTTTGGTGCGGTTTATGGTCCGGCGAGGTCATTGGACCTCATTGGGGCCACGTGTAAGATAAGGTCTACGCCAAAAGCCCAGCGTCGATTCACGACCTCAAAGATAGAATTCGTGAGGCTATCGAGGACATAGGGCAGCCACTTTGCGATTTGGTTATGGAAAATTTCATGAAAAGGATATGGTCCTGTAAGCGTGGTCGTGGTGGCCATTTGGCTGATGTTGTTTTTCACTTTGAACGGCATACCTTCATTTATGTAAAAAAATGGCATTTTTCTTTGAATACCAAAATAACACCTCTTGTTGGAAAACCCTTTCTAACAAAATATGAACTGTTTTTAGAAGTTTTTTGTTAATGATCGATTTAATTTTTAATTAGATTTATTTTATTGAATGTTTTCACATTCGAATTGTTCAGCTTTTTCGATCAACTCTTCCTTTCGAAAGAGAGGTTTTTGTGGTGTATTGGAAAAGATAAGACACTGCGCTCTGAAAGCCATGTAAACACATACCCTTATACGTATTTCAATCCTGTGCGGGGATATCATCAGAGGGTCTTATACATGACACACAGTGTGAGCTTGTAGTTGTGGCGATCATCACTTGTATATATACCAATCTACAAAGAAATTTGCATATGGGAATTATATACCTACGAAGAAAGCGTATAAGTCACACAGCCAAAGCTTTAAGCGAGTGTGAAAACATTCAATAAAATAAATCTAATTAAAAATATGAACTGACTGTCTTCATTAAACTCATTCTTGTCTTAATTAAATACAAACTGCAAAGATTCAGTTAAAATGCTTAGAAAATGTAGTATTTATGGCTTAAATACGTATATTTTTGAGCGACCTCTATAGGGTGACTATAACAAAATATGAACCTATTTGTAAAATCTTTGCTGTGATGAATTCTTGTCAAAATATAATACAAACTGCTTTAAAAATGCGGTATCTATGGCTCAAAAACAGTATTTTGGAGCGACCTCTATAGGGGAGCTATATCAAAACATTGACCGATATGGCCCATTTTCAATCCCAAACAACCTGCAACTATAAGAAATATTTCTACCAAATTTAGCGTGATTAAAACAGACGGAGAGACGGACATGGCTAAATCGTCTTATAATTTTACGACGATTAAGAATATACTCGTATATACTTTATGGGGTCTCAGATCATTATTTAGAGGTGTTACAAACGGAGTGATAAAATGAATATACCCCTATCCTATGCTGGAGGGTATAATTAGCATTACTCTCTCTGAAGTCTTAAATCACTGCAGCTCTCCTTTGGGAATCCTTTCTTTTCCCAAATTTCTACAAAATCTCATTGCTTCACTTAAAGTTTAGCAAAATTGTTTATGTGCCATTTTTTCTCTGAAATCTATTTAAAGTAACATACTTGTGTTTTCTTTTTTGTTTAATTCTTTTTTTTTGAAAATATCATTGTTTAAGTTTTCGCATCATCCATAGAGTTTCACTCAATTGGCATACCGATGGATATACACAGAACGTATCTAAATCGAAGGGATAGGAGGAGGGGAGGATATGAAAATCGATTGACAACGACATGCAAAATGCATGAAAAACTGTTTGAAGAATTTCCAAAAACTGAAGTAAATCTCCCGCACAGGAAGGCAGGCAGCCAGTCAAGCAAACAATCAAGAAAGTATTCATGGGCCATTGCACACCGATGCACAGTGGGATTGAAGATTAGTATGAAATAATATTTTTTTTGGAAATATGGGGCATTTAATAAATATAAAGACCTAAGGCGATTTAAAAACCAATATACATTGCCGGAGAAAATCTTAACCCCTTGTAAAGGTGTCAGAAGGTCAGTATGACTAATCTTCGAACTTGGCTTCACTTAAGTGTAGGAGGTAAAGGATTTGAAAACAAAAAGCCAAAAAAATAATGCTTTGTCGTCTTTAAAACCTGAATCGTAATAGCGCTAAGTCCATAATCCCTTTATAAAAACATTCATACAACGTAAGTATTTTGCCTCTCCTGTACAATTGTAAATATTGGACTTAGCGCCTTTACACTCTTAGGTCCCGATATATCATTTGCTATGGGTCAAAGTGTAACACATCGAATGAGTGACCTTAGACCCTAAGTATGTTCGGCAGAAATCAGTTTTAGGAAATTTTAAGCCATTTGACAAATGTCCGTCCGTCAGCTTGACAGGATAACTCTTAAAGAAATAACCGATGGACTTCAAATGTTACATGTGCTAATATTTTTTCTTTTATTGAAATATTGATTCTCTAATAGCTTCTAAACTACTTATCCGATTCGACACACAGTACTAACAATGCAGCAGTGTTACTGGTACGTCGTTTAAAGTTCTGCGATAAATTTGGCAGTAACGGAAATATCAAAATCGATTTTCTTCGATTTTGAACATTCGTAAAATTCAATTTCAAGTACGACTATGAATGATATGAGTGAACAATAAATACTCTTGTTGTCATTGTATGTATTTGCTCGCAGTATACGAGTACGTATCGAGTATACAACTCTGCATCTCAATACAGACGAAAATTTTACCTACTCTTCCGTTTCCGTTTGCATGCACATGTTCACACAACAATATCGTAGCTTCCTCTAACTATGTACATCTGAAGCAACGGGGAAGGCATGCTCATTTAGTGGAGGCAGACTTTATTGTACCTTAAAATGTGTAGAATTTTGAGTAACTAACAAAACCAAACATTTTTTAACTATTTATAAAAAAGTGTGACTAATGTCAATATAACTTTTATCAAAAATTATTATTATTTCACAACCAAACATAGAGAAGGTGGAGAATTTATTTCCTACTTATACAAACGTGGGAGGTACCAGAAGGAGTGGGCCAATATGGCCCACATTCGAACTTAGCCGGAGATAGAAAAAATATTACCGTATACCAACATTGAAGTCAATCAGTTATTCCTTTCGAGAGTTATCGTGCGCACCAGCCAGCAGACAGACAGGCAGACGGACATTGCTCATTCAACTTAAAATGACCCAAAACGAATATCCGCCGAACGTACTTAGGGTCTTAGATCACTCCTTCGATGTGTTACACTTTCGGCCGTAGCAAATGATATATACCCTCGTATCACTAAAGTGAGGGTATAAAAATGGACGCTGCAATTTTTAGGCCGGAAATTCTTTAGCCAAACTCTTCACCTGCAAAATTTGGTATTTATGGTTTAAAATAGCTTTTTTGAGAGCTACATCTACACGGGGACTACAACAAAATAAAATTTTATTTGTATACATTTTACTGAGATGGAGTCTTGCCAAAATAGAATATAAACTGCAAAGTATCAGCTAAATTTCTTAGAAAATGTGGTGCTTATGGCTTTAATAAGCCTTTTTGGGAGCGACATCTATAGGTGGACTATAACAAAATATGAACTGATTTAAAAAAATTTACTGCGATGAATTCTTTTCTCAATTAAATACAAACTGCAAAGATTCAGTTAAAATGCTTAGAACATATGGTATGTATGGCTTAAATACGTATATTTTGGAGCGACCTCTATAGGGTGACTATAACAAAATATGAACCGATTTGTAAATTTTTGCTGTGATGAATTCTTGTCAAAATATAATACAAACTGCAAAGTTTCTGCTAAATTGCTTTAAAAATGTGGTATTTTTGGCTCAAAACCCGTATTTTGGAACGAAACCTTTGGGGAATTATTTCTCACACCCTTAGCCCTAAATATTACAATCAAATCTTATCATATGTCAAACGTCATACAAATTGCCGAAATTTTGAAATTGGAAAATCAACAAAAAAAACAAAATTTCACAAATAGAATATGTGCTTATATACATATACAATTAAAACCAGTAAGGAAAGGCTAAAGTCGGGCGGGCCGACTATATAATACCCTACACCACTCTCGTAATATTGAATAACTCTGATATATAAATTTTGTAATTCATGTATAAATTGTTTACATAAATTTACTTTTGGGACATTTTATACTTAAATAATATCCTGTACCACAGTGTGGTGTAGGGTATAAAAACGATTGGATCTAAAGAGCCAAATCGGATGAAACATAGATATAGGAGCTATAGCTAAATCTTTACCGATTTTCTTCAAATTCGGCAATGTTGGTTCATGGATCAAGAAACTCTACCATTCTAAATTTTAAAACGATTGGATGTAAAATATAGCTTCTATAGAACTAAAGGGCCAAATCGGACGAAACATATATATGGGAGCTATAGCTAAATCTTAACCGATTTTCTTCAAATTCGGTGGTGTTGGTTCACGGATCAAGAAACTCTACCATTCTAAGTTTCAAAACGATTGGGTGTAAAATACAGCTTTTATAGGACTAAAGGGCCAAATCGGACGAAACATATATATGGGAGCTATAGCTAAATCTTAACCGATATTCTTCAAATTCGGTAGTGTTGGTTCATGGATCAAGAAACTCCACCATTCTACATTTCAAAACGATTGGATGTAAAATACAGCTTCTATAGGACTAAAGGGCCAAATCGGACGAAACATATATATGGGAGCTATATCTAAATCTGAACCGATTTCAACCAAATTCAATAGCGATCTTAACAGCTGCGAAATACTCTAAACTGCAAAATTTCAGAACGATCGGAGTGAAATTGCGACCTGTAGTCGACGAACAACTTTACATGGACAGACGGACGGACGGACAGACAGACATGCTTAAATCGACTCAGCTAGTGATTCTGAGTCGATCGGTATACTTTAAGGTGGGTCTAGCTGTGTTATTTTCAGGTGTTACAAACATCTGCCATGAAACAAACTTATAATACCCTGTACCACAGTGTGGTGTAGGGTATAATTATTGTTTAGGATTTTCTCCAGATATATTGTGTAAAAGATATTTTCAAAATATTGCAGATTTTTCGAATATCTTTTTATACCCTCCACCATAGGAGGGGGGTATATTCATTTTGTCACTCCGTTTGTAACACCTCTAAATATTGATCGGAGACCCCATAAAGTATATATATTCTTAATCGTCGTAAAATTCTAAGACGATTTAGCCATGTCCGTCCATCCGTCCGTCCGTCTGTGGTAATCACGCTACAGTCCGCAATAATGGAGCTAGGTTGATCAAATTTGGTACAAATACTTCTTATAGTTGCAGGTTGTTTGGGACTGCAAATGGGCCATATCGGTCCATATTTAGATATAGCTCCCATATATAGCATCTAACTTGTTGTGATTCCTACTGTCCTCATCTACTATATTTTTTGTGTTTTCGGTGTTATTTTCTTTAGGTTTGAGTTATTTTGTGAGGTCACACGCTATCCATGGTGGAGGGTATATAGAATTCGGCATGGCCGAACTTAACGCTTTTACTTGTTTTATTTTTCATTGATTTCGAGTTATACCTTATAATTTATAGAGGCGTAAGTAGCAGTAACATTTGTTTTAAATCATTAATTTTGCATTTCTATTTGTTCCA
Source organism: Eudasyphora cyanicolor (assembly GCA_963930755.1). Classification (NCBI taxonomy): domain Eukaryota; kingdom Metazoa; phylum Arthropoda; class Insecta; order Diptera; family Muscidae; genus Eudasyphora; species Eudasyphora cyanicolor. The sequence goes on from OZ005735.1 coordinate 250,238,574, forward strand.
TTTACCTAACCCCTATCATTAAGCATGATTATACGATTTCGATTATAAAGACTTAAATTAAATTAATTTTACGAACATTTAAAATTTCTGAAAAGTCACACAGCCAAAGCTTGAAGCGAGACTTAAATTCACCATTTTCACCACCCATGTGACTGGTAAGGGTGGCCAGTTCAACACAGTTGTCTCTACACCAATCGCCAGTATATGGCGAGGATTCTGAGATTAGTATCGTATAGTATAGTATTTTTTGTTGAATACCAAATTTTTTATGTTATTACTTAGAATTCATTAACACTACGTGTTGAAGATGAGCAGCTTCTTTCTAATTGTATTAGGCTTATCCTATTATTTTTAAATGTTTTTAGAAGTTGATGATATCCCCGCACAGGATTGAAATACCTATAAGAGTATGTGTTCCTCTCTTTCGAAAGGAAGAGTTGATCGAAAAAGCTGAACAATTCGAATGTAAAAACATTCAATAAATCTAATAAAATTAAAAATTAAATCGATCATTAACAAAAAACTTCTAAAAACATTTTAAAATTTCCGAAAAAAATTAACGTTGAATTACTGAAAAACATAACACTTGTCTTTAAATTAAGGTATTGATATATTTTTTGAATACGTAATAAATATTTGTTTCGTAAATACATAATAGTCCAAATAAAAAATATTATTCTTAAATTCTCCACAGATTCCCTTTATTCCGTTCTTTGGACTGTAGCTTGTATTTCTATCACTGGGATGTCTATCCTCTTTGATTACAGCAGTTTTTTGTCGAAGGGCGGTTTTCTGTTTTCTGGTGTAATACGGTGTCCTAAACACGAAAATAAATTGTTTTTTAATTTTTTTTTAAGATAAAATTTTAAAAGAAATTGCTTTTTCTTGGTACGAAAAACCATAAAAATAATAAAAATCACAACAAATTTGTTGATTTCATTTTTTGAATCCTAGAATCATAGCAAACTATGCCTATTTGAAAAAATCTATGGATAAATGTAGAATGTAGAAATTATATACCTTTTGATACACGCAAAGAAAAAATTCGTTACTGTCAAACGAAATATTAGACAACTACAATTCTCGTTTACGACAACTGAAATTTTTTTTGGTCAGAACAAACAATTGTTTACGCGAAATAAGTTTCTGTCACAACAAAAGAAATTTCATTTCCTGCAAACGAGAATTGTAGTTGTCTAAAATTTCGTTTTGCAGAAACTAATTCCTTTCTTTGCGTGTAGAAGTAAGATCTGAGAGACCCCAAGATATTTGGCGGAAATCTCTTTTGGACCATTTTAAGTTATTTATGCAATGTCTGTCCGTCCGTCCGTATGTCTGTCTGATATAACCGAATGACTTCAATTGTGGTTAATGTTTTTCTATCTCAGGATCAAAGATAGACCATGTCGGTCTACTCCTTGGAGTACCTCCCCCTCAAAAGGTCAAAATTTAGTGAAATATTGATTCTTTAAGAACTGCTACGCAAATTATCGGCGAAGTTGCCACGTCCCTTTAGTTCTATATACTCCTATACAAATGGACAATTTTGCATAAAACTTAACGGCTTATAACTTCGATTCCAACACATACAAACACTTGAAACTTTGTACAGTGCAATAATTGTCGCTCATCCCTTTTGGTACATCCCAATCAAAATGGTACAAAAACAATAAAATAAAAGAATTTTTTGAATTTCGCTTACTTTTAGAATATGGGCATTGTTTTTTTCGTTAGGATATTAGCTTAAATAAAAAAACAACTTTTTCGATTTTTTATATATTTTTAAGGTTTTTTTCGTGCCAGTAAAACGATTTGGGAATGCATCTTTTTTTTTTTAACCAAAATACATGGATTTTTTCCCAAATTGCCAGACCTGTCTTAGAATTTGGACCATAACTTTTACCAATATTGAGTCCCCCAAAAATACTATTATTATTTTGGATTTGTGAGAGTCTGTTGTATATTCTGTCTAAATTTGACAAATATTCGAAAACAAAATTAAAAAAAAAACCATTTAAAAAAATCTAAAAAAATTCTAAATAAAATTTTAACAAAACTTGTAGAAATGTTTTTTTAAAAAAGATAAACTTTTTAAAAAAAATAATTGAAAAAGAGGAATAGTTTGAAAGAGAAAAAAATGCCCTTTATTTTCTCTTTCAAACGACGTAAACTTTTTAAAAATCAATTCAGCCGTTCAAGAGCTTTTAAAAAATTTGTAAAATTCAAAAATGCAAATGTTAAAATATTTGTACTGCAGGGCTCAAAAGTAGCTAATGTGAGCAATGAATGAGCAATGTCCGTCCGTCTGTCTGTCTGTCTGTCTGTCTGTCTGTGTGTCTGCTGGCTGGTGCGCACGATAACTCTCGAAAGGAGTAACCGATTGACCTCAAATTTGGTATGTGGTAATATTTTTTTCTATCTCCGGCTAAGTTCTAAGATGGGCCATATTGGTCCACTCCTTCTAGTACCTCCCCCACAAAGGGTTAAAATGTTGTGAAATATTGATTCTTTAATAACTGCTATACTACTTATTCGAATCTTTTGAAATTCCACACATTGTATTAGCTTATAGTCGCTATCAACTCGAGAAAAATGGGCGAAGTCGCCACGTCCCTTTTGGTACCTCCCACATAAAGGCACCATTTTGCACCAAAAGTTAACAGCTTATAACATTAATAACAGTGTATAAAAATACTTGAAATTTTGTACAGTATTATGCTTTTATATTGCCTACAGTCCAGGGAAAAATGGGTGTTGTTGCCACTCCCCTTTTGGTACCTCCCACACAAAGGTACCTTTTTGCACCAAAAGTTAGCAGCTTATAACATTAAAACCAGTGTATAAAAATACTTGAAATTTTGTACAGTGTAATGTTTTTATAGTGTCTATAGCCCTGTGAAAAATGGGCGTTATTGCCACGCCCCTTTTTGTACCTCCCACACAAAATCCCCAAATCATACCACAATTTAATGTCTCATAACGTTTATACCAGTGCACATAAATGCTTATAAGTCAGCACAGTGCAATGAATTTAAAGTATCCAATGTTCAGCGAAAAAAATGTGTATTTGATAAACCCCTTCTGGTACCTCCCACACAAATTGACAGAATAATTCGAGTAATATTCAATATTACATTACTCACAAAGTGAGGGTATACCTTAGTCGGTTTACCCGACAGAAACTTTCTTACTTGTTTAGAAATGTTAAATGATCGTAAAATTCATTTGTATTTGAAATCTTATGGTAACAAATGATGACTTGCAATAAATAGAAATTAATATCTAGTGCTTTAAATATTGCTATTTATGTCATTTTAAATTGTAAGGTACAGGGTGTCGCGGTAATTTGCTTATTTGGGAATGAAATAAAAAAGTTATGAACCTTAGAAAAAATTATTTTATATTTTAATTATATTAAACAGTAAGGGAATTAATAAATTACATGGTTTTAATAGTGTATCTGGCAAATGTCGACCTTCGCTATCCACACACTGCTGCATACGTTTTCTGAAGTTTACATGAACTCTAACAAGAATGTCGACTGGTATTCTGCCAATTTCAGCCTCAATAGGTCTTCCAATGTGTTGGGACGGTTGATATACACATTCGACTACACATATACTCGTACTGTATAGCAACCGTCCCAACACCTTGGAAGACCTAATTAACAATATTGAGGCTGAAATTGGCAGATCATGAAGTGAAGTAGTCCAAAGCTAAAATTAAATAGAAACCAGTAAGGAAAGGCAGAAAGTCGGGCGAGGCCGACTATATAATACCCTACACCTCCCTAACAATGCGATAAGGGTCATTGCGATAATAATTTGGAATAATTGATAAATGGGTAGGAACATATTATCTAATTCTGAACCGATAATCGCTAAATTAAGCAATATTCGTTCCTAAATTGAGAAACATATTTCTGGAAAATTTTAATGATCGGAAGTAAAGTACAACTTCTATAGCGCTTTGATACCAAATCAGGAGGAACTTATATACGGATGTTATATATAAATCTGAACCGATTTTCCCTGAATACTCATTCATGTAAAAAGACATCTTTCTGTCGAATTTCGTACTGATGGAATATAAAATACAGTCTCTACAGCGCTTACATGTCAAATCGGGGGTAACATATATATGGGGGCTATATCTAAATCTGAACCGATTTTCTCCGAATTTGGCAGTATTTCTTCATGTAGAACGAAACCTCTTTTTGCCGAAGTTCGCACTGATCGGATATAAAATAACATTTTTACAGCGCTTACATGTCAAATCGGGGGTAACGTTTATATGGGGGCTATATCTATGTACATCTGAACCGATTTCTTCCAAATTTAACAGTGTTCATTCAAATAATAGGAAACCTCTTTCTGCCGAATTTCATACTGATCGGATATAAAATACAGTTTTTACAGCGCTTACATGTCAAATCGGGGGTAAAGTATATATGGGAGCTATATCTAAATCTGAACCGATTTCTTCCAAATTTAACAGTGTTCATTCATATTATAAGAAACCTCTTTCTGCCGAATTTCATACTGATCGGATATAAAATAACATTTTTACAGCGCTTACACTTCAAATCGGGGGTAAGGTATATATGGGGGATATATCTAACTCTGAACCGATTTCTTCCAAATTTAACAGTGTTCATTTATATAATAAGAAACCTCTTTCTGCCGAATTTCAGACTGATCGGATATAAAAAAAGTTTTTACAGCGCTTACATGTTAAATCTGGGGTAACATATATATGGGGGCTATATCTAAATCTGAACCGATTTTAACCAAATTCAATAGGGATCGACCTTGGGCCAAACAAAATATATGTGTAAAGTTTCGTCGAGATCGGACCATAATTGCGATATGTACTTTGATTACAAGAATACATGCACAGACAGACGGACATAGCTAAATCAACTCAGAAAGTGATTCTAAGTCGATCGGTATAATAAACAATGGGTCTATTTCTTCTCCTTTTGGGTGTTACAAACAAATGCACAAAGTTATAATACCCTGTACCACAGTGTGGTGTAGGGTATAAATATAAAATAAGACTATGCAACAACATTTTTGTCAAAAGGGCTGTGCATAACATTTTCTGGTGTCCTAAACACGAAAAAAATGTTTATGATTTTTTTTAATTTTTCTTTAAAATTCTAATTTTCTTGGAGTGTGTCTCTAGTACGATATTTAGACCATATGCTCGATTAAGCCCGGATATACCTACAATTAAAGGAAATTATGAAGACTACATACGTTAGTAATGACAATTTCACTTGGAGACAGAAATTTAGTAACTGTCGTCAAAATAATTTAAAAAAAATAGATTTTATTTAAAAAAATCGTTTTTTGCTGGCACGAAAAAACCAAAAAAATTGTAAGTTCCAATTTTTGGAAGCTATTTGAAGAAAATCTATTGATAAATGTAGAAATTATAGCACATTCGGTAGTAATAAGAGAATTTCAACATAATCCGGTTTTTATACACCCACTATTGTGAACAAGGGTAGGTATCAGATTCTGCAGATCAAAAGTGTAACATATCGATGGAGTGACCTAAGAGACCCCAAGAATATTTGGCGGAAATCCATTTTGGGCCATTTTAAGTAATTTTATCAATGTCCGTCAGTCTGTCCGTCTGTCTGTGTGGTTGGTGCGCACGATAACTTTCGACAGAATTGAGATATTGACTTCAAATGTAAAATGTGTCAATATTTTTTTTTTCTATCTCGAACTACCCCACAAAAGGGTAAAAACTTAGTGAAATATTGATTATCCCGTAACTTCTATGCTATTATTCAGAATCTTTGACGATTCCACACATAGTATTATTTTCTCGGTCGCTATCATCTCGAGAAAAATGGGCGAAGTTGCCACGCCCCTTTTGGTACATCGCATACAAATAGAACATTTTGCACAAAAAGTTAACGGCTAATAACTTCAAGTGCAGTTCATACAAACACTTGAAATTTTGTACAGTGTAATGATATTATAGTACCTTAAATCCCGTGAAAAATGGACGTTATTGCCACGCCCCTTTTGGTACCTCCTTTACAAATGGACAATTTTGCACAAAAACTTAACGGCTTATAACTTCGATTCCAACGCATACAAACACTTGAAACTTTGTACAGTGTAATAATTGTATAGTACCATTGAAAAATGGGCGTTATTGCCACACCTCTTTTGGTACATCCCAATCAAAATGGTCAAAATAAAAAATATGAAAAAAGGATTTTTTTAATATCGCTTACTTTTACAATATAGGTCATATAGCCACTGTTTTCTTCGTTAGGATGCTAGCTTTAAACAAATAAAACAAACAAGTTTTTGTGAATTTTTTAAGGTTTTTTCGTACCAGCAAAAAAAAGATTTTTGAAAAAATATTTTTTTTTTCATAAGTTTGTTTTTATTCGACCTTTTTAATATCCAAATTGTTTTAAGTAATAGTCCTCGAGCTAAGTAAATGACCTCGAGCTTGACTATTACTTAAAACAAATTTTTTTCTAAGTGTTTTAACGACAGTTACTAAATCACTGTCTCTGGCAACCCTCATAATTTTCTTTAAGTTAAAGTATATCATTTCATAATGTGTATATTTGATTTCATAAAATGATATGCCTCAATCTACACCTACTGCTTTTAGTTCTCGGACACAAAAAAAAATATTTAGGTATCGGACATATTGTTATTTTAGATCAGAATTTGAATGTATTACTGGGTATCAACGTCGAGTTAAAGTTATTTTCATATAAATCTGCATTCTGAAGACCGGTACCCACCCTATCCACAAGTGTGATTTTGAAGTGACTCCCCTAAATTTTAACCTTTTGTGGGGGATGTACCAAAATTAGTGGACCAATATGGCCAACCTTCGAAAATTGCTTGAGACAGGAGAAAATATTACTAAGTATACAAGAAATTTGAAAACAATCCGTCTCTCGCTTCAAGAGTTATCGTAGGTACCAACCAGACAGACAGACGGACATAACTCAAATGGCTTAAAATGCCCTGAAACGTACTTCCGCCATATATGTTCATATACCCTCCTTCGAAGATGTAAAAGTGATGTGTCGTTCAAAAAAAAAGGAAAATTTTAAATACGAAATCAGGAAAGTTTAAAAAAGAAAATTTGTCGTTGACAGAATATTTTCCTACTGTTAACATTGACCACCTCGAATCAATAGCACACCCTATTCACAATCTTCCCTTAAAACTTTTCTTAACTGTCTTCTCTACTCTACACTTGTCCATACCATCCGCAAGTTTAAAGACATTACTGTCCAATTTACTCGTTCAAGAAGTTGGTCTTCTTTGATGAGGGGTCAAAAGGATGGTGTAAGGACCTATCGACACAGTCCCCAACAACCCCCGACCAGAACGAACCCCATCAACATTTCTTCTTCCTCGATGAAGAAAGCACAAGTATTTCTGAGGCCACTTTAGACATTTGCCAATAAATGCAATGCAGCTGCAGCAGTTTTCTCTGTCTGCCATTGCCTTCAGCCTGTGTTTGGTCCTTTGCATTCAGAACTCTTCAATTGTTTGAAGTTTAAGGAGATTCATTGTCATAGACATCGCTATTGCTATGGCTGTGGCTGTCGTTGCTGATGTCCTTGTCGTCGTTATTCTGTATGTGTATCTGTGTTTGTGTCATCGATGTCGATTTCATTGTCGTTGAGTTTTTGCCGTTTATTGTCAAGCAACGAAAATGTCCTTTTTTATTTTTATGCAATCAAGCATAACAATAATGATAAACATGATCGAGTTTCGATTGTTTTTCTGTTGTTCTCGTTGTTGTTGCTATTTGGGTTACTTGGTTCATTTGATGGGAGACCAAACTACAGCAACAACAACAACAAAAATAAGAACAATATTTTCCTCAATCACATTTTATCCTGAGTAGGGGATGCGACATAGTTGTAGATGTGGTGGGTGGTCAATGGGGGGCTGCAAAAGAATGGAGGGATGTATGGATGGGAATGTTTGCATAAAGGAGCACAAAATAGGACTTCCGTCGTCATTTCAATTGATTGAATATGGATAGAAAGAAGACTCAACATCCTAAACATGCAGTCTGCTGCATCATTCTGTCAATGTTTGCATTTAGAAATTCTGGGCGGTTGTCTGCGGGAGCTTTCACAGTATGGCTTCGATTGTGTTCCGCACAAAAGCTTCTCAGTATCTTATGTTTAAATTTGTTCATCCAAAAGGTGAACACAGGGAGAGATAGTCGAATAATGCATTTAAATTGCTTCATTGCACAGCACAGCAGGGGGAAATAACATATCCCGATTATTTTAGTTTCGATTAAGGAAAATACACAAAACACTGAAACTGGAAACTTTAATATAAAAAAAAATTCTATCAAATATTTTGGGAGCTTAATTGGTAACATTTAAATTGAAATGAGGTATATAGATTAAGGACAAAATCTATTAAAATGTTTTTGATTGAAATCTGAAAAGATTTTAGTATAACATATAATATAAACGAAGTCTTTGCTTCAGTGTGTTGTTTAAAATGCTAAGGGATAGTTTTAAGACATTTGATCAATGTCCTATGTACTCTGTAGTAGGAGTGCTTTAAATGTTTATAATGATATTACTCATACACATCATATGATATTACTCATATATCACAATTATTTGTACCCAGATGAGGGGCCAAAAACATCAGTGTTGTTGAAATTATACTTTACTTGGAAGCAATAGAGTAAGTCAAAGATTGAAAATTCATGTAGAGCTTACCATTTGCATTAATGATGGAATCCACGTTACTCAACAGATGCGATGGTCCAATAGTTTACAAATATCTTCATTGCATTGGACCTATAAATGCATTAATTAGGTCGCAAATGGAGAGTGAGCACCAAATCTGGTCATCCTAAAGTGTTTTCCAACAAGAGGTATTATTATGGTATTCAAAGAAAAATTCAATTTTTTGAGATAAATGATCGGATGTTTGTTTCATAATAAAGAGGAAGGTATGCCGTTAATAATGAAAAACAACATCAGCCAAATGGCCACCACGACCACGCTTACAGGACCATATCCTTTTCATGAAATTTCCATAAACAAATCGCAAAGTGGCTGCCCTATGTCCTCGATAGCCTCACGAATTCTATCTTTGAGGTCTTGAATCGACGCTGTGCTGTTGGCGTAGACCTTATCTTTCACGTGGCCCCAAAGGAAGAAGTCGCAAGGTGTTAAATCACAAGATCTCGGTGGACAATTGTGATCACCTCTTCGAGAGATAATACGGTCCGGAAACTTTTCCCGTAACAGAGTAATGGTTTCGTTGCTTGTGTGGCATGTAGCGCAGTCTTGTTGAAAGTAAACGTTGTCCAGATCAATACCATCGACCATAAAAAACATTAATCATATCTCGATAGCGCAATCCATTCACCGTAACTGTTGATCCAAACTCATTTTCGAAAAAGTAAGGTCCAATGATCCCGCCGGACCAGAACAGTCACACGTTGAGGATGGAGAGGCTTCTCAACAATAACTCTTGCGTTTTCCAAACCCCAGATGCTACAATTTTGCTTGTTGACGTAGCCACCGAGGTTCGTTTCATTTTTTTGTTGGAACGTTTTTTGATCGTATCGTTCCATTTTTAGTAATGGCATAGTTTCTACTTGTCAAATGTCAAAGAATAAAAGCTTCGAAAGTGACAGCTACCGAAATACCGGGTGATTCAAAATAACACCTCTTGTTGGAAAACCCTGTATATAAATACCAACGTTTATTCGGCAGATTGGTAAGCAAATGCTACTGCGTCTCTCCTTAATGAAATGTTGGAAAAGGTGCTTTTTTCCTGCTGGGTACTATCGTGCTGAGTTCCTTCAATTCGCATTCAATAACAGCAATATATATATCATTGCAAAGAAATGTATGTATATCTTCTCTAGATATATGTATGTATTTTGATTATATTTTGATCGGACATTTGATTGTCCTTTTTATAGAAACTTCAGTTTATTCAACAAAATTGTATGTCGAATGACAATGTTATTGAAAAATATTAAAAACGAAAAAAAGCAATAAGTATTCCAAGGCAAACTATATTAAATAAGAATTGTTAATTACAAACTACATATTTTATATGTAAATTATTTTGTTCATACATCAAATACCATACTCTTCAATATAAGACATAGCACATTTGAAACCAATCAAACGTTTACTAGTTCATCGTTGAACTAAGAAAGCTGGGTCCACCTGTTCCTCTACTATGGAGTAGATAACCCAACGGGTCTTCAACTAAGGATTAAATACACCAACAACTGAACCTATTACCAGATTAACTAAAAAATGGTCGTCATCTAAGGAGTAGATACATCATCATAATCCGACTGGACGTGTACTGAACACTAGATAAACTAAATGGTACTCAACTAAGGATTAAATAAACTAAATGGTCGTCAAATAACTAGTAGATAAATTAGGCGATAGTAGTTAACCTAACTTGCCGTGCACTACTGAGAAGATAAGCCAACTGGTCGTCAACTAAGGTGTAGATAAACCAATTTGTAGCATACTATACTAGGTAGTAGATAACCCAACTTATGGTACACTAAGAGTAGATAATCCCAACTGGTCCTCTACTAGGTTGTAGATAACCCTACGTGTCCTCTTCTGGCGAGTAGATAACCCACTATAGAGAAGATAAACCAACTGTTCCGCTACTAGGGAGCATAAAACCCAACTTGTCCTGTACTAGGGAGTAGATAACCCAACTAGTCCTCCACTAGGGAGTATATAACCCAACTTGTTGAACACTAAGCAGAAGATAACCCAAATGCTCCTCTACTAGAGAATAGATAATCCAATTTATCGTATACAAAGGAGTAGATAATCCAACTTGTCGCTCACCATGTAGTATATAATCCAACTGTTACTCCTCTACGGTGGTAGATAATACTCCACTAGGGAGTAGATACCCCTACTGCTCCTCTACTGGGGAGTAGATAACCCAACTTGTCCTTATCTAGGGAGTAGATAACCCGATCTGTCGTACACTAGTGAATTGACAATCCTGGTGCTCTATTAGGGAGCAAATAGGCCAACTGGACATCTACTAGGGAGTATATAATCCAGCTGGTCTTCTACTAAGGAATAGATAACCCAACTTGTCGTACACTACGGACTAGATAACCCAACTGGTCATACATTAGGGGGCATATAGCCGAACTGTTCCTCTACTAGGTAGTATATGTATAACCCAACTTGTCGTACACTATGGCGTAGATAAACCATCTAGAGTAGATAATTTAAATGGCCGTCAACTAAGTAGTAGATAATCCAATTTGTCGTAAATTACGGTATATATGACCCAACTGGTCCGCTAGTAAGGAGTAGATAACTCAACGTATCTTATAAATAAGATGTAGATAACCAACATTGACGGGTCTTTTACTAAGGAACCCAGCATATCGTACACTAAGGAGTAGATAACCAAACTGGTCCTTCAAAAGAGTGTGGATACCCTCACTTGTCGTATTGGATCTCTACTAGAGCGCAGAAAACAAAAAAATTTCGTGCGCCAAGAAGTACATAACACGACTGGTCCTTTACTAGGGACTAGATAACTCAACTTGTCGTACACTGAGGAGTATATAATCCAACTGGTCCTCTACTAGATAGCATATAACTCAACTTGTCGTATACAAAGGAGTAGATAACCCAACTGGTTATCTACAAGGGAGTAGATAAACAAACATGCCGCACACTGTGGAGTATACAATCCAACTGTTCCTCTACTAGGGAGTAGATAACCCAACAGGACATCAACTAGGGAGTAGATAACTCAACTGCTCCTCTACTGGGGAATATATAACCTAACTTGTCCTTTACTAGGGAGTAGATAACCCAATTTGTCATTTACTAGGGAGTAGATAACACAACTTGTCCTACACTAAGGAGTGGATACTGAGAAAATACGTGTCTAGTACCGATTTTTGGTAATCCGTGGGGTATGAAAATCATAAATAAGGAGCGCACAACAGGCCGAACCACTGGCTTAAGTGTATGTCCATGGACATGAGACGTTTTAAACGTCTCCTCTATTCAACCTAACCTAACCTAACCCTAAGGAGTGGATAACCCAAATGGTCCTCTACTAGAGTATATGACCCAATTTGTCGTACACTAAATACTAAGGAGTAGATAATACAACTCGTCCTCTACAAGGCGGTATATAACCCAAGTGGTTCTCTTCTTGGGAATAGATAACCCGACTTGTCGTACACTAAGGAGTAGATAACCCAATTTGTCGTACACTAAGGAGTTGACAATCCTGGTACTCTACTAGAGAGTAAATAACCCAACTAGAGTAGGTAACCAACTTGTCCTTTACCAGGGAGTAGATAATAACTTGTCGTACACTAAGGAGTAGATAACCTAAATGGTCCTTTACTAGACAGTATATAAACGAACTTGTCGTACACTAAAAAGTAGATAACTCAACTGGTCCTCTACTAAGGAGTAGATAATCCAACTAGTCCTCTACTAGGCAGTAGATAATCCAAGTGGTTCTCTTATAGGGAATAGATAAGCCAACTTGTCCGCTAGTAAGGAGTAGATAACTCAACGTATCTTATAAATAAGATGTAGATAACCAACATTGACGGGTCCTTTACTAAGGAACCCAGCATATCGTACACTAAGTAGTAGATAACCAAACTGGTCCTTCAAAAGAGTGTGGATACCCTCACTTGTCGTATTGGATCTCTACTAGAGCGCAGAAAACAAAAAAATTTCGTGCGCCAAGAAGTACATAACACGACTGGTCCTTTACTAGGGACTAGGTAACTCAACTTGTCGTACACTGAGGAGTATATAATCCAACTGGTCCTCTACTAGATAGCATATAACTCAACTTGTCGTATACAAAGGAGTAGATAACCCAACTGGTTATCTACAAGGGAGTAGATAAACAAACATGCCGCACACTGTGGAGTATACAATCCAACTGTTCCTCTACTAGGGAGTAGATAACCCAACAGGACATCAACTAGGGAGTAGATAACTCAGATGCTCCTCTACTGGGGAATAGATAACCTAACTTGTCCTTTACTAGGGAGTAGATAACCCAATTTGTCCTTTACTAGGGAGTAGATAACACAACTTGTCGTACACTAAGGAGTGGATACTGAGAAAATACGTGTCTAGTACCGATTTTCTGTAATCCGTGGGGTATGAAAATCATAAATAAGGAGCGCACAACAGGCCGAACCACTGGCTTAAGTGTATGTCCATGGACATGAGTCGTTTTAAACGTCTCCTCTATTCAACCTAACCCTAAGGAGTGGATAACCCAAATGGTCCTCTACTAGAGTATATGACCCAATTTGTCGTACACTAAATACTAAGGAGTAGATAATCCAACTGGTCCTCTACAAGGCGGTATATAACCCAAGTGGTTCTCTTCTTGGGAATAGATAACCCAACTTGTCGTACACTAAGGAGTAGATAACCCAATTTGTCGTACACTAAGGAGTTGACAATCCTGGTACTCTACTAGAGAGTAAATAACCCAACTAGAGTAGGTAACCCAACTTGTCCTTTACTAGGGAGTAGATAATAACTTGTCGTACACTAAGGAGTAGATAACCTAAATGGTCCTTTACTAGACAGTATATAAACGAACTTGTCGTACACTAAAAAGTAGATAACTCAACTGGTCCTCTACTAAGGAGTAGATAATCCAACTAGTCCTCTACTAGGCAGTAGGTAATCCAAGTGGTTCTCTTATAGGGAATAGATAAGCCAAATTGTCGTACTATACATAATAAATAACATAACTGAAAAATCGGCTTTTTTTGATATGTTTGAATCGTAAGCAAATATATTTGGAACACAAATATTCAAATATTATGTATTGCTGAGCAAATAAATTTTATTTGAAAATCGATAACATATATTTGGAACGCATATATTAATATATTACAACAAAATATATTTGCAAAATAAATTACTCAAATAAAATATGTGTTTAAGTACAAATAAATTTATGAATTTCTCCAAATATATATTATTTAAAAAAGATTTTCAAATCTTTTGCAGAGTTTTTGGGATTTCAGTTTTAATTTTTCCTTGGTTCCGAATTGTACCTCCCAGTTATGATACCATATGCACCATTGAGTATGTTTCAAATCAATCATTTAAAATTTATGAGTATTCCCAGCCATCATTAGTTGTCAATCCTCCAAGTAATTTATTTTGATCCATGATTATAGGATTTAAATTATTATTATTTATTATTTTTAAGAACATTAAAAATGTCTAAAAAATATTTATTATTACTTTGAATTACTGAACAATTTAACAGAATTTAGGTATTTTTTGAATACTTAAATGCAAACGAATATTTGTTTCGGAAATAATAGTCCCAAATAAAAACATATTGGGATGGAAACAAAGGTTTGTTTAGAACAGCTACAAGGCCTGGAAGTGCGTCACATCCGATATATAGGGTCGTCCGAACTTTGACAGTTGTTAGCGGCCATATTGTTAAATCTATGTCTGGCTTTTATTGGGCTGCCATTTATTCATACTGCTTTGCGAAATCACCATGGACGGATATAGGGTTCAACATCACGTACAAATGATAACAATGTAGCAGTTGGAAACTGACCCTAATGAGGCCCATATCATGAATTGGTAAATCAACAAAAATTGTCGAATGCGAAAATGTGATCCAAGAACCTCCAAAGCATTTCGAAAAAGTCACTGTTTGGTGTGGATTTTGTGCTGGCGGCGTCATCGGTCCATATGTCTTTGTAAAATTACGTTGGTCCGGCCATCATCGTCAACGTCTAGAGCTATAGTTCGATGATTACCATCTTCTTTTGGCCTGAATTGGAGGATATGGACACCATTTCAACAGTAAAAACTGCCACACGGTTCTTACCACATTAGAAATTCTGCACGAGCAGGTGGAGGTGATGTGAACTGAAATCGTGCGATATAACCCCGTTTGACTTTTTCTTGTGGGATTTTCTTAAGCCACAAGAGCGGCTCCTGAAACCAAAATAAATTCAGCCTGATTTATGCCCAAGAGTCGTGGAAAGTTAGGCATTTCGGATGAGCGCCATTCAGCGAAGCCGCGGCAGACATTATCACTTATATTCCATGCATTGACAGGTCTTTCCAGCGAAACTAATTAAGTTCGATGAGACCTCGCATAGACTTTGTTCCATTAAACTTAAAGATAGGAACCTAATGAAAGACTCTTTACAAAGCTGTTATCTTTTCTACTTTACAAGTCACAATGCCTATAAAAAAGCTGGTTATAGATCTCAAGATACAATTTAATTTTCCACCCACAGGCCCTGTAGCTCCGCTTCCCTATGGTATAGGTGGATTAAATCGTTCAACTGGTTAGAAAACGGCAAATTTATGTATATGTTTTCTAAATTTTATAGACTATATTCAATCTAAGTATTGGATATGGTTTTGATATTAAAATGTATCTCCCGATATTACAGGAGCAATATTTTTACACTGAATTTTAAAATTAGATTCAACTAAGAGTTGGATCAATTTAATAATGTTGCATAGTGTAATTGTTCAAAAGTTATCAGAAACATATGTTATCACAAAATGTACTAATATAATTAAAAAATCCTTTCCACTTACCCGATCGAGCACCACTATCACATGAATTCAAACGCTGGCTCATGGGTGTATCGAAACTACGGAATCTGGACACATTCAGGTTATTGACACCGCCAACGCTAACGCCACCAACACCAATGCCGCTGCTTCCACCGCCCACATTAGCACTGCCCGTACGACTGAACTGAGACTTCCGCGAACGTCCCACCACATTGTGACTCTTGGAACGTTCAAACGACGAGCGATCATGATGCTGCGAACGTGGTGAGTATTTATTGGCCACCGGGGATGTATTGTGGCCAGCCACACTATACGAGGGAGGAGCTTCTTTAACCGATGTATTCAGATAGGCTGTTGTCTTCTGGGTCTGCGGTGATTGTGATGAAGAGATTGAAGCGGCTGGTGATTGATATTTGGGCGAAGAGTCACGAGATCTCAAGCTGCCACTACTGCCGCCACCCGAGTCTTTTTTGCTTAGATAATTAGGAGAATTGCCGGTAAGGGTGCTGAAGTTGGGAGATCTATCGCGGGGCAGAGGTTGCGGTTTGACTGGCCTCTCCGTAAGATTGCCATCAAAACTGCGCGAGAACGTCTCCACGTAGGTATCTGTGGGTGTGGGTCTACGATTGTCATACTCAAAGCTACGCGAGAAAACCATTCCCTTGTTATTGGGCCCATTGGAGGCCTGCAAAGTGCAGTTGGTTACAATGGTCTGGGGCTGTGGGGTAGGGCGACTGGCAATGGTTCTTCGGCGATCGAAGGATTTCGGTTTAACACTACTATCTTGGAAGGCAGGTGGTGGTGAGAGAATGGGTGTAATGGGAGGCGGGGATTCATGATCATTGAGATTTTTCACCGGCAAGAAACCGGGACGTTCATTCAAAATACTCGCCAGTTGGGGATCGACAATCCGATAGCCAGGCCTCAGAGCAGAATCTCGACCATTGGACGCCCCCAGACGGGCCTCATTGCGCTGTATCAACTCCTCCACCTTACTGCTGACAAACTTTGGCGGTTCCACAATGGAATGTTGATGCTGCAGCAAAGCTTGACGAGTCATATCCGAACGTCGCGTATTATCGATCTGTATGACCCGTATAGTATTGCGCAAGTCGCCATTTTGATGTCCATAATTGGAGCGACGATAGCCACGATTTTCATCATTCGTACGTTTTGTATTCACCTGCACCCAACCGGATTTATTCAAGTAGATCTCTTCCTTATTGGCCGGAGCCACCGATTTGCGGGATGAACCCGCATAGTAATGTTCACCAAACAAATATGTGGGCATGTGTAGGCCGGCACCGCCTGAGGTTGAAGCACTGGATCCTCCTCCACCGCCCCCACCCATATGATAATGCATTCTACGCGCTTCCAGTTTCTCGTTGAAACTGCGCGATGATGCCTCTAAACTCTCTCGACGCTTGGCAACGTATTTCTGGAAAGCAGACAAATGTTGATAATCGTCGGTATTCAAAGGTTTCTCAACCGGACTATGGGGATCTCTTAGCTCTGGATGCGGCGGCTGATGGTGGTGCGACGACGGCTGCTGTGGACTGCCATAGCGACGGCTGTGACTGTGTTTGGAGGGACTGGCTCTTAGTTTGGTGCGTCGTTTCTTCGGCGGCAGAGCCGGCAGCGGCAAAGTGCTAACATCAATTTTATCTAATGTCGAAGAGGAGAGTTCATCGTTTTGCGATTCACGTGTTATGGATTCCCGCGTCAGGTGACTATCGTCCGACTGAGCTTCACTGGAGTCGAGACAGGAGTAATCTTGTCGCTGCAGAGTTGGTCGTTTTGTCGTATGCGTTTCGCTTTCGTGCGATACTGACGAATGGAATGTGGTTATTAAGGGAATTTTTGGCGGAGAACTGCAATGAAAGAATATTAGAGGGAAACTATTAGAAATGAAGGTTATGGATTAACAATATAATTTATAAAACGAAGAATAAGTGAGCATTTATGAGCAGAAGAAAAATGTCAAAATTAACTTTTACAAATATTGGGTCCCCAAAAATCCAATTAGTATTTTGGATTTGTAAGAGTCTGAGGCATATTCTGTGTAAGTTTGAAAAAATCGAAGAGGTAAACATTTTTTAACTAAAGTGATAAAAAAATTTAAAAATAATTCAAAAGCATATTTCGTAAAAAATGAATGGTTCTCAATTTTTTTAAATTAAAAATCCCATGAAATGTTGTAAAGTTTTTTTCAAAAAATAAATGATAGCTTTATCTTATTTATCCATTCAGCAACTTTTTATAAAGTCTTTAGGCAAAAATATATATATTTTTTTATTTATTTTATTTATATGAATAAAAATTTATATTCTAATTTTACGGTCCAGGGAAAAGCCGGGTTACAAAGACCAAGTTTTTGCAGCGACAGACCATAGCCTCTGGTGGGAATCGAACCCACGACCCCCAAACTCATAGGCGAGCGCGCTACCAACTCAAATACTGGGGAGCTCGGAAAAATAAATTTAAGAGGTAAATATTTCAAATTCTGACCTCGTTTTAGGTTTTAGAAAGGAATTAAAAAATATTTCGCTCTTTCACGCTTATTTAACAAGTGATGATCGTTTTAATAATGATTTTGGAAAGTAATTAAAAATTTCTGGTACCAAATGTTCGTCTTTTCCGATCTAGGACGAATATTCAAGGACTTATGACCGTGTTAAGCTACGGAATAATTAATTAATGCACACTTCAATCTAGCCCGTTTTAGTGAAGTTGTTGACATTAACTCCACTATTATATCTCTCTTCGTCAAAAAACAGCATGAATTTCTAGAAAGCAAATATTTTATTAATTAGAATATAAAATAAGATAACTTTTAGAGAATGATTTATGGTATTTATGTATATATTCGCTCATCGCTAGAATAATAGGCTTAATGAACAATATTTAAAGAAAATAGAAAAATAATGAACTTAAAATGGCGTTCATTAAAAATTCCCTGAAGTATGCAATATTTCTTAAACTTACTACATACTCAAGTACTTAGTAATTTATAAAGAAACGGGAGAGAGATATATCAAGAAAACAGCGAACTTTTGTTGTGTTTTACCCAACATTTGTTTTGCTAGTTAGACTTGGTAATATGACCTTTGCAAAAGGAAAACAACAGCCATCTCAACGAAGCTAAGAAAAAATATTTTTTTAGTAACAGTTGCATTAACTCATTTAAAATGAGTTAATACATTTACCACTTAAATATGCAACAGTGCTTGAGAAATAACTAAAAAGCATTAAGTTATGCTATACTTATGCATGAGGGATATTAATAAATTTGACGGAAAGCGAAAATAATAAGCACATTTTTCTAAAACGATCTGATTTACAAATTATCGATTCGTAATTGGGAGTAATCTTATATGTCAAATTAGAAAATTTCATCAAAATTGTATTCTTCTTGAAAAAATGTTCAACACTTTATACTTACAGAAAAATTTGGGCGCATGTTCGTACATACGAGTATATCAAATTTTGTCGAATTTTTATGCTTGGTCGCAATTTTATATGTACTTATGAAATTTTATAGAAATCGTATAGAAAATATTGTCATACTCACTAATCCCATATAGTACGTTTTTAGTGAATTGGTTGATGTTAACTGAGGAGGTACTTTTCAAAACTTGACTATTCCACTTTTTGTATTTTTGCACAATGTGAGAAAATACTATGGCCCTGCTTATTTAACCCGAAATGTTGGTGCATTATTATAGACGATAATACTAGTCCTACAGATTTCGCATAATTTTATTTTCGCTGAGCTTCGAATACAATGCCACCAAACTAAAAAAGAATAAAAAAATCACTTCTGTTAAAAAATAAATCACTTCTGTCCTCCACTATTACATATGCATATCTATCTTCGCCACCAATCAATATGATTTTCTCAAACGCAACTATTTAATTAGAATGCAACACAAGATAAATTTTAAAGTATGCTTTATTCCCTAAAAGTATTTTCATTATTACTATAGTTTTCACTTATCGCAAAACGAATAGATTTAATGAACAATATTAAAAAAATGAGATCAAGACGACCAGCCAAGAGGACTTGAACCTAAAAAGTTGTTCATTAAAATGTCCTTGAAGTATGCAATGCTTAGTAATTTAGTTGGAAGAGAGAGAATAAGCGACTGAAATCAGTCAGTTATTTTTTACTCAACTTTTTTATTTTTTTTTTAGTTTTATTAGTCAGATTTGGCAAGTTAACGACACGTGCCTCGACGAAGCGAAAAAATTATCTTTTTTTTTTACATTTGCACCAACTCATTTCAAAATGGGTCAGTAAGTATGCTACAGTGCTTGGCAAAGAATTAAAAATCCTTAAAGTATGTTATAGTTCTTCAAAAACACAGATATTCAATTGATTTTATATATCAGCAATTACTACATACATACTCGTAACCGATTGTTTGGCGAGATTGTATATTTTAGAGACATATACCCAGCAAAATCTTGGTAAGTACATGCCATTATCACCGGTATTACCAGGTAATGATATCTCATTATCGCCGGCATTACTTTCGGTAAATAAATAACGACTAACAAAATAATGACAAAAATAAGTTATTACTAGTAATCTAATTTGAACTAAAAAACTTTTCTTTAAATGGTTTACGATATATCGATATCTCTATTCTAAAACATGCTAAGTCGAGATAGCATGCTGTTAGGGAGATAACATTTTTAATTTCTAAATATTTCAAATTATACTCAGTCAAAATTCGGTGTTTATCCGTTAACCAAATCAAAAGTTATTCACAAAACACTACAGGTCGCTCGATTTGCCGAGCGTGTACTAACCAAGATATTGATGTGTTATATTTATGTTCTTGATTATTAAGCGATTTGAATATGAATCGCGACGTATGCCAGTGATTATGATGCTAAACTAAGAAACCATGAGGTCGCGAGTTCAATCCCATCTCCCGGTCATTGAAATTTTTCTGTATATGACAACAGCAATCGATTATTACTCTCCTCCAAATTTTACACTCTTTCCAATGTTACGCTCTTCCCAATTATTCGCTCTTCTACTTTCTCACCGATAGCAAAGCAATAGCAAATCGGAAATATCCACTAACACCACCACACAAACACACTCATAAAATTATTACACATCACGCTTACTTTTTGGATAATTGTAAGCGTGGGGTTAAGTGGTTATTTTTCAGGATCTGGTATGTTTGAGTGGAAGCACTTTCCTCCTATGACATGCGTGTGTAAAAATAATTCGAAGGGAGGCCAAATTATAAGCAGTTACTAGTTTTGAGTTTGGCTTACCCGTCAGGTTATTTGGTAATGAGATATTTTGCTGGGTATTTATATAGTATTCTTTATTCTTAAAGCAAATTTTGCCAAAAATGTAATCTTATTCGTATAGCAAATTTTGTCAAAATTTTATTCTTACATCAAAATTTTGTCGAAGTTTTATTTTTATCGTAAAATTTTGACGTAATTTTGTTTTTATCGCAAATTGTATTCTTGTCGTAAATTTTGTCAAAATTATATTCCTATTGCAAATTTTTATTCCAATTGAAAATTTCGTCGAAATTTTTGTCTTTATAGAAAATTTCATCGAAATTTTTGTCTATAGAAAATTTCGTCGAAATCGTATAGTATTTATAGAAATATTCGTCGAAATCGTATAGCACTTATAGAAAATTTTGTCCAAATTTGGTCTTATCGCAAATTATTGTTATCGCAATTTTTTCGAAATTATATTATTATCGCAAAGTTTGTTGAAATTTTATTCTTATAGCTAATTTTTCCGAAAATGTATCTTATAGCAAATATTGTCGAAATTTTAATCTAATCATAAATTGGACAAAATTTATGATTAGCTTAAAGACCTTATCGCATTTACTTATTTTGTCGAAATTTTATTCTAATTGCAAATTTTGTCGAAATTTTATTCTTATCTTTTATTCTTATCGCAAATATTGTCGAAATTTCATTCTTATCGCAAATTTCGTCTATATTTTATTTTTATCGCAAATTTAGTCGAAATTTTATTCCTATAGAAAATTTCGTCGAAATTTTATTCCTATAGAAAATTTCGTCGAAATTTTATTCCTATAGAAAATTTCGTCGAAATTTTATTCCTATAGAAAATTTCGTCGAAATTTTATTCCTATAGAAAATTTCGTCGAAATTTTATTCCTATAGAAAATTTCGTCGAAATTTTATTCCTATAGAAAATTTCGTCGAAATTTTATTCCTATAGAAAATTTCGTCGAAATTTTATTCCTATAGAAAATTTCGTCGAAATTTTATTCCTATAGAAAATTTCGTCGAAATTTTATTTCTATAGAAAATTTCGTCGAAATTTTATTCCTATAGAAAATTTCGTCGAAATTTTATTCCTATAGAAAATTTCGTCGAAATTTTATTCCTATAGAAAATTTCGTCGAAATAGAAAATTTCGTCGAAATTTTATTTCTATAGAAAATTTCGTCGAAATTTTATTTCTATAGAAAATTTCGTCGAAATTTTATTTCTATAGAAAATTTCGTCGAAATTTTATTCCTATAGAAAATTTCGTCGAAATTTTATTCCTATAGAAAATTTCGTCGAAATTTTATTCCTATAGAAAATTTCGTCGAAATTTTATTCCTATAGAAAATTTCGTCGAAATTTTATTCCTATAGAAAATTTCGTCGAAATTTTATTCCTATAGAAAATTTCGTCGAAATTTTATTCCTATAGAAAATTTCGTCGAAATTTTATTTCTATAGAAAATTTCGTCGAAATTTTATTTCTATAGAAAATTTCGTCGAAATTTTGTTTCTATAGAAAATTTCGTCGAAATTTTATTTCTATAGAAAATTTCGTCGAAATTTTATTTCTATAGAAAATTTCGTCGAAATTTTATTTCTATAGAAAATTTCGTCGAAATTTTATTCCTATAGAAAATTTCGTCGAAATTTTATTCCTATAGAAAATTTCGTCGAAATTTTATTCCTATAGAAAATTTCGTCGAAATTTTATTCCTATAGAAAATTTCGTCGAAATTTTATTCCTATAGAAAATTTCGTCGAAATTTTATTCCTATAGAAAATTTCGTCGAAATTTTATTCCTATAGAAAATTTCGTCGAAATTTTATTCCTATAGAAAATTTATTCCTATAGAAAATTTCGTCGAAATTTTATTCCTATAGAAAATTTCGTCGAAATTTTATTCCTATAGAAAATTTCGTCGAAATTTTATTCCTATAGAAAATTTCGTCGAAATTTTATTCCTATAGAAAATTTCGTCGAAATTTTATTCCTATAGAAAATTTCGTCGAAATTTTATTCCTATAGAAAATTTCGTCGAAATTTTATTCCTATAGAAAATTTCGTCGAAATTTTATTCCTATAGAAAATTTCGTCGAAATTTTATTCCTATAGAAAATTTCGTCGAAATTTTATTCCTATAGAAAATTTCGTCGAAATTTTATTTCTATAGAAAATTTCGTCAAAATTTTATTTCTATAGAAAATTTCGTCGAAATTTTATTTCTATAGAAAATTTCGTCGAAATTTTATTTCTATAGAAAATTTCGTCGAAATTTTATTTCTATAGAAAATTTCGTCGAAATTTTATTTCTATAGAAAATTTCGTCGAAATTTTATTTCTATAGAAAATTTCGTCGAAATTTTATTTCTATAGAAAATTTCGTCGAAATTTTATTTCTATAGAAAATTTCGTCGAAATTTTATTTCTATAGAAAATTTCGTCGAAATTTTATTTCTATAGAAAATTTCGTCGAAATTTTATTTCTATAGAAAATTTCGTCGAAATTTTATTTCTATAGAAAATTTCGTCGAAATTTTATTTCTATAGAAAATTTCGTCGAAATTTTATTTCTATAGAAAATTTCCTCGAAATTTTATTTCTATAGAAAATTTCCTCGAAATTTTATTCCTATAGAAAATTTCGTCGAAATTTTATTCCTATAGAAAATTTCGTCGAAATTTTATTCCTATAGAAAATTTCGTCGAAATTTTATTCCTATAGAAAATTTCGTCGAAATTTTATTCCTATAGAAAATTTCGTCGAAATTTTATTCCTATAGAAAATTTCGTCGAAATTTTATTCCTATAGAAAATTTCGTCGAAATTTTATTCCTATAGAAAATTTCGTCGAAATTTTATTCCTATAGAAAATTTCGTCGAAATTTTATTCCTATAGAAAATTTCGTCGAAATTTTATTCCTATAGAAAATTTCGTCGAAATTTTATTCCTATGGAAAATTTCGTCGAAATTTTATTCCTATAGAAAATTTCGTCAAAATTTTATTTCTATAGAAAATTTCGTCGAAATTTTATTCCTATAGAAAATCTCGTCGAAATTTTATTCCTATAGAAAATTTCGTCGAAATTTTATTCCTATAGAAAATTTCGTCGAAATTTTATTCCTATAGAAAATTTCGTCGAAATTTTATTCCTATAGAAAATTTCGTCGAAATTTTATTCCTATAGAAAATTTCGTCGAAATTTTATTCCTATAGAAAATTTCGTCGAAATTTTATTCCTATAGAAAATTTCGTCGAAATTTTATTCCTATAGAAAATTTCGTCGAAATTTTATTCCTATAGAAAATTTCGTCGAAATTTTATTCCTATAGAAAATTTCGTCGAAATTTTATTCCTATAGAAAATTTCGTCGAAATTTTATTCCTATAGAAAATTTCGTCGAAATTTTATTCCTATAGAAAATTTATTCCTATAGAAAATTTCGTCGAAATTTTATTCCTATAGAAAATTTCGTCGAAATTTTATTCCTATAGAAAATTTCGTCGAAATTTTATTCCTATAGAAAATTTCGTCGAAATTTTATTCCTATAGAAAATTTCGTCGAAATTTTATTCCTATAGAAAATTTCGTCGAAATTTTATTCCTATAGAAAATTTCGTCGAAATTTTATTCCTATAGAAAATTTCGTCGAAATTTTATTCCTATAGAAAATTTCGTCGAAATTTTATTCCTATAGAAAATTTCGTCGAAATTTTATTTCTATAGAAAATTTCGTCGAAATTTTATTTCTATAGAAAATTTCGTCGAAATTTTATTTCTATAGAAAATTTCGTCGAAATTTTATTTCTATAGAAAATTTCGTCGAAATTTTATTTCTATAGAAAATTTCGTCGAAATTTTATTTCTATAGAAAATTTCGTCGAAATTTTATTTCTATAGAAAATTTCGTCGAAATTTTATTTCTATAGAAAATTTCGTCGAAATTTTATTTCTATAGAAAATTTCGTCGAAATTTTATTTCTATAGAAAATTTCGTCGAAATTTTATTTCTATAGAAAATTTCGTCGAAATTTTATTTCTATAGAAAATTTCGTCGAAATTTTATTTCTATAGAAAATTTCGTCGAAATTTTATTTCTATAGAAAATTTCGTCGAAATTTTATTTCTATAGAAAATTTCGTCGAAATTTTATTTCTATAGAAAATTTCGTCGAAATTTTATTTCTATAGAAAATTTCGTCGAAATTTTATTTCTATAGAAAATTTCCTCGAAATTTTATTTCTATAGAAAATTTCCTCGAAATTTTATTCCTATAGAAAATTTCCTCGAAATTTTATTCCTATAGAAAATTTCCTCGAAATTTTATTCCTATAGAAAATTTCGTCGAAATTTTATTCCTATAGAAAATTTCGTCGAAATTTTATTCCTATAGAAAATTTCGTCGAAATTTTATTCCTATAGAAAATTTCGTCGAAATTTTATTCCTATAGAAAATTTCGTCGAAATTTTATTCCTATAGAAAATTTCGTCGAAATTTTATTCCTATAGAAAATTTCGTCGAAATTTTATTCCTATAGAAAATTTCGTCGAAATTTTATTCCTATAGAAAATTTCGTCGAAATTTTATTCCTATAGAAAATTTCGTCGAAATTTTATTCCTATAGAAAATTTCGTCGAAATTTTATTCCTATAGAAAATTTCGTCGAAATTTTATTCCTATAGAAAATTTCGTCGAAATTTTATTCCTATGGAAAATTTCGTCGAAATTTTATTCCTATAGAAAATTTCGTCAAAATTTTATTTCTATAGAAAATTTCGTCGAAATTTTATTCCTATAGAAAATTTCGTCGAAATTTTATTCCTATAGAAAATTTATTCCTATAGAAAATTTCGTCGAAATTTTATTCCTATAGAAAATTTCGTCGAAATTTTATTCCTATAGAAAATTTCGTCGAAATTTTATTCCTATAGAAAATTTCGTCGAAATTTTATTCCTATAGAAAATTTCGTCGAAATTTTATTCCTATAGAAAATTTCGTCGAAATTTTATTCCTATAGAAAATTTCGTCGAAATTTTATTCCTATAGAAAATTTCGTCGAAATTTTATTCCTATAGAAAATTTCGTCGAAATTTTATTCCTATAGAAAATTTCGTCGAAATTTTATTCCTATAGAAAATTTCGTCGAAATTTTATTCCTATAGAAAATTTATTCCTATAGAAAATTTCGTCGAAATTTTATTCCTATAGAAAATTTCGTCGAAATTTTATTCCTATAGAAAATTTCGTCGAAATTTTATTCCTATAGAAAATTTCGTCGAAATTTTATTCCTATAGAAAATTTCGTCGAAATTTTATTCCTATAGAAAATTTCGTCGAAATTTTATTCCTATA
Source organism: Eudasyphora cyanicolor (assembly GCA_963930755.1). Classification (NCBI taxonomy): domain Eukaryota; kingdom Metazoa; phylum Arthropoda; class Insecta; order Diptera; family Muscidae; genus Eudasyphora; species Eudasyphora cyanicolor. The sequence goes on from OZ005735.1 coordinate 250,264,846, forward strand.
GAAAATTTCGTCGAAATTTTATTCCTATAGAAAATTTCGTCGAAATTTTATTCCTATAGAAAATTTCGTCGAAATTTTATTTCTATAGAAAATTTCGTCGAAATTTTATTCCTATAGAAAATTTCGTCGAAATTTTATTCCTATAGAAAATTTCGTCGAAATTTTATTCCTATAGAAAATTTCGTCGAAATTTTATTCCTATAGAAAATTTCGTCGAAATTTTATTCCTATAGAAAATTTCGTCGAAATTTTATTTCTATAGAAAATTTCGTCGAAATTTTATTTCTATAGAAAATTTCGTCGTAATTTTATTTCTATAGAAAATTTCGTCGAAATTTTATTTCTATAGAAAATTTCGTCGTAATTTTATTTCTATAGAAAATTTCGTCGAAATTTTATTTCTATAGAAAATTTCGTCGAAATTTTATTCCTATAGAAAATTTTGTCGAAATTGTATTTCTATAGAAAATTTCGTCGAAATTTTATTCCTATAGAAAATTTCGTCGAAATTTTATTCCTATAGAAAATTTCGTCGAAATTTTATTTCTATAGAAAATTTCGTCAAAATTTTATTTCTATAGAAAAATTTGTCGAAATTTTATTTCTAGAAAATTTCGTCGAAATTTTATTCCTATAGAAAATTTCGTCGAAATTTTATTCATATAGAAAATTTCGTCGAAATTTTATTCCTATAGAAAATTTCGTCAAAATTTTATTCCTATAGAAAATTTCGTCGAAATTTTATTTCTATAGAAAATTTCGTCGAAATTTTATTTCTGTAGAAAATTTCGTCGAAATTTTATTTCTATAGAAAATTACGTCGAAATTTTATTTCTATAGAAAATTTCGTCGAAATTTTATTTCTATAGAAAATTTCGTCGAAATTTTATTTCTATAGAAAATTTCGTCGAAATTTTATTTCTATAGAAAATTTCGTCGAAATTTTATTTCTATAGAAAATTTCGTCGAAATTTTATTTCTATAGAAAATTTCGTCGAAATTTTATTTCTATAGAAAATTTCGTCGAAATTTTATTTCTATAGAAAATTTCGTCGAAATTTTATTTCTATAGAAAATTTCGTCGAAATTTTATTTCTATAGAAAATTTCGTCGAAATTTTATTTCTATAGAAAATTTCGTCGAAATTTTATTTCTATAGAAAATTTCGTCGAAATTTTATTTCTATAGAAAATTTCGTCGAAATTTTATTTCTATAGAAAATTTCGTCGAAATTTTATTTCTATAGAAAATTTCGTCGAAATTTTATTTCTATAGAAAATTTCGTCGAAATTTTATTTCTATAGAAAATTTCGTCGAAATTTTATTTCTATAGAAAATTTCGTCGAAATTTTATTTCTATAGAAAATTTCGTCGAAATTTTATTCCTATAGAAAATTTCGTCGAAATTTTATTCCTATAGAAAATTTCGTCGAAATTTTATTCCTATAGAAAATTTCGTCGAAATTTTATTCCTATAGAAAATTTCGTCGAAATTTTATTCCTATAGAAAATTTCGTCGAAATTTTATTCCTATAGAAAATTTCGTCGAAATTTTATTCCTATAGAAAATTTCGTCGAAATTTTATTCCTATAGAAAATTTCGTCGAAATTTTATTCCTATAGAAAATTTCGTCGAAATTTTATTCCTATAGAAAATTTCGTCGAAATTTTATTCCTATAGAAAATTTCGTCGAAATTTTATTCCTATAGAAAATTTCGTCGAAATTTTATTCCTATAGAAAATTTCGTCGAAATTTTATTCCTATAGAAAATTTCGTCGAAATTTTATTCCTATAGAAAATTTCGTCGAAATTTTATTCCTATAGAAAATTTCGTCGAAATTTTATTCCTATAGAAAATTTCGTCGAAATTTTATTCCTATAGAAAATTTCGTCGAAATTTTATTCCTATAGAAAATTTCGTCGAAATTTTATTTCTATAGAAAATTTCGTCAAAATTTTATTTCTATAGAAAATTTCGTCGAAATTTTATTTCTATAGAAAATTTCGTCGAAATTTTATTTCTATAGAAAATTTCGTCGAAATTTTATTTCTATAGAAAATTTCGTCGAAATTTTATTTCTATAGAAAAATTCGTCGAAATTTTATTTCTATAGAAAATTTCGTCGAAATTTTATTTCTATAGAAAATTTCGTCGAAATTTTATTTCTATAGAAAATTTCGTCGAAATTTTATTTCTATAGAAAATTTCGTCGAAATTTTATTTCTATAGAAAATTTCGTCGAAATTTTATTTCTATAGAAAATTTCGTCGAAATTTTATTTCTATAGAAAATTTCGTCGAAATTTTATTTCTATAGAAAATTTCGTCGAAATTTTATTTCTATAGAAAATTTCGTCGAAATTTTATTTCTATAGAAAATTTCGTCGAAATTTTATTTCTATAGAAAATTTCGTCGAAATTTTATTTCTATAGAAAATTTCGTCGAAATTTTATTTCTATAGAAAATTTCGTCGAAATTTTATTTCTATAGAAAATTTCGTCGAAATTTTATTTCTATAGAAAATTTCGTCGAAATTTTATTTCTATAGAAAATTTCGTCGAAATTTTATTTCTATAGAAAATTTCGTCGAAATTTTATTTCTATAGAAAATTTCGTCGAAATTTTATTTCTATAGAAAATTTCGTCGAAATTTTATTTCTATAGAATATTTCGTCGAAATTTTATTTCTATAGAAAATTTCGTCGAAATTTTATTTCTATAGAAAATTTCGTCGAAATTTTATTTCTATAGAAAATTTCGTCGAAATTTTATTTCTATAGAAAATTTCGTCGAAATTTTATTTCTATAGAAAATTTCGTCGAAATTTTATTTCTATAGAAAATTTCGTCGAAATTTTATTTCTATAGAAAATTTCGTCGAAATTTTATTCCTATAGAAAATTTCGTCGAAATTTTATTCCTATAGAAAATTTCGTCGAAATTTTATTCCTATAGAAAATTTCGTCGAAATTTTATTCCTATAGAAAATTTCGTCGAAATTTTATTCCTATAGAAAATTTCGTCGAAATTTTATTCCTATAGAAAATTTCGTCGAAATTTTATTCCTATAGAAAATTTCGTCGAAATTTTATTCCTATAGAAAATTTCGTCGAAATTTTATTCCTATAGAAAATTTCGTCGAAATTTTATTCCTATGGAAAATTTCGTCGAAATTTTATTCCTATGGAAAATTTCGTCGAAATTTTATTCCTATGGAAAATTTCGTCGAAATTTTATTCCTATAGAAAATTTCGTCAAAATTTTATTTCTATAGAAAATTTCGTCAAAATTTTATTTCTATAGAAAATTTCGTCGAAATTTTATTTCTATAGAAAATTTCGTCGAAATTTTATTCCTATAGAAAATTTCGTCGAAATTTTATTCCTATAGAAAATTTCGTCGAAATTTTATTCCTATAGAAAATTTCGTCGAAATTTTATTCCTATAGAAAATTTCGTCGAAATTTTATTCCTATGGAAAATTTCGTCGAAATTTTATTCCTATAGAAAATTTCGTCGAAATTTTATTCCTATAGAAAATTTCGTCGAAATTTTATTCCTATAGAAAATTTCGTCGAAATTTTATTCCTATAGAAAATTTCGTCGAAATTTTATTCCTATAGAAAATTTCGTCGAAATTTTATTCCTATAGAAAATTTCGTCGAAATTTTATTCCTATAGAAAATTTCGTCGAAATTTTATTCCTATAGAAAATTTCGTCGAAATTTTATTCCTATAGAAAATTTCGTCGAAATTTTATTCCTATAGAAAATTTCGTCGAAATTTTATTCCTATAGAAAATTTCGTCGAAATTTTATTTCTATAGAAAATTTCGTCGAAATTTTATTTCTATAGAAAATTTCGTCGAAATTTTATTTCTATAGAAAATTTCGTCGAAATTTTATTTCTATAGAAAATTTCGTCGAAATTTTATTTCTATAGAAAATTTCGTCGAAATTTTATTTCTATAGAAAATTTCGTCGAAATTTTATTTCTATAGAAAATTTCGTCGAAATTTTATTTCTATAGAAAATTTCGTCGAAATTTTATTTCTATAGAAAATTTCGTCGAAATTTTATTTCTATAGAAAATTTCGTCGAAATTTTATTTCTATAGCAAAATTTCGTCGAAATTTTATTCTTATCGAAAATTTCGTCGAAATTTTATTCTTATCGAAAATGTCGTCGATGAGTATTAAAATCTGTGAAATACTGTACATATTTAACTGCTTTTGTATCCAAAATGGTTTACATTATTTATACTTGACAACATTTAAACAAAACGTGCTTCAACGATGCGAAGAGAAAAAAAAAATATTTCAAAATAAAATTTAATGAACTTTTCATTTGATTCCGTTCGCGCCATTTGAATTTTGAAGACAACAACATCTACTAAAAACAAGCAACAAGGTTTGATCAGTAATTTAATCTCCTTAATGTATGTAAAAAAACATTAAATAGAATTAAATGTCAAAAATAACGAACAAAAATAATTCACTTATTGTTATATTCAAAATATTACTCGTACTTCATCATAGTCGGTCGAGTTTGACATGACCTTCAGCAAAAATATAACACAGCGTAAATGCATAAAAAAGAAATGTAAACATTTTGCAACATAATGTCCCCTCGGGAATTTTCTTAAAATGTTTGCAGTCCACAACTACGCTAAATGTCATTCAAAAATTTAAGTTGTAAAATTTAAACAGTGAAATTCATAAATTCTCGTTTTTATAATAATTTTAAATTGCAAAATTTAAACAGTGAAATTCATAAATTCTCGTATTTATAATAATTTATAGAAGGTTTTTATGTTCTATAATCTTCAAAATCAGTTTTGTAAACCAAATAATCTTAAACAAATTTAACTCATTCCTAAAAGTATGCTAAAATCCCAAGTCTACAGTCGTTTACCTTGAAAAATAGTTTTATAAAAGAATATAGCTCAAATAACTTAACTAATTTTTATATTTTTAGCTTGAATAACAGTTTTATATTCTCACATAACCCAAATAATTTTAATCCGAAAAACATACTACAATATTTGTTAAACAAATTTTAAACCCTTAAATTACACTGCAATACTATATTGAAGAAACTGCTCCGTGGTGTACTTTGGAAAGGATGTATAACCAAGAGAACAATGTAATTAATTGTGTTTTCATACTCAAAGGATTTCGTTCATAATTTTTTAGCTGGAATGACCTTTACGAAAAATAACAACACATGTTTCAACGAAGCACTGAGGAGAAAAATCAACATTCTTTGTTAGTTAATTTGCAAAGCGAAGAAAAAACTTAATGGATTAACTCTTAAAATGTTGCTACATTTTGTTTGAGAAAAATTTAACTCGTTAAAGAAAACAAAATTGTTGGATTAAAATTTAATACCCTTAAAGTATGTACTATGTATTTATAATAATTAAATTTTTAAAAAATTAAATTTGTTTACACTTTTGGATAAGGTACGAGTGTTTAATTCGTCTATGAAATAAGATATGTAATTCCTTCACAAAATTCCACGTGATTTTCTTTGTTTCTGCTAAGCAAGGTATGCAAAATCATTTTTAGAATTTAATTAATTTTTCTTGTTCTTACTTTCTTTAAACAATAAATACACAAATTACTGCAACATATTATGGCATACTTTTGGGGAATTTAAAATATTTAGAAATTTAATTTTAACTGCTATAGGATTTAGCGAACTCAGATCGTTCGTTTTTCTAGTGAGATAAACGATCTTTGCTTTCCTGGTATTATAGTTTATCGTATTCGATTTCGTATCTAAGTATATAAGCTATTATTTTAATATACCCCTAAAATATACAGCAAACGTTCTTAGAATATATGCACAAAAAGGTATAAACTATACGAAATATTTCGGTGCTGTGCGTTCCGATTTATAAATACGGGCAAAAAATGACCACACAAAAATATAACATTGCTCTAATTAACACAATTTCGTATAACAGAAATGAGTAAGATCCTAGGTACCCTTATAGGACACACACAGGCTTAGAAGCGTATCTACATAAAATAGGTATATTCGATACCAGCCTCTGTAGGCCATGCGGAGAGCATGACGAAATGTTAGAGCACCATCGTTGTCACTACCCACTTTTCGCAAATAAAAAATCCCGATTTTTTGGAGACGAATCTTTACCAGATTTTAAGCAAACTAGGAGCATAGGATATAAAAAACACTTACAATGTCATGAATACAGAGTTCCTAAAATAATCTCTCAAGACTAGGCCACAAATTAGAGTGCACGACTAGCCGACTATTGGCTTGTATACAGGGTGGCTGATATGTATTGCAACCAACTTCAGGTTGCTATCATTTCTAAACCGCTAGTCTGATAGCTGACAGATTTATTTCGTTGACAGTTCATTTTATTGTTTACAAGCTTACAAAAGCATTTTAATCTATTGCATTCAGAAAAAAGTTATTCGTGATGGAATTCAAGCGTGATAGTGTGATTGCTTTATATTTGGGTGGAAAAACACAAGTGGCTATCGTTAGAGCCCTCCAGCATTTAAATGTGAATAAATCTTTTGTTTCTCGTACCATTGCTCGTTACCGTGATACTGGCAGTGTTGCATCGCGTCCAAAAAGTGGACGAAAAAAAACGGTAACAACACCAGAAATGATCTGAAAAGTGAAGGCCAGATTTGATCGAAATCCACGCCGCAGTGGTAGAAAAATTGCTCGTGAGCTGAACATATCGCGAGAACGGATACAACACATATTAAAAAATGAGCTTGGACTAAAGACATTGAAGTTCCAAAAAGTGCAAGAGCTCACCGATGCACAAACAAAGTGAGACTGGAAAGAGCCAAGGAGTTGCTTCGCTTGCACGAAAGTGGCCAGTTACCGAATTTGGTATTCTCCGATGAGAAGCCATTCCAAATTGAGCAGTTTGTGAACAAACAAAATGATCGGGTTTACTTGCCAAAGAGGTCAGCTGAAAATTTACACCTTCGATTGGCCACCAGAACTCAAGCGCCGCCGATGGTAATGGTGTGGGCCGCCGTAACGGCCGATGGTCGCTCCCCGCTCGTATTCATCGACCATGGGGTCAAAATAAATGCCGAATATTATCGGGAAAATGTCCTAAAGACAGTATTGAAGCCCTGGGCAGACAAACATTTCGGCCGCAGACCATGGACATTCCAATAGGACTCAGCACCATCGCACTCAGCACGCGTCAACCAAGAATGGCTTAAAAAGGAGGTTCCTCGCTTCATATCTACAGCACAATGGCCACCAAGATCTCCTATCATCTATCATCTATCATCTATCATCTATCATCTATCATCTATCATCTATCATCTATCATCTATCATCTATCATCTATCATCTATCATCTATCATCTATCATCTATCATCTATCATCTATCATCTATCATCTATCATCTATCATCTATCATCTATCATCTATCATCTATCATCTATCATCTATCATCTATCATCTATCATCTATCATCTATCATCTATCATCTATCATCTATCATCTATCATCTATCATCTATCATCTATCATCTATCATCTATCATCTATCATCTATCATCTATCATCTATCATCTATCATCTATCATCTATCATCTATCATCTATCATCTATCATCTATCATCTATCATCTATCATCTATCATCTATCATCTATCATCTATCATCTATCATCTATCATCTATCATCTATCATCTATCATCTATCATCTATCATCTATCATCTATCATCTATCATCTATCATCTATCATCTATCATCTATCATCTATCATCTATCATCTATCATCTATCATCTATCATCTATCATCTATCATCTATCATCTATCATCTATCATCTATCATCTATCATCTATCATCTATCATCTATCATCTATCATCTATCATCTATCATCTATCATCTATCATCTATCATCTATCATCTATCATCTATCATCTATCATCTATCATCTATCATCTATCATCTATCATCTATCATCTATCATCTATCATCTATCATCTATCATCTATCATCTATCATCTATCATCTATCATCTATCATCTATCATCTATCATCTATCATCTATCATCTATCATCTATCATCTATCATCTATCATCTATCATCTATCATCTATCATCTATCATCTATCATCTATCATCTATCATCTATCATCTATCATCTATCATCTATCATCTATCATCTATCATCTATCATCTATCATCTATCATCTATCATCTATCATCTATCATCTATCATCTATCATCTATCATCTATCATCTATCATCTATCATCTATCATCTATCATCTATCATCTATCATCTATCATCTATCATCTATCATCTATCATCTATCATCTATCATCTATCATCTATCATCTATCATCTATCATCTATCATCTATCATCTATCATCTATCATCTATCATCTATCATCTATCATCTATCATCTATCATCTATCATCTATCATCTATCATCTATCATCTATCATCTATCATCTATCATCTATCGTCTATGATCACCAATAACTCGATTTTGAATAAATTGGTTGTTTGACCCTTTTTGCGTTGTGGTGACGATATAGTATATATATACTAGCTGGACCCGGTCCACTTCGTTGCCCCAGACTTCAGATTTCCGATTCCGTCAATTTTTTAACCAATTACGTAGACTGCCATCAAAGGCATATTTACAAAATTACAACACTCTCGCTAACAACTTGTTCAAGGTATTTCAATTTCAGAAATTTGCTTATAATGGTGGGGCCACGCCCATTGGTCCGATCCCAACCCTTTTGGACCATTCACGTAGACTATCACCAGATCGATATGCAAGAAATTACAGCACTCTCGATAAAAAATTGTGCAAGATATGACTCTCAATTTCAAAATTTGACTTATACTCGCATAGGCGGGGCAACGTCCATTGGTCTGATCCCGCCTATTTTTGGTCGAATCACGTAGACTGTCATCAGATACATATACCCAAAACTGCAGCGCTCACTTAAACAAATTGTGCAAGATATCTCAATTTAAAAATTAGGCTCCTATGGGCGGTGCCGCCCTTTTTTGTGTAATCACGTAGACTGCGTGAGATGCACAAATTCACAGCACTCTCGCTAACAAATTGTGCATGATATCTCAATTTCAAAATTTGGTTTATATGGGCGGGGCCAGGCCCATCCGACCCCGCCATTTTTTAGAACATTCACGTAGGCTATCATCAGATACATATGCACAAAATTACAGAACTATCGCTAAACAATTGTGTAAGACATCTCAATTTCAAAATTTAGTTTATATGGGCAGGGCCACGGCCATTGATCCGATCCCGACCCTTTTTGGACCAATAACGTAGACTACCACCAGACATCACTCTCGCTAAAAATTGTGCAAGATATGTGCCTCTATTTCAAAATTTGGCTAATATAGGCGGGGCCACGTCCATTGGTCTGTTCCCGCCAATTTTTGGGCGAATCGCGTAGACTATCATCAGATGCATATGTCCAAAACTGCAGCACTCTCGATAATAAATTGTGCAATATATTTCAATTTCAAAATTTGGCTTTTATGGACGTGGCCACGCCCATTGGTTCGATGCCGCTCATTTTTGGACCAATCATGTAGGTCGTCAACGGATATATATATACAAAATTCCAGGTCTCTCGGTAACAAAATGTGCAAGATATCACATTTTTAAAATTTGGCTTATATGGGCGGTGCCACGCCCATTGGTCTGATCCCGCCCATTTTTGGAAAAATCACGTGGACTGCTACCAGATACATACGTACAACATTACAGCACTCTAGCTAACAAATTGTGCAAGATATCGAAATTTAAAAATTTGGTCTATGTGGGCGGGGCTACGTCCATTGGGTCGATCCCGCCCATTTTTGGACCAATCACATAGACTGCACCATATACATATACATAAAATTCCAGCACTCTCGCTAACAAATTGTGCAATATATCTCAATTTGAAAATTTGGCTTATATGGGCGGGGCCACGCCCATTGGTCCGATTTCGCCCATTTTTGGAAAATTCACATAATCTGCCACTAAATGAATACACACAAAATTTCAGCACTCTAGCTAAAAATTTTTCTCAATATCAAAATTGGACCCCTATGGGCGGGTCCACGCCCACTTGATATATCGAAAATTCAAGTACCCTATTTTCAGCACCCCCTACACATGTACATTCTGTGAAAATTTCAAGATGATCGGTCTAGCCGTTTAGACGTCTATACGGAACAAACATATAAACAAACAAACCCACAAACAGACACTCTCTTTTATATATATAGATAGATAGATATTTCAGGATCTGCTTATGTATGACGTTATGATAAAAGAACATTTTCGTGTACACAAACAAAAATATTAAAATTATTTAAAAAAAAACTGTTGCTTAAAATAATGTTACAACTTGGTAGAAAACATGTTGGAATAAACAAATAAAATATTTAATCGTCGTTATTTTTATTTTCTAACCACATTAATTAACTACAAAGGACAGTTTCATAATTCCAACGAACAAAATAAATATTTCCCGGAATAAAGCTCATTTTCTGCCTCTCCCCTCAATTCCTTGATCACCTTGATTTGTTTAACATAATCTTCCATGGCATTAATAAAAATAGAAAAGTTAAATATATACAAATTATTAAAAATATGCAAAACTGATTTAAAAATAATTTCTTCGTTAATGTATGCAATAATAAATACAAAAAATGCGTATGTAATAGCATATACGGTAGGCAATATGATAATCAATTAAACTGATTCATTAATTCCATTTTTTTTTTTGGAAAAAAAATATTTCATAATTTGCATTTTCATGTAAACAAAATCCAGCACGAGAAAAATAAACACTATTATTATGCCATACAATTTTTTATTTTAATCCCATTGAGTGGTATTACACAATTTTGTTTAAAAAATGTAAATAGTGGCATATTAAAAAAATTCCTACAATAATGCTTCACAATCGAATTGTACAATTTCTAAAATGTTTCCATGGTAATGTTAGTTCTGTTTGAAAAATATCCATATATATAACAGTTTTGTGAAAATAGTACCGGTTTAATGAGAGAGAAAGAAAAAAAAAATATAGAATTGTTGTAGAATAAGCTTTGAAGATGTGATGTATTAAGAGCTGATTACACTGGCTTACACAATTTTTGTCGAAGCAATGAACATAAAATTTTCTGGTGTAATTTGGTATCTTAAACACGAAAAAATATTAAAACTAAAATTTTTTTTGTTTTAATTCCATGTTTAATGGAATTTGCCTCTGGTATCTGGACTATATTTTTATGCTATAAATGTTACATATTTTACGTATAACCTTTAGTTTAGTAACAGTCATTAAAGACTTTTTTTGCTCAAATAGACAAAAAAATTTAAAAAAAAATATTTTTCGACATTTTAAAGGCTAGCATGCTAACGAAGAAAATATGGATACGGAATATATGCAATTGCAAATTTTTATTGGATGTATGTACGTCAAAACCGATAACACACAAAATAATTAAATATACACCTACTTACTTTTGAATGTTTTATGAAAACTGCAAACACATTTATGTTTAAAATTCGCCGCAAATTCGATCATTTGCTGCTGTTCCATTTTGTACTGTCTATTATTTTTCTAACAAAGATATTCAATATTTTTTTTAATTTTAACATGTCTGTGTTTGTCCCCTAAAATCTGTACATGGTTACCTTAATTCTAAAAGGGCGTAACAGATAAGCGGCTGAACAATAATCTTGAAAGTTGGTGCGAGGATAGTTCTTGTCGTTATATAAAATATTATTTCAAAAATTAGTTAATTTCCTCCAATTTTCCGATTCATATTTTTTGCATATCCAATTTTTTGTGGTTGCGTATGCGATTTTTCTATTGCAGATGCATTTTTCATTCAATATATGCACTTGATATTTTGCATATTTTGTGCATATACTCTTGCATAATTTTTGCATATAAAATGCATATATGGGATATGCTGATTTCATCGAATTTAGAATTCAAAAATATACCTAATCCTATAATATGAACTTCTTTGGATGATAAGTAGAGATTGCATAGAATTCCGCTGTCTAGTCATGCCTAATACATTTATCCATTTATTTTTCAAATTGAAGTCAATCCGTTACTCCTATCGTGAGTTATCGTCTGCACCAGAGAGACAGACGGACGGATGGACGGACATTGCTCAATTGACTTAAAATGACCCAAAAAGGAGAAAAAAATATTTAGTATATTCAAATAAAATATATGATGGAATTGTGAAGAACGTTGAAAGTATTGCAGTTATTGTAATAAGAATCATTTGCAAGTATGATACGTTAGTACAGACTCGAGGCGCCTAGAAGTATACTGTAGAAATGAAATAAGTAGAGGAAGTCTCAGACTAGTAAATAGAGAAAAGGATATACAGTTGGCAGAACAGTTTTCTGGAATATAGGGCCTGTTTTTGTAACTTCTTTTTTGCCACTTCGCACGTCAAATGGCAAACGAATGAAATTTTTGGTTTTTGCACACTTTGAAATTTTTGGTTTTTGCACACAAAGAAGCTTTCAATTATCGCCAACATTTTGGTTCTTATAAGACAACAACGAACGAAATGAAATGTCAAATCAGACGATCAGAAAAATTCATTCGTGTCGGTTATGTTTGCCGTCCTTTTGAAAGATAAAGTGAAAATTTTTGGGAAAATTAATAAAAAATGGATAAATGAACCAAACAACATTAACATGTATCTTTTGCTGAAGTATCCACCATAATTTCAAATTATAAAATGTATTGAAATCCTATAACTACACTGTTGCTTTTTAAATTGTTTCATAATAACTTAAATTATGTGACCCAGACAATCGTTTATTATACCTATCGACCTATAATCTCTTCCTGAATTGGTTTGGTTTTGTCCGTCCGTCTGTTTGTAAATGTATTCTTGTTACCAAATACAGGTCACAATTATGCTCAGATCACTATCAAATTTAGCAAGAACTTTATTTTTAACTCTATGACTTACTGAAATGGGTACATAAGGTTTCCGATTTATATATAGCCCCTATATATACATATATGATCAATCAAGCAAACAGTTGTATTTATTTTCGGTTGCTTGATTATTTCTCATTGTCTAGAATCAACTGTTGCTACTTTAACAGCTGTTGGATAGGGTTGCCCCCGTTCTGATATTTTCGTGTGGAAAAAGCTTTAAGAAATGCCAATAACAACATGTAGGTAATATTGGTATTTGACAGGAAGACGATGAAGAAGAGAGCTTTCTTACCCGAACGATAAGTGACAATGAACCAAATTAAAAACATGATCGCTTGGGTGAGAATAAGAAGAAGAAAATTATTGCTTGGGTAGCTATCGCACGTCTGCGTTTTGTTACATTTAGCTGAACAGGCTGATAATCTCGGAAAATCGAAATGTTCAAGAGAGCAAATATACTTTTTCTCTTGCAGTACTTATGATACTAAGTGTGCGTAGATTAGTGTTGGAAAAAGTCGCAAAAAATTGGACATACCTGGGAGTGGCATATATATATTTATGCTAAAATTTTAAAATCGAAGATTGCATTTGCGATTTAATTCGATTTTGTTCGTTTCAAAGGTGTTAAGTGTGAAATTATGTTAAAAGTAGGCAGTATTCTCACAAGAATACAACAGAAATGTGAGGAATCAGCCACACAGGGGCATCAATGATAACTTTTACCCTCAAATGTTGCAAAAAGTGAAATATTGTACAACAAAATAATAATAAAATGTTTTTGTAGTATAGTTTTAGGATACAAAATGCTGGATTAAGTTAGGCAATCTTTTTGAAACTTTGGACATTCGCTGACTATATTTATGCCAAAATCTCGAAATGGAAACTTTCTAACATAGGCGGTTATTCAAGACAACCACAGATATAAGGTCTTAGGTCACTTCTTCAGTATTTACACCTTTGGGCCGTATCAAATAATATACGTTATACCCTCCTTCACTAAAGTGAGCGTATACAAAATATCTGTAATGTCACTACTACTTAATAACCTCAGTGTATGCTGCGATATATTGAAATTGCATAAAAGGGTATAAAGTATACATTTTTAATTACAAATAATATAAGCAGATTAAATCAGTACAAAACAACATTTCATAACATCCATTTGCTTTACTTTGTACTGAAAAATGACACGTGTTTCACAATTCCAAAGAGAAAAACTATTTATAGCAATTTTGTCCTTAATCTCTTCAATTTTTTAAATGGGAACATATGTATGTAAAAAAATACCCAATCGCATATGGGTGTTTCCACAGAAAATAACCCCTTACAGCTAAAAAATTAAATTATAAATTCTAATTTATTTTTCCGCTAACATTACACAAAATAAATGTATCTGTCGTTTTCCGAATGATTAACTTTAATTTTCTTTATAGTAACTAAAATATGCTACCTTGAATTTAATACACCGTGCGCGGTTTTTCCGTGATTTGCACCGCTACTTTTTAAGCTCTTTGAAAACACTGTTCTAACGGTGGTTTACGAACAAAACAAAAGTAAGCTGAAAGCTGAAACTTTTCTTCATGCTGAGCAACAATTTTAAAGGCGACAAGTTAAAATGTAATGTTTTTTAATAGTTCAAAAACAACCTCACCGACTGTAACGACCGTTACCCCAAAAGCACAAAAGTTAGTTTTTTTCGTAATTCATTCAAACGATTTAATTTTATAGTAGCGCAAAATAATAAGGTAAGTAAGATGAAGAATTTTGTAAGGCCAAATAAGCCTATTTTGATTTTTTTATTTTTTTTTAAAGATGTAACGACCGTTACGTTTTTTTTGGAGTTTTCCATTTGAACTGTTTACTGGATTCTTACTGATTTTAGCTGAAAAATCATGGAGCAACTTACCAAGATGCAAAAATACAGAAAAAACGAAAAGAAGACGCATGAAGGCATGAGGCTTCTTGGCAAAAGAGAGAGAGAGCCCTCAAGAAAACGAAGACTGGATCAAAAAATGATGATTATGATGATGAACTCTAAAGTCAGGAACGAAAAAACAAACTCGAACGCGTAAGAAAATTTCGTGAAAAAAACGAAAAACGTTTAACGTTTTATAATGTAATGACCGTTACTTTTTTAAAAAAAATTTTTGGTAACTAATTTTTTTTCTTTGGTTCAAAAATAAACCCATTCCTTAAACAAAACATTTCAAAAAATGTAATCAGATTTTTTACTCGACATCCTGTGTAAAATTTTACAATACATGTTGTTTGTTTCCGAAATTTGAAATCAGCACATTTATAACGTAACGACCGTTACTTTTTTAATGGTCTAAAAAATTATTGAAATTAAATTTTTTATCAATTCTTTCGGTTGCTACCGATGCTTGAACTTTCGTAAGTCCAAAATTAAGCAATCCTTGTGGCAAATTTGCTTAGGTTGGAATTTTATTTAAAAAATCTCCGAAAATCGGTAACGACCGTTACTTTGGAAACACCCATATTGAAGAAGTAGGAAAATATAACAATACGCAACAAAAAATAATATTTTTGTGCCCAAAGTCTAAAAACCTTTTTCTTTGTGTAGATTGGGGGTAAGAAATCCATAAAATCAGAACCAAAAATCTTTTTTTATAATGGGTGATTTTTTTGACAATTTTCTTTTTGGCAGCTCAGCTGTTTTCGTATTTTCATATTTATACATTAAATTATATTTACCCTTCCATCGACTCACATAAAGGTTTCATACATTTCTCTAAATTGTATGTGTTTTTTTTGTTAATCAATTTTTTTTTAATCAACAGGTCAGCTGTTTTCATATTGAAACATTAAATTATATTTGCCGTTCTATCGACTCAAATAATGGTTTCAAACATTTCTCTAAATTGTATGTGTTTTTTTAATCAAATCCGAAAACTCTTAAAACACACTCTATAGTTAGAACTGTCTAGCTGCTGAAATTAGCCATCAGTCGCAAGCTCCACCTTTTCACTGCTGGCATATCTGCCGAGCCATTTTGTCGATTTTGGAAACAACAACTAATCCAAGGGAGCTAAATGTGGCGAATAAGGTGCGTGCTGAAGCAATTCGAAATTTAATTCATTGATTGTGGAATTTTTTGAACCGGTGCATTGTCTTGATTGTGAGCAAACGCAGCACCCACCTTGCGCAGAGCTTTCACATCATAAAATTTTCAGTTAATATGATATGTATAGCACTTTTTGAAATGCCTAAGACTTCAGCTAGCTTAAGAACCTTTAACCATCAGTCTTCAAATATCATTTTATGGATTTATTAACCATTTCTGGCGTGGACACATTAATTGGACGACCACTAGGGTGCTCGTCTTGGCAGCTAGTACGGCCCCGTATAAATGTTGGTACACTCCTTCCAGTACCTTCCCCACTAAGGGACAAAATTTAGTGAAATATTGATTCTTTTATAACTTCTATACTAAAGGGTTTTCCAATAAGAGTTATATGATTTCTTTGAAAATAAACACACTTATTGTTAAGGAAATTCAAAGTTTTTTATTTAATGTGAAGTAGAATCGATACAATTAAGTTCTAAATAAAACGTCATTCAAATGGCCTCCACGACTTCTTCTGCAGGAACGAATTCGATAAACCCAATTTTCGAGCACTTTTTCCACTAAATCAAGTCGTATGTCATGAATGGCACGTTCAATATTGACTTGTAAAGCTTGAAGAGAGTCTGGTTTATTTCGAAAGACCAATTACTTCAAATAACCCCACAAGAAATAGTCTAATGGTGTTAAATCAAAACTTCTTTGAGGCCATTCAATATCGCAATTTCTGAAAATAATCGAATCTCCAAACTTTTCTCGCAACAATTCAATTGTTTCATTTGCTGTGTGGCATGTAGCCACAATCGGTCAGTGGCAAATAGATAGCTCTTACAGAGAGCTAAAATATTGCTCATGGGTGTCAAGGTTGTAGGTCGACTCGAAAGTGTTTTTTTTTTTGGATTTTAAAAAAATTGACTTAGCATCATTTTCAAATGTGAACGGAAAGTTTATTTATGCTCTACCTCCTTAACCGTACGTCGGATCGGGAATCGGTCAATGGCAAAAGGACAGCTCTTAACGAGAACTAAAATATTGCTCATGGGTGTCAAGGTCGTAGGTCGACTGGAAAATGTTTTTATGGATTTAAAAAAAGGACTGAGCGCACGAAAAGTTGCAATTGGAGAACGATTATTTTGCGTATATCTCTCCATGATGAAATTGTAAACATCACTCAATACAATGAAAAAAAAAATGACAGATCATGACATATTACAAATGGCCGAAACGTCAATTCAAAATCATATCATACCTATTGGAAAACCCGTTACTTGCATTTCAAGTGAAGTGTAATGCTTCTGCAAAACCTACAGTCCTGTGAAAAATTCCATTATTTCCACGCCCCTTTTGGCATCTCCCATACAAATGGGCCATTTTGGACCAAAAGTTAACGGCTTATAACGTTGCTCCCGGTGCACACAATGACTACACGTTTTGTGCAGTGTAAATAGTAGCTATAGTCTCGTTAAAAAAGGTTGGAATTGCAACGCCCATTTTGGCACGTCCCATACAAATGACCAACTTTCACAAAAATTTAAAGGTTAAACAAATTTACAAAATGTATAATAAATATTTTTTTGTGTTAAGGACTTCAAATTACAACAGAAAATGTTATGTACATCCCTTCGACACTAATTGTGTAAACTAGTGCAATCATTTCACTGCTTATTATTATGAAATCGATGTATTGTTTTTATCCCATTGAGTGGAGCAAGTATTACACAATTTTACGGAAAAATAGAAATAACAACTTATAAAAGAAACTCCTAAAAGTATGCTTCACATTTTAATTGCGTAATTGTTAATATGTTTCCATGGTTAATGTTAGTTCATTTTGAAGCATATCAATATATCAAACAAATTCAGGGTGATTGTTACATTTCAAGGAGACGGTTATAGTTCAACAGAGAAAGAAAGGAAAATACCGAATTGTTGTAGAATTTGTTGGGGGCTCATTATCTCTGCAATAATTCAATCAAGATTCTGAGAATTAGTCCAATATTTGTTATGGACATGTGAGTTGTATTGGTACACACGAAACACTGATTCAAATGTTGTGATGAAACTGTGATGGCTTGAACGTTATTTTTCTATGAAAATTTAAATTTTAATAATCGGAAAACTTGCAGAAACTTACTTGTGGTTATTATGACAATGTAATGTTTAAATTTCGAATGAACGAAATTCTTTTCATGCCACTGTAAGTCATCTGAAATATGTCCGTCCGTCTGTCTCGCTGGGTCGAATAATAACTGTCGAACGGATAGAACGATTGAATACAAACTCTTTATATATGAAGAAGATCCAAGCATAATATCATCACAATGGTCACCATTTTCCAAGAGACAAAGAGTCAGTGGATATTTCGATAGGTCCATTCTGAAGGCCTACGTTTCAACTAACAAATAAGAAATGGTCAACGCCTTAAATATTGCTCTTCGCCGAGAATATGACAAAAGGTGACTACATCGAATAAAAAATAAACATTTTAAATATTGAAAATATTTTCACGTTACACTGAAGTTTTTAAACAACTTCAAGCGCCAACCCCTGTACAAATGTTTATTGTACAATTGTTTTTATTTCCTGGCAAATTTCCTAAATTGTGTTTTATATTCTCACATATTTTCCGTCAATTCATCATTTTATATTACGAAATACTTAAAGTTGTTTTTGCCAACTATGTTCCCATTGACATTGTTGTGAAACCTCCCCATTTCCTGTTTACATTTTCTTTGTCAACAAAATATACCGTTTTATTTATATTTTTCATTGAATATACATACGTATATATATTGACCGTAAGTTATGCTCTAATAATCGTATGTAATCTTCATCATCGTTCCGATATATAAAAACATTAGCAAATAACGTTTATGACAATAGTTTCTCAAAGTACGAATAAATTGGATTTGGGAAGTTGTACTCCCTTGTCCGTTTAAATGGTGATAAGTGGAATATCATGTTTTATGTCATTGTGAGCATGAATCATTTAAGAGGCCTAAAAGTAGACAACATTGTCATGAATATAATTTCCAAGAATATAACGAAACTGTGAGAGATCAGCCACACAGGGCATCAATGATAACATGTACCCTCAAATGTCGTAAAAGGTCAAGTATTGTACAACAAAATAATAATAAAACATTTTTGTAGTATAGTTTTAGGATACCAAAGGCTGGATTAAGTTAGGCAATCTTATTTGGAACTTCGATTAAATTCCTTAAGTTTTTTATTACAAAAGAATCAATTTGAGATTATATTTTGGAAACTGATTAAAAAAATCTACATTATATAAGAAGGGAAGGATATCGAGTAAGACCAAATATATATTTAAGGGAAGGATATCGAGTAAGACCAAATATATATTTTGATATTGTTATTCAAAAAATAGTTGTGCTTTATTTTATTTATTTTATTTATTTTATTTATTTTATTTATTTTATTTATTTTATTTATTTTATTTATTTTATTTATTTTATTTATTTTATTTATTTTATTTATTTTATTTATTTTATTTATTTTATTTATTTTATTTATTTTATTTATTTTATTTATTTTATTTATTTTATTTATTTTATTTATTTTATTTATTTTATTTATTTTATTTATTTTATTTATTTTATTTATTTTATTTATTTTATTTATTTTATTTATTTTATTTATTTTATTTATTTTATTTATTTTATTTATTTTATTTATTTTATTTATTTTATTTATTTTATTTATTTTATTTATTTTATTTATTTTATTTATTTTATTTATTTTATTTATTTTATTTATTTTATTTATTTTATTTATTTTATTTATTTTATTTATTTTATTTATTTTATTTATTTTATTTATTTTATTTATTTTATTTATTTTATTTATTTTATTTATTTTATTTATTTTATTTATTTTATTTATTTTATTTATTTTATTTATTTTATTTATTTTATTTATTTTATTTATTTTATTTATTTTATTTATTTTATTTATTTTATTTATTTTATTTATTTTATTTATTTTATTTATTTTATTTATTTTATTTATTTTATTTATTTTATTTATTTTATTTATTTTATTTATTTTATTTATTTTATTTATTTTATTTATTTTATTTATTTTATTTATTTTATTTATTTTATTTATTTTATTTATTTTATTTATTTTATTTATTTTATTTATTTTATTTATTTTATTTATTTTATTTATTTTATTTATTTTATTTATTTTATTTATTTTATTTATTTTATTTATTTTATTTATTTTATTTATTTTATTTATTTTATTTATTTTATTTATTTTATTTATTTTATTTATTTTATTTATTTTATTTATTTTATTTATTTTATTTATTTTATTTATTTTATTTATTTTATTTATTTTATTTATTTTATTTATTTTATTTATTTTATTTATTTTATTTATTTTATTTATTTTATTTATTTTATTTATTTTATTTATTTTATTTATTTTATTTATTTTATTTATTTTATTTATTTTATTTATTTTATTTATTTTATTTATTTTATTTATTTTATTTATTTTATTTATTTTATTTATTTTATTTATTTTATTTATTTTATTTATTTTATTTATTTTATTTATTTTATTTATTTTATTTATTTTATTTATTTTATTTATTTTATTTATTTTATTTATTTTATTTATTTTATTTATTTTATTTATTTTATTTATTTTATTTATTTTATTTATTTTATTTATTTTATTTATTTTATTTATTTTATTTATTTTATTTATTTTATTTATTTTATTTATTTTATTTATTTTATTTATTTTATTTATTTTATTTATTTTATTTATTTTATTTATTTTATTTATTTTATTTATTTTATTTATTTTATTTATTTTATTTATTTTATTTATTTTATTTATTTTATTTATTTTATTTATTTTATTTATTTTATTTATTTTATTTATTTTATTTATTTTATTTATTTTATTTATTTTATTTATTTTATTTATTTTATTTATTTTATTTATTTTATTTATTTTATTTATTTTATTTATTTTATTTATTTTATTTATTTTATTTATTTTATTTATTTTATTTATTTTATTTATTTTATTTATTTTATTTATTTTATTTATTTTATTTATTTTATTTATTTTATTTATTTTATTTATTTTATTTATTTTATTTATTTTATTTATTTTATTTATTTTATTTATTTTATTTATTTTATTTATTTTATTTATTTTATTTATTTTATTTATTTTATTTATTTTATTTATTTTATTTATTTTATTTATTTTATTTATTTTATTTATTTTATTTATTTTATTTATTTTATTTATTTTATTTATTTTATTTATTTTATTTATTTTATTTATTTTATTTATTTTATTTATTTTATTTATTTTATTTATTTTATTTATTTTATTTATTTTATTTATTTTATTTATTTTATTTATTTTATTTATTTTATTTATTTTATTTATTTTATTTATTTTATTTATTTTATTTATTTTATTTATTTTATTTATTTTATTTATTTTATTTATTTTATTTATTTTATTTATTTTATTTATTTTATTTATTTTATTTATTTTATTTATTTTATTTATTTTATTTATTTTATTTATTTTATTTATTTTATTTATTTTATTTATTTTATTTATTTTATTTATTTTATTTATTTTATTTATTTTATTTATTTTATTTATTTTATTTATTTTATTTATTTTATTTATTTTATTTATTTTATTTATTTTATTTATTTTATTTATTTTATTTATTTTATTTATTTTATTTATTTTATTTATTTTATTTATTTTATTTATTTTATTTATTTTATTTATTTTATTTATTTTATTTATTTTATTTATTTTATTTATTTTATTTATTTTATTTATTTTATTTATTTTATTTATTTTATTTATTTTATTTATTTTATTTATTTTATTTATTTTATTTATTTTATTTATTTTATTTATTTTATTTATTTTATTTATTTTATTTATTTTACTTATTTTATTTATTTTATTTATTTTATTTATTTTATTTATTTTATTTATTTTATTTATTTTATTTATTTTATTTATTTTATTTATTTTATTTATTTTATTTATTTTATTTATTTTATTTATTTTATTTATTTTATTTAATTTATTTATTTTATTTATTTTATTTATTTTATTTATTTTATTTATTTTATTTATTTTATTTATTTTATTTATTTTATTTATTTTATTTATTTTATTTATTTTATTTATTTTATTTATTTTATTTATTTTATTTATTTTATTTATTTTATTTATTTTATTTATTTTATTTATTTTATTTATTTTATTTATTTTATTTATTTTATTTATTTTATTTATTTTATTTATTTTATTTATTTTATTTATTTTATTTATTTTATTTATTTTATTTATTTTATTTATTTTATTTATTTTATTTATTTTATTTATTTTATTTATTTTATTTATTTTATTTATTTTATTTATTTTATTTATTTTATTTATTTTATTTATTTTATTTATTTTATTTATTTTATTTATTTTATTTATTTTATTTATTTTATTTATTTTATTTATTTTATTTATTTTATTTATTTTATTTATTTTATTTATTTTATTTATTTTATTTATTTTATTTATTTTATTTATTTTATTTATTTTATTTATTTTATTTATTTTATTTATTTTATTTATTTTATTTATTTTATTTATTTTATTTATTTTATTTATTTTATTTATTTTATTTATTTTATTTATTTTATTTATTTTATTTATTTTATTTATTTTGTTTATTATATTTTTTTAGGCGCTGTGATAAGTTAACTTTTTCGCTTATTTCTTAGCATTAACCTTTACGCTACATTGTCCCGTAAAATGTAAAATTAAACAGAGAAGAACTTCTATTGATTCAAAGTAATTTTATTCGTTTTTCAGCGATACACATTTAATTTTTTTTAATTCTTTATTTTGAAAAAGAATTGTCTTACGATGAATTTCAAAAATATTTTTCGGTTGATTGCCATAGACTTACTATTATTTTGCTTCTAAGCCTAAATGTTGACTTTTTTAACTCTTCATAATATATTCAGACAAACAATTTCGTCTATAATTATGCAAATAAAAATAAAAGCGCCAAATATTGCGAATTTTTACTCTCAAAACATATACATAGTTAAATTTTGTGTGAAGATAAAGAAAATATAACTTTGCATTAAGCATTTATTGACACCTTAAAGTAGACTACATTTGTGCGGTTGTAATAACTCCTTAAAAGCATTTTTGGCAATTTTTTACGATTATTTAAGTCATAAAATTTCGATAACAATATTTTGGCATATTGAAAAGATATTACCATTATCTGCGAAAACAATAAATGGCAAATTATCTGTATTTATGAAAATGGTGAAAATATGCAATATTTTAACGAGCTAAACGAAATAAGATATGAACTTTTGCGGTTTAACTTTTGTTTTTGGGATTTATTTGGAAAGTGATATTATGTATTTAAGATACTTTCAAATTATTTACTTTTTTATTAAAGTAAAATGTATTTAAAGACATTTTGTTGAGTAGTGGGGCTAGTAGCAAAGATATAACCCGCAAAATGTTTTCCTATCCTATCCAATTGCAAAAATCTCCGACTTTTGCCCAGACACCCCCTAAAATAAATATTCATAAATACAAAACATATTTAATTATGCATAGTTGTAAAAATAATAATGAAATTCCACAGTTTACAAAACATTCCAGGAAATGTTCACTTATGCATTGCGAAGCTATTAAAACATTCATGTAAATATTGAAATAGCATTTCGTGGAAATTTGAGACGGAGTTACGAACTTGGTTAATTAAAAAAAATAAATAAATTAAGAGGCCGACAGAGAAATCCTTGAAATATGCACCGTAAAAACAAATATACAAATTTTACAAAATTATATTAACATAAATTTATTTTTATTTCATTAACGTATTGAACTTTAAGCAAAATATTTCCTTAAAATATCTTTCGAGGAAATAAATGAATATAACTGAGATATTGATAATTAAATTATTAAAACACGCCTATTATCCAACAGCTCGCCAAACTACGAATTCAGAAAAGAATTTTTTTGGTTTTTCGTAGAAATAAATAAATGCAACTATGCCGTGGTTTGTGAACAAGTCGCTGGAATTTGCTATTGTATCAATTCTCAGTATCGACTTGCAGAGTTAACAATGAAGCATTATGTATTTGCTGTTTTTTATATAATATACAACCTCTCCCCTCTCTCTCTATCATTCCCTCTCCATCGTGGGGTAAATTCAGCAGTTGTCAACTACTGATGTCGATTTTCAAGTAATTTCACGAGTCATGCCTAAAAGTATGCAAATGCTATCGATGCAATGTAAATAACACGACAGCGAAAGAGAGAGGGACAGACTACGTTTAGGCCCATTGATGATTAGCTGTGAATTTAACATGATTTTGCACTTTGTTGTGTATTCATTTCAATGCGGCTACGTTTTTTTACGGCCCATGTTTTTTGTTTGACAAAAGGGGTACAAGAAAAAAGGCGAAAATTGCATATTAAGTGATTTTGCGGATATTTATCGCAGGCGAAAAACCAAAAAAAAAACCCACTGCCTACATTTAGGCGTTCAACTGAATAATGTTTCAAGTGAGTAAACATTGATAAACAATATCTTGATCTCTTGAAAGGATGTGAGTAAATATCCAATACTCTGTGGGGCACTTTTAACAATGGCAAACATGAAATATTGAATATCCTATCGATACAATGGAACAATATGCAATTATTCATATGACAAAAATATAAATACTGTTTTCGCAAGTTTTATTGAAGAAAATTGTGCATCATATAGTATTTTTTTAAATTAACCAGTATAAGAACTACTAATATTAATGCGTATGTTCAAATCCAGTTTCAGATATTATTATATCTGGTCAGATCTGTCATATTTGAACCTGGATATAATCATATCTCGGGGCGGCCGGAAATTTATACGACCTAACAAAGGCAACACAACAAATTTGGGAACATTTTTCTTGATTTCTCAACATAATCTCCTTTTAGCACGATACACTTTTTCCAGCAATTTTCAATAGCTTCGATACCCTGTTTATAGTATGAACCGTTTAGCTCCTGAAAATTGTCATCAACCGCAACCTCCACCTCTTCACTGCTGGCAAATCTTTTTCCGCCGAAACATTTTTTCAAGTTTGAAAACAAAAGCTATTTAAAATGTAATTCATTGATTTTGGCAATAGTGGATGTGTGAACTGGATCTGGCTCGATTTTAATATTGGCTGGACTAAGACCTTTGCAATGAAAGTATTGTATACCATTTCGGTGACCAATTTTTTCCATATTTACAAATTCACTGAGATCATTTACTTTTGAGTGCACAAAAAAAACCAAACAACGAAAAACGAAAACTTAAAACATATTTTTTAGAAGGTTGTCAATTTTCGCGTCTTTTTTTCTTCAAAATATTACCGCCTTCTGTACGCTAGGTCGGCTAAATTTGGGAACGCCCTCGTATTTTGTCCCAGATCTAACTATATCCGGCACCAGATATGTTAATATCTTGTATCAGATTACAGCTATATCTGTCATATATAACATTTTACACCAAACTATATGTGAATATATATAATTACCTAAACCGAATACAGCTTGATAAATTTGTGAGACAATTATATAATCAAATTTTAATATAATGAGCAAAAATATATTTATTTCTTAACCTTAAATTCATCGAAGTATTAACCATCTTTAATTTTTTGTCTTCTGTGGAGTATATGGCTCCAGCAGTCGTCTCCTGTACAGTATATGGCTCCAGCACTCGTCTTCTGTAGAGTATATGACTCTAGAAGTCATCTACTGTGGAATAGATCACTACCGCAGAGTTGATAACTTCAAGAGTCGCCTGCTATAGAGTACATGACTCCAAGTGTTATCTATTGTATAGTAGTTGTCTTCAAGTGTTGTTTACCGTAGCTGAGATGATTTCAGAAGTTGCGCTCTGTAGATTAGAAGACTTGAGTAATCGTCCACTATAGTGTGCATGATTCCACGAGCCTTCTACAGTAGAGTAACTGACCCCAAGAGTCGTCAACAACAGTATAAATGACTTCATGAGTCGTCTACAGCACTTGACTGCAGATAATATGACTACAGGGATCGTCTACTGTAGAGTAGATGACTTTAAGAGTTGTCAACTGCAGAGAAGATGGCACCAGGAGTCGTCTAGAGTAGTCATCTATTGTAGAGTCGTCCACTGCAGAGTAGATGCATTTAAGAGTCGTCTACTGCAGAGTAGATGAGTCCAGGAGTCGTCAAGAGTAGTCACCTATTTGTAGAGTATATGACTCCAAGAGTCGCCTACTATAGGGTACATGACTTCAAGAGTTGTCTATTGTAGAGAAGATGACTTTAAGCGTCGTTTACCGTAGAGTAGCTGACTCCAGTAGTTGCCTACTATTGATAAGATGACATCGGGAATCGTCCACAGTAAAGTAAATTACTCCCAAGAGCTGTCTAATATAAAGTAAGTGACTCAGAAGAGTCACCCACTTTAGAGCAGATGACTGAATGAATAGTTTAGTGCACAGTAGATGACATCCAGAGTCGTCCACTACGGAGTAGACAAATCCAAGAGTTGACCATTGTAGAACAGAGAGTCGTCCACTATATTATATGACTCCAGCTGTAGAATGGGTGACTCCCAGAGACATGGCTGTAAGAGTCGTCCACATTAGATTATATGACTCCAGTGAGCGAATACTGAATGACTAAAAGAATCACCTGCTATAGAGTAAATGGCTCCAGAAGACGTACATTAATGTTTAGGTGGCTCTTAATGAAGATGGTTGTCTAATGAAGATTGGATGACTTTCGGGATCCACTACTGTGGGTAAGATGTCGGGGGATCTACGAATCCTATAGTCCCCATCTATTCACTGGACAGTAATCCCAGATTGGTCACCAGTCCTAGATTTTCTGGAGTCTAACTGGTAGTATCTTCGGCTACGCAGTCTAACTTAATCTGGTACCACGGGAGTCAGGAAAGCCCTCGGGATGCAGGTTCCGGCCTGACTATTGGCGAGGACCCTATTGGGTGCAACGTGGTGGCTGTCTGGTTGAAACCAAAATCGCTGGGAGAGAACATTCTCGGATGTGGAGTTGCAAACCAACCAGATGCCATGACCCTTAGAATGGCAAGAAGTTTTAGATGGGCTCCACTCCTAACCAAGGAGGAGGGCAAAAGTGTCCAGAAACACGGAATTGTTTGGTACTCATGCACATTGTGCGTGGGGGCGTTGGTCGACGCATGTATTCACCTAGGTCTTTAGAGCACGGACGGGTTAAGACTAACGGCAGGAACTCACCTAAATCCAGAATACCTACTGTGGGTTAGATGACTCTAGGGATCGTCTACGTTAAAGTAAATGAATCAAAATCTAGTCTACCGCAGATTAAATAACTCCAAGGATCTCTACTGTAGAGTAAGGAACTCTAAGAGTCGTCTACTGTAGAGCAGATGACTCCAACAGGTATCTACAGTAAAGTAAATTACTCCAAGTTGTCTACTTTAGAGTATATGACTAAAAGAGTCCTCTACAACAGTGTATGACTTCAGGAGACTGACTCCGAGAGTCATCTACTAGGGTACAATTGAGTAGATGACTTCAAGAGTCGTCTAGTGTAGAGTAGATAGATAGAGTAAATGGCTGCAGCAGGCATTTATTCTAAGATGGATGGTTCATAAAGTCGTCTACTAAAGACTATATATGTCTCTAGGGGTAGTCTACGGCGGAGTAGATAGCTTCAGGTATCGTCTATGTTAGAGTAAAATCCAAGAGTCGTCTACTGTAGAGCAGATGACTCCGAAAATCGGCTACTATAGATTAGATGACTAAGATGTGGATAGAGAAGATGACTTCAGCAATCGTTTACCGTAGATGTCTTCAAGAGTCGCCTACCACGAAATAAATGACGTCGCGGCAATTAATTTAGAGTAGACGAATCCATGAGTCATGTGTAGAGCAAATGACTCTATGAGGCGGCTACTATAGAGTAATTGGCTGCAGGAGGCATTTACTATACGTTAGTTGGTTCCAAAAGTCTTCTACTATAGATTCGATGACTCTAGTGGAAGTCTACTGCGGAGTAGATAACTCCAGGGATCGTCTACGTTAGAGTAAATGACTCGAAAGCTCTCATATGTAGAGCAGATGACTCTAAAAGTCGTTTAGTGCAGATTATACGACTAAGACAAGAATAGAGAAGATGATTTCAGCAGCCGTTTACAGTAGAGTAGATGACTCCAAGAGTAGTCTATCGGGGAGTAAGTGACGACAAGAGGCGATTAGTGTAGAGTAGATGAGTCCAAGAGTCGTATGTAGACTACTGTAGAATAGATGACTGCATGAATCATCTACTGGAGAGTTAATGGATCCCAGAGTCGTAGAGTCATGAGTCATCTACTGTAGAGTAGATGACTCATATAAATGTCTATTGTAAAATGGGTGACTCCCGCTGTACTTTACATTAAAGGAGATGAGTCTTAAGGTAATCTGTTGTAGGGTAGGTGACCCAAGAAGTACTTTGTTGTCTACTGTCAACTAGAAGACTCCAAGAGCCATTTACTGTAGCGTAGGCGACTACAGGGGTCGTTTGCTGAAGAGTATAAGAATCCACATAGAGTGGATCTATGACAGAGATAATTAGACCTGACACGAGATACATATATGGGGCTAGATACAGTTACATTGAGGCTAGTACGAGATGTGACGTATCTCTTTGGATCCAAGTACATATATGTAAGAGATAGATGTGAAATCGGATCAGATGTGAAATATGATGGAATCTAGGCTTAGATATGATAGAACTCTCCAGATCTAATACTATCAGGACTGTTGAAGTCATCTACTCTTTTGTAAGGGACTTCTTGAGTCACCAATGCTACAACAAGTATCCTTAAGAGTCATCTACTCCAAAGTAATTTAAATTTCTTAATTTATAAAATGTTTAAAGGGACATGCAAAAAATTATGTTACAAAGCAATTATTGTATGACAATGTATATTGTGTATATAAAAACCCAGACAACCCATCTTTAATTAAGTTATATTCAAAATTTTGAATTTTATGATTTTTAAAACAAATTATATGTCATACAAGTAACTGAAATGCTTGTCAATTTCCAGGCTGTAATTTTAATTGCACATCAAAAGACTGCAGCATATCGTTAGGCTTGTCACACAATCAACTAAAATTACAAGGCTTATTTAATATGCCATATATGAAAAAAGAAACGTCACTGCCTCTCAAAAAGCAGTCTCAGGTCGAATAAATTGCTTCTGCTAAAAGTGTTATTTATTAGAGACCATTATTTTCTCTCGTTCATTGTGTGTTTGTAATGCTTTGTAAAGAATTTTAATGAATTTTTGTTATAAAAATTATAGCATATATTAAGGCATTATTAAGATTGAGCATATTTGCAGGCGGTTTTCTTGGATCTCTCACTCACACACACATACACATGTACTTTGTCATATTTTCTTTTCTTCGTTGTTTCTTTTTTTTGTTGTGGCTCAGACATGAATACATCAAAATGAAAATTATTTATACTTCACCGCCATTATTTGCTTTGACAAAGAAAGGACAATAACAGCAACAAGAGCAGGAGAAAAAAAGAAAGGGAGAAAAAACCTTAACAGATCATCATCAGACCATATCAGACAAAATATCAACGATGACAATAAAACCGTAGCAACATTCGCATCATGGAACGGAAACAATTTTCCAGACAATGGCAATGCCAGTAGTGAACGACGACATACCAAACGGCTGAGGAGTACTTACAATTCTCCAAATGCATTGTAAAAATTGAAAATTTATAGACGGTAGTATATGTATATATATAAAGCGGTGAGTTAACCTTGCACACAACTACACAAACACAAAATGACATAAGGTTGAAGAAGTCATTGACATCAGGACTACTGTCTCGAATACGTACATATATTTGCACTAACACTCCCTCTATCTCTATCACTGCCTCATATATCATTCTGTTAACCAACACAGTCGTGTGAACGTGACACTGGCATAACTGTATGTGAGTTCTTCCTTTTTTGAGGATTATATCTCAACTTCACCGCCACTATTGCAGTGTACTTTTTAAAATCCGCTCATCAGCACAGTGGTACATTTACCGCGAAAGAAAAGTTAAAGCGTTAACTATTTTTATAATTTCGCTTAATAGAGATCATAGCCCGAAGGGAGTGAAAAAAGAGGATTATTACACAAATCACACACACAGAAAACAACATGTAGATGGATGTAAATAAGTGCTGGTCCTTTTTGTGCGAGAATGTGACAAATTGCATTTAAAGCCGATTTAAATTTAAAACAAATCTAAAAAGGAAAACAAGTTGAAATAAAATAAAATCTCACATCTGTGGTTTTTCTAAAACAATCCCACATCTCTCAAAAATCTAAATGTTCAGGAGAAGCTAATTATGTTTTTTCATTTTATACAACTACATTTTGTACAATTTGATTATGGGAAACTCTATTAAAAAAAATGGGTAGATGACTAAACAGTCTTGTACTATAGAGTCAGATGCCGTCTCAATAAAGTAGATGCCTCCAAGAGTGGTCTACAACAGAGTAGATCGTCTACTATAAAGTAGATGAATCCAAGAGTTGTCTACTTTAAAGTAGATGACTCCAAGAGTCGTCTACTATAAATTAGATGAATCCAAGAGTTGTCTACTTTAGAGTATATGACACCAAGAGTTGTCTACTTTAGAGTAGATGACTCCTAGAGTCGTCTACTATAGAGTAGATGACTCCAAGAGTCGTCTACTATAGAGTAGATGACTCCAAGAGTCGTCTACTATAGAGTAGAGTCGCCTACTATAGAGTAGATGACTCCTAGAGTCGTCTACTATAAAGTAGATGAATCCAAGAGTTGTCTACTATAAATTAGATGAATCCAAGAGTTGTCTGCTTTAGAATAGATGACTCCAAGAGTCGTCTACTATAAAGTAGATGACTCCAAGAGTCGTCTACTATAAATTAGATGAATCCAAGAGTTGTCTACTTTAGAGTAGATGAAACCAAGAGTCGTCTACTGTAGAGTAGATAGTTCCAAGAGTCGTCTACTGTAGAAAAGATGGATCCAAGAGTCGTCTGCTATAAAGTAGGTGACTCCAAATGTCGTCTACTATAGAGTAGATGACTCTAAGGGTTCTCTACTGTAGAGTAGATGGATCCAAGAATAGTGTCCAATAGAGTAGATGACTCCAAGAGCAGTCTACAATATAGTAGATGAGGTTTAGGGTCATCTACTATAGGGTCCAAAGAGTCATCTACTATAGAGCAGATGACTCAAAGAGTCGTCTACTATAGATGGAGTCGTAGAGTCTACTATAGAGTAGATGACTCTAAGGGTTCTCTAGTGTAGAGTAGATGGATCCAAGAAGATGGAGTGTACAATAGAGTAGATGACTCCAAGAGTCGTCTACAATATAGTAGATGAGGTTAAGAGTCATCTACTATAGGGCCCAAAGAGTCCTCTACTATAGAGTAGATGACTCCAAGAGTCGTCTACTATAGAGTAGATGACTCTAAGGGTTCTCTACTGTAAAGTAGATGGATCCAAGAATAGTGTACAATAGAGTAGATGACTCCAAGAGCCGTCTACAATATAGTAGATGAGGTTAAGGGTCATCTACTATAGGGTCCAAAGAGTCATATACTATAGAGCAGATGACTCAAAGAGTCGTCTACTATAGAGTAGATGACTCTAAGAGTCGTCTACTATAGATAAGATGATTCCAAGAATCGTCTACTATAAAGTAGATGACTCCAAGAGTCGTCTACTATAGAATAGATGCTTCCAAAAGTCGTAGATGACTTCAAGAGTCGTCTACTATATATAGTAGATGAGGTTAAGGGTCATCTACTATAGGGTCCAAAAAGTCATCTACTATAGAGTAGATGACTCAAAGAGTCGTCTACTATAGATGGAGTCGTAGAGTCTACTATAGAGTAGATGACTCTAAGGGTTCTCTAGTGTAGAGTAGATGGATTTAAGAATAGTGTACAATAGAGTAGATGACTCCAAGAGTCGTCTACAATATAGTAGATGAGGTTAAGAGTCATCTACTATAGGGTCCAAAGAGTCATCTACTATAGAGTAGATGACTCCAAGAGTCGTCTACTATAGAGTAGATGACTCTAAGGGTTCTCTATTGTAGAGTAGATGGATCCTAGAATAGTGTACAATAGAGTAGATGACTCCAAGAGCCGTCTACAATATAGTAGATGAGGTTAAGGGTCATCTACTATAGGGTCCAAAGAGTCATCTACTATAGAGTAGAT
Organism: Eudasyphora cyanicolor; assembly: GCA_963930755.1. Lineage (NCBI taxonomy): Eukaryota > Metazoa > Arthropoda > Insecta > Diptera > Muscidae > Eudasyphora > Eudasyphora cyanicolor. Next base: position 250,297,292 of record OZ005735.1, read on the forward strand.
GACTCAAAGAGTCGTCTACTATAGATGGAGTCGTAGAGTCTACTATAGAGTAGATGACTCTAAGGGTTCTCTAGTGTAGAGTAGATGGATCCAAGAATAGTGTACAATATAGTAGATGACTCCAAGAGTCGTCTACAATATAGTAGATGAGGTTAAGAGTCATCTACTATAGGGTCCAAAGAGTCATCTACTATAGAGTAGATGACTCTAAGAGTCGTCTACTATAGATAAGATGATTCCAAGAATCGTCTACTATAAAGTAGATGACTCCAAGAGTCGTCTACTATAGAATAGATGCTTCCAAAAGTCGTAGATGACTTCAAGAGTCGTATACTATAGAGTAGATGACTTCAAGAGTCGTCTACTATAGAGTAGCGTCGACTACTGTACAGTAGATGACTCCAAGCGTCGTCTACTGTAGAGTAGATGACTCCAAGACTCGTCTACTGTCGAGTAGTTGACTTCAATAGTCGTCTACCATAGAGTAGATGACTTCAATAGTCGTCTACTATTGAGTAGATGACTCCAAGAGTCGTCTACTATAGAGTAGATGACTCCAAGAGTAGTTTACTATAAAGTAGATGACTCCAAGAGTCGTTTACTTTAGAGTAGATTACTCTAAGAGTCGTATACAATAGAGTAAATGATGCAAAGAGTCGTCTACTGTTAATAAGATGACTCCAAGAATCCATCCATCATAGAATAGATGACTCCAAGAGTCGTTTACTATAGAGTAGATGACTCCAAGAGTTAGTTTGGCAGAAAATTTTAAGTATTAAGTTAATGACCAGTAGTGTAGGGTATTATATAGTCTACCCAGACTCAAATTATTTCTTACTTTTATTGTACTATATATTTGAACAAATTATATATTTGAACAATTGATTTTAAATGCATCCAAATGGCTATTCCTCATACATATGGAGGATCTTAAGATACTCATTCGATGCGATACAATTTTGATTCATTCGCTCCCTAGAGTGAGTGGAAATGGAAAGTGGCAATAAACTTCCTGCAAATATGGCAATAGCGAACATTTAAACCACTGTACCCCGAAGCCGCCGCGTTTTTCAGCCTCTATAATGCCATTGGCCACTTAGCCATTCACCGTTCGCCACCTGGTCCCGTGTCTGACGCGTGGTTATACTCTTCGATTGTCATTGCCCTGTGGATGTTGGCGCAACCGAAAATGGAACGTGTTCGTTGAAAAGTTTTCAACCAAAATTTTTGGAAAATCGCTGCTATGTATGCGCTTCCCTCTTGCTGGTTGGCGGCAAAATTGGCGAACATGCGAGTACTCGTATAGCTCATGTCGTCAACATACACTCTCTTGGCAGGCAGGACGTACGTTCGTCCTTCAGTCAGTGTGTTTATCTGGCGGCTTAGAAGTGTTCAATTTACATAAAAATGCCATCAATATGAACGAGTGAGTGAACAAAGACCGTAATGTATTATACTGAAACCATTCAAACCTACATACAATATTCCTGCTTGAAATTAGAAATTATATTTAAGCTCATTTGACTCCTCGGGACCTGACGGTTGCCGATGAGGATGATGATGGCGATGAAGTTGATGATAATGGCGGAGCTGCCTGTTGCCTAATTTGCTGCCTATTGGGTAACACGTACGCGCATTTTAGTGTCGGGATTTATGGCTGTATTGTGGTGATGTGACAGACAAAAACCTTTAATGAGTTGCCTTTGATCCTATGTATGTGAAAAGTTTCGTGGCAAAAGGACACATTTTCGAGTATGCGATTATTTGATGACAGAACCCGAATAGGTTTAGGTGGATGCATTATAGACAAAGGACCTTTTGTCAGTGGAGACAAGGCTACAACTTTTTAAATTATGCATAGATTTTTTTTCTGAATTATTTTCATGACCAATCAGACTTTACGATAAACATTTAAAAATTAAAAATATTAAAATGTTCTTTTTTTCGCAACATCTTGTAAGATATTAAAAGGTTCTCGAGTTCTCTTCTAAATACGTAAAGCGGTTAAGAAGTTATGACAATTTTAACAAATGGTAATTTTAAGAAAAATCTCTGAGATAGAAAACTTTGGAGCTATGTACCACAAATACTACAACTAATTTTGAGAAACTAACAAGTAAAAGCGTTAAGTTCGGCCATGCCGAATCTTATATACCCTCCACCATGGATAGCATGTGACCTCACAAAATAACTCAAGGCCCAACTATAATATGCATAAGCTAGCTTAAGCAACTGTGCGAATGCATGAAATCGCATGTGCCGAACTATAATGTACTTAAGTTAACTTTTCGTTAAGTTCTCTCAGTTCCCATTTGCTTAAGCAGGGTGAGAAACTTAACGCACATTCCGTACGGAATTGCTTATGCATATTATATTTGGGCCTTCAAACCTAAAGAAAATAACACCGAAAAAAAAAACAAAAAATATAGTAGATGAGAACAGTAGGAATTACAACAAGTTAGATGCTATACATATATGGGAGCTATATCTAAATATGGACCGATATCGCCCATTTGCAATCCCAAACAACCTGCAACTATAAGAAATATTTATACGAAATTGTATCAACCTAGCTCTATTATTACGGACTGTAGCGTGATTACAACAGACGGACGGACGGACAGACGGACAGACGGACATGGCTAAATCGTCTTAGAATTATACGACGATTAAGAATATACTCGTATATACTTTATGGGTTCTCAGATCATTATTTAGAGGTGTTGCAAACGGAGTGACAAAATGAATATACCCCCCATCCTATGGTGGAGGGTATAAAAACGCCAAAAAAAATGCCCACACACTAGAAGGATTTTATTGTGCCAAAGATTACTAAAATCAGAAATCTAATTATTCCTAAAACTTCCGCATCTCAATAACTGATCAATAACTGGGGTTGAGTATTGTAGCACATTGAGGCCTATAAATAAATCTATAAATTTTTAAAAATTTGTTCACACTGTTAGAGGTTTGTCGGGGACACACCAATCAGACAGTGACTGACTTCCAAAGTTCTAAAACGGATTGCTCCCCACAACATCTACTTCACGCCCCCGCTATTAAATTTTTCTGCAAAATTTCGACGAAATTGATTAAAATCAAATTTTGATTTAAATTTAAATTAAATTAATTTTCTAGAAAATGCCTTTCAATTTGCATTTTTCCAAAAATGTTTGCTATCAAATTTATCTAAAAAATGTCGTTTAAATTTATTTTCAATTTTTTTTTTTTTGAAATTGAATATTTCTGCAAAATTTTTTTCAAATCTAATTTTTCTCGGAAAATCGTTGAATTGCATTTCTCTAGAGAATTTTGTTAAAATTGCATTTCTATACAAAATATATTCTAGCTAAATTTCTGGAAATTTCAAGAAATGGTCAATGAGAGGATTTATGGCCACTAATGGAATTAAAGATGGATAACTGGTATAAAGGACGATGACACCTGATTAAAGGTCGCTGACGTTATTAAAGGCCTATGAAGGAAATTTTCGATTTAAAAAAAAATTAAAAAAAAAAATTTAGAAAAATTTAATTTCGAAGAATTTTTCTAGAAAAATTAAATTTCGAAAAAAAAATTTAATTTGGCATAATTTTCTGAAAAATAGATTTTAAGCAAAAATTTATTTTTGACAAAATTTTCAAAACATCAATTTTGAAGAAATTTTATAGAAAAATGCAATTTTGAAGAAATTTGATAGAAAAAATCTGTTTCCAACGATTTTTGGAGAAAAAAATAAATTTTGAATTTTTTTCTATTTTATTTTTTTTTTAAATTAAAATTGGAAAATTTCTGTTTCTAACTTTTTTGGAGAAAAAAATAAATTTTGATTTTTTTATACCCTACACCACACTGTGGTACAGGGTATTATAAGTTTGTTTCACGGCAGATGTTTGTAACACCTGAAAATAACACAGCTAGACCCACCTTAAAGTATACCGATCGACTCAGAATCACTACCTGAGTCGATTTAACGATGTCCGTCCGTCCGTCCGCAATGTCACTCCGATCGTTCTGAAATTTTGCAGTTTAGAGTATTTCGCTGCTGTTAAGATCGCTACTGAATTTGGTTGAAATCGGTTCAGATTTAGATATAGCTCCCATATATATCTTTCGTCCGATTTGGCCCTTTAGTCCTGTAGAAGCTGTATTTTACATCCAATCGTTTTGAAATTTAGAATGGTAGAGTTTCTTGATCCATGAAACAACATTGCCGAATTTGAAGAAAATCGGTTAAGATTTAGCTATAGATCCCATATATATGTTTCGTCCGATTTGGCCCTTTAGTCCTATAGAAGCTGTATTTTACATCCGATCGTTTTGAAATTTAGAATGGTAGAGTTTCTTGATCCATGAACCAACATTGCCGAATTTGAAGAAAATCGGTTCAGATTTAGATATAGCTCCCATATATATCTTTCGTCCGATTTGGCCCTTTAGTCCTATAGAAGCTGTATTTTACATCCAATCGTTTTGAAATTTAGAATGGTAGAGTTTCTTGATCCATGAACCCACACTACCGAATTTGAAGAAAATCGGTTCAGATTTAGATATAGCTCCCATATATATCTTTCGTCCGATTTGGCCCTTTAGTCCTGTAGAAGCTGTATTTTACATCCAATCGTTTTGAAATTTAGAATGGTAGAGTTTCTTGATCCATGAAACAACATTGCCGAATTTGAAGAAAATCGGTTAAGATTTAGCTATAGATCCCATATATATGTTTCGTCCGATTTGGCCCTTTAGTCCTATAGAAGCTGTATTTTACATCCGATCGTTTTGAAATTTAGAATGGTAGAGTTTCTTGATCCATGAACCAACATTGCCGAATTTGAAGAAAATCGGTTCAGATTTAGATATAGCTCCCATATATATCTTTCGTCCGATTTGGCCCTTTAGTCCTATAGAAGCTGTATTTTACATCCAATCGTTTTGAAATTTAGAATGGTAGAGTTTCTTGATCCATGAACCCACACTACCGAATTTGAAGAAAATCGGTTAAGATTTAGCTATAGTTCCCATATATATGTTTCGTCCGATTTGGCCCTTTAGTCCTATAGAAGCTGTATTTTACATCCGATCGTTTTGAAATTTAGAATGGTAGAGTTTCTTGATCCATGAACCAACATTGCCGAATTTGAAGAAAATCGGTTCAGATTTAGATATAGCTCCCATATATATCTTTTGTCCGATTTGGCCCTTTAGTCCTATAGAAGCTGTATTTTACATCCGATCGCTTTGAAATTTAGAATGGTAGAGTTTCTTGATCCATGAACCAACATTGCCGAATATGAAGAAAATCGGTTAAGATTTAGCTATAGCTCTCATATATATGTTTCGTCCGATTTTGCTCTTTAGTCCTGTAGAAGAGGTATTTTACATCCAATCATTTTGAAATTTAGAATGGTAGAGTTTCGTGATCCATGAACCAACACTACCGAATTTGAAGAAAATCGGTTAAGATTTAGCTATAGCTCCCATATATATGTTTCGTCCGATTTGGCCATTTAGTCCTATAAAAGCTGTATTTTACATCCAATCGTTTTGAAATTTAGAATGGTAGAGTTTCTTGATCCATGAACCAACATCGCCGAATTTAAAGAAAATCGGTTAAGATTTAGCTATAGCTCCCATATATATGTTTCGTCCGATTATGCTCTTTAGTCCTGAAGAAGCTGTATTTTACATCCAATCATTTTGAAATTTAGAATGGTAGAGTTTCTTGATCCATGAACCAACACTACCGAATTTGAAGAAAATCGGTTAAGATTTAGCTATAGCTCCGATATATATGTTTCGTCCGATTTGGCCCTTTAGTTCTATAGAAGCTATATTTTACATCCAATCGTTTTGAAATTTAGAATGGTACAGTTTCTTGATTCATGAACCAACATAGCCGAATTTGAAGAAAATCGGTTAAGATTTAGCTATAGCTCCCATATTTATGTTTCATCCGATTTGGCTCTTTAGATCCAATCGTTTTTATACCCTACACCACACTGTGGTACAGAGTATTATTTAAGTATAAAATGTCCCAAAAGTAAATTTATGTAAACAATTTATACATGAATTACAAAATTTATATATCAGAGTTATTCAATATTACGAGAGTGGTGTAGGGTATTATATAGTCGGCACCGCCCGACTTTAGCCTTTCCTTACTGGTTTTCTATTTTTTTATTTTTTTAATTAATTAAAATTAATAATTTTAAAAAAATATAAATTTTCAATGAAAATCTATTTTCGAAAAGTTTTCAAAAAATGTTGATGACGTTTCTTGAAGAAGAAATTCTAGAAAAATTAAATTTTGAAAAAATGTTATAGAGAAATGCAGTTTTCTACGATCTTCTTAAAATAATTTAATTTTGATGAAATCTTTTAAAATAAAACTGTTGATTTGTAACTAGGATATTCTCCTGGCTTTAGACCATCATTGCCTCTATTATGTATTACAGTATGCAACAACATTTTTGCCCAAAGGATGTGAATAAAAAAAAAAAATTTTATGATATTTTTTTTTAATTCCAGCTTTCATGGAAAGTACATTCAGAATAATCCTGATTAAGTCGTGTTATTCCTCAAATTAAAGGGAATTATGAGGGCTACATATGCTATCACGTAGAATCTTTGGTTCAGTAACAGTTGTCAAAAATATGAGAAAAAAAATGTTTTTTTTTTTAAAAAACACTTTTTCCTGGTACAAAAAAACATAGAAAATAGAAAAAAAAATCGAAAAAAAATAATTTTATTACATTTTTAAAAAGCATGCTAACGAAAACACTAATTTTGTAAATGTTAGGGAAATTAAAAAAAATCTTGTTTCATATTTTTTCGTTTTTAAATGATATATTTGCTTATATTGAATTCGCCATATGTGAGAGAGATATATAAGAGACATTGCACTTGCATTTTATTTTATGAGGATTGATGTCAGACATTATAAAATTATAGAGAGGACGAGGTTTTATGGCCGTTCGTAACCCTCCATAAAACATGATATGCAATGTGAGAGCTATATAGGATGAGATACGCTCTGGTAGAGGGTCATTCGACAATATTTGTGGTTTTTATTTATGAGGTTTCCATTCAGTTACGCCTTCTAGGGGCATGGAAGTAAAATTATATGTACGCAATACAAAGTAGTACGCGGCAGTCTTGAAAATATTGGGTTTCTACGTTCGAAGCAAACTACATATATGTCAGCTACAGGTACGGCAACTTATGTACCTTAAATTCGGAATGTATGAATGAAATTACTTATTAATAAATTAGTGTAATTCAGCGCCTTAAAGGGATAAGTCGATTTTCTGAAAAATATTATAAAGTTATATTTCGAAGTATGAGTAAAAGGCAAAGAACTTTTCAATATGTAAATGATCCCGACAATTTCTGCTACATCTGCGGAAAATATGTAATTAAAAAATCGATGTGAGTTTAGTAAAATAATAGAAGAAATATATGTGCCATATTTTCGTATACGAGTTAAAAATATGAACGAACCGTGGACACCACGTATTTTGTGTAATTCGTGCCATGTAAATCATACTCGATGGAGTAGTGGAAGCATGCGGTAAGTACTTTACAATTAATGTATTACAATATTTTGTGGAATAAATCGTTTTAATTTTAGACATCACGTGCAATTTGGAATGCCAATGATTTGGAGACAACCATTCATTTGCGATACGGACTGCTATTTTTGTCTAAGTAAACAGATTGGAGTAGGAAGGAGCATTCGCTGGAATTACGCTGAAGTAAAATCTGTCACCTTGCCAGATGCACATTCGGAAACAATACCAATTCCCAAGTGTCCAAGTATAGCTAACTGCCTAATTACGGAAACATCAGCAAGTTCAACTGAGTACTCAACTCTGAGCGATTCAAGTTTGAGTCAGAAGTCATCGCTTTTAACACAGTTTCGACTCAATGATCTAGTGAGAGATTTGGAACTGAACAAAGATAAGGCAGAACTACTTGCATCTCGGATGACACAGTACAATATTTTGGCGCCAGATGTTAACATATCATATTATAGAGTCCGTGATATACCTTACAAACAATTTTATACAAATGTGGATAACATAAGCTTTTGCAAGGACATTCCCGTATTGTTCAAGGAACTTAAACATACAATTCAAAAGAATGGCGGTTATTTGTAGACAGCAGTAAAGAAAGGTTGAAAGCAGTACTTTTGCACAACGGAAATCAGAAACCGTCGATTCCCATTGATCATGCCGTCAACACTAAGGAATCTGACGAAACAATGGCTAAATTGATAAAATACATAAAATATGAACAACATGACTGGAAAATTTGTTGCGATTTAAAAGTAGTTGGGATGTTATGTGGAATGCAAGACGGATATACAAAATATTGCTGTTTTTTATGCCTCTGGGATAGCCGAGCTCGCGCAGATCATTACAGAAGAAAGAAATGGCCAACAAGAAAAGACATTACATTGGGTGAAAACAACATAAAATACACACCTCTCGTCCAAAAAGCAAATACTGTTTTGCCAACGACGCATATTAAGCTTGGGGCTCTTTAAAAATTTTGTAAATGCCTTAAGGAAAGATGGCAATTCACTTTCATATTTAAAAGTCTTTCTTTTCAAAAAAATCGAAGAAGGCGTTTTTGGTGGGCCTATAATAAGGAAATTGATGAAAGATGTAAATTTCGATCATATTTGACGTCGGATGAAAATGCAGCATGGAGGTCGTTTAAGCTTGTAGTTTCAAATTTCTTTGGATCCAATAAAAGCCCGCAATATGAAACAATGATTAATGATTTGTTAAAAAATTATGAAAAAATTGGTAAGAAATATATTTTTCTATATTTATGTATATAACACATATGTATGTATTCTTCTAACTTATTTTTCGCTTTATGTATTCCAACAGGTGTAAATATGTCCCTCAAATTTAATTTCTTGCATTCTCATGTAAACTTTTTCCCCGAGAATCTTGGCGACATAAGTGACGAACATGGCGAAAGGTTTCACCAAGAATTGAAGTCCATCGAGCGGCGTTACCAAGGGCACTGTGATGAATGAATGATGGGAGATTATATTTGGTTCCTCATTAGAGAAACCGATTCCGAAATCTACAAACGTCAACAAAGAACTCACAATTGCTTCTAATGAAACTTGTACATGTAAATAAACTCAAATGCACATAATATAAATAAAAGTAACAAATAAAATCGCTATTTAAACAGAAATTAGAAAAAAAAAGATTTTTTGAAATTCTCTTACCTCTACCAAAAAGGCTATAATATCTACATTTATCCATAGGCATTATTTTCTTCGCTAGGATACAAGCTTTTAAAAAATGGAATAAAATATTTTTTTTTGATTTTTTTATGTTTTTTTTCGTCAGGAAATTTTTATTTTTGTTGAAAAAAATCGACTTTTTCCAATTTGTTTAATGACTGTTACTAAACCGCTGTTTTTAAGTGAAAGAGATATTTCCAACATTGGTAGCCCACATTAATAGCTTCAATTTAACGTATAAGTCGAACTGATCGGGCTTATACTCCAAAAATTATAGTGCAAATACTAAGGGTACCTTCGACGATATTAGTATTTTTAATAAAAAATTTTTTAAAAAAATTTATCCATAAAAAAATTTTTGGTTTTGATTTTATATAACAGTATGCCATAATCTATAGAAAAAAAATATTTTTAGGTCTAGGACATAAAAAAAAAATTTTTTCTTGCGTAGTGTTATGGAATGCATTGTTCGGTTTTTTATAAAACGGTGAAGCAAATTCTATTTCCACGAAAAAAAATAAATTTTCAACAAAAATATATTTTCGACAAAATTTTTAAAAAAATCCAAGTTTGACAACATTTTCTGAAAAATTTTATTTTAAAGAAATTTAATAGGAAAATGCAAATTTCAGCTGTTTTTAAAAAAAAACCCAATTTTGAAGAAATTTGCTATAAAAATTTAATAAATTTAAAACAAAAATGTATTTTCGACCATTTTTTCAAAAAAAAATGTCAATGATTTTTATAGAAAAATTACATTCTGATGAAATTTTTTTAAAGATATAATTTTTTTTTGCAAAAATTGCTATAAAAATTCGATTTTTATAAAATTTTTTATAAAAATTAAATTTAGCTGAAATTCTCTATAAAAATAAATATATTTTCGACAAAATTTCTAAAACATCCAATTTTGAAGAAATTTTCTAGAAAAATGCAATTTTAAAGAAGCTTTATAGAAAAAAGCAAAATTCAATAACTATTTTTTGAAAAATAAAATCTGATGAAATTTTTAACAAAATACTAATTTGAAAAATGTTTTCATAAAAATTAGATTTCTGTTACATTTTCTATAAAAATAAAAGTTTGCGGAAATTTGCAAGAAAATGTTAATTAAAAAAATATAATTTAGCAATTTGAAAGCCAATTATAAAATTGCAGTGTCTGTGAAGTTTTCAATAAAATTGCAATTTCTATGAAATTTTCAATAAAATTGGAATTTCCAAGAAATGTTCAATAAAATCATATTTACATTCTAAAAAATGCAATTTCAACGAAATTTTCTAGAAAAAAATAATTTTTAACAAAAATTTATATTCGATATAAATTTCCAAAAACTCAATTTTGAAAACATTTTTGAGGAACATAAAATTTTGAAGACATTTTAGAGAAAAATAAATGGATTATGATATTTTTTTTTGAAAAATTAAATGCTGATGATATTTTTAAAAAAAACCAATTTTGAGAAATATTTCTATAAAAAATCGATTTCTTTTAATTTTTTTCAAAAACTTAAATTTAGCTGAAATTCTCTATAAAAATGCAATTTCTATGAAAAAAATTAAATTTTTAATAAAAATACATTTTAACACTTGTTCTTGTGGGATTATTTGAAGTCATTGGTCTTTCGAAATAAAACAGACTCTCTTCAAGCTTTACAACTCAATATTGAACGTGCCATTCATCACATACGACTTGATTTAGTGGAAAAAGTGCTCGAAAATTGGGTTCATCGAATTCGTTCCTGCAGAAGAAGTCTTTGAAAAAGTCATTGGAAACCCCATTCTAAAACATGCTAAGTCGACTTAGAACGTTTTTATGGAAATTACATTTCTTACTTCTAAATATTCCTAATTATATTCAATAAATATTTGGTGTTTATACGTCAACCCAATCAGAAGTTATTCACAAAACGGCACAGATCATTCTATTTCCATTACAAAGGAATTCCACACAAATTTAAAAAATGCAGCAAACTTAAATCGCCTCTCCTGAAAAACTATATTTTTGCACTTAGCATAGTTTAGAATGGAGGTATCGATATATCCTAGAAAATTTCAATAAATGGTCGATGCGCGGATTAATGGCCACAAGGGATGGATTAGTCGTATAAAGGACGATGACCCCAGAGTAAAGGTCAATGACCTTATTAAAGACCGATGAAAGACATTTTCTTGAAAATTTTAAATTTTTAAAAATTTAAAAAAAATATTCTAGAAAACTTAAATTTCGAAGAAATTTTATAGAAAAAATAAATTTCAAAGAAATGTTATAAAAAATTAAATTTCCAAGAAATGTTCTGGAAAAATTTAATTTCGAACACATTTTCTAGGAAAAATTAATGTCGAAGAAATTTTGTAGAGAAATTTAATTTTGGTATTTTTTCTAGAAAAAACGAAATATTCTTAAGATTTTAATTTTATAGAAAAATTTAATTTTGAAGAAATTGTATAGAAAAATTAAATTTTTTAAAATAAAATATCATAAAATAAAAATGCAATTTTCACGGACAAAACGAAACTTTCAATAAAAATCTATCTTCGAAAAAAAGTGTTGAAATTTTTTAGACAAATTAAATTTCGATGAAATTTTCAAGAAATTAAAATTTCAAGGAAATTTTCTAGAAATATGCAATTTTATCGAAATCCTCTAGAAAAACTACAAACTTCACTAAAAATGTATCCCCGAAAAAGTTAATTTTGAAGAAATTCAATAGAATAATGAAATTTTGAAGAAATTTTATAGAAAAATTAAATTTTCCACGATATTCAGGAATAATTAAATTTGAGGAAATTTTTTGACAAAATTTTCTATACAAATTCGATTTCTAAAAAATTTTTATATAATTAATTTTTCTATAAAAAAGGAATTTCCACAAAAAAAATTAAATCTACAACAAAAAAATATATTTTCGACAACATTTTTAAAAAATCCAATTATGACAAAATTTTCTGAAAAATACAATTTTAAAGATGACATTTTCTAGAAAAAATTAATGTAGAAATTTTGTAGAGAAATTTAATTTTGGTATTTTTTCTAGAAAAAACTAAATTTTCTTAAGACATTTTATAGAAAAATCTAATTTTGAAGAAATTGTACAGAAAAATTAATTTTTTTAAAATAAAATATACATATTAAAATAAAAATGCAATTTTCACGGACAAAACGAAATTTTCAATAAAAATTTATCTTCGAAAAAAAAGTGTTGAAATGTTGATGAAATTTTTGGTTCGATGGAATTTTCAACAAATTAAAATTTCAAGGAAATTTTCTAGAAATATGCAATTTTATCGAAATCCTCTAGAAAAACTACAAACTTCACTAAAAATGTATCCCCGAAAAAGTTAGTTTTGAAGAAATTCAATAGAATAATGAAATTTTGAAGAAATTTTATAGAAAAATTAAACTTTCTACGATATTCCAGAATAATTAAATTTGAGGAAATTTTTTGACAAAATTTTCTATACAAATTCGATTTCTAAAAAATTTTTATATAATTTATTTTTTATTTAAGAAAAGGAATTTCCACAAAAAAAGAATTAAATCTACAATAAAAATATATTTTCGACATTTTTAAAAAATCCAATTATGACTAAATTTTCTGAAAAATGCAATTTTAAAGATGTTTTATAGAAAAAGGTAAATTTCAACAAATTTTTTTAGAACAACGCAATTTTGTAGAAAAAACTTAATTTATTTTCGGCAAACTTTGCAAAAAATTCAATTCGGCAGAAATTTTATAGAAAAATTAAATTTTATAGAAAAATGAAATTTTCAATGATTTTTATAAAAAAAAAATACATTTTGATAAATCTTTTTAAAAATACAATTAAAGATTCGACAGAACTTTCTATAAAAATTTGATTTCTATTAATTTTGAATAAAAATTAAAATTAGCTGAAATTCTCTATAAAAATGCAAATATTTTCCACGAAAAAAAACAAAATTTTTATTAAAAAATTTTATTTTCGACAAAATTCCAAAAAATCAATTTTGAATAAATTTAACAGTAAATGAACTGTTGTAGAAGTTGTACAGAAAAATGAAATTTTCAACGATTTTTTTTAAAAAAATCTAATTTTGATGAAATTCTTCAAAAAAATCCCATTTCCGACAAAATTATCTATTTTCTATAAAAATTACATTTAGTTGAAATATTCTATAAAAATGCAAATAAAAATATTTTTTCGACAAAACTTTTAAAAAATAAATTTTTGACGAAATTTCCAGCAAAAAAGCAAATTTCACAGATTTTTTTTTAAAAATAAAATGCAGTTTTGACGATTTTAGATTTCTGTTAAATTTTTTTAAAATTAAATTTTTAAGAAATTTGCAAGAAAATATTAGAAGACATTTCATCAATTCTGAAAGACAATTATAAATTCGTAATATCTATAAAATTTTCAATATATTTCAAATTTCTATGAAAATTTTAACAAAATGGCATTTCTATGAAATTTTCAATAATATTGCACTAAGAAAATGTCAATAAAATTGCAATTTCTAATAAATTTTCAAAAAATTCGATTTCTAAAAAATTTCAATAAAAATTCAATTTCTAAGAAATTGTCAATAAATCCATATTTTGTCGAACTTTCTATAGCAAGACTTCGTCAAACAAAAGAAGCTAAAGATATTCTGCAAAGGGTTTACACACGAATATTTCTGTTTTGAAATAAAAAAATAACTTACAAACTATCGAAGTATATTTAATAAAAGGTTAAGAACTGTCTTAAAATAATCCCTTATACGAGTATGTCCAAAATTGCATAAAATCCATTAGAATCGATGAATTCATCACTTTCTCGTAAGACCAAGTCATTTTCCAAATTTTCAAAAGTCGAAATCCCCATAAAAATTACCAATTCAAATGCTTTAAATATAATATTCACAACAAATTACTATTTGTCTATCGTCAACAGAAACGAAAAAGGGTGTAAAATCAAGAAAAATGGAAATTCACTTTTGGATGGGTTTTGGTACAATGCAATACGAAATACACATCCTGAAAATTTTGTTGCGAATTTTTTATCAAAAATGACGAATTTATCAAATGTTCCTAACAACAAATTATTAATTTTTACAAACAAATTATAAATCACGTTTGTGTAAATTATGTTTAGGTATTATCCCGAAAACACCGTTTTTCTAACTACAACCTTTTTCATTTTATTTAGTGATTTAGTGAACATACAAAATTACATATTGTATTTGTCTTATAGAGAAATATACTAAAGTTTATGTACATATACATTTTACTTATTACATTTTTATTTATTTTGTACGAATGTACGAGTTTTTATTTTCTGCCACTTGCCATTGATATCTCCTATATATTCCCCTTGAATCATTTCCTGACATATAGAGAACATTTTTATTTGAAGAGTTTCCCATTTATTATTTCAAATGTATTCAAAGTTAATTAAACAATACCAAAAATTTTGAATGCAGCGGTAAAAAAATGCAAATGAAACCAGTCTCATGTGTAGAGTTGTTTTAGTTTTTCAGTCAAAAATGTTCGTTACTCTTCGAATGCCACCAGCAATAAGTGTAAATTTTGTATTTTTTTGTTGGTCCTGGCCACAAACAACAAAATCCTTTACTAAAGACTGCCTGGTTTTAGGCGAAAATGTTCTTTCCCACCCAAAAAAAAAATCATGCAAATTTTCGTGTAGAAAATGTTTCTATGAATTGTTCATTCGTTCATATGAATGAAGCGGGTGTCTCTCTATAGCTGGATCGATGGATGGTTGGATGAATGAATGGGTGTGGTTTATGTCAAGAAAGGAACATTTCGAACATTGAACATTTGAATTTGTACTTTATTCTGGTTTTATAAATTGTATGTACGACATACGTAACTGTAGTGACTTTCCCCGAAGGTTGTAGAGTTTTTAGGAAAACCAATTACTATAATCGTACAACGTGCTTTCTCCGAAAATCTACGAATAATACACGAAATGCTGTATTGTGCATAATTTTTCATTTACAGAATACAATTTAAAATTTTCCATAAATATTCCAATTCATTAGAATTCTTTCCAAAATTAATGGGTTTTCCAATATGGATGAAAAAAAAAAGTGTAACACGTCGAAGGAGTGACCTAAGACCCCAAGTATGTTCGGAGCAAATCCGTTTTGGGTCATTTTAAGTCGAATGAGCAATGTCCGTCCGTCCGTCTGTCTGTCTGCTGGCTGGTGCGCACGATAACTCTCGAAAGGAGTAACCGATTGACCTCAAATTTGGTATGTGGTAATATTTTTTTCTATCTCCGGCTAAGTTCGAAGATGGGCCATATTGGTCCACTCCTTCTACTACCTCTCCCACAAAGGTTTAAAATGTTGTGAAATATTGATTCTTTAATAACTGCTATACTACTTATTCGAATCTTTTGAAATTCCACACATAGTATTAGCTTATAAGTCGCTATCAACTCGAGAAAAATGGGCGAAGTCGCCACGTCCCTTTTGGTACCTCCCACACCATCCCATGCACCATTTTGCACCAAAAGTTAACAGCTATAACATTAATAACAGTGTATAAAAATACTTGAAATTTTGTACAGTATTATGCTTTTATATTGCCTACAGTCCAGGGAAAAATGGGTGTTGTTGCCACGCCCCTTTTGGTACCTCCCACACAAAGGTACCTTTTTGCACCAAAAGTTAACAGCTTATAACATTAAAACCAGTGCATAAAAATACTTGAAATTTTGTACAGTGTAATGTTTTTATAGTGTCTATAGCCCTGTGAAAAATGGGCGTTATTGCCACGTCCCATTTTGTACCTCCCACACAAAATGCCCAAATCATACCACAATTTAATGTCTCATAACGTTTATACCAGTGCACATAAATGCTTATAAGTCGGCACAGTGCAATGAATTTAAAGTATCTAATGTTCAGCGAAAAAAGGTGTATTTGATAAACCCCTTCTGGTACCTCCCACACAAATTGACAGAATAATTCGAGTAATATTCAATATTACATTACTCACAAAGTGAGGGAATACCTTAGTCGGTTTACCCGACTGAAACTTTCTTACTTGTTTAAATTCCAAAAAGACACTTTCCAATCGACCTACGACCTTGACACCCATGAGCAACATTTAAGCTCTCGTTAAGAGCTATTTTTTTGCCATTGACCGATTGTGGCTACGTGTCACACAGCAAATGAAACAGTTGAATTGTTGCGAGAAAAGTTTGGAGATTCGATTATTTCAAGAAATTGTAATATTGAATGGCCTCCAAGAAGTTGTGATTTAACACCATTAGACTATTTCTTGTGGGGTTATTTGAAGTCATTGGTCTTTCGGAATTAACCAGACTCTCTTCAAGCCTTACAAGTTAATACTGAATGTGCCTTTCATGACATACGACTTGATTTATTGGAAAAAGTGCTCGAAAATTGGTTTCATCGAATTCGTTCCTGCAGAAGAAGTCGTGGAGGCCATTTCAATGACTTTCAATGGTTTATTTAAAACTTAATTATATCGATTGTACTTCACATTAAATAAAATTTAATTTCCTTAACAATAAGTGTGCTTTTTTTCTTTCAAAGAAATCATATCACTCTTATTGGAAACCCCATATATAGGAGGACATATGTAGCACTCGGAATTTTGCTTTTGAATTTATGTCAAATTAAATTTACAGCAAACAAAAACAACGATCTCGAACTCGATAGTCAATATCAAAACTATAATTTGAAATATTTAGAATTTCGATTTCCTAAAAACATGCTACGTCGATTTAGCATACTTTGGAACGAGTATCGATATGTGTTTATCTAAAAGTTGGATTGTACTTCTCTCGAAAAGGTGTTTTCTTTTTGATCAAAAAATTCGACATTTTGTCTTTTTCTATCATAAAAAATGCTGCTCTCTGACAGGGCAACATCATCTGTTTTTACTTTTTCTTTTTGTGAGAATTTAAAACCCAACATACTTTCCTATTTACGTATTTTAAACTTACAATGATTTTCTAAGTGTTAATTGTATTATAACTGTTTTGTATATTAAATTAAACCTTCAGTCTGCCGTGTTATTAAATTATGTGAAATTTTTAAATTGCATTTCATTTAATTAGTTTTTCTATTCACAAACTTGCAGTTGCAACCACTGCCAGCAAACGTTGCAGACATTTTTCCTCTCTGATGTGGGATATGGATACGGATACAGATGTCTGTAGAAGAGGGCAGTCAGAAATTGAGTGGGAGGAGGGTGTGGAGGTGAACCACATAACTTACCATTATTTTAGTCGGTATTTTGTAGGACTTGAGAGTAATTAAATCAGGAAAGCAAGAGGAAATGGAAATTTTGGAAAGTGTTTAGTTTATTATAATATCGGTACTTCGACTAAATGTACATATAAAATACGAAAACATATACAACAACTATTTAAATATAACCGTTGGTTTTCTAATAAACATATATACATGGCCACAGTTTAGGTACGTGTTAGATTAAATTTGTTGACACAAAAATTTTAAATTTTAAATATATGTATACAGCACATACTGTGAGTGACATTTTCTAAAAAATTCAATTTGAATAAAATTTTGAAGAAAAAAATGAACACTAAACTAAATTTTGTACAAAAAATAAATTTCAACAAAATTTTCTTGAAAAAATCAATTTTGGAAAGAAGAAACAGTCTAAGCAATTTTTTTCAAAGTACATATTAAATTTCGACGAAATTTTAAAAAATGCAATTTCAACAAAATTTTTTATAAAAAAAATTAATTTAAATTTAAAAAAAATTTAATTCCTACACATTTCCTAGAAAAATATAATATTAAGTTAAGCTAGATGACTGAATTAAGGGCTGTTAACCGGAAATTTAGTAAAAAAAAGTAGTAAAAAACAATAATGAAATTTTTGAAAACATAAATTTCAACAAAAATGTTTAAAAAATACATTTTGGAAAAAATGTTATGGAAAAATTTAATTTCAACTAAATTGTTTAGAAAAATGCAATTTTGACAAAATTTTCTATAAAAACTTTAGACTTTACATGTCCCCACCGGAAAAAGTCTAACGGTGTGATATCGCACGATCTTGGTGGCCAATCGACCGGCCCAGAACGTGAAATTATCTGCTCACCGAAGTGTTCTCTCAATAAATCCATTGATTGATGCGATGTGTGGGAAGTGGCGCCGTCTTGTTGAATCCAAATGTCGCCGATATCACGAGCTAAAATTTCAGGCATCAAATAGTCGGTTATCATGGCACGATAACGGTCGCCATTGACGGTTACGTTCTCACCTGCATCAGTTTTGAAGAAATATGGACCGATGATTCCGGTACATCGGATCGGGAATCGGGTACATCGGTCAATGGGAAAAAGATAGCTGTTAACGAGAGCTCAAATATTGCTCATGGGTGTCAAAGTCGTGGGTCGACTGGAAAGTGTTTTTTGTTATTTAAAACCAGTAAGGAAAGGCAGAAAGTCGGGCGGGGCCGACTATATAATACCCTACACCTCCCTAGCAATGCGATAAGGGTCATTGCCATAATAATTTGGAATAATTGGTAAATGAGTAGAAACATTTTATCTAATTCTGAAACGATAATCGCTAAATTAAGCACTATTCGTTCCTAAATTGAGAAACATCTTTCTGGAAAATTTTAATGATCGGAAGTAAAATACAACTTCTATAGCGGTTTGATACAAAATCAGGAGGAACATATATATGAAACTTTAATGTAAATCTGAACCGATCTTCCCATTCATGTAAAAAGAATTTCGAATTTCTGTCGAAGCGCTTACATGTCAAATCGGGGTAACATATACATGGGAGCTATATCTAAATCTGAACCGATTTTCTCCGAATTTGGCAGTATTCCTTCATGTAATAAGAAACCTCTTTCTGCCGAATTTCATACTGATCGGATATAAAATAAAGTTTTTACAGCGCTTACGTGTCAAATCGGGGTAACATATATATGGGGGCTATATCTAAATCTGAACCGATTTTAACCAAATTCAATAGGGATCATCCCTGGGCCAAAAAAAAGATATGTGTAAAGTTTTGTCGAAATCGGACCATAATTGCGACCTGTACTTTGATTACAAGAATACATGCACAGACGGACAGACGGACAGACGGACATAGCTAAATCAACTCAGAAAGTGATTCTAAGTGGATCGGTATAATAAACGATGGGTCTATTTTCTCTCCTTTTGGGTGCTACAAACAAATGCACAAAGTTATTATACCCTGTACCTACACCCTGTGTGGTGTAGGGTATAAAAAATGGACTTAGCGCAATTGGCGAACGATTATTTTGATAATAAAACTGAATAATTTGTAAACGTTGTTCAGGCGTAAGTCTTTCCATGATGAAATGCCAAACAATACTTTACAAAAATAACATGACAGAATGACACGATTCACACGTGATCTGACAAAAAAAGGCTATTGAAAAAAGTATCTTACTAGGATCACCAATTATTTGTAAAGCAAAATCTCACAATTCCCAAGAAAAAGTCGAAAATCCCCAAAACGGAATTTTCTACGTTTTTCCGCAAAATTTATTATATTTAAAGGCGGTTTCAAAATTCCTTTGCGGTTTACCATGTAACACATTACAACATATAAAAATGGTAAATGTTTTCATAATCTAGTTATGCGATTATTGAAACAATGGCCAAATTTTGAAATTTCCGTAAACAAATGGTACAATTTGGAGAAGCGTGGCAAACCTATTACTACAAATATTTGACCCATTCTCTTCTCGAGAAAATTCTCCAGGAAGTTTCCTTGAGGAAGAATATAAGGGAAAATCCACGACAAATCGACGGTTCAAAAAAATTTCGGTTTTGTTTTTCCCATTTTTTATATTTTTTACTACACCTGAAGAAACGCTTTGTAGATTTTTGTGAAATTTTCCCGATAACACATTCACTAGTTATCGATATTTAAAAAATCGTTAAGATATCACTCTGTGTATAGGGTTTTTGGTCATAACTTTTTAAGTTATAGTCCGATTTGAAAAATCTTTTTTTAAGGTATTTTTCGGCACTTTTCAGAAAAAAATTAAAAAAAAATATAACATTTTTTTGTGGGCTGTTTTTAAATTTTGGAATTTAAATGTCATTTTTTAAATTGTTCGTACTCTTCGATATTTGCGAATTTTTTATATTTAAAACTTCTATTATTTCTCTAACATATAAACTTTGGATGGAAGGGGGCCTAAAATTATTTATATATTTTTTTTAATTTTTTAAAATTGTTAAAAAAAAAAATTTCGCTGCTAGCCACTGCGCTTGTGGCTTGAAGGCTTCGGAATAGACGTTGCACGCCAAAGAAGAAAATAAAGGAGACACTTTAAGATATACATATTTCTTCCAAAACACCCGCCACCTCTGCTGATCCGCTTACCCCTGATAATCTTTCTCCAAAAATAACTAAATACCGAATGTAGTTGAAATCGATTGATTTTTTCGGTGATATCTTCGACAAAAAGATTCGTTGTAAAAAATTACTATAGTTGCCCACAATACACTTCTATGGCAATTCAACAGTTTTTTTAATATATCGTATTTATTGCTTGCAATGCATAACCAATAAATACGATATTAAAAAACCGGTTAAATTGCCTAAAAAGTGTATTGTGGGCACCTATAGTGATTTTTTACAAAGAATCTTTTTGTCGATCACCTGAAAAATCCATCGATTTCAACTACTTTTGATATATAGTTATTTTTGGAGGGAGATTATCAGGGATATGGGGTTCAGCGGGGATGGCGGGTGTTTTGGAAGCAATACTTCCTGGAGTATCCCCTTTATTTTGTTCTTTGGCGTGGAACATATATTCCGAAGTCTTCAAGCCACATGAACGGTGGCTAGCAGCGAAATAAATTTAAAAATATTAAAAAAAATCATAAATAATTTTAGGCCCACTTCTATAAATACCATTTTTGAGAATATAAATTGATTTGACCATACATTTCTCTCAGTGGGCACATCCGGCCGAAATTTTTCCCGTCATGTCGAAAAATGTCTTGCCCATTCAAAAAAGTTGATGTGAGAGAAAGCGGTTTATATTCTGCTCTGATAACGGGTTTGAAGTGACCGATAACGGGTATGCTTCTGAAGTGACGTTTCGGCCATTTGTAATATGTCATGATCTGTCATTTGTTTTTCATTGTATTCAGTAGTGTTTACAATTTCATCATGGAGAGAGATATACGGAAGTACAACGTTTACAAATAATTCAGTTTTATTATCAAAATAATCGTTCTCCAATTGCAACATTTCCTAGACTAGGTCCATTTTTTTTAAATCCAGTCGACACCCATGAGCAATATTTTAGCTCTCGTTAAGAGCTATCTTTTTGCCATTGACCGATTCCCGATCCGACGTACCGTTAAGGAGCTAGAGCAAAAATAAACTTTCCGTTCATATTTGAAAATGATGCTAAGTCCATTTTTTTAAAAATGCAAAAAAAAACACTTTCCAGTCGACCTATGACCTTGACACCCATGAGCAATATTTTAGCTATCGTTGAGAGCTATCTTTTTTGCCATTGACCGATTCCCGATCCGACGTACCGTTAAGGAGCTAGAGCTAGATGCAAAGCCCATTTTTTTTTAATAAAAAAAAAAAAAAAAACTTTCCAGTCGACCTACGACCTTGACACCCATGAGCAATATTTTAGCTATCGTTAAGAGCTATCTTTTTGCCATTGACAGATTGTGGCTACGTGCCGCACAGCAAATGAAACAATTGAATTGTTGCGAGAAAAGTTTGGAGATTCGATTATTTCAAGAAATTGTGATATTGAATGGCCTCCAAGAAGTTGTGATTTAACACTATTAGACTATTACTTGTGAGGTTATTTGAAGTCATTGGTCTTTCGAAATAAGCCAGACTCTCTTCAAACTTTACAAGTCAATATTAATCGTGCCATTCATGACATACGACTGGATTTAGTGGAAAAAGTGGTCGAAAATTGGGTTCATCGATTTCGTTCCTGCAGAAGAAGTCGTGGAGGCCATTTGAATGACGTTTTATTTAGAACTTAATCGTATCTGTTGTACTTCACATTACACAAAAAACTTTTGAATTTCCTTAACAATAAGTGTGTTTTTTTTTCAAAGAAATCATATCACTCTTATTGGAATCCCCGTTATTAAGAAAATGCTAGAAGTGAGTCAGGAAAACCACGAACAAAAATAATTTTCAAATGCAAACAGGAATCTAACATAGAAACAGCAGATAACTTGCTGTTATAACAAACAATTTTACTATTGCATTGAAAAAAAAAATAATTTCCATTTTCGCTAAAAATCATTTGAATATAGAACATTGCAACCTTCATGTGCATCGCTCTATCTTCCAACGTCTATGTTCGAGCAAAAATTTTATAATTGAAAATTTGTTTTTGGATTTGAATTTATTACGTTTCACTTTTTGTATTGTTTGCACACAACTTTCCATGGTCACTGTCATGTGCAATAACAAACGTATACATAATGGATATGTAAATTTCTATTTCCAGCATATGCTCATGACTTTCTGCCTACGACTGCAGCTAGGGAAATAATCCCTCCCACGGAAAAATTATTCTAGTGACGGCGGCAACAACGGCCGTAAAAGAGTGCAAAATGATCCTATAAAAACTTGACTTTAGGAGGCACAATCGTTGTTAACCATGGGTGGGAGGAAACACCCAACCAAGCATGGATGGATAGATGGATAGACATAAAGCCTAGGCGTCCAGGCTGTACTCGGCTCCGAGCACGCCCCCTCCTATACACAAAGAAAAAAGAGTAAAGAAATTCTACGAAAAATTCGCAGCCTATTTCCAACTAGTGACAATTTATTAGCTTAAACTTAAAATTAATTCTCTGAAAGGATTTTTGGTGCTGGACAAAGTAATTTGCATAAGCAGCGATTGACCAAAATCTCGTATGGGAATCGAACCTACGACCCTCGCAAGCTGATAGGCTGGCTCGCTATCAACTCAATTACCGGAACACTCATGCATATGATTGAATTTCTTGGGAAATCATCTTTTTTCTCTTCGTGTACTGCTGTATAGTTTCAGTTTTTCACATTTGCATGACTCTACCCCTCTCTCACTGTAGAGTAAGAGCACCTCAACTTTTTATACCCTACACCACACTGTGGTACAGGGTATTATAAGTTTGTTTCACGGCAGATGTTTGTAACACCTGAAAATAACACAGCTAGACCCACCTTAAAGTATACCGATCGACTCAGAGTCACTAGCTGAGTCGATTTAACGATGTCTGTCTGTCCGTCCGTCTGTCCATGTAAAGTTGTTCGTCGACTACAGGTCGCAATTTCACTCCGATCGTTCTAAAATTTTGCAGTTTAGAGTATTTCGCGGCTGTTAAGATCGCTATTGAAGTTGGTTGAAATCGGTTCAGATTTAGATATAGCTCCCATATATATCTTTCGTCCGATTTGGCCCTTTAGTCCTATAGAAACTGTATTTTACATCCAATCGTTTTGAAATTTAGAATGGAAGAGTTTCTTGATCCATGAACCAACATTGCCGAATTTGAAGAAAATCGGTTAAGATTCAGCTATAGCTCCCATATATATGTTTCGTCCGATTTTGCTCTTTAGTCCTGAAGAAGCTGTATTTTACATCCAATCATTTTGAAATTTAGAATGGTAGAGTTTCTTGATCCATGAACCAACACTACCGAATTTGAAGAAAATCGGTTAAGATTTAGCTATAGCTCCCATATATATGTTTCGTCCGATTTGGCCCTTTAGTTCTATAGAAGCTATATTTTACATCCAATCGTTTTGAAATTTAGAATGGTAGAGTTTCTTGATCCATGAACTAACATTGCCGAATATGAAGAAAATCGGTTAAGATTTAGCTATAGCTCCCATATATATGTTTCGTCCGATTTTGCTCTTTAGTCCTGTAGAAGCTGTATTTTACATCCGATCATTTTGAAATTTAGAATGGTAGAGTTTCTTGATCCATGAACCAACCTACCGAATTTGAAGAAAATCGGTTAAGATTTAGCTATAGCTCCCATATATATGATTCGTCCGATTTGGCCCTTTAGTTCTATAGAAGCTATATTTTACATCCAATCGTTTTGAAATTTAGAATGGTAGAGTTTCTTGATCCATGAACCAACATTGCCGAATTTGAAGAAAATCGGTAAAGATTTAGCTATAGCTCCCATATATATCTTTCATCCGATTTGGCTCTTTAGATCCAATCGTTTTTATACCCTACACCACACTGTGGTACAGGGTATTATTTAAGTATAAAATGTCCCAAAAGTAAATTTATGTAAACAATTTATACATGAATTACAAAATTTATATATCAGAGTTATTCAATATTACGAGAGTGGTGTAGGGTATTATATAGTCGGCCCCGCCCGAGTTTAGCCTTTCCTTACTGTTTTTTTTTTGCAAATAAAAGTTACCAGTGTTTGCTCAAAACACAAGCCAATTAGTCGTTCATTCGTAATTATTTGCAAACACAAACACAATTTAAATTTAAGCTTAGTTGGAAATTGTCTGTACGTAATTCTAAAACAAATATGTACCAAAACAATATTATTTTATATACAAAATAAATAAGTTGGCTCAAAACTAAAACTACAACTAAATGGAAAAATCATTAGTTCAAGCAGTTGGTGAGCGAGCGAGCAAAGAGTAACGAAGAGACTAAAATGAATTGAAATGATATCCTGAAAGTATGCTAAACTATAGTTGTGTGTACGAGTATTGAAAATCTCTCTATCCTCTCAATGGGATATGCACGCGCACGCAACTTCGTGTTTGGCCCCAGTAAGTATGCAATGTTTTAGTTGACCTTGAAAGTCCAGGAAGCTATGCCATAGATTTGTTATTTTTTTGTTTGTCTGTTTGTTTTTATCGTTATATAAATAATACCCACTTAAATTTAGTTTCATACAGAGTTGAGAAATGCATGCAGAGTCGTTTTCTATGCATTTTTAAAAGTTGCTAGTGTATATTTCCTTTTCTGTAGGGAGAGAAATTATAGCTGAAGCCACTCAAAAGTATGCAACAAATTTGCACAATAATAATAAAAATATGCAAACAATTTGTATGGAAATAGAAAATGAGTGCCTTAAGCCAATCAAAGAGGTTGCTAGAGAAATATACGTGGAAAAATATATGTAACAATTATCCTATAAAAGAATTTTCTGCAATACTGAGAAATTTTCCACATATATAACACAAAGGTTAGGTAAGTATTTACAAATTGGCTTAAAAAACTTTAGTCATTTTAAAAATACTTAAAATACAATATTTTTAAAATCTCTAAAGTTTAACTAAAAATCTAAACTAATAATAAAAGTTATTTAAATTGAGCTTAAAAACATTTAGAAACAAAATTGCCTACAAAGTCGTATTTGCCGCCCAAGCATTAATTTTGAACACTAACTGTAGCTGCCAACATTTAAGAGACCCGCATTAATTCCAATTTCCGGCATCGCCAAAGCATTAATTATAATAAATATTTTCTTTAAACATTTGCTTTACACTTGTATGCATTTGAAGACCCCCATCCATGGACCTGAACCTATTTGTTGTATAAATAAATCTTTTATTCTCTTCTTCCACTCTCATGCCAATTCGAAAATGCCATCAATTGTTCAAAAGTAAATATCATTCAAAAGAACAATAATGTGGCTATGGATACGTACGAAAAAAAAAGGTAGAAAAATGCTTCAGAGTACCTGTATTTTTGTTTTCCACGACAATAACGAACAATTGATTTATCAAAAGGGCCACGAAAGCACAATGCGTACCTTGAATAGCTATAAATGCCATATTTGTTTATTATTTTTTAAGGGAGATGAGAAAAATAGCCAGTACGAAAAACTGGAATTCCCATAGTTACTTTAAAATGACAGGATTCAACAGGATAGATTTGTGTATATCAGAAAAATTGAAAAGGATAAGGATATGGGATATGGGTAGCCACATGGATATATGGATATATGGGTATATGGATATATGGATATATTGATATATGGATATATGGATATATTGATATATGGATATATGGATATATGGATATATGGATATATGGATATATGGATATATGGATATATGGATATATGGATATATGGATATATGGATATATGGATATATGGATATATGGATATATGGATATATGGATATATGGATATATGGATATATGGATATATGGATATATGGATATATGGATATATGGATATATGGATATATGGATATATGGATATATGGATATATGGATATATGGATATATGGATATATGGATATATGGATATATGGATATATGGATATATGGATATATGGATATATGGATATATGGATATATGGATATATGGATATATGGATATATGGATATATGGATATATGGATATATGGATATATGGATATATGGATATATGGATATATGGATATATGGATATATGGATATATGGATATATGGATATATGGATATATGGATATATGGATATATGGATATATGGATATATGGATATATGGATATATGGATATATGGATATATGGATATATGGATATATGGATATATGGATATATGGATATATGGATATATGGATATATGGATATATGGATATATGGATATATGGATATATGGATATATGGATATATGGATATATGGATATATGGATATATGGATATATGGATATATGGATATATGGATATATGGATATATGGATATATGGATATATGGATATATGGATATATGGATATATGGATATATGGATATATGGATATATGGATATATGGATATATGGATATATGGATATATGGATATATGGATATATGGATATATGGATATATGGATATATGGATATATGGATATATGGATATATGGATATATGGATATATGGATATATGGATATATGGATATATGGATATATGGATATATGGATATATGGATATATGGATATATGGATATATGGATATATGGATATATGGATATATGGATATATGGATATATGGATATATGGATATATGGATATATGGATATATGGATATATGGATATATGGATATATGGATATATGGATATATGGATATATGGATATATGGATATATGGATATATGGATATATGGATATATGGATATATGGATATATGGATATATGGATATATGGATATATGGATATATGGATATATGGATATATGGATATATGGATATATGGATATATGGATATATGGATATATGGATATATGGATATATGGATATATGGATATATGGATATATGGATATATGGATATATGGATATATGGATATATGGATATATGGATATATGGATATATGGATATAAGGATATATGGATATATGGATATATGGATATATGGATATATGGATATAAGGATATAAGGATATATGGATATATGGGTATATGGGTATATGGATATATGGATATATGGATATATGGATATATGGATATATGGATATATGGATATATGGATATATGGATATATGGATATATGGATATATGGATATATGGATATATGGATATATGGATATATGGATATATGGATATATGGATATATGGATATATGGATATATGGATATATGGATATATGGATATATGGATATATGGATATATGGATATATGGATATATGGATATATGGATATATGGATATATGGATATATGGATATATGGATATATGGATATATGGATATATGGATATATGGATATATGGATATATGGATATATGGATATATGGATATATGGATATATGGATATATGGATATATGGATATATGGATATATGGATATATGGATATATGGATATATGGATATATGGATATATGGATATATGGATATATGGATATATGGATGATATATGGATATATGGATATATGGATATATGGATATATGGATATATGGATATATGGATATATGGATATATGGATATAAGGATATATGGATATATGGATATATGGATATATGGATATATGGATATATGGATATATGGATATATGGATATATGGATATATGGATATATGGGTATATGGATATATGGATATATGGATATATGGATATATGGATATATGGATATATGGATATATGGATATATGGATATATGGATAGTTTATATGGATATATGGATATATGGATATATGGATATATGGATATATGGATATATGGATATATGGATATATGGATATATGGATATATGGATATATGGATATATGGATATATGGATATATGGATATATGGATATATGGATATATGGATATATGGATATATGGATATATGGATATATGGATATATGGATATATGGATATATGGATATATGGATATATGGATATATGGATATATGGATATATGGATATATGGATATATGGATATATGGATATATGGATATATGGATATATGGATATATGGATATATGGATATATGGATATATGGATATATGGATATATGGATATATGGATATATGGATATATGGATATATGGATATATGGATATATGGATATATGGATATATGGATATATGGATATATGGATATATGGATATATGGATATATGGATATATGGATATATGGATATATGGATATATGGATATATGGATATATGGATATATGGATATATGGATATATGGATATATGGATATATGGATATATGGATATATGGATATATGGATATATGGATATATGGATATATGGATATATGGATATATGGATATATGGATATATGGATATATGGATATATGGATATATGGATATATGGATATATGGATATATGGATATATGGATATATGGATATATGGATATATGGATATATGGATATATGGATATATGGATATATGGATATATGGATATATGGATATATGGATATATGGATATATGGATATATGGATATATGGATATATGGATATATGGATATATGGATATATGGATATATGGATATATGGATATATGGATATATGGATATATGGATATATGGATATATGGATATATGGATATATGGATATATGGATATATGGATATATGGATATGATGGATATATGGATATATGGATATATGGATATATGGATATATGGATATATGGATATATGGATATATGGATATATGGATATATGGATATATGGATATATGGATATATGGATATATGGATATATGGATATATGGATATATGGATATATGGATATATGGATATATGGATATATGGATATATGGAATATATGGATATATGGATATATGGATATATGGATATATGGATATATGGATATATGGATATATGGATATGGATATATGGATATATGGATATATGGATATATGGATATATGGATATATGGATATATGGATATATGGATATATGGATATATGGATATATGGATATATGGATATATGGATATATGGATATATGGATATATGGATATATGGATATATGGATATATGGATATATGGATATATGGATATATGGATATATGGATATATGGATATATGGATATATGGATATATGGATATATGGATATATGGATATATGGATATATGGATATATGGATATATGGATATATGGATATATGGATATATGGATATATGGATATATGGATATATGGATATATGGATATATGGATATATGGATATATGGATATATGGATATATGGATATATGGATATATGGATATATGGATATATGGATATATGGATATATGGATATATGGATATATGGATATATGGATATATGGATATATGGATATATGGATATATGGATATATGGATATATGGATATATGGATATATGGATATATGGATATATGGATATATGGATATATGGATATATGGATATATGGATATATGGATATATGGATATATGGATATATGGATATATGGATATATGGATATATGGATATATGGATATATGGATATATGGATATATGGATATATGGATATATGGATATATGGATATATGGATATATGGATATATGGATATATGGATATATGGATATATGGATATATGGATATATGGATATATGGATATATGGATATATGGATATATGGATATATGGATATATGGATATATGGATATATGGATATATGGATATATGGATATATGGATATATGGATATATGGATATATGGATATATGGATATATGGATATATGGATATATGGATATATGGATATATGGATATATGGATATATGGATATATGGATATATGGATATATGGATATATGGATATATGGATATATGGATATATGGATATATGGATATATGGATATATGGATATATGGATATATGGATATATGGATATATGGATATATGGATATATGGATATATGGATATATGGATATATGGATATATGGATATATGGATATATGGATATATGGATATATGGATATATGGATATATGGATATATGGATATATGGATATATGGATATATGGATATATGGATATATGGATATATGGATATATGGATATATGGATATATGGATATATGGATATATGGATATATGGATATATGGATATATGGATATATGGATATATGGATATATGGATATATGGATATATGGATATATGGATATATGGATATATGGATATATGGATATATGGATATATGGATATATGGATATATGGATATATGGATATATGGATATATGGATATATGGATATATGGATATATGGATATATGGATATATGGATATATGGATATATGGATATATGGATATATGGATATATGGATATATGGATATATGGATATATGGATATATGGATATATGGATATATGGATATATGGATATATGGATATATGGATATATGGATATATGGATATATGGATATATGGATATATGGATATATGGATATATGGATATATGGATATATGGATATATGGATATATGGATATATGGATATATGGATATATGGATATATGGATATATGGATATATGGATATATGGATATATGGATATATGGATATATGGATATATGGATATATGGATATATGGATATATGGATATATGGATATATGGATATATGGATATATGGATATATGGATATATGGATATATGGATATATGGATATATGGATATATGGATATATGGATATATGGATATATGGATATATGGATATATGGATATATGGATATATGGATATATGGATATATGGATATATGGATATATGGATATATGGATATATGGATATATGGATATATGGATATATGGATATATGGATATATGGATATATGGATATATGGATATATGGATATATGGATATATGGATATATGGATATATGGATATATGGATATATGGATATATGGATATATGGATATATGGATATATGGATATATGGATATATGGATATATGGATATATGGATATATGGATATATGGATATATGGATATATGGATATATGGATATATGGATATATGGATATATGGATATATGGATATATGGATATATGGATATATGGATATATGGATATATGGATATATGGATATATGGATATATGGATATATGGATATATGGATATATGGATATATGGATATATGGATATATGGATATAAGGATATATGGATATATGGATATATGGATATATGGATATATGGATATATGGATATATGGATATATGGATATATGGATATATGGATATATGGATATATGGATATATGGATATATGGATATATGGATATATGGATATATGGATATATGGATATATGGATATATGGATATATGGATATATGGATATATGGATATATGGATATATGGATATATGGATATATGGATATATGGATATATGGATATATGGATATATGGATATATGGATATATGGATATATGGATATATGGATATATGGATATATGGATATATGGATATATGGTATATGGATATATGGATATATGGATATATGGATATATGGATATATGGATATATGGATATATGGATATATGGATATATGGATATATGGATATATGGATATATGGATATATGGATATATGGATATATGGATATATGGATATATGGATATATGGATATATGGATATATGGATATATGGATATATGGATATATGGATATATGGATATATGGATATATGGATATATGGATATATGGATATATGGATATATGGATATATGGATATATGGATATATGGATATATGGATATATGGATATATGGATATATGGATATATGGATATATGGATATATGGATATATGGATATATGGATATATGGATATATGGATATATGGATATATGGATATATGGATATATGGATATATGGATATATGGATATATGGATATATGGATATATGGATATATGGATATATGGATATATGGATATATGGATATATGGATATATGGATATATGGATATATGGATATATGGATATATGGATATATGGATATATGGATATATGGATATATGGATATATGGATATATGGATATATGGATATATGGATATATGGATATATGGATATATGGATATATGGATATATGGATATATGGATATATGGATATATGGATATATGGATATATGGATATATGGATATATGGATATATGGATATATGGATATATGGAGAGAATTGTAGTAGTCTAATAATTCGTTTCGCAGCAACGAATTTTTTCTTTGCGTGTAGGGGATTTCATGTCAATTGAGTGAATTTTTAAAACCGATGTGATCCAAGTAGAGATACGTTTTGTAATAGCCTTTTTTTGACAGATCACGTGTGAGACGTGTCATGCTGTCATGTTATTTTGTTAAGTATTGTTTGGCATTTCATCATGGAAAGACTTAAGCCTGAACAACGTTTACAAATCGTTCAACTTTATTACGAAAATTCACGTTCTGTGAGGAATGTGTTTCGTGCACTTCGCTCAACTTATGGTCAACATAATTCGCAACACCATCACCCATCTTGAGACCCAGCATTCATTATTGGATAATATTCGACTGAATAGACCACGTCCAGCACGCAGTGAAGAAATGTAGCGGCCGTAGCTAAGAGTGTAAACGAAGACCGTGAGGAGTCGATTCGGCGCCGTTCGCAGCAACTCGGACTGACGTCTGGAACGACTTGGCGCATTTTACGTCGAGATCTTAAATTGAAAGCATACAAAATACAGCTTGTGCAAGAACTTTAGCCGTCCGACCTTCCAAAGCGACATCGTTTCGTTCTATGGGCTCTTGAGAAGTTCCAAGAAGATCCGACGTTTTCAAAAGCATTACACTGTACAAAATTTCGAGCACTGGTATCAAACTTTTGGTGTAAAATGGTCCATTTGTGTGGGAGGTACCAAAAGGGACGTGTCACTTACGGTCACTTTTCTCTTGACTCTAGGTACTATAAAAACATTGCACTGTACGAAATTTTAAGCATTGGTATGCACTGGTATTAAAGTAAAAAGCTGTTAACAATAACGCCCATTTTTCACTGTATAGTAGGTACTATTAAACCATTACACTGTACACAATTTCAAGTCTTTGTATGCATTGGTAGTAAAGTTATAAGCTATTTACTTTTGGTTCAAAATTGTCCATTTGTGTGGGAGGTGCCAAAAAGGGAGTGGCCACTTCGCCCATTTTTCCTGACGTGTTAGCTACTAACAAACTAATACTGTGCGTAAAATATCAGAAGATTCGAGTAAGTAGTATAGAAGGTATGAAAGAATTAATATTTCACTAAAATTTAACCCTTTGTGGGGGAGGTACTAGAATAAGTAGACCAATATGGCCCATCTTCGAACTTAGCCGCAGATACAGGGTGGCCGATGAAAGCTGCTACCAAAAAAAAATGTAATAACTTTTTTTTCTATTTAATGAATCTGGTTAATTTTTTTTATTTTGCAGATTGATTTTTAGATTTAACAAAAATGGATAACTGGGACACTGAAACAAGAATTTGGATTGTCCGCCGCTAAAGTCCGTAGTTTCGGTTCAAAGAGAGTATAGGGGCACGTTTGGCGGCAATCCTCCGAGCAGATGGACCATAAAGAGACTTGTTAACAATTTTTCTGAGCATGGGACAGTCAACAGAAGACCTTACCATCGAAACCCTTCAGTTCGGACGGAGGAAACAATCGCTGCTG
This sequence comes from Eudasyphora cyanicolor, assembly GCA_963930755.1. NCBI lineage: Eukaryota > Metazoa > Arthropoda > Insecta > Diptera > Muscidae > Eudasyphora > Eudasyphora cyanicolor. The sequence goes on from OZ005735.1 coordinate 250,331,591, forward strand.
TAGCTGATGCCATAGAAAACAATCAAGAATTTCGTCAAGAACCTTATCTGCTCAAATGGGTATAAGCAGACAGTCATTGCAGTCAATTATGCACAAAGATTTGGAGTTATTCCCATATAAAATTCAAATGGCCAACAAAGTGAACTCAGCAGACTTCCCGATTCGCTTGGAATTTTGCCAGAAGATGCTTCAAATGGTGCAAGAGGACGGAAACATGTTGAACTGTCTTTGCATATCTGACGAGGCCCATTTCGATTTAAACGGCAACATAAACAAACAAAATTGTCGAATATGGAGTGCTTCCAACCTACAGATACTGCATGAGACGGAATTGCATCCACTTCGTGTCACAGCGTGGTGTGCAGTTTCATCACGCTGCATTGTCGGGCCCTACTTCTTCGAAGAAAACGGTCACACCGTTACAGTTACTGGAGGCCGTTACTTGAGCATGTTGAGAGAGTTTTTCTATCCAGAATTAGGCCGAATGAGAATTTCTTTCAACTCTGTGTGGTTTCAGCAAGATGGTGCAACTCCTCACATAGCCCGGCCTGTTATGACAGAATTGCGGCGAAAATTTCCCAATAAGCTGATATCCAAAAACTCCACATTCCGTTGCCCCCCCCAAGGTCGCCTGACCTTACTGCACCTGACTTTTTCTTGTGGGGTTATTGCAAACAGGAAGTCTACAAAGCAAAACAAACAAAGCAATCCATTCGAGAAACAATTGCGGCTATTCCCGTCTCAACTCTCCAAGCAGTAATGAACAACTTTTTGGTAAGATGCCGCACATGCATCAACGAGCAGGGGGGGCATTTAAATTCCATTATTTTTAAAACTAATTAAGCTATATTTAATTAAATTTAATGAGCTTTAACATCAATAAAAGAAAACTGAAATCCATACACTGAAAAAAAAAAGTTATTTGAGTTTCTTAATGTAGCAATATTCATCGGCCACCCTGTAGAAGAAAATATTACCACATACCAAATTTGAAGTCAATCCGTTACTCCTTTCGAGAGTTATCGTGCGCACCAGCCAGCAGACAGACCGACTGACAGACGCGCGGACATTGCTCATTCGACTAAAATGACCCAAAACGGATTTGCGCCAAACATACTTGGGATCTTAGATCACTCCTTCGATGTGTTACACTTTTTGTCCGTAGCAAATGATGTATACCCTCGCCACACTAAATTGAGGGTATAAAAAATGATAAAAATTAATTTTTGGGTTTTACAAAAATTTCTAATTGCTCTTAAAACGGATTATTACAAATCGTCGTTTGGATTTGATAATTTTTTGTTAGAATTATTTTTTAATTTTTTTTTTGTTTTTAAACTTAAATTTGAAAAAAATGTTCTGCTGCTACGATTTAATTGGATTTTTGGGGACGCAATATCTGTAAAAGTTATGGACAAAATACTAAAGCAGGTCTGGAAATTTTTGAAATTTTTCTTGTTTCTGCAAAACACTGCGTGTAAAATTTCATACAAAGGGATATTAAAATTCATATGTGAAGAAACAAAAGAAAAATTTCCAAAATGTCCATACCTGCCGTAGTATTTCATCCATCACTTTTACAAATACGTATTGCTTCCCCAAAACACCAATTTCTATTGTTAATTTGCGTCCGATGCATATTCTATGTAAATTTGAATCGAAAATGCAGCAATTTTTATAATTAAATTTTTAAAAAGATTCAGAAATTTTTTTTAAAATAATTTCATAAAAAAATGGTCAATTATGATCTCCTTCAAACGACGTTAACTTTGCAAAAATCATTTCAGCCGTTCAAGATCAATTAAAACTTTCGTAAAAACCAAAAATACGTTTTTATAAATGTTGTAAAATTTTAAATCCCTCTAATATTTTGTAACTTTTTTTCTAGAAATAAGTTATGGCGGTATCTTATTTTTCCATTTATAAACTTTTTATGAAGTTTTTCATCAAAAATTAATTTCATAGGTTAATATAAAAAATGCTGACCCATAAATTGTTCCCGTGATGTGGTTCAACCTCTATTTTTTATACGCTCACTTTAGTGATACGAGGGTATATATCATTTGCTACGGTCAAAAATCGAAGGAGTGACCTAAGACCCTATGTATGTTCGGCGAATATTCGTTTTGTGCCATTTTAAGTCGGATGAGCAATGTCCGTCCGTCCGCCTGTCTGTTGGTATGCGGTAATATTTTTTTCATCTCTTGCTCGGTTTGAAGTTGGGCCAAATTGGCCTACTCCTTCTAGTACCTCGTCCACAAAGGGTTAACATTTAGTGCAATATTTATTATTTAATAACTTCTATACTACTTATTCGAATCTTCTGAAATTACACACATAGTATTGTAAGCCCTTTTGATACATCCCACACAAAGGAACCAATTCGTACGAAAAGTTAACTTGTAACTTTAATAAAAGTGCATACTTTAATGTTATTGAATGCAATTTAAATTGATAATAATTTAATTAAAACACAAAATTACGTATATTTTTTTGGGACTGAAGGTGAGTGGATTCTTAAGTCGCTTCACCCGACTGAACTTTCTTACTTGTTGGGATATATTTTTATGCCATTAATGTTTAAATATGAATTGGGCCATGTAGCTGGCGCAATCTGGAACTACAATTTTCAAACACTTTTCGCTGAATTTGCGGCCGTATTTCGCCAATAATTCGTCGAATGTTGATTTGCAAGTGTTCAATTGTCCCTGGTTTATCGGCGTAGGCGATTGACTTTACAGAGCCCCAAAAAAAGAAATCTAATAAGTTTAAATCACACGAACTTGTTGGCCAATTAATAGGATCATTACATGCAATTATTCGTTTATCAATTTTCTTTGAGTAAATTAATTATAGCGTGTGCTGTGTAAGTTCCGTCCTGTTGAATACATATGTCAGAACGATTAATGCCAGCTAATAGGTGTACAAACAACTTGTAATCATTTCTCTACAGCGTTCACCGTTGACAGTAACATAATTTTTGAAGACGCAACAAAAAGTAAGTTTCTGTGGATGTATGGTCAACGATTCCCAAGCGATTGCTCTTCATGAAATGGCAAACCAAACAAAAATCAACTATCAGAGAAGTCAAATCCATGTAGAAAAGTGTGATGCCAGGTATACAAATTAAAAAAAAACAGTAAGGAAAGGCTAAAGTCGGGCGGGGCCGACTATATAATACCCTACACCACTCTCGTAATATTGAATAACTCTGATATATAAATTTTGTAATTCATGTATAAATTGTTTACATAAATTTACTTTTGGGACATTTTATACTTAAATAATTCCGTGTACCACAGTGTGGTGTAGGGTATAAAAACGATTGGATCTAAAGAGCCAAATCGGATGAAACACATATATGGGAGCTATAGCTAAATCTTTACCGATTTTCTTCAAATTCGGCAATGTTGGTTCATGGATCAAGAAACTCCACCATTCTAAATTTCAAAATGATTGGATGTAAAATACAGCTTCTACAGGACTTAAGAGCACAATCGGACGAAACATATATATGGGAGCTATAGCTAAATCTTAACCGATTTTCTTCATATTCGGCAATATTAGTTCATGGATCAAGAAACTCTACCATTCTAAATTTCAAAACGATTGGATGTAAAATATAGCTTCTATAGAACTAAAGGGCCAAATCGGACGAAACATATATATGGGAGCTACAGCTAAATCTTAACCGATTTTCTTCAAATTCGGTAGTGTTGGTTCATGGATCAAGAAACTCTACCATTCTAAATTTCACAATGATTGGATGTAAAATACAGCTTCTACAGGACTAAAGAGCAAAATCGGACGAAACATATATATGGGAGCTATAGCTAAATCTTAACCGATTTTCTTCAAATTCGGCAATGTTGGTTCGTGGATCAAGAAACTCTACCATTCTAAATTTCAAAATGATTGGATGTAAAATACATCTTCTATAGAACTAAAGGGCCAAATCGGACGAAACATATATATGGGCGCTATAGCTAAATCTTAACCGATTTTCTTCAAATTCGGTAGTGTTGGTTTATGGATCAAGAAACTCTACCATTCTAAATTTCAAAATGATTGGGTGTAAAATACAGCTTCTTCAGGACTAAAGAGCAAAATCGGACGAAACATACATATGGGAGCTATAGCTAAATCTTAACCGATTTTCTTCAAATTCGGCAATGTTGGTTCATGGATCAAGAAACTCTACCATTCTAACTTTCAAAACGATTGGATGTAAAATACAGCTTTTATAGGACTAAAGGGCCAAATCGGACGAAACATATATATGGGAGCTATAGCTAAATCTAAACCGATTTCAACCAAATTCAATAGCGATCTTAACAGCTGCGAAATACTCTAAACTGCAAAATTTCAGAACGATTGGAGTGAAATTGCGACCTGTAGTCGACGAACAACTTTACATGGACAGACGGACGGACAGACATGCTTAAATCGACTCAGCTAGTGATTCTGAGTCGATCGGTATACTTTAAGGTGGGTCTAGCTGTGTTATTTTCAGGTGTTACAAACATCTGCCGTGAAACAAACTTATAATACCCTGTACCACAGTGTGGTGGTACAGGGTATGAAGCCTATCAAGATATACCCTAGAACTAACTGTTGACTGTTGACATAATTAGTATACATTATAGCTTACCTGAAAATAAAGATAAAAATTTGAGTCTATACAAATTTTATAAAATATAAAAAACAATATTTTAAATGGTTGAAAAAATTCAATATTTTATTATTTTTGTTAGAGATTATTTTAAAAATGCTTAAAAAAATTAGTTTTTACACCTTTTTTCTGAAGAACCCATTGGGCTGGGATACTAGATTTAAATATATTTAGATTGTTTTAAAAATTCCAAAAACAAATCATAACTAACACATTTTTTGCAGGAGAAACCACTGGGTTGAGATAAGAAAACTTAAATATTTTGGAATGCAACAAATGTCCTGCCCCCATAAACTCAAACTGCCCCGTCCTAAGTATGCTAGCATATGTTCAATTTATAACACAGCCACCGAAGAAGACAATACCTTCCATTAAATAGTTGTAAGAAGAAAAACTTCTTTTCAAGGCTTTTAGAACTTTATGACCCAGATTTTTGTAATTCTTCCATTTTTGTGAGTGCGTTTGTGGCATTTGTTTTAACGAGGATATTTTTGTTGGCTTTTTAAAGAAATTACTGTGCTGCTGCTGCAGCATCCTTTTGCTTTCTGTTCGTCGTCGTTGTCGTTGTCCTTTTGTCATGCATTCATTGTGCCATTATGATAACAAACCGCAATAATGGCATAACTTCAATACCCAAACACAAAAAGGCTAACAAACAAAAACTTAAATAAAAAAATACACACAAAAAGAAAGTAACATCGGAGAGTGCACTGCAGATAATGTGGGGGATTCCTCCAAACAAACCCATCATCGCATCTAAGGAGCAGAGAAAGTAGACCGACCAGAAAGGAAGAACCATTTCGCCAAGGACTATTCGTGATTTCAATGATTGCGAACAAATACAATGAACGCCAAATAAGCAAACATCACCAACACCATCAGCAGCACTATCACGAACACAAACACTAACACAAATAACAAAACTAAAGGAAACGGAACTCTGAATGTGTGTAGTAAAATTACATCCTAAGGATACTTTTGCAGAAATACACACGCACATGCCCAGATCCTCTATTGTCCTTTCACAGATGTTCATTGGGTGCTTTTAACTAGAACTCGTTTGCTGCAGACCCAATGAGAGAGACAGAGGCACAGGGCGAGAGAGAGAGGAAATATAATAATGAAACGAATTCCATTAGTTGTCATAATGCAATCCATATTAAATACACAATTCAAATCCACAAGAATCTCACTTCGTTCCCCATCACATACATATCTGCGGCATATTCTAGGTGCTATAGATAGAACAAGAAAAAAAGGCACATATCCTTTGGGAATGTCCATGAATGGATGGATCTATGGACAATGGCAGCAGAGGTGGGCCTCCCTGCTATGCTTGCTAGGCAGGTGGCACCTGAATAGGTTATGTGTTATTTGTGCCATAGAAAAATAGGTATCAATATTGTTCAAAGTTTAACTGGAGCTCAGCGAGATTAACGAGCTTTGATAATGTAGCATCTATAATTCGTGTTATGTTTGTAGCCATTGGAATTGGGTTGTGACAGGGCTTCTGATGACATACATTCATATGAGTTTATGTGAAATCCATTTACATTAAAATTGTCAATGAATAACAAAGGAATGCAACAGGTCTGTCCACAATGTAGATGAAGACTCATCTCAACATCTGTATAAAGGGTGTTTTTAGAGTTACAGAACTTTAAATTAAAATAAAGTAAGGAAAAATATTTGTAATATCAATTAAAGTGGCTTAATTGGATAGTTAATTGTATGCCATTAATTTATAAATATGATTTGGGTCATGTGGCCGCCCCAGCTGGCGCGTAGCTCAAGCTGGAGCTCAAAGTGTTACCAACTTCACGCTGCTGTAGCAACCACGCGGATAATGCCAACTCTATCATATTTTCACAAGCGTCAATCTGTTATGTTTAAAATAGTTTTTTAAATGGAGTTCCAACGAAATAGTGTTATGACTTTGTAACGGGTTTTTCAATAGGGATGATTTGATTTTGAAGTGACGTTGCGGTCATTTGTAATATGTCATTTGTTTTTCATTGTATTCAGTAGTGTTTACAATTTCATCATGGAGAGATACACGCAAGAACAACGTTTACAAATTATTCAGTTTTATTATTAAAATAATCGTTCTTCAGTTGCAACTTTTCGTGCGCTAAGTCCATTTTTTTTTAAATCAAAAAAAAGAAACACTTTCCAGTCTACCTACGACCTTGACACCCATGAGCAATATTTTACCTCTCGTTAAGAGCTATCTTTTTGCCATTGACCGATTCCCGATCCGACGTACCGTTAAGGAGCTAAATAAACTTTCCGTTCAGATTTGGAAATGATGCCAAGTCCATTTTTTTTTAAAAAAAATCCAAAAAAAAAACACTTTCCAGTCGACCTACGACCTTGACACCCATGAACAATATTTTAGCTCTCGTTAAGAGCTATATTTTTGCCATCGACTGAATGTGGCTACGTGCCACGCAGCAAATGAAACAAGTGAATTGTTGCGAGAAAAGTTTGGAGATTCGATTATTTCAAGAAATTGTGATATTGAATGGCCTCCAAGAAGTTGTGATTTAACACTATTAGACTATTACTTGTGGGGTTATTTGAAGTCATTGGTCTTTCGAAATAAGCCAGACTCTCTTCAAACTTTACAAGTCAATATTGGTCGTGCCATTCATGACATACGACTGGATTTAGTGGAAAAAGTGGTCGAAAATTGGGTTCATCGATTTCGTTCCTGCAGAAGAAGTCGTGGAGGCCATTTGAATGACGATTTATTTAGAACTTAATTGTATCGATTGTACTTCACATTAAATACAAAACTTTTGAATTTCCTTAACAATAAGTGTGTTTTTTTTTCAAAGAAATCATATCACTCTTATTGGAAAACCCTGTATTAAATATTGGGTTGTAGAGTTTATACGGGGCCGTACGAACTGCCAAGACAAACACCATAGTGGTCGACCAATTGCGGTGTCCACGCCAGAAATGTTTAACAAAAAATCCACAAAATGGTATTGGACGACCGTCACTCTGTGGGACCTTTGCTCGAAACCCGGCAAAAATCAAAAATTTGATAAAAGCTTTTGATAAAACTGATGATTCCATTCAATAGAGAACTTAACAAGTAAGAAAGTTTCAGTCGAGTAAACCGACTAAGGTATACCCTCACTTTGTGAGTAATGTAATATGGAATATTAAACGAATTATTCTGTCAATTTGTATGGGAGGTACCAGAATGTTTTCAACAATTACACCTATTTTTCTCTGAATAGTAGATTCTTTAAATACATTGCACTGCGCCGAATTATAAGCGTATTTTGCACTGGTATATTAACGTTATGAGATATTAAATTTGGTATGATTTGGCCATTTTGTGTGGGAGGTACAAAAAGGGGCGTGGTGATAACGGCCATTTTTTACAGGGCTATATGGACTTCAAAAGCGTTACACTGTGCAAAATGTTGTTGCATTTTCGTGCATTGGTACTCATGCTGTGAGCTCTTTTTTGTGCCAAATGGTACCTTTGTGTGGGAGGTACAAAAAGGGGCGTGGCAATAGCGCCCATTTTTCACAGTGCAAAAGACACTATAAAAGCATTACACTGTACAAAATTTCAAGTGCTTTTATACACTGGTATTAATGTTATAAGCTGTTATCTTTTGGTGCAAAATGGTATCTTTGTGTAAGAGGTACCAAAAGGGGCGTGAATATGACCCCCATTTTTCACTGGACTGTAGGCACTATGAAAGCATTACACTGTAGAACATTTCAAGTATTTTTATGCACTTGTATTAATGTTTTAAGCTGTTAACTTTTGGTGCAAAATGGTGCATTTGTGTGGGAGGTACCAAAAGGGGCGTAGCTACATGGCCCATTTTTCTCGAGTTGATAGCGACTAATATACTAATGCTATGTGTGGAATTTCAGAAGATTCGAATAAGTAGTATAGCAGTTATTAAAGATTCAATATTTCACATTTTACATTTTAACACTTTGTGGGGGAGGTACTAGAAGGAGTGGACCAATATGGCCCATCTTCGAACTTAGCCGGAGAAAGAAAAAAATATTACCACGTACTAAATTTGAAGTCAATCGGTTACTCCTTTCGAGAGTTATCGTGCGCACCAGCCAGCAGACAGACAGACAGACAGACAGACAGACAGACAGACAGACATACAGACAGACAGACAGACAGACAGACAGACAGACAGATAGACAGACAGACAGACAGACAGACAGACAGACAGACAGACAGACTGACAGACAGACAGACAGACAGACGGACGGACATTGCTCATTCGACTTAAAATGACCCAAAACGAATATCCGCCGAACATACTTAGGGTCTTAGATCACTCCTTCGATGTGTTACACTTTTTTTCGTAGCAAATGATATATACCCTCGTCACACTAAAGTGAGGGTATAAAAATTAAATCCGAAATTAACCAGTAAGGAAAGGCTAAAGTCGGGCGGTGTCGACTATATAATACCCTACACCACTCTCGTAATATTGAATAACTCTGATATATAAATTTTGTAATTCATGTGTAAATTGTTTACATAAATTTACTTTTGCGACATTTTATACTTAAATAATACCCAGTACCACAGTGTGGTGTAGGGTATAAAAACGATTGTATCTAAAGAGCCAAATCGGATGAAACATATATATGGGAGCTATAGCTAAATCTTCACCGATTTTCTTCAAATTCGGCAATGTTGGTTCATGAATCAAGAAACTCTACCATTCTAAATTTCAAAACGATTGGATGTAAACTATAGCTTCTATAGAACTAAAGGGCCAAATCGGACGAAACATATATATGGGAGCTATAGCTAAATCTTAACCGATTTTCTTCAAATTCGGTAGTGTTGGTACATGGATCAAGAAACTCTACCATTCTAAATTTCAAAACGATTGGATGTAAAATACAGCTTTTATAGGACTAAAGGGCCAAATCGGACGAAACATATATATGGGAGCTACAGCTAAATCTTAACCGATTTTCTTCAAATTCGGCAGTGTTGGTTCATGGATCAGGAAACTCTACCATTCTAAATTTCAAAATGATTGGATGTAAAATACAGCAAAATGACTAAAGGGCCAAATCGGACGAAACATGTATATGGGAGCTATAGCTAAATCTTAACCGATTTTCTTCAAATTCGGTAGTGTTGGTTCATGGATCAATAAACTCTACCATTCTAAATTTCAAAACGATTGGATGTAAAATACAGCTTCTATAGAACTAAAGGGCCAAAGCGGACGAAACATGTATATGGGAGCTATAGCTAAATCTTAACCGATTTTCTTCAAATTCAGTAGTGTTGGTTCATGGATCAAGAAACTCTACCATTCTAAATTTCAAAATGATTGGATGTAAAATACAGCTTCTTCAGAACTAAAGAGCAAAATCGGACAAAACATATATATGGGAACTATAGCTAAATCTTAACCGATTTTCTTCAAATTCGGCAATGTTGGTTCATGGATCAAGAAACTCTACCATTCTAAATTTCAAAACGATCGGATGTAAAATACAGCTTCTATAGGACTAAAGGGCCAAATCGGACGAAACATATATATGGGAGCTATAGCTAAATCTTAACCGATTTTCTTCAAATTCGGTAGTGTTGGTTCATGGATCAATAAACTCTACCATTCTAAATTTCAAAACGATTCGATGTAAAATACAGCTTCTATAGAACTAAAGGGCCAAATCGGACGAAATATATATATGGGAGCTATAGCTAAATCTTAACCGATTTTCTTCAAATTCAGTAGTGTTGGTTCATGGATCAAGAAACTCTACCATTCTAAATTTCAAAATGATTGGATGTAAAATACAGCTTCTTCAGGACTAAAGAGCAAAATCGGACGAATTCAAAATGATTGGATGTAAAATACAGCTTCTTCAAGACTAAAGAGCAAAATCGGACGAAACATATATATGGGAGCTATAGCTAAATCTTAACCGATTTTCTTCAAATTCGGCAATGTTGGTTCATGGATCAAGAAACTCTACCATTCTAAATTTCAAAACGATCGGATGTAAAATACAGCTTCTATAGGACTAAAGGGCCAAATCGGACGAAACATATATATGGGAGCTATAGCTAAATCTTAACCGATTTTCTTCAAATTCAGTAGTGTTGGTTCATGGATCAAGAAACTCTACCATTCTAAATTTCAAAACGATTGGATGTAAAATACAGCTTCTATAGAACTAAAGGGCCAAATCGGACGAAACATATATATGGGAGCTATAGCTAAATCTTAACCGATTTTCTTCAAATTCAGTAGTGTTGGTTCATGGATCAAGAAACTCTACCATTCTAAATTTCAAAATGATTGGATGTAAAATACAGCTTCTTCAAGACTAAAGATCAAAATCGGACGAAACATATATATGGGAGCTATAGCTAAATCTTAACCGATTTTCTTCAAATTCGGCAATGTTGGTTCATGAATCAAGAAACTCCACCATTCTTAATTTCAAAGCGATTGGGTGTAAAATACAGCTTCTATAGGACTAAAGGGCCAAATTGGACGAAAGATATATATGGGAGCTATATCTAAATCTGACCCGATTTCAACAAAATTCGATAGCGATCTTAACAGCTGCGAAATACTCTAAACTGCAAAATTTCAGAACGATCGGAGTGAAATTGCGACCTGTAGTCGAGGAACAACTTTACATGGACAGACGGACAGACATGCTTAAATCGACTCAGCTAGTGATTCTGAGTCAATCGGTATACTTTAAGGTGGATCTAACTGTGTTATTTTCAGGTGTTACAAACATCTGCCGTGAAACAAACTTATAATACCCTGTACCACACTGTGGTGTAGGGTATACAAATTGGATAAATATCGCTGTCTACAGGACCGTTCAAAGTTGATTATTTTTTCAACTTTGAAGAAAAAAGCAGAAAGTGAATGAAATGTAAAGTTTTAAAATTGATTTATAGAAAACTATAGAACAGATCATAATGTTTTTCGTGTTATTTGAAAGATACGTTAGATTTCAATCAAATGAAACAAAAGTTTTATTCCTATGAGAAATAGTTACCCAAATATTACAGTTGAAAAAAAAAACACAATATTCCGAACGTTTTTCAACATTGGTAGAATATAACTAAAAAAGTTTCGATTAGTTTCGGAAGTTATCACTTTAGGGTTAATAAATACTCATTGTTCTAACATATTCAATTGAAGTTGGCTGCTCATTCTTGCCCATTTGCAGTAATACATTGTAGGCAAACAGAAATAAAATACAGCTAACATTTTCAAATGTTTAGTCGTGTTTTTTACCCTCTACCATAGGATGGGTGTATATTTATTTTGTGACTCCGTTTGTTACACCCCTAAATATTGATTTGACACCCCATAAAGTAAATACTCTTTTAATCGTCGTAAAATTTTAGGACAATTTAGCCATGGTAGAAATATTTCTTATAGTTGCAGGTTGTTTGGGATTGCAAATGGGCCATATCAGTCAATGTTTTTATATAGCTCCCCTATAGTGGTTGCTCCAAAATTTTGAGTTTTTGAGCCATAGATACCACATTTTTATAGCAATTTTGCAGAAACTTTGCAGTATATATTCTATTTTGACAAGAATTCATCACAGCAAAAATTTTACAAATCGGTTCATATTTCGTTATAGTCACTCTATAGAGGTCGCTCCACAATATGCGTATTTAAGCCACAAATACCATATTTTCTAAGCATTTAAACTGATTCTTTGCAGTTTGAATTTAATTAAGGCAAGATTCTTAATTCATCATTCATCGCAGTAAAAATGTTTTAAATCAGTTCATATTTTGTTATAGTCCACCTATAGATGTCGCTCCCTAAAATGCTATTTTAAGCCATAAATATCACATGTTCAGGTGAAGAGTTTGGCTACAGAATTTCCCGCCTAAAATTTGCAGCGTTCGTTTTTTTTAATAATTTACTTATACAACAAGTAAGAAAGTTTCAGTCGGGTAAACCGACTAAGGTATACCCTCACTTTGTGAGTAATGTAATATTGAATATTACTCGAATTATTCTGTCAATTTGTGTGGGAGGTACCGGAAGGGGTTTATCAAATACACCTTTTTTCGCTGAACATTAGATACTTTAAATTCATTGCACTGTGCCGACTTATAAGCATTTATGTGCACTGGTATAAACGTTATGAGACATTAAATTGTGGTATGATTTGGGCATTTTGTGTGGGAGGTACAAAAAGGGGCGTGGCAATAACGCCCATTTTTCACAGGGCTATAGACACTATAAAAACATTACACTGTACAAAATTTCAAGTATTTTTATACACTGGTTTTAATGTTATAAGCTGTTAACTTTTGGTGCAATAAGGTACCTTTGTGTGGGAGGTACCAAAAGGGGCGTGACAACAACATCCATTTTTCCCTGGACTGTAGGCAATATAAAAGCATAATACTGTACAAAATTTCAAGAATTTTTATACACTGTTATTAATGTTATAAGCTGTTAACTTTTGGTGCAAAATGGTGCATTTGTGTGGGAGGTACCAAAAGGGACGTGGCGACTTCGCCCATTTTTCTCGAGTTGATAACGACTAATAAGCTAATACTATGTGTGGAATTTCAAAAGATTCGAATGAGTAGTATAGCAGTTATTAAAGAATCAATATTTCACAACATTTTAATCCTTTGTGGGGGAGGTACTAGAAGGAGTGGACCAATATGGCCCATCTTCGAACTTAGCCGGAGATAGAAAAAAAAATTACCACATACCAAATTTGAGGTCAATCGGTTACTCCTTTCGAGAGTTATCGTGCGCACCAGCCAGCAGACAGACAGACAGACAGACAGACAGACAGACGGACGGACATTGCTCATTCGACTTAAAATTACCCAAAACGGATTTCCTCCGAACATACTTGGGGTCTTAGGTCACTCCTTCGACGTGTTACACTTTTTTCCGTAGCAAATGATATATACCCTCGTCACACTAAAGTGAGGGTATAAAAAGGATCGTTTCATGATTTTCTCCATATCCAAAGATTCTTCCAGTAATAAAATTGAATGCAATCCATGGTTATAGAACATTTCATCCCCGCCTTCCGCATTTTTACCGATGTTATTTACGATTTATAAAAATAGAGCCAAAAATCACCGTTAAGTGGGGGAGATAGAGGGTTACTATGTTCCACAAAAATATTGGCCTCAGATGTAAAGAATGCATAGTTTCATATCCCGAACAATACATAGTTTCATATCCCGAACAGGCAAAAGGGGGAAAATTTAACATCCCTAAAATAAAATTCCAATTTGATCTTTCAAAACGCCGATACACATACATATATCTTTTTTTGGTCTCCTCTGTCGTTATTTTGGAAAATGTTCGAAAATTTTATACAGTGTAAGTATAGTACAGAGATAACCAGTAAGGAAAGGCAGAAAGTCGGGCGGGGCCGACTATATAATACCCTACACCTCCCTAACAATGCCAAAAGGTCATTGCGATAATAATTTGTAATAATTGGTGAATGGGTAGGAACATATTATCTAATTCTGAACCGATAATCTCTAAATTAAGCAATATTCGTACCTAAATTGATAAACATCTTTCTGGGAAAATTTTAATGGTCGGAAGTAAGGTACAACTTCTATAGCGCTTTGAAACCAAATCCGGAGGAACATATACATATATGGAGGTTATATATAAATCTGAACCGATTTTCCCTGAATACTCATTCACGTAAAAAGACCTCTTTCTGTCAAATTTCGTACTGATCGGATATAAAATACAGTCTCCGTGCTTACATAGCAAATCGGGGGTAACATATATATGGGGGCTATATCTAAATCTGAACCGATTTTCTCCGAATTTGGCAGTTTTCCTTCATGTAGAAAGAAACCTCTTTTTGCCGAATTTCGCACTGATCGGTGTAACGAAACCGCCGTCCTAATCGCATATTCGGCCGTGCTCAGGGTAAATGGGGGGATACTTGGACAGCTAGTCACACAATTTAAATAGAGGGGATAGACAATTTAGTGAGAGGAAATTAAGGAAATTGGGGAATTGTGGGATCATTCTATGAGTTTCGAAGTATTGCTTATCTGAATGGCCCTATGTTTCATCATTTAGAAAGCGGTAATTAATTAATCATAATGACAGTGAACATATTTATTAACAATAAAGATAATATTAACTATTTGGATTTAGCTGGTACGTATATTAGAAGTATTCTTAAAAATGGACGTGAGAATGTATAGAGTATTATGATACAAATAATTATAAGAAGTTGATTACAAACTAATAGTTATATTAATGAGATTTTTATAGAGATTAAGATAAAATAACTTACATTATATCCTGTTCCACGAAGCGATCGCTGCGTCGATTTGATAATAATTGCTGTGTTTCAAAGTTAATTAGAATCAATGATGAATTGTATATATATAATACTTAAAATTAACGGCAAATTGACCAATAAAAATTAAAGATGATGTTCATTTGTGTCCAATTTGTAGATAACTTATAAGATCGTCTCCAGACTAAATCTTTCCCAACTGATAAACGGAAATATAATCTTGAGATATTGGTAACTAACAAAATGGGCAGATTTCTTTCATGATGACCAAAAGAGGTAACCAGGATTTTCAAAATGTATACGTATATAGTTTCCGCTTGATTGTAATTTTGCTTCCATTTGATTTTCCTCAAAGTGATTGCAATTAACAGGATTTATCGCGGATTAGATATCCATATATTTTTGTTCGTTTTTCTCTTATTTGACACACATAAAAAAAAAGAATCCGCAGGATATACTCTTGTAGTTAATTTCGGCGAATTGCAAATCGGATTCTCAGACGCTTCAAACAATTTAAATATTGGTACACATGGAAATCATTCAGACAACAAATCGTTCTCTAATTCCAGTCTTTTTTTAAAATTTCTCGTTATATATTTTTCAATGAATTTTTGTTGTACGTCTTTCCTTTACAAATTTTCCAATGAATCTTTTCTTTTTATTTTTCGTTTTCAAAAAACTCTTCCACTCAAATTTTGATTTCTAAAACTCAATATATCTTCGATGAATTTCTACAGTTAGAATCAACACACAGTAGAAATAAGATAGACCCCCACATCGGATATAAAATAACATTTTACAGCGCTTACATGTCAAATCGGGGGTAACGTATATATGGGGGATAAATCTAAATCTGAACCGATTTCTTCCAAATTTAACAGTGTTCATTCATATAATAAGAAACCTCTTTCTGGCGAATTTCATACTGATCGGATATAATATAACATATTTACAGCGCTTACATGTCAAATCGGGGGTAACTTATATATTGGGGCTATATCTAAATCTGAACCGATTTCCTCCAAATTTAACAGTGTTCATTTATATAATAAGAAACCTCTTTCTGCCGAATTTCATACTGATATGGGGGCTATATCTAAGTCTGAACCGATTTTGACCAATTTCAATAGGGATCGTCCTTGGGCCAATAAAGAGCACTGTGCTAAATTTCATCACAATCGGACTATAAATACGACCTGCACTTTGATTACAAGAATACATGGACAGACGGACAGACAGACAGACGGACATGGCTAAATCGACTCAAAACTTGATTCTATGACGATCGGTATAATAAACTATGGTTCTATTTCTTCTCTTTTTGGGCGTTACAAACAAATGCACAAAGTCATAATACCCTGTACCACAGTGTGGTGTAGGGTATAAAAAGTTTGTTGGATATCACTCCAAATGACTTTGACAATATTGAAGAAAATTAGTAACGAAAAAACGTATTTAAAAAAACAAATATTCGGTTATATTACAGGTTATATGAATATATGTTATGGTAGATGGAATATAAATAAAAAATGTTTTTACTTTGATAATGGAAAAGTAAATAGAAATACTTATATAACGTTATTTGGTAATAAAGAACATCCATATTAGAACTATGGTTTTACAGATTATGGTTGTTCTAGCAATAAATGACCAAAATCATTTTAAAGATTACGATGTCTTCTTAACAAAACTTTTAAAATTTTGTAAATATCTTTCCTAGTTTAGAAGTTATGATTTTTGCAACGAATAAAAGTCAAAAGACCCCACTGTGCGTCGGTTGAAGGTTCGTAAGCTGGCTCAAGTCATAGGCATTTCAAGAAGTGCTATTCATTGCATATTAACGAAAAAATTGATGGTGAGAAAGCTGTGTGCAAGATGAGTGCCGCGTTTGCTCAAAATCAAGACAATGCACTAGTTCATCCAATATTGCGATGGCCAAGATCACTGAACTAAAGTTCGAATTGCTTCAGTAGGCCCCACCTTATTCGCCAGATTTAGCTCCCTCGGCCCAACCTTATTCGCTAGATTTAGCTCATAATACCCTGTTCCACAACGGTGAAATAGGGTATTATGACTTTGTGCATTTGTTTGTTACATCTAAAAACAAAGAGATAGACCCATCGTTTGTTATACCGATCGGCATAGAATCACTTTTTGAGTGGATTTAGCCATGTCCGTCTGTCTGTCTCTCTGTCTGGGTGTCCATGTATTATTGTAATCAAAGTGCAGGTCGCAAATGTGAAGCTATTTTTACGAAAATTGGTACTGATGCATTTCTTAGATAGGGACGTTGAAAATGGGGTATATCGGTCCACGTGTTCATATAGCCCCCATTTAAAGGTCCCCACCAATGTCACATCATGACACTCTAGAGAACACATTTTTCAATGGATCTGGCTGAAGTTTAAGAATTTACCATTTATTTTCGACCTAATTGTCCCTAGTAATAAAAATGGGGAACATAATATCAAGATCCTCACTTATGTCACTTATTGACGCTATACAGGATGGATTCTTCAATTAATCTGGCTGCAATTGAAGAATTCATACTAAATATTATACCTAATCGTCCCTAGTAAAAAATGAGGAACATCAGTACGATACATAGTTCCCGTATAAGTATACGATACATAGTTCCCGTATAAATATCCCCACCAATGTCACCTGTTGACGCTCTAGAGAACGGATTCTTCAATTGGTCTGGCTGAAATTTGAGAATTCATACTTAATATTGGACCTAATTGTCCCTAGTAAAAATGGGGAACATCGGTCCATGTTTAGGTATAGTCCCCATATAAAGGTCCCCACCAATGCCATTTATTGGCGCTCTAGAGAACGGATTCTTCAACTGATCTGACTGAAATTTGAGAATTCATACCTAATGTTGGACCTAATCGTCCCCATATGAAGGTCCCCACCGATGTCACTTCTTGACGCTCTAGAAAACACACTTTTCAATCTGGCTGAAATTTAAGAATTTTAATATAATCTTTCCTAGTGGAAATGGGAAACAACGGTTTATATTTTGATATTGCTCCCATATACAAGTTTCTTTCCGATCTAGGCGACGAATTTTTTAACCCATCATGCGGAAATTTCAACTTTTGTGCTTCATATTGAAATAAATCGTCTCTATTGGAGCGCCCCAGTAGGTGAGTTGGTAGCGTACTCGCCTATGAGTTTGAGGGTCGTGGGTTCGATTCCCACCCGAGGCTCTGGTCTGTCGCTGCAAACATTTAGCCATATGGTCTTTGTAACCCGGCCTTTCCCTGGACCTTAAAATTAGAATATAAATTTACTTTGTATTGTGATTCAAATAAATAAATAAATAAATCGTTTTGATAAATATAAGCCCCTCATTAGGGTCAAGTTTTTTAACATGTCTGTCTGGAATTTAGAAATCCGTGCATTTGTTGACAACAATGGTGGAGCGTATTATACAGTCGTCCCGCCCGAATTTAGTCCTTCCTTACTTTTTTTTTGTTTGAAATGAAGAGGTGGAGGTTGCGGTTGATGGCTATTTTCAAGAGCTATACAGGTCTTACTATAAACAGGGTATCGAAGCTAGTTAAAGGAGATTATGTTGAGTAATAAAGAAATAATGTCCCAAATTTGTTTTGTTTTCTTTGTTAGGTCGGCTAATTTTAGGACCTCCCTCGTATTATCACTTTTTTTCCAGTCGGCACCACTGTGTATTTTTATGACCTCCTCACTCTGTTGACCTTTGTCACTCTGTTTGTTACACCTCTAAATATTGATCTGAGACCCCATAAAGTATATCGTCATCAGAAACGAAAAAGGGCCTATCATCATGTTTGAAAATTTTACAGGAGAAGCAAAAAACTAAATAAAATGAAAAGTGTTGCCGTTAGAAAAACGTATTTTTCAGGATAATGTGTAAACATAATGATGCATATATAAAATCACACAAACATAAATTATGACTAGTTTGTGAAAATTGCGTGAAATAGTATCTTTCAACTATGAAAAAAGAAATAATTTATTGCTAGGCCCTTTTGAATTTCGTTAATAAATTCGCCATTTTTAATATTACGCCGCTAAAAATTTGTCAGGATGTGTATTTTGATGCAGGGTACCGAAATCCGTCAAAAACTGAGTTTCCATTTTTCTTGTTGTGACGCCCTTTTTTGTTTCTGATGACGATATGTATTCTTAAAATTCTAAGACGATTTAACCATGTCCGTCCGTCTGTTGTAATCACGCTACAGTCCGTAATAATAGAGCTAGGTTGATCACATTTGGTAGAAATATTTCCTATAGTTGCAGGTTGTTTGGGATTGCAAATGGGCCATATCGGTCACTGTTTAGATATAGCTCCCCTATAAAGGTCCCTCCAAAATACGGGTTTTGAGCCATAGATACCACATTTTAAAAGCAATTTAGCAGAAACTTTGCAGTTTGTATTATAGTTTGACAAGAATTCATCACAGCGCAAATTGTACAAATCGGTTAATATTTTGTTATAGTCACCCTATAGAGGTCGCTCCAAAATATATGTATTTAAGTCATAAATACCATATTTTCTAAGCATTTTTTGTATTTAATTAAGACAATAATTCATCGCTGTAAAAATTTTTTAAATCAGTTCATATTTTGTTATAGTTCACGTATAGATTTCGCCCCGAAAAATGCTTATTTAAGCCATAAACACCACATTTTTTAAGAAATTTACCACACGGGGCAAAATAGACTTTTTTGATATGTTTGAATCAAAAGGAAATATATTTGTAACACAGTTTTTTAAATATTATATATTTCTGAGCAAATAAATTTTATTTGAAAATCAATAAAATATATTTGGAACGCATATATTAATATATTACAACAAAATATATTTGCAAACTAAATTTCTCAAATAAAATATGTGTTTAAATACAAATAAACTTTTTGTTTAAGAATTTATCCAAATATATTTTGTTTAAAAAATATTTCAAAACTTTTGCTGACTCTTTAGAATTTCAGTTTAAATTTTTTCTTAGTTTCGAATTGTACCTCCCAGTTACAATACCATATGCAGCATTTACTTCTGTTTAAATCAATCATTTCAAATTTCTGAGTTAGTATTCCAAGTCATCATTTTTTGTCAATCCTCCAAGTAGTTTATTTTGATCCATGACTATACGATTTCAATTATTATACCCTCCACCATAGGATGGGGGGTATATTCATTTTGTCACTCCGTTTGTAACACCTCTAAATATTGATCTGAGACCCCATAAAGCATATATATTCTTAATCGTCGTAAAATTCTAAGACGATTTAGCCATGTCCGTCTGTCCGTCCGTCCGTCCCTCCGTCCGTCTATGGTAATCACGCCACAGTCCGCAATAATAGAGCTAGGTTGATTAAATTTGGTACAAATACTTCTTATAGTTGCAGGTTGTTTGGGATTGCAAATGGGCGATATCGGTCAATATTTAGATATAGCTCCCATATATATCATCTAAATTGTTGTTATTCCTACTGTTCTCATCTACTACACGCTGAAAAAAAATCGCCCCTGTAGTATATTGTCCCAAACATATTCTGCTTGAAACATATATATTTTTAGAGTGCACTCCAAATATACAACATTTGACACATACAAATATTATATGTTTGGGAGGATGTTGTTCTAAACAAAACTATGTTTACATCCTAATATTTATACCCTACACCACACTGTGGTACAGGGTATTATAAGTTTGTTTCACGGCAGATGTTTGTAACACCTTAAAATAACACAGCTAGACCCACCTTAAAGTATACCGATCGACTCAGAATCACTAGCTGAGTCGATTTAACGATGTCTGTCCGTCCGTCCGTCCGTCTGTCCATGTAAAGTTGTTCGTCGACTACAGGTCGCAATTTCACTCCGATCGTTCTGAAATTTTGCAGTTTAGAGTATTTCGCGGCTGTTAAGATCGCTATTGAATTTGGTTGAAATCGGTTCAGATTTAGATATAGCTCCCATATATATCTTTCGTCCGATTTGGCCCTTTAGCCCTATAGAAGCTGTATTTTACATCCGATCGTTTTGAAATTTAGAATGGTAGAGTTTCTTGATCCATGAACCAACATTGCCGAATTTAAAGAAAATCGGTTAAGATTTAGCTATAGCTCCCATATATATGTTTCGTCCGATTTGGCCCTTTAGTCCTATAGAAGCTGTATTTTACATCCGATCCGTTTGAAATTTAGAATGGTAGAGTTTCTTGATCCATGAACCAACATTGCCGAATTTGAAGAAAATCGGTGCAGATTTAGATATAGCTCCCATATATATCTTTCGTCCGATTTGGTCCTTTAGTCCTATAGAAGCTGTATTTTACATCCGATCGTTTTGAAATTTAGAATGGTAGAGTTTCTTGATCCATGAACCAACATTGCCAAATTTGAAGAAAATCGGTTAAGATTTAGCTATAGCTCCCATATATATGTTTCGTCCGATTTGGCCCTTTAGTTCTATAGAAGCTATATTTTACATCCAATCGTTATGCAATTTAGAATGGTAGAGTTTCTTGATTCATTAACCAACATTGCCGAATTTGAAGAAAATCGGTAAAGATTTAGCTATAGCTCCCATATATATGTTTCATCCGATTTGGCTCTTTAGATCCAATCGTTTTTGTACTCTACACCACACTGTGGTACATGGTATTATTTAAGTATAAAATGTCCCAAAAGTAAATTTATGTAAACAATTTATACATGAATTACAAAATTTATATATCAGAGTTATTCAATATTACGAGAGTGGTGTAGGGTATTATATAGTCGGCACCGTCCGACTTTAGCCTTTCCTTACTGGTTATATTGTTGTATTCCCCGTGTAGATCTAGTTCTCAAATATGCTAATTTAAGCCATAAATACCACATTTTTCAGCGTTCGTTTTTATACCCTACACCACACTGTGGTCCAGGGTATTACAAGTTTGTGCATTTGTTTGTAACACAAAGAAGGAGAAGAGATAGACCCATCGTTTATTACACCAATCGACTTGGAATCACTTCCTGAGTGGATTTAACCATGTCCGTATGTCCGTCCGTCCGTCTGTAGGTGTATCTTTGTAATCAAAGTGCAGGTCGTATTTATGGTCCCATTGTGATGATATTAAGCAAAGTGCTCTTTTTTGGCCCAAGGACGATCCCTGTTAAAATCAGTCAAAATCGGTTCAGATTTAGATATAGTCCCCATATATATGTTTCACCCGATTTGACATGTAAGCGCTGCAGAAACCGTATTTTTTATCCGATCTGTTCGAAATTCGGCAGACAGAGTTTTCTTATTACATGTATAAACACTGCTAAATTCTTATCGCAATGCCCATTTTCCATTGTTAGGGAGGTGTAGGGTATTATATTTTCTGTCTCTCCTTACTCGTTTAATAATAATTTGCTTAAACAAAACTATCCTTTTTCATGATTTGCTTCATATCCACAAATTTTTCCAGTAATATAATTGAATGCAACCCAAGGTGGAGGGTATATAAGATTCGGCATGACCGAACATAACGCTTTTACTTGTTTATTAAGTTTACACATCCATTATTGCGGTGGGCAAAATCAATGAATTCAAGTTCGGATTGTTTCATCACGCATCTTATCGCCAAAGTGTGCTTCCTTGGATTATTTTACATTTCAAAACATGAAAAGTGGCTAAGCGATGAATGATCAATGAAGAGGTAGAGTCTCAAATTGCCAATTCTTGCTATAAGAGGTTTGAAAAATAAAGAAGATTTTCACCAAATTCATTGTTCTTCTTCATTAGGTCGGTTAATTTTGGGACCTCCCTAGTAATATCCATTTTTCCAATCGGCCCCACTGTGGGTTTTTTTAACTTTTAATGACAAAATTATCTCGGCCACGAAGCTTTTTCTGTAAGTGTTAATGTCCTCCTTAAAGGCAATGCCAGCCCGTAAAATCTCTAACTATTTAAGTGTTCGTTTAACGGGTTCGACAAGTCCCCATTAATGTTTTAGAGCGGAAATATGGCCACATGCATGCAATGGACTTTTGTGTATTCGTAGGTCCTTCTTTATATCCGCTTTCCCCTGTCGGGCGTGAGAGTGTGTCAATATAAAACATTGAAATGAGATTTTCAGTTGATTTTTTTTTCTTTACAATAAAAAACATATTTCCCATTTTTTTCTCGATTTCCGTTTCTTTTGAAAAATCCTTCACTCCTGTGTGTTTGTGTGTGTGTGGGGTTGAGGACTGCCTTTTCAATGTAGTCCAATGTTTATGGCTCCAGCTCAACCAATGTTCAGTTTAGTTTAGTTGTGTTGTGTTCTGTTAGCCACAAGTTCCACGAGTAACATTCAAACATTTAAAAAAAGTAACTTTTGTTACTTTGTGTGGCATTCATTGATGTTATTCATCTCGTGACGTTGTTTTTCCTTCTTTCTTCTTTGTTATTTACTCCTCTCCACACATCTTTGATCCTTTCGACGTTGTTTGTTTATGAGAAAGAGGCAACAGGATAACAGAGAAAACCCAGCTCATATGTCATGTCGTTGAGAGAAGGCCATCACGGACACGAACATAAGCACTACTACTTTGGAATACTTTGGAACTGTAGTGAGAAAAGGCATTTAAATGAAATGAAAAATTCAAAAAAGAAATAGAAAAAACTTGGCTTCTAATAACAATGACTGGTATTCAGTAGAAACAACTTTAGTTTTTTATTGCATTTTTACTGGTGTTATTTTTCTTTTTTTTCTCTCTCTCTATACTACTCGTCGAGAAGAGTTGGGTTGATTTCAGATCACTTCGGTTGGGTTCCGTTCAAAACCCATTGAATTCATAATGACTTTTGCTGACCGACCATTGGCGTGGGGTTTTACTGTGTTACAGTGTTGGCATTTCAATTCTTTGTTAAATGCTTTTTCTTATTGTTTTTTTTTGTTCCTTCTTTTTTTTTTGTTAAGTCACGTTACATTTGCATGAACTTTGCTTCTTATTCATAGATGCTGGTGTTGGGGAGTTTGTTAATAGGGTGTGCCGTGAAATGTAGCAGGAACTGTTGATTGATACAAACAAAAATAAGTAAGGCAATATCAGTCGAGTAATGGGATCTTAAGTCACCTCTTTGATTAGTTGGAAAATATATTTTTATACCCTACACCACACTGTGTTACATGGTATTATGACTTTGTGCATTTGTTTTTAACACCCAAAAGGAGAAGAGATAGACCCATTGTTTATTATACCGATCGACTTGTAATCACTTTCTGAGTCGATTTAGCTATGTCCGTCTGTCTGTCCGTCTGTCTGTCTGTCTGTAGACGTATTCTTGTAATCAAAGTACAGGTCGCAATTATGGTCCGATCTCAACGAAACTTTGCACATATCTTTTTTAGGCCCAAGGACGATCCCTATTGAATTTGGTTAAAATCGGTTCAGATTTACATATAGCTCCCATATATATGTACCTCCGATTTGGCATATATGCACTGTATAAGCAACATTTTGTAACCGATTTGTACAAAAATTGTCAGAGAGTAGTCTCGTGATACACTTAGATACAATACAAAATTTGGGGGAAATCGGTTCAGATTTATATATAGCCCCCATATATATGTTGCACCCGATTTGACATGTAAGCGCTGTAGAAACTGTATTTTATATCCAATCAGTACGAAATTCGGCAGAAAGAGGTTTCTTATTACATGAAGGAATACTACCAAATTCGGAGAAAATCGGTTCAGATGTAGATATAGCCGCCATATATATGTTACCCCCGATTTGAAATTCAATAGCTGTAGAAACTGTATTTTATATCCGATCACAGCGAGGTTTCTTAGAAAGAGGCAGAAAGAGGTTTCTTATTACACGAAGGAATACTGCCAAATTTGGAGAAAATCGGTTCAGATTTAGATATAGCCCCCATATATATGTTAGCACCGATTTGACATTCATGCGCTGTAGAGACTGTATATCCGATCAGTACGAAATTCGACAGAAAGAGGTTTCTATTTTACATGAATGAGTATTCAGGGAAAATCGATTCAGATTTATATATAAGCTCCATATATATGTTCCTCCTGATTTGGTTACAAAGCGCTATAGAAGTTGTACTTTACTTCCGATCATTACAAAATTCTCCAGAAAGATGTTTCTCAATTTAGGAACGAATATTGCTTAATTTAGCTATTATCGGTTCAGAATTAGATATATCCGCATATATATGTTCTTACCCATTTACCAATTATTCCAAATTATTATCGCAATAACCCTTATCGCATTGTTAGGGAGGTGTAGGGTATTATATAGTCGGCCCCGCCCGACTTTCTGCCTTTCCTTACTGGTTTAATTTTTTTTTGTTTGAAGAAAATTGGGACCAAAAGATGCGCTTTATACGTAAGAGATTTTATTGTATTTACTTAGAGATTTGTATACCCTCCACCATAGGATGGGGGGTGTATTCATTTTGTCACTTCGTTTGAAACACCTTTAAATATTGATCTGAGATCCCATAAAGTATATATATTGTTAATCGTCGTAAAATTCTAAGACGATTTAGTCATGTCCGTCTGTCCGTCCGTCTGTTGTAATCACGCTACAGTCCGCAAAAATGAGCTGGGTTGATCAAATTTGGTAGCCATATTTCTTATAGTTGCTGGTTGTTCGGGATTGCAATGGGCCATATCGGTTAATGTTTTGATATAGCTCCCCTATAGTGGTTGCTCCAAAATTTTGAGTTTTTGAGCCATAGATACCACATTTGTATAGCAATTTTGCAGAAACTTTGCAGTTTGCATTCTATTTTGACTAGAATTCATTACAGCAAAATTTTTACAGATCGGTTCATATTTTGTTTTAGTCACCCTATAGAGGTCGCTCCAAAATATACGTATTTAAGCCATAAATACTACATTTTCTAAGCATTTTGACTCAATCTTTGCAGTATGTATTTAATGAAGACAAGAATTCTTCGCAGTAAAGAGTTTTTAAATCAGTTCATATTTTGTTATGGTCAACCTATAGATGTCGCTCCCCAAAATGCTTATTTAAGCCATAAACACCAAATTTTCTAAGAAATTTAGCAGAAACTTCGCAGTTTGTATTTATATACTTTGGCAAGAATTCATCTCAATAAAATGTATACAAATCAGTTTTTATATTGTTGTGTCCACGGGTAGATCTAGTTCTCAAATATGCTAATTTAAGCCATAAATACCAAATTTTACGGCGTTCGTTTTTATACCCTACACCACACTGTGGAACAGGGCATTATGGGTGTGTGCATTTGTTTATAACTCCGAGAAGCAGAAGAGATAGACCCATCGTTTATTATACCGATCGACTTGGAATCACTTCCTGAGTCGATTTAACCATGCCAATCTGTCCGTCCGTCTGTAGATGTGACGTTGTAATCAAAGTGCAGGTCGTATTTATGGCCCGATTGTGATGAAATTTAGCACAGTGCTCGTTTTTGGCCCAAGGACGATCCAAAATCGGTTCAGATTTAGATATAGCCCACATATATATGTTTCACCCGATTTGACATGTAAGCGCTGTAGAAACTGTATTTTGTATCAGATCAGTACGAAATTCGGCAGAGAGAGTTTTCCTATTACATGTATGAACACTGCCAAATTCTTATCGCAATGCCCATTTTCGCATTGTTAGGGAGGCTTTCTGTCTTTCCTTACAGGTTTTTTTTAAAAATTTGCCTAAACAAAAAGGATCGTTTCATGAATTGCTGCATATCCAAAGAATTTTCCAGTAACAGAATTTAATGCAATCCATGGTGGAGGCTATATAGGATTCGGCATGGTCGAAGTTAACACTTTTACTTGTTTAAAATAATTGTTTAACAATCTTTGAGGCATCCTATTTTATGGAACCAAAACAAACCAAAAGTTGATGGTAAAGTTTGTTTATAGATATTTTGACATTTTGTATAAAGGACACGAGATATTTCATTTATGACGATAAAGTGTACGAGCAACGAAAAGGACTACCAATGGGATCACCAGCATCTCCGATCATCGCAGACATCATCATGGAGGAATTATTAGACACTTCAATATCAAAACTGACGCTCAAACCCAGAATATTGACCAAATATGTAGATGACATATTCTGTATTGTTAAGAAAACTCTGGTGGACACAACATTACAGACTCTAAACACTTTCGATAGGCAACTACTGTTTACAATGGAATGTGAATTGGAGAACAAGTTGCCATATCTTGACTCAATAATACATAGACAAAGCGGCACGCTGAAATTAAATTGGTACCAAAAACCAACAGCTTCTGGACGATTAATAAATTACTACTCTAAACATCCCCGACGAATAAAAATTAACACGACTACAAATTTCATCAGCAGAGTCCTAAACATCAGTGACGAAGCATATCACAAAGATAATGAAGACAAGATACGACACATATTAAGAATTAACGATTTTCCCAAAAACACTATTGACGACTTAATAAGACACGTGAAGGAGAAATCAACAAAAATAAGGGAAACACAAGAAGAAATGGCGAAAATATTCAAGACCTCAACATACATCGCAGGTTTTTCAGAAAGATTCTGCAAATCCAATATTTACAATAAAGACAAGTATCAACTAGCGCTTAAAACAAACAATACAGTAAATAATTTTTTCAGTATGACAAAATCGAAAATTAAAAAAAAGAGGACAAATCGAACTTAGTATATAAGATAAAATGTAATGGGGACAAGACCAACATATGCCAAAAAGTATATGTTGGCACAACAGAAACTAAATTAAAGACTAGAATTTCAGGACATAAATCTGACCATAAAGCAACTTATAAACCTTTGGAGCAAAAAACAGCTCTAGCAGCACATTGTACTCTGACGGGACATGAGCCAAATTTCAAGGACGTTGACATATTCACACAGCAGAACAATTACAAGAAAAGATATACTCTGGAAATGCTACACATAATTAATGTACCTACTGACGTAAGAATGAACTATAAGACTGACACTGACCACTGTGCACAAATTTATCGTAACTTAGTAGAAAACCAGTAAGGAAAGGCTAAAGTCGGGCGGGGCCGACTATATAATACCCTACACCACTCTCGTAATATTAAATAACTCTGATATATAAATTTTGTAATTCATGTATAAATTGTTTACATAAATTTACTTTTGGGACATTTTATACTTAAATAATTCCGTGTACCACAGTGTGGTGTAGGGTATAAAAACGATTGGATCTAAAGAGCCAAATCGGATGAAACACATATATGGGAGCTATAGCTAAATCTTTACCGATTTTCTTCAAATTCGGCAATGTTGGTTCATGGATCAAGAAACTCCACCATTCTAAATTTCAAAATGATTGGATGTAAAATACAGCTTCTACAGGACTTAAGAGCACAATCGGACGAAACATATATATGGGAGCTATAGCTAAATCTTAACCGATTTTCTTCATATTCGGCAATATTAGTTCATGGATCAAGAAACTCTACCATTCTAAATTTCAAAACGATTGGATGTAAAATATAGCTTCTATAGAACTAAAGGGCCAAATCGGACGAAACATATATATGGGAGCTACAGCTAAATCTTAACCGATTTTCTTCAAATTCGGTAGTGTTGGTTCATGGATCAAGAAACTCTACCATTCTAACAGCCTGTTCAGCTAAATGTACCAAAACGCAGACGTGCGATAGCTACCCAAGCAATAATTTTCTTCTTCTTATTCTCACCCAAGCGATCATGTTTTTAATTTGGTTCATTGTCACTTATCGTTTGGGTAAGAAAGCTCTTTTCTTCATCGTCTTCCTGTCAAATACCAATATTACCTTCATGTTGTTATTGACATTTCTTAAAGCTTTTTCCACACGAAAATATCAGAACGGGGGCAACCCTATCTAACAGCTGTAAAAGTTGCAACAGCTGTTTCTAGACGATGAGAAATAATTAAAAAACCGAAAACAAACACAATTTTTTGTTTGATAGATCATTTATGTATATATAGGGGCTATATCTAAATCGGAAACCTTCTGCACCCATTTTAGTAAGTCCTTGAGTTAAAAAGGAAGTTCTTGCTAAATTTCCTAGTGATCTGAGCATAATTGTGACCTGTACTCGGTAACAAGGATACATTTATAAACAGACGGACGGACAAAACCAAACCTATTCAGAAAGATATTGGGTCACCTAATTTAAGGTATTACGAAAAAATGCAAAAAGCAACAGTGTGGTTGTGAGATTTCAAAACATTTTATACAAACTAATAAAAAGACATTTTTTTAAAATTTTGTTGGATACTTCAGCAAAAGATACATGTTTATGTTGTTTGGTTCATTTATCCATTTTTTATTAATTTATCCAACAATTTTCACTTTATCATTCAAAAGGGCGGTAAACATAACCGACACGAATGAATTTTTCTGATCGTCTAATTTGACATTTCATTTCGTTCGTTGTTGTCTTATAAGAACCAAAATGTTGGCGATAATTGAAAGCTTCTTTGTTTACAATCACAACAAAGTGTGCAAAAACCAAAAATTTCATTCGCTTGCCAATAGACGTGCGAAGTGACAAAAAATAAGTTACAAGAACAGGCCCTAAATTTCACAATGATTGGATGTAAAATACAGCTTCTACAGGACTAAAGAGCAAAATCGGACGAAACATATATATGGGAGCTGTAGCTTAATCTTTACCGATTTTCTTCAAATTCGGCAATGTTGATTCATGAATCAAGAATCTCTACCATTCTAAATTTCAAAACGATTGGATGTAAAATACAGCTTTTATAGGACTAAAGGGCCAAATCGGACGAAACATATATATGGGAGCTATAGCTAAATCTTAAACGATTTTCTTCAAATTCGGTAGTGTTGGTTCATGGATCAAGAAACTCTACCATTCCAAATTTCAAAATGATGGGATGTAAAATACAGCTTCTACAGGCCTAAAGGCCAAATCGGACGAAACATGTATATGGGAGCTAAAGCTAAATCTTAACCGATTTTCTTCAAATTCGGTAGTTTTGGTTCATGGATCAATAAACTCTACCATTCTAAATTTCAAAACGATTGGATGTAAAATACAGCTTCTATAGAACTAAAGGGCCAAATCGGACGAAACATATATATGGGAGCTATAGCTAAATCTTAACTGATTTTCTTCAAATTCGGTAGTGTTGGTTCATGGATCAAGGAACTCTACCACTCGATGTTTCAAAATGATTGGATGTAAAATACAGCTTCTTCAGGACTAAAGAGCAAAATCGGACGAAACATATATATGGGAGCTATAGCTAACTCTTAACCGATTTTCTTCAAATTCGGCAATGTTGATTCATGGATCAAGAAACTCTACCGTTCTAAATTTCAAAACGATTGGATGTAATATTGAATAACTCTGATATATAAATTTTGTAATTCATGTATAAATTGTTTATATAAATTTACTTTTGGGACATTTTATACTTAAATAATAAACTGTAACCACACTGTGGTGGTGTAGGGTATAAAAACGATTGGATCTAAAGAGCCAAATCGGATGAAACATATATATGGAAGCTATAGCTAAATCTTAACCGATTTTCTTCAAATTCGGCAGTGTTGGTTCATGGATCAAGAAACTCTACCATTCTAAATTTCAAAATGATTGGATGTAAAATACAGCTTCTACAGGATTAAAGGGCCAAAGCGGACGAAACATGTATATGAGTGCTATAGCTAAATCTTAACCGATTTTCTTCAAATTCGGTAGTGTTGGTTCATGGATCAATAAACTCTACCATTCTAAATTTCAAAACGATTGGATGTAAAATACAGCTTCTATAGAACTAAAGAGCCAAATCGGACGAAACATATATATGGGAGCTATGGCTAAATTTTAACCGATTTTCTTCAAATTCAGCAATGTTGGTTCATGGGTCAAGAAACTCTACCATTCTAAATTTCAAAACGATTGGATGTAAAATACAGCTTCTATAGGACTAAAGGACCAAATCGGACGAAAGATATATATGGGAGCTATATCTAAATCTGCACCGATTTTCTTAAAATTCGGCAATGTTGGTTCATGGATCAAGAAACTCTACCATTCTAAATTTCAAACGGATCGGATGTAAAATACAGCTTCTATAGGACTAAAGGGCCAAATCGGACGAAACATATATATGGGAGCTATAGCTAAATTTTAACCGATTTTCTTCAAATTCAGCAATGTTGGTTCATGGGTCAAGAAACTCTACCATTCTAAATTTCAAAACGATTGGATTAAAATACAGCTTCTATAGGACTAAAGGGCCAAATCGGACGAAAGATATATATGGGAGCTATATCTAAATCTGAACCGATTTCAACCAAATTCAATAGCGATCTTAACAGCCGCGAAATACTCTAAACTGCAAAATTTCAGAACGATCGGAGTGAAATTGCGACCTGTAGTCGACGAACAACTTTACATGGACAGACGGACGGACGGACGGACATCGTTAAATCGACTCAGCTAGTGATTCTGAGTCGATCGGTATACTTTAAGGTCTAGCTGTGTTATTTTCAGGTGTTACAAACATCTGCCGTGAAACAAACTTATAATACCCTGTACCACAGTGTGGTGTAGGGTATAAATACAAACCTAGAAATTAAATAGTTAGTTGAAACAATGCTGTGTTAGCAACAAGTCGTTTGTTTTGTTTAAATGTAAATATGGTGATATATTTTTGTAATTTTTCTTTAAATAATATATATGTTCTTTGTTATTTTTTAAGTGAAAATCCCTGAAGATGATCGTCGAAGGCGATCGAAATATCGGAAATAAATAAAAATAAAACTTATTAAAAACAACACCACCAGTTTTTAATTTATATATACTTTCAAAAAGTAAAGTTTATTTTTTAATTTTTGTTTTTACTTTGATAAATATTATTACGGCAACAAATGTTGGGATCATCAATTTCATGTAGACACAGTAGTTTGGTAACTGCCGTTAAAAAATTAGAAAACAAGCCCGAAAAACCCATTAAAAAAATCGCCACAAAATTGTTTGTTTCTTTTTTTGAAAGTCAGCATCGTAATGAAGAACGCAATGACTATTTCAAAAATTTGGTATTATTTATTGTAGACCTGTAGAATTTTATTTGATTTTTGGATAGTTCGGCTTGAGGTTCTTTGTTGGAAATTAAAACTCGTTAATTTTCGATTTTTAATTTATTTATTTATCAATGTTTTGTATTCGTGTTAACACCAAATGTAATTGGTGTGTATATTTCTAATAGAATTCTGAAGATGACTAAAGATTTTAATCGAAATATTGAATAACAAGTAAGAAAGTTCAGTCGGGTAAACCGACTTATGAATCCCTCCCACTTTGAATCCCAAAAAATATTCGTATGTTTATTTTTTTTTTGTTTAAATTAAATTATTATAAATATAATTTGCATTTAATAACCATAAGGTATGCCCTGGTATTAAAGTTAAAAGCTGTTTTCTTTTGGTAAAAAATGGTCCATTTTGTGTGGGAGGTACCAAAAGAGGAATACCAATAACGGTTACTTTTCTCTGGACTCTAGATACTATAAAAGCATTACAACGTACACAATTTCAAGTATTTGTTTCACTGGTATTCAAGTTAAAATCTGTTAACTTTTGGTGCAAAATAGTCCATTTGTGTGGAGGGTACAAAAAGGGGCGTGCCAATAACGCCCACTTTTCATTGGACTCTAGGTACACTGTACAAAATTTCATGTATTAATATGAAGTGATACTAAAGCTATAAGCAGTTAAATGCAAAATGCAGTTGATGCAAAATGGTCCAATTGTGTGAGAGGTACCAAAAGAGGTGTGGCAACTTCGCCCAATTTTCTCGGGGTGATAGCGCCTAAAAAACTAATACTATGTGTGGAATTTCAGAAGATTAGCATAAGTATGTAGTATATAAGTTATTAAATAATCAATATTTCACTAAATGTTAACTCTTTGTGGGGGAGGTACTAGAAGGAGTGGTCCAAAATAGCCCATCTTCGAACTCATCCGGAGATAGATACAAATATTAACGCATACCAAATTTGAAGTCAATCGGTTACTCCTTTCGAGAGTTATCGTGCGCACCAGCCAGCAGACAGACAGAGAGATGGACGGACGGACGGACATTGCTCAAATGACTTGAAAAGACCCAAAACGGATTTCCGCCGAACATACTTAGGGTCTTAGGTCACTCCTTAGATGTGTTACACTTTTGGCTCGTAGCAAATGATATATACCCTCATTTAATATAACGGGTGATCCAAGTAGAGATACTTTTTTCAATAGCCTTTTTTTGACAGATCACGTGTGAGTCGTGTCATGCTGTCATGTTATTTTTGTTAAGTATTGTTTGGCATTTCATCATGGAAAGACTTACGCCTGAACAACGTTTACAAATCGTTCAACTTTGTTACGAAAATTCACGTTCTGTGAGGAATGTGTTTCGTGCAGTTCGCTCAACTTATGGTCAACATAATCGGCCTACTGAGCGTACTATTCGCAACACCCTCACCCATCTTCAGACCCAGCATTCATTATTGGATAATATTCGACCTAATAGACCACGTCCAGCACGCAGTGAAGAAATTGTAGCGGCCGTAGCTGAGAGTGTACACGAAGACCGTGGAGAGTCGATTCGGCGCCGTTCGCAGCAACTCGGACTGACGTATGGAACGACTTGGCGCATTTTACGTCGAGATCTTAAATTGAAAGCATACAAAATACAGCTTGTGCAAGAACTGAAGACGCCCGATCTTCCCAAGCGACATCGCTTCGCTCTATGGGCTCTTGAAAAGTTCAAAGAAGATCCGATGTTTTCGAGCCAAATTTTGTTCAGCGATGAGTCCCATTTCTGGCTCAATGGGTATGTAAACAAGCAAAATTGCCGCATTTGGGACAAATAGCAACCTGAAGAGATTCAAAAACTGCCACTTTATCCAGAAAAAACAACGGTTTGGTGTGGTTTGTGGGACGGTGGAATAATCGGTCCATATTTCTTCGAAAATTATGCCGATGTGAACGTAACCGTCAATGGCGACCGTTATTGTGCCATGATAACCGACTATTTGATGCCTGAAATTGATGCTCGTTATTTCGGCGTCAAATGGTTTTAACAAGACGGCGCCACTTCCCACATATCGCATCAATCAATGGATTTATTGAGAGAACACTTCGGTGAGCAGATTATTTCAAGTTTTGGGCCGGTCGATTGGCCACCAAGATCGTGTGATATCACACCGCTAGACTTTTTCCTGTGGGGATATGTACTCGTAAAGTATAAAGTTTATGCGGACAAACCCGCTTCGATTCAGGACTTGGAGAAAAACATCACGAGTGTCATTCGCCAGTTACCAGTTGAAATGCTCGAACGAGTCATCGAAAATTAGACTCAACGGATGGACTATCTGAGACGTAGCCGCGGCCAACATTTGATAGACATAATCTTCAAAAAATTAATGCCAAAGAATGTTCTTTCAAATGATAATAAACATTCCCCATTCAATTTGAATTTTCCGTGTTTTTTCTTCAAAAAAAAGTAGGGAACCTCGAAATGGATCATGCTTTATAAACAATTCTCTAAAAAACTGAATTGAGTGGTTAAAAAATAGGGTTATTGGCATCAAAATCCCCAAATAACCCATTCGGACCCATTGAGCAATATTTAACCACTTTTACACCATTGTTAAATATTGACTGCGCCCCAAAATAAAAATATGTTGTATCAAGATTCTGTACCAAGAGCTACTCTTGCACCATGGGACCATATTAACTCCTTTTTGCCCCCATTGTACCATATGCTTCCGGATTTCCCTGTACCGTACATTTAAATATAAATTTATTTTGTATTGTATTACATATAAATAAATAAAAGAAAACAATAAGGATGGGGCTGCGAATCGCACTGGGTTATAGCTACACGCTGAAAAAATCGACTTTCTGGTATATTGTCCCAAATATATTCTGCCTGAAACGTATGCTCTACATTTGGTACAGACAAAAATTATTTTTTGGGAAAAAGTTGTTCTAAAAAATCTTTGTTTCCAATAAAGGTTTATTTGCGTTTAAAATGTAACAGAAAGCAGACCCTGTGGATAGACCTATTTCGACCATGCTGAATCCAGTGGAATTAGCCATTTTTCTATGTTAGCTCTTGTTTTCGCAATATTCGACCACAAAGATTGATGGTAAATCAGAGAGGTTACTAATCTCTTTGGCTGATTTGAAGTGGAAGACTTCGGAATATACGCTTCAGTCCAAAGATCGAAATAAAGGGAACATTTGGACAATTTGTTATCTCAAAACAGTCGTCCACGTTTCTCACCCCCTTACCCCTGAAAAAGTGCAATGAATCTTATCATATGTTGAAAATCATACATATCGTCGACATTTTTAGTTGGCAACGTTGAGAAAAATATTCCTCGCGAAGAAATACTATAAGGAGACTCATAGTAATTTTTCGCGAGAAACATTTTTCTCAAAGTCACAAACTAAAAATGTCGACGATTTGTATGACGTTTGACGTATGGTAAGATTTGATGGCACTTTTCGGGAGTAAATGGGTGATAAGCGTGGTTGACTATTTTGAGAGAAATAATTCTCGAAGGGTTCCCTTTATTTCGTTCTTTGGACTGAAGCGCGTTTTCGGAAGTCTTCCACTTCAAAATGACCTCCGAGATAACTAACCTCTCTGATTTTTTGCAAACTTTGTGGTCGAATATCGCGAAAACAAGAGCTAATCTAGAAAAACGGCTAGCTCCCTTGGATTCAGCAAGGTGGAAGTAGGTATATCCATAGGGTATTCTTTCTGTTACATTTTTAAAGTGTCCATTTCGAGCACAGTGTTATTAAAAAAAAATATCGAAGCCTTAAACTTAATGCAAGCTTTAAGTTCTTCAGTTATTGTTTTTACAAATTTTAAATGTTCGTAAAATTCTTTTATAATTCAAATCTTATAATAGAGCATAACTATCAATTGCTCGATGGATTGACAACAAATTATGATTTAGAATATTTACATATTAATAATGAGTGCTTTAAAACAAAAATTAATGCAATTTTTATATGTAAGACAGAACTTGAAAACAAAAAAATTAAAACTAAAATTTGAAAATTCAGTAGTGTTTACAATTTCATCATTGAGAGATATACGCAATTCTCCAATTGCAACTTTTCGTGCGCTAAGTCCATTTTTTTTAAAATCCAAAAAAAAAAACACTTACCAGTCGACCTACGACCTTGACACCCATGAGCACCCATTAGCCCTCGTTAAGAGCTATCTTTTTGCCATTGACCGATTCCCAATTCGAGTACTGTTAAGGAGCTAGAGCAAAAATAAACTTTCCGTTCAAATTTGAAAATTATGCTAAGTCCTGTTTTTTAAAATCCAAAAGAAATCACTGTCCAGTCGACCTACGACCTTGACACCCATGAGCAATATTTTAGCTCTCGTTAAAAGTTATCTTTTTGCCATTGACCGATTGTGGCTACGTGCCACACAGTTGCGAGAAAAGTTTGGAGATTCGATTATTTTAAGAAATTGTGATATCGAATGGCCTTCAAGAAGTTGTGATTTAACACCATTAGACTATTTCTTGTGGGGTTATTTGAAGTCAATGGTCTTTCGAAATAAACCAGACTCTCTTCAAGCTTTACAAGTCAATATTGAACATGCCATTCATGACATACGACTTGAGTTAGTGGCAAAAGTGCTCGAAAATTGGGTTCATCGAATTCGTTCCTGCAGAAGAAGTCGTGGAGGCCATTTGAATGACGTTTTATTTAGAACTTAATTGTATCGATTGTATTTCACATTAAATAAAAAACTTTTGAATTTCCTTAACAATAAGTGTGTTTTTTTTTCAAAGAAATCATATCACTCTTATTGGAAACCCCTGTATAAATATCAACACTTTTCTCATTATCTTTTCTAGACAGACAACAAAATTTGCTATTTGAAGAAAACATATTTATTTAAATTGGAAGATAGGAAGTGCTTTATTAAAGGCACTTTAAAAATGACACTATTAACGCTAAAGATAGGTACATCGAACAATAACATAATTTTGAAGTTTTTAAATAAAATTATTCTAAATTACAACATCTCGAATTGGTTATATGTAACAACTTGTGATAGTCTTATTTCTGATAAGAGCATCCATAAAAATGGAATAGTTTTTTCAAGGAAGCAATATAATACGATTATTTTTGATCTAAGTATCATAGTTTTTGACTTCGTTCTCAGACCTGTGGAACAAATTTTGGATTCTTCGCTACAAATTCGTGGCCGAAATTACTAACATTGCAATTCAAAACAAACGTGGTCGGGACAACCTCATATCAAATATCTATGGTTCAATTCCGGTCCGCACCATTTTTCGTCGAGTCAGTTATTTTGTTTACACAATAATGTATATTACTCTTAAAATTTGTTTAATCTGTTAAAATTTGCAGCGAAAGAAGGAATAAAAATTACTCGACGTTATTAAAAATTCAAAAATTTACAATGCATAAATAGTTAAAGAATCTAATTGAAATTTGTAATAAATGGAAATGTATAACTATTTAAAAAAAATCTAATTTAAATAAGCAAGAGAGATGTTTACTTGCTGTCTGCTTCTTCAGCTTATGGCTTCGTTTAAATATTTGCTTATGATTTTTTTTCTGATTATAAATACTTTAGATTTGTTCTTTCTATATTTGGACCATTTGCGTAATTATAAGTTTTCGCATTACGAGGGCGGTTCGAAAACTTCTTAGCCTATCAATGAAAGAGAATAGTTACTTTTTCAGAATTATTTTTATTTTTCAATATAATCTCCTGAAACTTCAATACACTTAGTCCAACGCTTATCTAGCAATTCTATCCCTTGATTAAAATAGTTTTCCTCAAGGTCTTCAAAATAGTGGTTTACAACTGTAATTGCATCTTCATTTGAGGTAAAACGCTTGCCAGCAAGGATTTTTTTTTAGATTTGGGAACAGGTAAAAGTCACTGGGAGCTAAATCAGGAGAATAAGGTGGGTGGTCAAGCAACTCGTACTTTAATTCGTTGATTTTAGCCATTGTTAAAACACTCTTGTGCGCTGGTGCGTTGTCTTGATGAAAAATTATTTTTTTGTGTTGTAAGCCAGGACGTTTTTCTCGAATTTGTACATTTAATTGATCCAAAAGGTTGCAATAGTACTCTGAATTTATTGTTTTACCCTTTTGCAGATAGTCAATCAATAAAATACCTTCGAAGTCCCAAAAAACCGTTGCCATAACCTTACCAGCCGATTGAATTGTTTTTGCCTTCTTTGGGGCACTTCCTCCAGCTTCAGTCCATTGTTTGGATTGTTCTTTTGTCTCTGGAGTATAGTGGTGGATCCGTGTCTCATCAACAGTTATGAAACGACGCTTAAAATCCATTTTAT
Source organism: Eudasyphora cyanicolor (assembly GCA_963930755.1). NCBI lineage: Eukaryota > Metazoa > Arthropoda > Insecta > Diptera > Muscidae > Eudasyphora > Eudasyphora cyanicolor. The sequence continues at coordinate 250,369,993 of OZ005735.1, forward strand.
TTCGCTTAAAACGATCCAAACAAGCTTGAGAAATGTTCATTCTTATGCGTTTTTGGTCGACTGTTAACAAGTGCGGCACCCATCTTGCAGAAAGCTTTTTCACCTGTAGTTCTTCATGCAAAATTAAATGGACTCGATCATTTGAGATGCCCATGATATTAGCTATTTCACGCACTTTTATTCGTCGATCATTTAATACCATATCATGCACTTTGGCTACAATTTCTGTTGTTGTTGCTGTTTTTGGACGTCCACTACGTGGTTAATCTTCAATGCTTGTACGACCACGTTTAAATTCAGCAACCCAATTTTTTACTGTTGCATATGAAGGAGCTCTTTCACCTAACACATTCACCATATCATTATGAATTTCTTGTCCCGATAAACCTTTTTTATCTAAAAATTTAATGACACCACGCATTTCTAATTTTTCCATTGTAAAAAAATCGCGGATGCGTCTTTTGTGAACACCTGTTTCTATATGAAGGAGTTGCCAGATCGAAACAAAATTTAACATGTGTTCATAGCAGAGATGGAAGTTTCCAAAACACTTAACTTTTTTCTGTTCATACCGCGCTTTTTGTGCTAGGCTAAGAAGTTTCCGAACCGCCCTTTTGGATCATTGCGTAATTTTAAGTTTTCGCATTAGGCTTCAATGTGTTGCCAAGTAACACTTGATATGCGGGAAAATTCCCCAATGAGAGGAAATATATTTAAAAGTTAAACTTACCGACCGATATTATCTATAGAATAAAGCGACTTACCTAGAAAAAAGGGAAAACAAAACAAAATTATTAATAAAATAGAAAGAATAATGTATATTAATAAATATCTTTATCAGAAACGTTATCATCATATTCGAAAATATTACAGGAGAAACAAAAAACTAAATAAAATGAAAAATGTTGTCGTTAGAAAAACGGGGTTTTCAGGATAATACCTAAACATAATGATGCATATATAAATTCACACAAACGTTTTTTAAATAAATAGTTGGTTGTTAGGTCCTTTTGAATTTCGTTAATAAATTCGCCATTTTTGATAGTGTATCGAAATCCATCAAAAATGAATTTCCATTTTTCTTGTTGTTACGCCCTTTTTCGTTTCTGATGACAATATGTATATAATAACAATTATTTCCATAAAAGTATGTTTGAAGAAAATCAAGTATTGAATATTAAAGAGACAATACAGTAGTGTAATTACCTAAACAATTAACACTGTAGTTCAATTTCTGCATATTTTGTTGCTTGGTATGTGAATCTTACACAATCAACATTTTATAAATAATAATATTTAAATTATACCAGATTAAGCCATGAATATGTAGATCAAATACAAATATTTTTAACTACATACTTCGATGGCAGTTTAATCTTTTTCAAACAAGAACTCAAACTGACAACCAATTACAAGAAAGAAAGAAAAAACCTAACAAAAAATACAAACCCACATTGTAACAAATTTATTTCCAATAAAACACAAATTAAAAGTTTCTCTCTTTATCTCCCCCCTCACATCTCACAAATCGAAGAATAAAAAATCAACCTAGTGGAAATATTTAAATAATTTACCGTCCAGCCGTTATGTTAGACATTACGCCCACATTCCCCACTCAGTCAGTCAGTCAGTCACTAATTTCGACCGAGAAACTCTTTCAAATCATTGGACATTTCAAGTTTGTGTCAATGATTTGAGTTTGAAATGAAATCATGGCAACCATGTCGTGTGTCTTTGGTCGGAGCTGTAAACACATACGCGTTTGTATAACTACACACATTTTATAGTAAGTTTAAGCCATATTTGGTCAAGTCGCAACATGACAGGCCGGAATTTTAATGTGTATACAAAGAAAAAATTTTTGTCGAAAAAAATAAGAAATACTTTATATTAAATTACATAAGTATATAAGAATTACTGGCATGTTAACATAGCAATTAATAGAGATCAATTAAATGTGTTGTAATATTTCGGAAAATAAATTAAGTTGATTCAAAGTTTGTAGTTCGTGGAAAAAGACAGAAAATAAAATTGAGATACTACACTCAAAACAAACATTGGGTCGCCAACTATAATGATAACACTAGTTTTGAAGGGAGGTATATTTTCTGGTGCAATTTGGTTACTACACACGAAAAAATATTAAAAAACAAGCTTGTGCTACATTTTTTTAATTATATTTTTTAATTACAATTTTCATGGATGGGTTCAATAGTCTTTGAATTATATTCATAGAAGATAGAGCACGGATATGCATTAAATTTAGGGTAGTTATGAGAGTTACAAATGTTACATATTTCACTTTTACGTATAACTTTTGATTTAGTGACGGTCATCAAAATATACAAAAAACGGCGGAATGAAATTGGGCCCCAGGAAAATACACCCCAATATGGGCCCCAAAAAATAGCATGTCAAACAGCAACAATTTTTTTGGGGCTTAATTTCATTTTTTGTCTGCTTTTTGGGGTTTCATTTCATTTTTTGGCTACTTTTTGGGGCTTATTTTCATCTATAAATTTAGAAACAGGAGAGGCTACGCAAAAAAGATTTGCTCCAGGTTGCCAACTTTGGACCCTGTCCATAGGAGAAAGTCTTAAACAGAGGCCGCAGGCCGTAGGCCGACCACGCCCGAAAAGATTTATAATTAAAAAAATATGCGTTATTCGTGTATTATTTCGTACTCCTAATATTTACGAAGTGAAAATTTCTTGGTTTTTTTGGGGTTTATTTTCATTTCATGCTGTTTTCTTGATTGGGGTGTAATTTCCTAAATCAGTTTTTGTAAAGAAAATAGGCCCCAAATTTGGGGCGCACTTTCATTTTCAATTTGGGGTGCATTTTCATGGGGTCCAACTTCCGGCCGCCACAAAAAACTATTTATTTAAAAAAAAACGTTTTTTGATAGCAAAAGAATCCATAATAAAATAGAACAAATCATAAACAAACATTTCAAAAGCTAACTTTGCTAACGAAGAAATTAATACTTATTTGGAAAATATCTATGAATAAATGTGTAAATTAAAAAAAAAATTCGTATATTTTATTTGACGATTTTGTTTGGGAGGTACAAAAAGGTGTGCGGAAAAGAGCCCAATTTTCAATGGACTATGCGTACTATAAATGCAGTACACTGTACAATATTTCAAGTTTTTGTATGCGCTGGATTCGATGTTATAAGCCTTTATCTTATTGTGCAAAATGGTCCATTTGTATGAGCAGTACAAAAAGGGGTGTGGCAATAACGCCCATTTTTCACGGGACTATATGTACTATAAAAGCATAACCCTGCATAACATTACAACTGTCTCTATTGCCTGGAAACTAATGGTGAATTCTTTTCTGCAAAAAAGTGCAACACTTGCATTGCCCTTTTACCGAAAACAGCACTATTATATCGCTTTTTTGAAATTTTGAAATTTTAGTTGTGCTAAATTCGAGTAACTTAATTACCAAATTTCAAAAAAGTATCACAAAAGTGCCGTTTTCGGAAAAAGGGCAATGAACTTCTCCCATTTTTCTAACGGTGATAGCTACTAATAAACATTTACTATATGTGGATTTGCGGAAGATTATGATAAGTAGTATAGAAGTAGTTTAAGAATAAATATGTTACTAAATTTTTAGAGGTACTAGAAGCAGTCAACCAACATTATTCACCTACGATCTTAGCCTGATATACTAGATAAATATATTAACTCATACCAAATTTGAAGTCAATTGTTTATTCGTATCGCGAGTTATCGTGCTCATCAGTCAGACAGACGGACGGATGGACGGACATTGTTCAGATGACTTAAAATTACCAAAATCGGATTCCCGCCAAATATAATTGAGGTCCCAAGTCACTCCTTCGATGTGTTACACTTTTGGCCCGTAGCAAATTATATATACCCTCTTTCACAGTACTGACGGCATAAAAACATGATTTTTGAAATTTTCTTACTTTAACCAAAATGTTTATAATTTTAACATTAATACACATCCGACTTTTCAAGTTGGCATTGTGTTCTTTGTTAGGATGCTGGCTATTGAAAAAATTAAATAAATAAATTGTTTGCAAGTTCTTTTTTTATGTTTTTTGCATAGTAACGACAGTTTAGTAACGACAGTTACTAAACTTCTGTTTCTACGGGAAAGCGATGTTTTCAGCATTTGTAGCGCGCATAATTTCCTTTAATCTAAATGGTATCACGCTTTATCGACACCATTTATGGTCCAAATACTAATAAAATAACACATTTTTTTTTTAATTAACATTAATTTTTATTCCCTCACCTTCGAGAAGAGGGTATATATCATTTGCTACGAGCCAACAGTGTAATACATCGAAGGAGTGCCCAAAGACCCCAAGTATGTTCGGCGGAAATCCGTTTTAGGACGTTTTAAGTCATTTGAGCAATGCCCGTCCGTCTGTCTGGCTGGAGCGCACGATGACTCTAGAAAGGAGTAACGGATTAACTTCAAACTTGGTATGTAATAATATTTTTTTCTATCCCAGGCTAAGCTCGAAGATGGGCCATATTGGTCCACTCCTTCTAGTGGCTCTCTCACAAAGGTTTAAAATTTAGTGAAATATTGATTCTCTATTAATTTCTTTATTGTTTTTTTTGTAGTACTCATATTATATTAAAAATGGGCGTTATTGCCACGCCCCGTTTGGTACCTCCCAAACAAAATGGCCAAAATTAAAAGTATGAAAAATGATTTTTTGAGTTTCCCATTAGGCATTGCGTTGTTCACTAGCTTTCACAAAAAGCAGTAAACATTTTTTTTTATTTTTTCTATTTTTTATGGTTTTTTCGAGCTAGCAAAAAGGTATTTTGGAATAAAATCATTTTTTTCTAATTGTTTTAACGACTGTTACTAACCTTCTGTTCTGTTATCGAACTTTTACTTAAAAAAATATGGTCCAAATACTAAAGATACCTTTTATGAAAAATTAAAATTAAAAAAAAAACTTTACCACACATTTTTTTTTTGCTTTGGTTTAATAAAATAGTATGCCTCAATCTATATAAAAAAAATTTTTTAGGCCTCGGACACACAAAAAAACATTTTTTTGATGCTTAGTGTAATAGGTTTTGGGAAAAAAAAAATAAAAAAATTGTTTTTTGGAGATTTTCTAATTTATTTGGAGAATTTTCCTCTACAAATAATAAAGGTTTTAGAATTGGTCTGGATTTCTAAAGTCAATACGTACAAACTGCAAACCGCAGAATAAAGCTTCCCTGAATCAATTCGGATAAATGGTTCTCAAGTTTTACTTATACTTAAACATGTGTTCCATCCTCTATTTTTTTAGGTGTTTATCTTTATTTTGATCGATCAACACGACGCATTCCACTAATAGACCACTAAGCTATCAAAAGAAAAGAACCAGTCTTTCGTTTGAGTAAAAAAAATAATTTTGAAATAAAATTGTGCAACTTGGTGCAAGTTTCATCCCGATCAGAAAACATCGGTTTCAAAAGTTCACTCACTTTACATGAATCCCCCATATGTCTGCGTTATAATTTTTTCTCGTTTAATCGATCTGATCTAGATATTGATTTATTTATCAAGGCGGGTCCACATTGCTTTTTAATTTCAAAAACGTTCATTTTTGGATCTATTTACATAAATCGTAAAAAACACGGCTAAAATGGGGAGGGTGGGAATAAAATGTTCTACAAAAATATTGGCGATAAAGCCCAAACCTTAACACAAACACCAAAAAACAGTCAAATTTAAACCAAAACACTCGTCGGCCTGTTCGCGACACTAGGTTGAATGAATTACATTACATATACGACATGGTGTCCGAAGCAATAACGATACCAGTAAAAGGGAGTTTGACTATAATTTGACTGTTTTTTTTTTGAGTTAGTGTTAAATTTGGGGCTTTGATGTGTTCTGGCATATATAGTAAAATTTTATGGCCAAGAACATTTCATCCCCGCCCTCCCTTTTTTTTAGATGTGTTTATTAAAATAGATCTAAAAATTACCATTATGTGGTGGAGCTAGAGGGTTAAAATGTTCCATAAAAATTCCTATAGTGTGTTAAGTAATATTTCTGAACTTATACTATACATAAAATGTAAGAATCATAAGTTTTCCTATGCCGATTCATTAAAGGAAGGTGAAAAAAGGGGCGAACGATTGACACGCCTCCAAAATGACGTTTACACGTTTATTCTTTTATACCTCCTCTATAAGAATCCGTTGTCAGTACCTTGTTTTTCGAAACAGTTTCATTTTGTTCCATTGTGTTATTTTAAGTCAAATATTTTGTCTAAGTGACACAAATTTCCTTATTCCATGACAGAACAACATGCATTGTCGTAAAACTTAAAAAATCATAACGGTCACGAAGAGTTTGGGAAAGAAAATTGTTCTAATAAAGCAAAATAATAATAATAATGGAAACCTAATGTAATAAAATAATTTATAGGAAATTTTCATTAAACTAATTTAATTATATTATTTGGAGCAATGATTCTTGAAATGCAAGCATTGATTAATCTATACATGAATTGTCATGAACATGAATTAAAATTATTATATTTCAATAATTTTCCAACTGATTTAGGTTTCAATTAAAATATTATACCTACTTAGTATACGTATACATATCAGTACATATCAATAATGCATCAAAATATTTATAATCCCATCAAATAAATAAGAAGTAATTAAAATAATTACTCTAATATTTGTGTATTTATCATTTACCTGATATTAATTTTGGTGGACGTATACTCGTATGTACATTAGGGTGATGACTTTTTGATTTTTTTTCTCAAAAATTATTTCCTGTTGCACGAATGAATGAACTTTTGCCTATTGATGACTAAAATAACGTCTATTCCATTTAAATATTGAAAAAGGTCACACACAAACCACTGTGAAATCATATTTGTGTGAAAAAGCCACATAACCTATGAACAAAATGAGACATTGATCATAGAAATCGATGAACATTTTTCGTTTTTATTTACAATTAACTGAAGGTATCTCATTTTGAATCGAATGTATCTCTTGGGAAAAAACATTGACGACTTTTTTTATGATTCTCATTTTTGGATTTTTTTACAGAAACCACATGTATGAGCGGTCATTATTTTGAATGTTTTGAAAAAATTTAAAAAAAAAATTGCCCAAAATGCTGATGAATAAAAATTTTAAAATCATTTTGTGCGTGAGGTTTTTTTATCGAATCATCTTATATGTAAGATTTTATCTAATCCTAAATAAAAACTCATCTAAATATGATACAGCGAAACGAGGTTGTATAAAAGTCATCACCCTAATGTACATACATGTGTACATGTTCATATTTAAAAAATATATGTACAATCAATATATTCATTAGAAATCATGTATAATTTTCCCAAAAAATAATACATTTATTGAGGAATTACACCAACACTTTTTGAATACAGCATTGGCAAATGATATGGGTTGGTAACATTAGTTTAAAAAAAAGTTTGCCAAAGGGCTGTGCATAATTTGGTATCATAAACACACAATAAAAATATTTAAAAAACTGTTCATGGTAAGTTCTGTTTTTAAATATTTCTTAGATTTAAATTTTAGTGGAAATAATTAAAAAATTTTTTTTTCAAAAATTGTTTTTTCCTAGCACGAACAAATCAAAGAAAATTGAAAAAAATCACAAAAAATATATTTTATTCCATTTTGTTGAAGCCGTCATCCAAAAGAAAAAACAGTGTCAACTTAAAAAAAATCTATGGATAAATATTGAAATTATAACTTTTTTGGTATAAGTAGGAGAATTTAGAAACATCATGTTTCTATACCATCACGAGGTATATAAAGCGTTTTCCAATAGGGATGATATGATTTTGATGTGACGTTTCGGCTATTTGTAATACAGTTGAACTTCGATTAACCGTGACTCTATTAACCGTGATTATCTATTAACCGTGATGCTGAGTGGTTGATTTTTTAACTCTATTAACCTTGATTTACCTCTATTATCCGTGATGCACATGTCCATATGACTGCTTGTTTGTTTTTTTTTTTTCGTATAATACTCACACATCTCTCATATTAAAATTCGGTGATTCCCCTTTTTCATGAAAGTGTAATTTTCATATCAAATTTCATATGTATTCATTCATCAGTGTGAAATTTGATCTGTCAATACGTGTTTTCCTTACATCATGCCACCGTCAAAAACTAAATCAGCGAAAAGAGCAAGAAAGGTTCATTCAATTAAAGAAAAAATGGAGCGGATTAATGAATACTCAGAACGTAAAGTACCTTTTAGAATGTTGTCTGAAAAATATGGAATTGGCATTCAAACTGTATCCGATTTAATAAAAAACAAAGATCGGATTTTAAAATTTTGCTCCGATACTGATTCAATGATTGGCCTTAAACACAGATATACACTAGAAACATTCGAAAATCCAAAAGTTGATTTCTCAACATATGAATGGTTTCGGCAAGAACGATTTAAGGGAACTCCAATTTCAGGTAAGTTAACTGAAATCGAGATATTGTATGAACATAAACTGAAATTTGCTTCTGAACTTCAGGCGAAATGATTGTCGAAAAGGCAAAAATGTTCCATTTGAAGTTAAACATGAATTCAGAGTGCACTTATCATTTGGTTGGATAAATTCAAAAACGTCATGGAATCCGTCGACTGAAATCTACGGGAGAACCCGTGATTAACCGTATAACCATACCGTCTGGATGTACGATTGATGCTGTCGAAAAGTGGATGTTGTGCGACTCTGATGTCGCTCCGTTTGCTATTATATCTGAAGACGAAATCGTAGACATGGTTACCCAAAGCCAAGAAGATGAGCTTGATTCAAATTCCGAGGAATCAGATGGAGGAAATGCGGACGAAACGCCTACATTGGCTCAGGCAATAGAGGCTAGTAGTATTTTGTTAGGTTTTTTAGAAAACTTTAATTGTCCAAGTAGTATTTCAGAACCAGATAAAATGCAAATATATCGCATACAAACTCATTTGTTGGAAGAACAATCAAAAGCTAAAAACATAAGACAGACTTCCATAAAAGATTTTTTTAAATAAATTTATGTATTCCTAGAGATATGATAAGTTGTTTATAGACGCAGATTCACATGTTTTTGTCAAAAATAAATAAAACTAATAAAATTTATACATGTAAAATTTTACCTCTTTTAACCGTGATTTTCGGTTATCTGTGATTAGCCCGGTCCCGAGCATCACGGTTAATCGAAGTTCAACTGTATGTCATGATCTGTCATTTGTTTTTCATTGTATTCAGGAGTGTTTACAATTTCATCATGGAGAGATACGCAAGAGCAACGTCTACAAATTATTCAGTTTCATTATCAAAATAATCGCTCTCCAATTGCAACATTTCGTGCGCTAAGTCCATTTTTTAAATCCAAAAAAAAAACACTTTCCAGTCGACCTACGACCTTGACAATATTTTAGATCTCGTTAAGAGTTTTTTTTGCCATCGACCGTTTCCCGATCCGACGTACCGTTAACCATCGGATCGGTCAACCAACGACCTTGACACCCATGAGCAATAATTTAGTCTCGTTAAGAGCTATCTTTTTGGCATTGACCGATTGTGTCTACGTCCCACATAGCAAATGAAACAATTGAATTGTTGCGAGAAAAGTTTGGAGATTCGGCTATTTCAAGAAATTGTGATATTGAATGGCCTCCAAGAAGTTGTGGTTTAACACCATTAGACTGTTTCTTGTGGGGTTATTTGAAGTCATTGGTCTTTCGAAATAAACCAGACTCTCTTTTTTACAAGTCAATACATGCCATTCATGACATACGACTTGATTTAGTGGAAAAAGTGCTCGAAAATTGGGTTCATCGAATTCGTGCCTGCAGAAGAAGTCGTGGAGGCCATTGGAATGACATTTTATTTAGAACTTAATTGTATCGATTGTACTTCACATTAAGTAAAAAACTGTTGAATTTCCTTAACAATAAGTGTGTGTTTTTTTCAAAGAAATCATATCACTCTTATTGGAAACCCCTGTATAACTACGCACATTTTATTGTAAGTTTAAGCCATATTTAGTCAAGTCGCAACATGACAGGCCGGAATTTTAATGTGTATACAGAGAAATGATTTTTTTAAATAAGAAATACATTATATTAAATTACATAAGTATATAAGAATTACAAGCATGTTAACATAGCAATTAATAGAGATCAATTAAATGTTTAGTAATATTTCTGAAAATAAATTAAGTTGAATCAAAGTCTGTAGTTCGTGGAAAAAGCAGAAAATAAAATTAAGACACTACGTGATATTTAGTTCCATTAACCTACTTTGTTTTAATATATCATTACCAGATAATGAAACCAAGTCAAAACCGTCGCACAGTGGGAGGAATTAAAAAAAGGAAATAATTCCGCCGTTTCTTAACCAGACAGCCGATTGCATCTTGGCGTGATTGTAGAAGAAGTACTAGAGAATTTAAGTTTTAAATTTGGGCCCCCTATGGTACATAGGGGCGGAGCTACAGGGCACCAAGGTAGGACACCTCGTGTAAAAATGTTTTCAAAGCGTGTAACTTCTGTCTTTGTCGTTTGTTTCAAATAATCTTTTTTGTGTACATTTTAATAATCGATATCAACAAAGGAATTTTACACCTGGATCAGAGTTTTGAAATTAACCTATAAATTTTATTTTTCCCTAAAAATCTACTATGCAAAAAAATTCAATTTTAGTTTTCATAAAAAGTCAGCTAACGTACGGAAAAATCCTCTTGATGAATTTGTTCGTCACCATGACGAATCTCTGTTTCCAAAAACTTTCGTCCTTAGGATGATCACATTTCATTCCTATGATGAATCGAGTTCATCACCACGACGAATTCCATTAAAAACTGTATGCAAAATAAAATTACTTGACTGCTTTGCCATGTACAGTTGTGATTTTTCGGTTCGAAACGCAGTTCTTATCAAGAAAGGCTTAAAGCAAACGAACGAGAAGTATTCATTATTTCTGATATTTAAAATCAAAAATAATCTCATCAAGTAATGCATTGGCCAACAGACGAATCTCATTCATCATCACGACGAATTCCATTCCTCACCACGACGAATTCCATTCATCACCACGACGAACTCCGTTCATCCACATTATTTGATTTTTTAAATTAAACTTTTACAACAAATTATTTAACTAAGGTCATCAGAACGCATATAGAACAGTACAATTATGTAAGCACAAAATATAAATTGATTGCTTCGTTTTATCATATTTTCAGCAAAATGGTCAAATAAATCTTTTCGTCGTGGGAATGGAACCTTATCGTCCCCTCAAAGAATTTCGAAATCACCAAAAACATGGGTTGATGATCGTGTTCGTTCTATTGACGTACAAAAACATCTCATGTACGAAACATTTCGTCACCAGTACGAAGATATACATATTGACGAAACTGATTCGTCATGGTGACGAACGGTTTTTCTATCAGTGCACATGGAATTACTCAGAAATCGGGAAAAAAAATCGATGTCTCACTCGGTTTAATTTTTTTCTCAAGAAGATGAAGAGAATGAATCATAAAACTTCCTGGAAGTATTATAAACAATATAATCTACAATGCAAAAAATCAATAAAATAAATGGTGTATTTTTTCTTAAAGATTAATTTAAATTTTTATTTAATATATGCGAAAAGAGCCAACATGTGTGTCATCACTTCACATGGAATTACTCATTTTTAAAGTGACACATTTTTCCTTATTCTGCGACAGAAAAACAAGCATTGTCGTAAAATACAAAAATTCATTTCCTTCACGAAGCTTCTAAGAAAGAATAATACAGAAAATAGCATGTTCTAATAAAGCAAAATAATAATATGTTAACCTAATGTTATAAAATAATTTATCGGAAATTCTCATTAAACTAATTTAATTATATTATTTGGGGCAATGATTGTAGAAATGGAAGCAGTGATTAGTCTATACATGAGTTGTCATGAACATAAAATAAAATTATTAAATGTATTTTAATAATTTTCCAACTGATTTAGGTTTCAATTAAAATTTTGTACCTACTTAGTATACGTATACATATCAATAATGTTTATTATTAAATAAATATAGTGCATCAAAATTTGTATAATCCCATCAAATAAATAAGAAGCCATTAAAATAATTATTCTAATAATTGTGTATTTATCATTCACCTGATATTAATTTTGGTGGACGTATACTCGTATGTACAGATATGTGTACATTTTCATATTTTAAACAAGTAAGAAAGTTTCAGTCGGGTAAACCGACTAAGGTATACCCTCACTTTGTGAGTAATTACTCGAATTATTCTGTCAATTTGTGTGGGAGGTACCAGAAGGGGTTTATCAAATACACCTATTTTTATACCCTCACTTTAGTGTGACGAGGGTATATATCATTTGCTACGGAAAAAAGTGTAACACGTCGAAGGAGTGACCTAAGACCCCAAGTATGTTCGGAGGAAATCCGTTTTGGGTCATTTTAAGTCGAATGAGCAATGTCCGTCCGTCTGTCTGTCTGTCTGTCTGTCTGTCTGTCTGTGTGTCTGCTGGCTGGTGCGCACGATAACTCTCGAAAGGAGTAACCGATCGACTTCAAATTTGGTATGTGTTAATATTTTTTTCTATCTCCGGCTAAGTTCGAAGATGGGTCATATTGGTCCACTCCTTCTGGTACCTCCCCCACAAAGGGTTAAAATGTTGTAAAATATTGATTCTTTAATAACTGCTATTATACGTATTCGAATCTTCTGAAATTCCACACATAGTATTAGTTTGTTAGTCGCTATCAACTCGAGAAAAATGGGCGAAATTGCCACGCCCCTTTTGGTACCTCCCACACAAATGCACCATTTTGCACTAAAAGTCAACAGTTTATAACATTAATAACAGTGTATAAAAATACTTGAAAGTGTGTACAGTATTATGCTTTTATATTGCCTACAGTCCAGGGAAAAATGGGTGTTGTTGCCACGCCCCTTTTGGTACCTCCCACACAAAGGTACCTTTTTGCACCAAAAGTTAACAGCTTATAACATTAAAACCAGTGCATAAAAATACTTGAAATTTTGTACAGTGTAATGCTTTTATAATGCCTATAGTCCAGTGAAAAATGAGCGTTATCACCACGCCCCTTTTTGTACCTCCCACACAAAATGGCCAAATTATACCACAATTTAATATCTCAACGTTACCAGTCCATATAAACGGTTACAATTCGGCACAGTGCATTGTATTTAAAGTATCTACTGTTCAGTGAAATATAGGTGTATTTCTTAAACCCCTTCTGGTACCTCCCACAAAAATTGACAGAATAATTTGTGTAATATTCTATATTACATTACTCACAAAGTGAGGGTATACCTTAGTCGGTTTACCCGACTGAAACTTTCTTACTTGTTATACCCTCACTTTAGTGATACGAGGGTATATATCATTTGCTACGGAAAAAAGTGTAACATGTCGAAGGAGTGACCTAAGACCCCAAGTATGTTCGGAGGAAATCCGTTTTGGGTAATTTTAAGTCGAATGAGCAATGTCCGTCCGTCTGTCTGTCTGTCTGTGTGTCTGCTGGCTGGTGCGCACGATAACTCTCGAAAGGAGTAACCGATTGACCTCAAATTTGGTATGTGGTAATATTTTTTTCTATCTCCGGCTAAGTTCGAAGATGGGTCATATTGGTCCACTCCTTCTAGTACCTCCCCCACAAATGGTTAAAATGTTGTGAAATATTGATCCTTTAATAACTGCTATACTACTTATTCGAATCTTTTGAAATTCCACACATAGTATTAGCTTATTAGTCGCTATCAACTCGAGAAAAATGGGCGAAGTCGCCACGTCCCTTTTGGTACCTCCCACACAAAGGCACCATTTTGCACAAAAAGTCAACAGTTTATAACATTAATAACAGTGTATAAAAATACTTGAAAGTGTGTACAGTATTATGCTTTTATATTGCCTACAGTCCAGGGAAAAATGGGTGTTGTTGCCACGCCCCTTTTGGTACCTCCCACACAAAGGTACCTTTTTGCACCAAAAGTTAACAGCTTATAACATTAAAACCAGTGCATAAAAATACTTGAAATTTTGTACAGTGTAATGTTTTTATAGTGCCTTTAGCCCTGTGAAAAATGGGCGTTATCGCCACACCCCTTTTTGTACCTCCCCCACAAAATGCCCAAATCATACCACAATTTAATATCTCATAACGTTTTTACCAGTGCACATAAATGCTTATAATTCGGCACAGTGCAATGAATTTAAAGTATCTAATGTTCAGCGAAAAATAGGTGTATTTGTAAACCCCTTCTGGTAACTCCCACACAAATTGACAGAATAATTCGAGTAATATTCAATATTACATTACTCACAAAGTGAGGGTATACCTTAGTCGGTTTACCCGACTGAAACTTTCTTACTTGTTCGCTGAACATTAGATACTTTAAATTCATTGCACTGTGCCGAATTATAAGCATTTATGTGCACTGGTAAAAACGTTATGAGATATTAAATTGTGGTATGATTTGGGCATTTTGTGTGGGAGGTACAAAAAGGGGCGTGGCGATAACGCCCATTTTTCACAGGGCTATAGACACTATAAAAACATTACACTGTACAAAATTTCACGTATTTTTATACACTGGTTTTAATGTTATACGCTGTTAACTTTTGGTGCAAAAAGGTACCTTTGTGTGGGAGGTACCAAAAAGGGCGTGGCAACAACGCCAATTTTTCCCTCGACTGTAGGCAATATAAAAGCATAATACTGTACAAAATTTCAAGTTTTTTTATGCACTGTTATTAACGTTATAAGCTGTTAACTTTTGGTGCAAAACGGTGCATTTGTGTGGGAGGTACCAAAAGGGACGTGGCAACTTCGCCCAATTTTCTCGAGTTGATAGCGACTAATAAGCTAATACTATGTGTGGAATTTCAGAAGATTCGAATAAGTAGTATAGCAGTTATTAAAGAATCAATTTTTCACAACATTTTAACCCTTTGTGGGGGAGGTACTAGAAGGAGTGGACCAATATGGCCCATCTTCGAACCTAGCCGGATATAGAAAAAAATATTACCACATACCAAATTTGAAGTCAATCGGTTACTCCTTTCGAGAGTTATCGTGCGCACCAGCCAGCAGACACACAGACAGACAGACGGACGGACATTGCTCATTCGACTTAAAATGACCCAAAACGGGTTTCCTCCGAACATACTTGGGGTCTTAGGTCACTCCTTCGATGTGTTACACTTTTTTCCGTAGCAAATGATATATAACCTCGTCACACTAAAGTGCGGGTATAATAATATATGTACAATCAATATATTCATTAAGAAATTGTGTATAATTTTCCACAAAAAAAAATAATCCATTTATTTAGGAACTACACCAACACTTTTTGAATACAGCATTGGCAAATGATATAGGTTGGTAACACTAGTTTACAAAAATTTTGCCGAAGGGCTGTGCGTAACATTTTCTGGTGAATTTGGTATCATAAACCACAAAGGGCCTATCATCATATTTAAAATTTTTGCAGGAGAAGCAAAAAACTAAATAAAATGAGAAAATGTTGTTGTTAGAAAAACGGGGTTTTCAGGATAATACCTAAACATAAAGATGCATATATAAATTCACACAAACATGATTTACAACCTGTTTCTAAAAATTGGGTGAAATAGGAATTTTTAACTATGAAAAAATAAATAATTTGTTGTCAGGCCCTTTTGAATTTCGTTAATAATTTCGCTATTTTTGATAGTAGGTCGCCAACAATTTGTAAGGATGTGTATTTTGATGTCGTTTACCGAAACCCATCAAAAACGGAATTTCCATTTTTCTTGTTGTTACGCCCTTTTTCGTTTCTGATGACGATATATAATTTGTTACGTGCCAAAAATGTAACACATCGAAGGAGTAACCTAAGACCTAAAGTATATTTGGCAAAAATCCGTTTTGGGCCATTTGAAGTCATTTGAGCAATGCTCGTCCTTCCGTCTGGCTGGTGGACACGATAACTCTCGAAAAGCGTATCAGACTGAGTTCAAATTGGTATGTGGGCATTTCTTCTATCTTAGGCTAAGTTCCAAGATGGACCATATTGGTCCACTCTTTCGAGTACCTCTCCACAAAATATAAAATTTGCATTTCCTTTACGTTTACACAAAGGGTCATAACTTATAAAGGGGTTTCCAACAAGAGGTGTTATTTTGGTATTCAAAGAAAAATGCCATTTTTGGATATACATAAATGATCGGATGTTTATTTCATAATAAACAGGAAGGTATGCCGTAAATAATGAAAAACAACATCAGCCAAATGGCCACCACGACCACGCTATCCTTAAAACGACAAAAAAAAAGTTATGGTAAATTTTCATGGAAATTACCTTTAGTATTTGGGCCATATTTTTTTAAGTATAACCGCTGTTAGAGCCCAGATACACGTTTAATTGAAGGAAATTGTAAATGTTGGAAATATCCCTTTCACGCAGAAAAATTGATTTAGTAACAGTCGTCAAAAAATAGAAAAAAATTGATTCAACAAAATCGTTTTTTGCCTGCACAAAAAACTGTAAAAAATAGAAAAAATTGTAAAAATTATTTTATTTCGCTTTTTAAAGACCGAATCCTAACGAAGAAAAAATCTATAAAGAACTGGCTTTTCCAACAAGAGGTGTTATTTTGAATCACCCGGTATTTCGGTAGCAGTCACTTTTTAGGCTTTTATTCTTTGATATTTGACAAGTAGAAAGTACGCCATTACTAAAAATGGAACGATGCACGATTTCACAACGCATTGAAATTATTAAAATTCGAAAAATCGAAAATCATCTTGACTGATGAGGCCCATTTCCACCTCGGTGGCTACGTCAACAAGCAAAATTGTCGCATCTGGGGCTCGGAAAACCCAAGATTTATTGTTGAGAAGCCTCGCCATCCACAACGTGTGACTGTTTGGTGCGGTTATGGTCCGGCGGGGTCATTGGACCTTACTTTTTCGAAAATGAGGTTGGATCAACAGTTACGGTGAATGCATTGCGCTATCGGGAGATGATTAATGATTTTTTATGGTGGGAGTTGGATGGTATTGATCTGGACAACGTTTACTTTCAACAAGACGGCGCTACGTGCCACACAAGCAACGAAACCATTGCTCTGTTATGGGAAAAGTTTCCGGACCGTGTTATCTCTCGAAGAGGTGATCGCAACTGGCCACCGAGATCTTGGGATTTAGCACCTTGCGACTTCTTCCTTTGGGGTCACGTGAAAGATAAGGTCTACGCCAACAGCCCAGCGTCGATTCAAGACCTCAAGGATAGAATTCGAGAGGCTAACGAGGGCATAGGGCAGCTACTTTGCGATTTGGTTATGGGAAATTTTATGAACAGGATATGGTCCTGTAAGCGTGGTCGTGGTGGCCATTTGGCTGATGTTGTTTTTCATTATTAACGGCATACCTTCCTCTATATTATGAAATAAACATCCGATCATTCATCTCAAAAAATGGCATTTTTCTTTGAATACCAAGATAACACCTCTTGTTGGAAAACCCTTTACATAACCAAATCATCTGAAATTCCTCACGTATTATTAGTTTATTAGTCGCTAACACCTCAAGAAAAATGGGTGAAGTTTCCACGCCCCTTTTGGTACCTCCCCCACAAAAGGACCATTTTGTGCCAAAAGTTAACTGCATATATAGGGTTTTCCAATAAGAGTGATATGATTTCTTTGAAAAAAAAAACACACTTATTTTTAAGGAAATTCAAAAGTTTTTTATTTAATGTGAAGTACAAACGATACAATTAACTTCTAAATAAAACGTCATTAAAAAGGCCTCCACGATCTCTTCTGCAGGAACGAATTCGCTAAACCCAAATTTCGAGCACTTTATCCACTAAATCAAGTCGTATGTCATGAATGGCACGTTCAATATTGACTTGTAAAGCTTGAATATAGTCTGGTTTACTTCGAAAGACCAATGACTTCAAATAACCCCACAAGAAATAGTCTAATGGTGTTAAATCACAACTTCTTGGAGGCCATTCAATATCACAATTTCTTGAAATAATCGAATCTCCAAATTTTTCTCGCAACAATAAAATTGTTTCATTTGCTGTATGGCACGTAGCCACAATCGGTCAATGGCAAAAAGATAGCTCTTAACGAGAGCTAAAATATTGCTCATGGGTGTCAAGGTCGTAGGTCGACTGGAAGGTTTTTTTTATTTAAAAAAATGGACTTAGCGTATGAAAGGTTGCAATTGGAGAACGATTATTTTGATAATAAAACTGAATAATTTGTTAACGTTTTTCTTGCGTATATCTCTCCCTGATGAAATTGTAAACACTACTGAATACAATGAAAAACAAATGACATATCATGACATATTACAAATGGCCGAAACGTCACTTCAAAATGATATCATCCCTATTCAACCCTTTAGTGAAGTATTAATTATTTTATCTTTGCGATTCGGAGGAAAACACGAGGATAATTTCCAATTGCATATATCCCAGTAACTATACGAGATAACTCTAAGGTGTAGAAGTCTTTTGTAGACTTCGATTATGCACATACAAAAAAATTATGAATTAGAAGGCAAAAGTTACACACATTTAATTCTCCCGATGTTTGAGGCCCTGTAGCTCCTCCCCTATATTCCATACGGGGCCCAAATTCAAAACATAGATTTTCGAATACCTCTTCTCCAAACATGGAGAATGGCCGAATTATTTCCCTTTTTTTGAATTTCTCCCGCTGTGCAGCGTGTGAAAGTCAGACTGCATGCATGATACTAAGCACACTAAAGTTTTTATTGAAGTTGTTAAATAAGTGAAATCTATATTAATAAAATTACTGCACTTTTAAGGATTGGTAACCCTTTAAGTGCCAAACCCTTTGGAATCAAAATGCCTGGGGCCTGGCAAATGAAATATCTCAATTATAAATCCTAAAGACAAAGGAAGGTGTATGCTTCACAAATTATTCAACTTTTTCATTAAAATTGTTTTCCATTTGTTATTTTGTGTTCGAGAGCAAAACTTTTTCCGTAAAACTTTGTTCTTTTCCAGCATTTGTTTGCTACTTTTTTTCGTGAATCAATAATCTGTAATTCTCAATAGTGATCAATCAGTTTCATATTTTGTTTATTCTACTGTTGCTGTTGTTTTGTCTTGTGTTTCAACAGTATTTTTTTGTTTTTGCACTGCAGAGAATCTATTTTTAGTCAGTCATCAATCAAGACTAGACTTATTAAAAATTACATTTCGCCCCCAAAAGGAAAATCTTTGAACAATGCAGGTGTAGCGGGTGGGGGAAGTTAAAGAACTTCATTAACATCTTCTGAAAAACAAGTAAATCAGTTTTTTTCAGTTTCGCATTTTTCTTCTCAATGATGCAAGGATGTTTCTGGTATTTTCTTTTTTCCCCAGTCCTGTCAGAGCTCATTCAAATGCACATATTCAAAGTACACAAACAATAATAAATACATAGATTTATAGCAAAGGAAGAATTATGTGAAAAGGACAAACAAACATATCACATAAATATTGAAATTTGAGTTATTAGAATTTCCAGGATGAGGGAGAGAGAGGTAGAGGGAGATGGAGATGGAGAGAGAGTGTTTGTATTGTTTCAAGATTACCTAGAGTTGCATTATTTCCGTTTTGCAAATATTCAAAGCTTTTTTTCTGAGCTATTGCAGAGAGAATGAGATAAAGTGCATTAATATGTTATTGTCATATAAGAAATTTATCTTGTTTTTTTTCTGTTGATAAAATAATGAAAATCAGTATTTTTAAATTTCAATAGCATTAATTGTTTAAGTTATTAAATTTGTTTTATAGAAAAAAAAAACAGTCACCCCAAAGAAATGGTACAAATTAAAACCAGTAAGGAAAGGCTAAAGTCGGGCGGGGCCGACAATATAATACCCTACACCACTCTCGTAGTATTGAATAACTCTGATATATAAATTTTGTAATTCATGTATAAATTGTTTACATACATTTACTTTTGGGACATTTTATACTTAAATAATACCCTGTACCACAGTGTGGTGTAGGGTAGAAAAACGATTGGATCTAAAGAGCCAAATCGGATGAAACATATATATGGGAGCTATAGCTAAATCTTTACCGATTTTCTTCAAATTCGGCAATGTTGGTTCATGGTTCAAGAAACTCTACCATTCTAAATTTCAAAACGATTGGATGTAAAATATAGCTTCTATAGAACTAAAGGGCCAAATCGCACGAAACATATATATGGGAGCTATAACTAAATCATAACCGATTTTCTTCAAATTCGGTGGTGTTGGTTCATGGATCAAGAAACTCTACCATTCTAAATTTCAAAATGATTGGATGTAAAATACAGCTTCTACAGGACTAAAGAGCAAAATCGGGCGAAACATATATATGGGAGCTATAGTTAAATCTTAACCGATTTTCTTCAAATTCGGCAATGTTGGTTCATGGATCAAGAAACTCTACCATTCTAAATTTCAAAACGATTGGATGTAAAATACAGCTTTTATAGGACTAAAGGGCCAAATCGGACGAAACATATATATGGGAGCTATAGCTAAATCTTAACCGATATTCTTCAAATTCGGTAGTGTTGGTTCATGGATCAAGAAACTCTACCATACTAAATTTCAAAATGATTGGATGTAAAATACAGCTTCTATAGGACTAAAGGGCCAAATCGGACGAAACATATATATGGGAGCTATAGCTAAATCTTAACCGATTTTCTTCAAATTCGGCAATGTTGGTTCATGGATCAAGAAACTCTACCATTCTAAATTTCAAAACGATTGGATGTAAAATACAGCTTTTATAGGACTAAAGGGCCAAATCGGACGAAACATATATATGGGAGCTATAGCTAAATCTTAACCGATATTCTTCAAATTCGGTAGTGTTGGTTCATGGATCAAGAAACTCTACCATACTAAATTTCAAAATGATTGGATGTAAAATACAGCTTCTATAGGACTAAAGGGCCAAATCGGACGAAACATATATATGGGAGCTATAGCTAAATCTTAACCGATTTTCTTCAAATTCGGCAATGTTGGTTCATGGATCAAGAAACTCTACCATTCTAAATTTCAAAACGATTGGATGTAAAATACAGCTTATATAGGACTAAAGGGCCAAATCGGACGAAAGATATATATGGGACCTATATCTAAATCTGAACCGATTTCAACCAAATTCAATAGCGATCTTAACAGCTGCGAAATACTCTAAACTGCAAAATTTCAGAACGATCGGAGTGAAATTGCGACCTATAGTCGACGAACAACTTTACATGGACAGACGGACGGACGGACGGACGGACAGACATGCTTAAATCGATTCAGCTAGTGATTCTGAGTCGATCAGTATACTTTAAGGTGGGTCTAGCTGTGTTATTTTCAGGTGTTACAAACATCTGCCATGAAACAAACTTATAATACCCTGTACCACAGTGTGGTGTAGGGTATAAAAACATTACAAATGATTATACCCCTCACGTTACTGGAGGAGGGTTATTATCAATAAAACATGGGCGCAGTGACCTAAGTATGTTCGGAGAATCCGATTAAGGGCATTGTTGGTCAGTTAACCAATGTCCGTCCGTCTGTCTGACGAGTGCGGTCGTTTACTCCCCAAAAGAGTAACCGATTGACCTCAAGTTTGGTATGTGACAATATTCTTTTTTTAGCAGGGCCATATTAGTCCGCTCCTTCTAGTGCCTACTCCACAAAGGGTTAACATTTAGTAAAACCGGGATACGCATTAAATTTACGGTAGTTACAATATGCAAAACAATTTTTGTCGAAGGGCTTTGCATAAAATTTTTTTGGTGTAATATGGCGTCTAAACATGATAAAGCCGGGGTACTATTTAAATTAAAGAAAATTATGAGGACTACAAAGGTTATTAATGACTGTTTCACTTGGAAACTGAAGTTTAGTAAATGTTGTTAAAATAATTAGAAACAAGTAAAAGCGTTAAGTTCGGCCATGCCGAATCTTATATACCCTCCACCATGGATAGCATGTGACCTAACAAAATAACTCAAACCTAAAGAAAATAACACCGAAAATACACAAAAAATATAGTAGATGAATGGATGCTATGTATGGGAGCTATATCTAAATATGGACCAATATCGCCCATTTTCAATCCCAAGTTACCTGCAGCTATAAGAAGTATCTATACCAAATTTCAGCCACCTAACTCTATTATTACGGACTGTAGCGTGATTACAACAGACGGACGGACGGACGGACATGGCTAAATCGTCTTAGAATTTTACGACGATTAAGAATATATACTTTATGGGGTCTCAGATCAATATCTAGAGGTGTTACAAACGGTGTGACAAAATTAATATACCCCCCCCCCCATATCGTCGTAAAATTCTAAGACGATTTAGCCATGTCCGTCTGTCCGTTCGTCCGCCCGTCTGTTGTAATCACGCTACAGTCCGTAATAATAGAGCTAGGTTGATCAAATTTGGTAGAAATATTTCTTATAGTTGCAGGTTGTTTGGGATTGTAAATGGGCCATATCGGTCAATGTTTTGATATAGCTCCCCAATAGAGGTCGCTCCAAAATACGGTTTTGAGATACCATAGATACCACATTTTTAAAGCAATTTAGCAGAAACTTTGCAGTTTGTATTCTATTTTGACAAGAATTCATCACAACAAAAATTTTACAAATCGGTTCGTATTTTGTTATTGACACCCTATAGAGGTCGCTCCAAAATATACGTATTTAAGCCACAAATACCATATTTTCTAAGCATTTTAACTGAAATTGTTTAAATCAATTTATATTTTTTGTTATAGTCTACCTATAGATGTCGCGCCCAAAAAGGCTTATTTAAGCCATAAACACCACATTTTCTAAGAAATCTGGCTATTTTGGCAAGAATTCATCTCAATAAAATGTATACAAATAAAATTTTACTTTGTTGTAGTCCCCGTGTAGATGTAGCTCTCAAAAAGCCATTTTAAGCCATAAATACCACATTTTTCAGGTGAAGAGTTTGACTAAAGAATTTGCGGCCTAAAAATTGCAGCGTTTCGTTTTTTTAATAACTTACTCGAACAGAAAAGAATCGTTTCATGATTTGCTCTATATCCAAAGATTTTTCCAGTACTAAAAATTAATGCAATCGATGGTGGAGGGTATGTATGATTCGGCATGGCCGAACTTAACGCTCTTACTTGTTCTTCTTGTTCTTCAAAAAAAAAAAATTTCTGCTGGCACGAAAATAACCATAAAAAATAGAAAAAAAATTCGCCGAAAAATTGTTTCTTACCATTGTTGAAAGCTAGCATCCTAACGAAGAAAATAATGCCTATGTGAAGAAAAACTATGGGTAAATGTAGAAATTATAGAACTTTTGGTAGAAATAAGAGAATTTCAACATAATCCGGTGTTTATACCCCCACTATTGTGACCAAGGATATATATCGAATGCAGCGGGCCAAAAGTGCAACACATCTAAGGAGTGACCTCAGAGACTCCATGAATATTTGGCGGAAATATGTTTTGGCCCATATTAATTCATTTTTACCAATGTCCGTCAGCCTGTCCGTCTGTCTGTCTGGTTTGTGCGCACGATAACTTTCGATAGGATTAACCGATTGACTTCAAATTTGGTATGCGTCAATATTGTTACCTACATCAGGCTAAGGTCAAAGATGGACATTGTTGGTATACTCCTTCGAGTACCTCCCCCGTGAAGGGTCAAAATTTAGAGAAATATTGGTTATCTCATAACTTCCATACTACTACTCACAATATTTCATAATTCCACACATAGTATTAGTTTATTGGTCCCTATCTCCTTGAGATAGGGTCCATACAGATGGACCATTTTGCACAAAAAGTTAATGGCTTATAACCTAGATTCCCTCACATATAAACACGTGAAATTTACATATATTTAAAAATGGGCTTTATTACCACTACCCTTTGGGAACTTCCGAAACAAAATTGCCAAAATAAAAAAATATGAAAAATATTTTTTTTTTTAAATATCTTTTTGCAAAATGGGTCATAATTTACACATTTATTCATAGACTTTTTGCAAATAGGCATTGTTTTCATCATTAGGAAGCCAGCATGCAAAAAATGGAACAAACAATTTGTTTGCGATTTTTTCCTATTTTTCATGTTTTGTTCGTGTCAGCAAAAAACGATTTAAAAAAAAAAGAATTCTAATTGACATTTACTAAATTTTCTCTCTCACGCCAATGTTATATTTTCAGCATTTCGAGCCCTCATAATTTCCTTTAATTTAAATGGTATCCCGGTATTATCGAGCTTATAAAGGTTTTTCCAATAGGGATGATAGGATTTTGAAGTGACGTTTCGGCCACTTGTAATATGTCATGATCTGTCATTTGTTTTTCATTGTATTCAGTAGTGTTTACAATTTCATCATGAAGATATATTCGCACGAACAACGTTTACAAATTATTCAGTTTTATTATCAAAATAATCCTTCTCCAATTGCAACTTTTCGTGCGCTAAGTCAATTTTTATACCCTACACCACACTGTGGTACAGGGTATTATAACTTTGTGCATTTGTTTGTAACACCCAAAAGGAGAAGAAATAGACCCATCGTTTATTATACCGATCGACTCAGAATCACTTTCTGAGTTGATTTAGATATGTCCGTCTGTCCGTCTGTCTGTCCGTCTGTGCATGTATTCTTGTAATCAAAGTACAGGTCGCAATTATGGTCCGATCTCGACGAAACTTTACACATATAATTTTTTTGGCCCAAGGACGATCCCTATTGAATTTGGTTAAAATCGGTTCAGATTTAGATATAGCCCCCATATATATGTTAGCCCCGATTTGCCATGTAAGCGCTGTAAAAACTTTATTTTATATCCGATCAGTATGAAATTCGGCAGAAAGAGGTTTCTTATTATATGGATGAACACTATTAAATTTGGAAGAAATCGGTTCAGATTTAGATATAGCCCCCATATATACGTTACCCCCGATTTGACATGTAAGCGTTGTAAAAACTTTATTTTATATCCGATCAGTATGAAATTCGGCAGAAAGAGGTTTCTTATTATATGGATGAACACTATTAAATTTGGAAGAAATCGGTTCAGATTTAGATATAGCCCCCATATATATGTTACCCCCGATTTGACCTGTAAGCGCTGTAAAAACTGTATTTTATATCCGATCAGTGCGAAATTCGGCAGAAAGAGGTTTCTTATTACATGAAGGAATACTGCCAAATTTGGAGAAAATCGGTTCAGATTTAGATATAGCTCCCATATATATGTTACCCCCGATTTGACATGTAAGCGCTGTAGAGACTGTATTTTATATCCGATCAGTACGAAATTCGACAGAAGGAGGTCTTTTTACATGAATAAGTATTCAGGGAAGATCGGTTCAGATTTATTTTAAAGCTCCATATATATGTTCCTCCTGATTTTATATCAAACCGCTATAGAAGTTGTATTTTACTTCCGATCATTAAAATTTTCCAGAAAGATGTTTCTCACTTTAGGAACGAATATTGCTTAATTTAGCGATTATCGTTTTATTATCGTTTCAGATAATACGTTTCTACCCATTTACCAATTATTCCAAATTATTATGGTAATGACCCTTATCGCATTGTTAGGGAGGTGTAGGGTATTATATAGTCGGCCCCGCCCGACTTTCTGCCTTTCCTTACTGGTTTTTAAATAAAAAAAAACCACTTTCCAGTCGACTTCGACAACCATGAGCAATATTTTAGCTCTCATTAAGAGCTATCTTTTTGCCATTGACCGATTCCCGATCCGACGTACCGTTAATGAGCTAAAAATAAACTTTCCGTTCACATTTGAAAAAAATGATGCTAGTCCATTTTTTTAAATCAAAAAAAAAAAACACTTTCCAGTCGACCTACGACCTTGACAACCATGAGCAATATTTTAGCTCTCGTTAAGAGCTATCTTTTTGCCATTGACCGATTGTGGCTACGTACCACACAGCAAATGAAACAATTGAATTGTTGCGAAAAAAGTTTGGTGATTCGATTATTTCAAGAAATTGTGATATTGAATGGCCTCCAAGAAGTTGCGATTTAACACCATTAGACTATTTCTTGTGGGGTTATTTGAAGTCATTGGTCTTTTGAAATAAACCAGACTCTCTTCAAGCCTTACAAGTCAATAGCGAACGTGCCATTCATGACATACGACTTGATTTAGTGGAAAAAGTGCTCGAAAATTGGGTTCATCGAATTCGTTCTAGCAAGAAGAAGTCGCGGAGGCCACTTGAATGACGTTTTATTTAGAACTTAATTGTATCGATTGTACTTCACATTAAATAAAAAACTTTTGAATTTCCTTAACAATAAGTGTGTTTTTTTAAAGAAATCAAATCACTCTTATTGGAAAACACTGTATTTGGCTAAAACTGCTTTAAAACTACGTGTGCAATCGGGATATGCTGCTCAACTAAATTCCAAAAAGAAAGATCCTCATTACCAATTTATACGGTAAATTTGGTAAAGGCTTTCTACGTGTCGAGTGAGCATAGCAGAGTAATGCCTGGCAAGAAAGCAATCCATGCTTTCTTCGTAGCAAATCACCCTTATGTCATCTGTATACATAACCAGTAAGGAAAGGCGGAAAGTTTTATTTGGAATAAATTAAGCAATATTCGTTCCTAAATTGAAAAACATCTTTCTGGAAAATATTAATGATCGGAAGTAAAGTACAACTTCAATAGCGCTTTGATACTAAATCAGGAGGAACATATATATGGAGGTTATATATAAATCTGAACTGATTTTCCCTGAATACCCATTCATGTAAAAAGACCTCTTTCTGCCGAATTTCATACTGATCGGATATAAAATAAAGTTTTTACAGCGCTTACATGTCAAATCGGGGCTAACATGTATATGGGGTCTATATCTAAATCTGAACCGATGTTAACCGAATTCAATAGAGATCGTTCTAGGGCCAATAATGTGCAAAGTTTCGTCGAGATCGGGCCATAATTGCGACCTGTACTTTGATTACAAGAATACATCAACAGACAGACAGACAGACAGACGGACATAGCTAAATCGACTCAGAAAGTGATTACAAGTCGATCGGTATAATAAACAATGGGTCTATCTCTTATCCTTTTGGGTGTTACAAACAAATGCACAAAGTCGTAATACCCTGTACCACAGTGTGGTGTAGGGTATAAAAATGGATGTGTGTGTTACGTATGGACTCCAAAATGGCTGGACCGATTTTGTGCAATTTTCAGGAAATCTTCAGATTAGCCTAGCGGTTGACCCATGCTATATTTGGCCTTGATTGGAGAAAGAGGCGTGGCACCGTCAACATAAGCCAAATGAATAAAATGTTAGCGAGAGTGCCGTAATTTGGAGGCAGTCTACGTAATTGTTCCAATATATATATAATTTACTTAAAAAAATGTTGACTAGTGTAATTTATTGCTCATGTTAATTTAAACGCCATAGAAGATTTAACTCAAATTACATATTTAAATGAAACTTAACTCCAAATAACATATTTCTACATTAACTCGTTTAATGGATTGTAAAGAAAAATACAATAAATTACAAATAAACCATTATTTTCTTTAATAATGCTTAATCATGAAAATCTTAATATAATTACAAAATAGATTGTCTCTAAAATTACTTTGCATACTTTGCGACAAGAAATCAAATTGCACTTTTATCGCGAAGGTGAATGCTCTGGAAATTGAAGCCCATTACATTGCGCTCCCCCCTTTCCCCTTATTTCTTAGCCAAAGCATTTTTCTGCTGTGGTCGGTCTGGCCTGGTCTTGAAATTGTATTAGCCTTTAGAGTGAATTAAAATCAAATTGCTCGTAATAAAGCAAATCATAATGCCACCATTCGATGGAGAGATGTTAGATATATAAAGACTGAAAGTGTTGTAATGCAGCAGAAAGAGAGAAAAACCTCACTTCCCAAGTGTCCGCCAACAACAACTTGTTATCAAATGGTCAACTGGATTTGGTCTCTTTCTCTGGTTCGCCAACATCTTAAGCAGACAAACCAAGAAATGACAAACGACAACAGAAATCCCACCAAGAAACTAGTATTGTTGGGGAAGGGGCAGCCGAAGCAGATGGACGGACAGATAGACCGGCAGACAGACGATCGGAGATATGGGCAGGGTTGTGGTATGGTGCGACGTAGTTTGGTTAAAAGGCCTACACAAATGGATGCTGTGCCTCGAACATTCCTCTAAAGACATTAGACCACAGCCAAACAAACCATAGGCAACAGATGCCCAATGCAACAATCAGGCCAATGTTGGTTGGCTCTTTTTACCGGGATAAACTTGAATTTGTTTGCCAAATGATGCCAATTTTTGTGGCGATGTTATCATTATACACAGATCTGAACATGTCTTAGACTTTCATTTTCATACATTTTACTCCACAAGCTTCAAGCAGCAGTGGTCACCACTAATCACTGGTTAACACGCAAATGTTATTGAAATATTACTGTTGAACGATGGAAAGGCAAATGAAGGAATATGAAAGCCAAATGACCAATTAAAACATTAATAGACAATGTAGTACAACGGAAAAGGGAAGGAGGAAAGTACATATGAATTAGAAAAAATCGAAATAACTAAGGACTCTGTAAATTAATAGAGTCAAAAGAATCAAAAGAATCAAAAGAATCAAAAGAATCAAAAGAATCAAAAGAATCAAAAGAATCAAAAGAATCAAAAGAATCAAAAGAATCAAAAGAATCAAAAGAATCAAAAGAATCAAAAGAATCAAAAGAATCAAAAGAATCAAAAGAATCAAAAGAATCAAAAGAATCAAAAGAATCAAAAGAATCAAAAGAATCAAAAGAATCAAAAGAATCAAAAGAATCAAAAGAATCAAAAGAATCAAAAGAATCAAAAGAATCAAAAGAATCAAAAGAATCAAAAGAATCAAAAGAATCAAAAGAATCAAAAGAATCAAAAGAATCAAAAGAATCAAAAGAATCAAAAGAATCAAAAGAATCAAAAGAATCAAAAGAATCAAAAGAATCAAAAGAATCAAAAGAATCAAAAGAATCAAAAGAATCAAAAGAATCAAAAGAATCAAAAGAATCAAAAGAATCAAAAGAATCAAAAGAATCAAAAGAATCAAAAGAATCAAAAGAATCAAAAGAATCAAAAGAATCAAAAGAATCAAAAGAATCAAAAGAATCAAAAGAATCAAAAGAATCAAAAGAATCAAAAGAATCAAAAGAATCAAAAGAATCAAAAGAATCAAAAGAATCAAAAGAATCAAAAGAATCAAAAGAATCAAAAGAATCAAAAGAATCAAAAGAATCAAAAGAATCAAAAGAATCAAAAGAATCAAAAGAATCAAAAGAATCAAAAGAATCAAAAGAATCAAAAGAATCAAAAGAATCAAAAGAATCAAAAGAATCAAAAGAATCAAAAGAATCAAAAGAATCAAAAGAATCAAAAGAATCAAAAGAATCAAAAGAATCAAAAGAATCAAAAGAATCAAAAGAATCAAAAGAATCAAAAGAATCAAAAGAATCAAAAGAATCAAAAGAATCAAAAGAAACAAAAGAATCAAAAGAATCAAAAGAATCAAAAGAATCAAAAGAATCAAAAGAATCAAAAGAATCAAAAGAATCAAAAGAATCAAAGGAATCAAAAGAATCAAAAGAATCAAAAGAAACAAAAGAATCAAAAGAATGAAAAGAAACAAAAGAATCAAAAGAATCAAAAGAATCAAAAGAATCAAAAGAATCAAAAGAATCAAAAGAATCAAAAGAATCAAAAGAATCAAAAGAATCAAAAGAATCAAAAGAATCAAAAGAATCAAAAGAATCAAAAGAATCAAAAGAATCAAAAGAATCAAAAGAATCAAAAGAATCAAAAGAATCAAAAGAATCAAAAGAATCAAAAGAATCAAAAGAATCAAAAGAATCAAAAGAATCAAAAGAATCAAAAGAATCAAAAGAATCAAAAGAATCAAAAGAATCAAAAGAATCAAAAGGAAACAAAAGAATCAAAAGAATGAAAAGAAACAAAAGAATCAAAAGAATCAAAAGAATCAAAAGAATCAAAAGAATCAAAAGAATCAAAAGAATCAAAAGAATCAAAAGAATCAAAAGAATCAAAAGAATCAAAAGAATCAAAAGAATCAAAAGAATCAAAAGAATCAAAAGAATCAAAAGAATCAAAAGAATCAAAAGAATCAAAAGAATCAAAAGAATCAAAAGAACCAAAAAAATCAAAAGAATCAAAAGAATCAAAAGAATCAAAAGAATTAAAAGAATCAAAAGAATCAAAAGAATCAAAAGAATCAAAAGAATCAAAAGAATCAAAAGAATCAAAAGAATCAAAAGAATCAAAAGAATCAAAAGAATCAAAAGAATCAAAAGAATCAAAAGAATCAAAAGAATCAAAAGAATCAAAAGAATCAAAAGAATCAAAAGAATCAAAAGAATCAAAAGAATCAAAAGAATCAAAAGAATCAAAAGAATCAAAAGAATCAAAAGAATCAAAAGAATCAAAAGAATCAAAAGAATCAAAAGTATCGAAAGAATCAAAATAATAAAAAGAATCAAAAGAAAGTATTAACATTTATATTTGAAACCAAAAATTTAAAATTGTAAAAAATAATAGGGTTTTCCAGTAAGAGTGATATGATTTCTTTGAAAAAAACACACTTATTGTTAAGGAAATTCAAAAGTTTTTTATTTAATGTGAAGTATAGGGTGATCTAAGTAGATATACTTAGACTTGTATACTTGTCATGTTATTTTTGTTAAGTATTGTTTGGCATTTTATCATGGAAAGACTTACGCCTGAACAACGTTTACAAATTATTCAGTTTTATTATCAAAATAATCGTTCGCCAAATGCGCTAAGTCCTTTTTTTTAAATCCAAAAAAAAACACTTTCCAGTCGACCCACGTCCTTGACACCCATGAGCAATATTTTAGCTCTCATTAAGAGCTATCTTCCGTTGACAGATTCCCGATCCGACGTACCGGAATCATCGGTCCATATTTCTTCAAAAATGATGCCGATGAGAACGTAACCGTCAATGGCGACCGTTTGATGTCTGAAATTGAAGCTCGTGATCTCGGCGAAATTTGGTTTAACAAGACGGTGCCACTTCCCACACATCGCATCAATCAATGGATTTATTGAGAGAACACTTCGGCGAGCAGATAATTTCACGCTTTGGTGTGTGATATCACAAGATCGTGTGATATCACACCGTTAGACTTTTTCCTGTGGGGATATGTAAAGTCTAAAGTTTATGCGGAAAAACCCGCTTCGATTCAGGCATTGGATCAAAACATCAGGCGTGTCATTCGCCAGTTACCAGTTGAAATGCTCGAACGAGTCATCGAAAATTGGACTCAACGTATGGACCATCTGAGACGTAGCCGCGGCCAACATTTGATAGACATAATCTTCTAAAAATAAATGCCAAAGAATGTTCTTTCAATGATAATAAACATTCCCCATTCAATTTGAATTTTCTGTGTTTTTTCTTTAAAAAAGTAGGGAACCTCGAAATGGATCACCCTATATATGGGAGCTATAACTAAATCTGAACAGATTTTCTTCAAATTCAATAGGCTTTTTTCAATTTACGAAAGACTCCTAACAGATTTACGAAAGACTTCAGCACGATCGGAGTGAATTTGCGACCTGTATTCACCGGACCTGTATTCACCGGACAAAAATACATGGTTAAATTGACTCAGCTAGTGATTCTGTGTCTATCGATCGGTATACTTTAAGGTGGATTTAGCTGTAGTATTTCTAGGTGTTACAAACATCCGCCATGAATCAACCTTATAAAACCCTGTACCATAGTGTGGTGTAGGGTACACAAAAAAATTTCGATGACCATTAATACAAAACTTATTACCAAATCCTACCCCACATCAGATCTCTTAATGTTATAAACTTATTTTATTTATTATTTTGGCAGTGTTCATAAGAAATTTCGTACTGATCTAATACAAAGTACAGTTTCTACAGCGCTTACGTGTCAAATCGGTTGTTACATACATATATATGGGGCTATATCTAAATCTAAGGGATAGGGATCGTCATTGGGCCAAAAAAGAGCATTGTGCGTAATTTCATCACAATCGG
Organism: Eudasyphora cyanicolor; assembly: GCA_963930755.1. Taxonomy (NCBI): domain Eukaryota; kingdom Metazoa; phylum Arthropoda; class Insecta; order Diptera; family Muscidae; genus Eudasyphora; species Eudasyphora cyanicolor. Next base: position 250,402,193 of record OZ005735.1, read on the forward strand.
ACCATAAATACGACCTGCACTTTGATTGCAACGATACATCTAAAGACGGACGGACAAACATGGTTAAATCAACTCAGGAAGTGATTCCAAGTCGATCGGTATAATAAACGATGGGTCTATCTCTTCTCCTTCTGGGTGTTACAAACATGTGCACAAACTCATAATACCCTGGACCACAGTGTGGTGTAGGGTATAAAAACGAACGCTTAAAAATGTGGTATTTATGGCTTAAATTAGCATATTTGAGAACTATATCTACACGGGCACCACAACAATATAAAAACCGATTTGCATAAATTTTATTGAGATGAATTCTTGCCAAAATAGAATACAAACTGCAAAGTTTCTGATAAATTTCTTAGAAAATGTGGTGCTTGTGGCTTAAATAAGCATTTTTGGGAGCGACATCTATAGGTGAACTATAACAAAATATGAACTGATTTAAAAAAAATTTTCTGCGGTGAATTTTTGTCTCAATTAAATACAAACTGCAAAGATTCAGTTAAAATGCTTAGAAAATATGGTATTTGTGGCTTAAATACATATATTTTGGAGCGCCTCTTTAGGGTGACTATAACAAAATATGAACCGATTTGTAAAATTTTTGCTGTGATGAATTCTTGTCAAAATATAATACAAACTGCAAAGTTTCTGCTAAATTGCTTTAAAAATGTGGTATCTGTGGCTCAAAACCCGTATTTTGGAGCGACCTCTATAGGAGAGCTATATCAAAACATTGACGGATATGGCGCATTTGCAATCCCAAGCAACCTGCAACTATAAGAAATATTTCCACCAAATTTGATGAACCTAGCTCTATTATTACGGACTGTAGCGTGATTACAACAGACGGACGGACAGACGATTAAGAATATATATAATTTATGGGGTCTCAGATCAATATCTAGTGGTGTTACAAACGGAGTACCCCCATCCTATGATAGAGGGTATAAAAATATGGCAACGACAGCAATTAGGCGGCAGAGTCTCGAAAAAAAGTTGAAATGCCGTGCCCTCATAACTCGAACCGGATCATCAGAAATTAAAACAAGTAAAATCGTTAAGTTCGCCATGCCGAATCTTATATACCCTCCATCATGGATAGCATGTGACCTCACAAAATAACTCAAACCTAAAGAAAATAACACCGACAAACACAAAAAAATATAGTAGGTGAATGGATGCTATATATGGGAGCTATGTGTATCTAAATATGGACCGATATCGCCCATTTTCAATCCCAAGTTACCTGCAGCTATAGGAAGTATCTATACCAAATTGCAGCCACTTAGCTCAAGTATTATAGATTTGTAGCGTGATTACAACAGACGGACGGACAGACGGACTTGGCTAAATCGTCTTAGAATTAAGAATATTTATACTTTATGGGGTCTCAGATCAATATTTAGAGGTGTTACAAACGGAGTGACAAAATGAATATACTCCCCCTCCTATGGTGGAGGGTATACAAATAAATTTATTTAGTTAAATAAACGTTATAGCCAGATAACGATAACTTTCGAGTTTTTTCGAAATTTAAATTTTTCAAATGTTGGGAGCACTTTGAAGTGAAAAACGCGATTTTTGCGAGAAAAAATCTACTAATTGGTTATTGTTAAATAAAAAAAATTACAAATTAAAAAAAAACTCGACAGCGTTGCCTCATAAATTATGTAAAGAAAAAGAAAAATTTCAAAAGCATCGGTTCGTTATTTTTTGCCTTTTTAGGGGCACCGTCTTTGAAGACATGGTTTGTGGGAAAACGCTTTAAAGTTTTTCTGATGTACTGAGTCTCGTATGATGTGCGGTTGCTTAGACTGCTGTATCTTTGTCAGTTTTGCTCCGATTCACCTCAAATTTTCACAGAATATTCTTGAAAGGTTGTCCATTCTTAAAAAAAGATTTATAAACCACGACTTCTTCTGCAGGAACGACGAATTCGATGAACCCAATTTTCGAGCACTTTTTCCACTAAATGAAGTTGTACGATATGTCATGAATGGCACATTCAATATTGACTTGTACAGCTTGAAGATAGTCTGGTTTATTTCAAAATACCAATGACTTCAAATAAACCCACAAGAAATAGTCTAATGGAGTTAAATCACAACTTCTTGGAGGCCATTCAATATCACAATTTCTTGAAATAATCGAATCTCCAAACTTTTCTCACAACAATTCAATTGTTTCATTTGCTGTGTGGCACCTAGTCACAATCGGTCAATGGCAAAAAGATAGCTCTTAACGAGAGCTAAAATATTGCTCATGAATATCAAGGTTGTAGGTCGACTGGAAAGTGTTTTTTTTTTTTGGATTTAAAAAAAATGGACTTTGCATAATTTTCAAATGTGAATTTTTGCTATAGCTCCTTAACGGTACGTCGGATCGGGAATCGGTCGATGGCAAAAAGATTGCTCTTAACGAAAGCTATTGCTCATGGGTGTCAAGGTTGTAGGTCGACTGGAAAGTGTTTTTTTGGATTTTATAAAAAAAAATTTTATAAAATATTGCTCATGGGCGTCAAAATCGTAGATCGACTGGAAAGTGTTTCTTTTTGGATTTAAAAAAATGGACTTAGCGCACGAATAGTTGCAATTGGAGAACGATTATTTTGATAATAAAACTGAAACACTTGTAAACGTTGTTCTTGCGTATATCTCTCCAGAATGAAATTGTTAACACTACTGAATACAATGAAAAACAAATGACAGATCATGACATATTACAAATGGCCGAAACGTCACATCATAATCATATTATCCCTATTGGAAAACCTTTTATAAGTTAAAATTATGCCTTTTGACAATCCAAAAATGTTTACATTTCATCGGATAACGCGTCCATATGCATTATGTTTGGATATTATCCTGAAAATGCCGTTTTTCTATTCACACAACTTTTCATTTTGTTTAGTTTTTTGCTTCTCCTGTAAAATTATTAAAAATGATGAGTAATGAAAAAGTACCTTTTTCATTTCTGATGATGATTTCTAATTCCAAATTCCCAGTAGGACTTAAAAATATATTTTAACAATTTTAACAAAACCTCTTTGCGTTCAAAATGCAACAAACTTTTCCAACTATTTTTTCTTTAAAACAGAAAATTACCATTAGATAAATCCAACTGCACATAAATACATTTCCACACTTTTCCAGTGAAAAGCCAAATGAATTTGTATGGTGAGTCGTTATTTATGTGCAAATACACTCATTTATGTATTTTCGCTTTGGTTCCGAAAACTATTTCACTATGTAATACGATTTACACAGATGTCGTGCTGTTAACGAAATGAGTTGGTCGGTTGTCATCAATTATTTATAAGGCATACTAGATATTAGGTGGTAACGAAAAATATGTCGAGACAAAACATACATAGTGTACAGTCAACTGTGTAACGAATGCCGGTCCCATCGAAAAATGCATTATAAAGAAAAATTTCTTAAAATTATTTAATTTAGTTGGAAAATAGAAATTTTATTGCAAAATTTATATTTTTTTAATTAAGTTCTATATGTAGTATAGCAGTTATAAGGGATTCAATATTTCATGTTAATCCTTTGCGGGGGAGGTACTATAAGAAGTTAACTTTAAAGGCCCACCTTCGAGGTTAGCCTGAGATAGGAGGACATATTGCCACATACAAAATGTGACGTCCATGTGTCACTTCCTTCGAGAGTTGTCGTGCCCTCCAGCCAGACAGACGGACGGACATAGTTCAAATGACTTAAATGACAAATCTATTTAAGGTCTAAGTCACTACATCGGTGTGTTGCAGTTTTTTTTGTAGCAATTTATAAAGTGAGGGTAAAATATGGTCCCTCAGGAAAGGTTAAGACCAGACTTGCACTTGTTCGGTACACTCTACTGTATAACCAGTAATGTATATGCCTGATTGCATCTGTTAACATGTACGCGTACGCACATTTGAATCGATGTTCATAGATAAGCGAATATCTCCACTCTTTCATTACATGCAATGAATTTAAAAATAAATGAAAAACAATTTTCATTTAAGAGATTTTTGAAAGTTTATATGAAATTGATTTAAAACGTTTGCTGGAAAATATTTTTTAAAGCCAACAAAATACATACTACGAATGTTAAACTTTGTGTGACCTGATACATTTCAAATTGCAATTGGCTTAAGGCTCCAGGGCGCAAATCCATATCTATGACATACAATATAAACAGTTTGTTTTTCATTCCTTTTAAATACTTCACTGGTCATCGTTTTTAATATTTTAATCTCTTGGAGTGCCATTGTATTTAATTACATTGACATTATTTTACGATTTAAACTATTTCTACACAAAAAAAACGTAATTGAAATTTAAAACAAAAGCCATTAGTTATGTCCCGTAAATCATTTCTATGGCCATTCTGTGCTATTGTCAATCAAATGGCATTGTTTAAACTCAATATTCGATTTTATCCTATTCAGTTTTTCGTTGTTGTTGCTGATGAACTTTACATAGAATCACAAAACAAATTTTAATGTATTTTACCAAAAAAATAAATCCAATAAACATTTTTCACATATATTTTCTCATTTGATTTTCATCATTCCCAAAAACATTCGGAAATGTTCGCTATTTTTCCAAAGAAATCAATTAGGTGTTAAAATATTTTCATAAAATGTTCATTTGTTTTTCGATAAAGTGATGAAAGTGATTAAGTCTGAAATGGTATAAAATCTGTGAAAAAAGGATTTGTTGTTGTGCGAAAAATATTGTATCACATTTTCAATTTAAATACAAACAAACAACAAACTTGTTGAAATGAAAAATAATTTTTTTAAAAAAAAATTTGATTTGAAAAAAATTTCGTTTTATAAGAAATTATGTCATATTATTTATAGTAAATTTGTTGAAAATTTAATTTTTATTGAAAATTCAAGAAAAATTAAATTTTTATAAAAATTTCAACAAAATTAAATTTTGTAGAAAAATTGAATTCATTAAAAATGTAATAAAAATCGCAGTTTATAAAAGTAAGTAATTTTTACTGTTAAAAAATGTATCGAAATTATTTTTTTGAAAATTTTGTGAAAAATATTTTTTTTTACTGCAGTAAATACATTTTGTACGAAAAAATCGTTTTTTTAAGAAAATTATGTCAAATTATCGCAACAATCGCAGTTTTTTAGAAACGTTTTTCAAAATCTGTATTTTTAAAAAATTTATCGAAATCTAAATTTTTGACAGTTTTGCAGTAAATAAATGTTTAACGAAAATATTGTTTTTTAAGAAACTATGTCATATTATTTATAGTAAACTAGCTGGACCCGGTCCACTTCGTTGCCCCAGATTTAGATTTACGATCCCGTCCATTTTTGAACAAATTTCAATTTCAGACAGACAAACAAACGATTTGCCACGCCCACATTTTCCCCGCCCACTTTTTGCAAAATTTTTTTTTCCAAAACCATCTCAGACAAAATGGCTTTCAAACAAAACAAAAAATTTTAAAATCGGTCCAGTAGTTTAAGCGTCTATAAAACACATACATACATACATACATACAAACATTTTTCCATTTTTATTTTATAGTAAATTTGGTGAAAATTTAATTTTTATTGAAAATTGTATAAAAAATCAGTTTTTATAAAAAATTTCAACAAAATTAAATTTTGTAGAAAAATTTATTGCATTAAAAATTTAATAAAAATCACAGTTTATAAAAGTTTTTTTCAAAATTTTTACTTTTAAAAAATTTATCGAAATTAATTCTTTTTGGAAAATTTTGTAAAAAATATTTTTTTTTGAAAATTTCGTTTTTTATTTAATCAGAATTTATTCGGTTTAAGACCATATGTTTCAGTTACATTCTATCTAATGCAAAAATGTAATAGAAACAAATACAAATTTTGCTAGAGTTTTAATTGCTTCGTTTTTTTAGATTATGTCAAATTCCATTTATCTAAAAAATTTCTCCAAAGTTTCATTTATCTACAAAATTTCTCCAAAGTTGTTTTTTCGAAGTTTGACGAAATTTAATTTTATTAAAGATTTCAGAGAAATTGCAATTTTTAAAGAAAAAATAATCAAATAGTACTTTTATAAAAATTCAAAATTTACGAAATTGCATTTTTCTAGAAAATCTTGCCTAAAGTATTAAAACTTTGTTGCTAATTTCTTAAGAATTTTTTGTTCATTGTAAATTTATTATTATCATTTTTATTGCAAATTTTAGCAAAATTAATTTTTATAAAAATCCCTATAAAATTGAATTATATTAGAAAAATTAATTTCATTAAAAATGTAATACAAATTGCAGTTTCGCAAAAGTTTTTCAAATATTTTATTTTTGAAAAATTTTCCGAAATTAATTTTTTGAAAATTTTGTCAAAAATATATTTTTTGTTCGAAATTTCGCTTACCAAAGTTTCATACTTCTCGAGAATTTCGTCAAAATTGCATATTTGTAGAAAATTTCATTTTTTTTTTGAAAAGTTTCAATTTTCAATTTTATAACTAAATAATGGAACCGCACTTTTAGAGAAAATTCAAAATTTACGATGTACTTTTACAATATATTATGTATTTTTCGCGAATTTAGCGGAAATTGATTTTTTATTGAGAGCTTTAGCAAAATTCACTTTTTATGAACAATTTTACAAAATTGATTTTTTTATAGAAAAATCTATTTCATTTAATATTTAATAAAAATCGCAGATCTTCAGAAAAGTGTTTAAAAATTTTAATTTTTTTAAAATTTATCGAAAATGCATTTTTTTTTGGAAAATTTTGTCAAAAACATTTCGCTTTTTTAGAAAATTATGCCAAAACTCAATTTTTTAGAAAATGTCGTCAAAGTTAGATATTGCTTTTTCTTAAATATTATGTATTTATTGCAAATTAAGCGGAAATTGCATTTTTTATTGAAAGTTTAAGCAAAATAAATTTTTTATAAAAAAAATGGTTTACATTAAATATTTAATAAAAATCGAAAATTTACCGAAACTATTTCAAAATTTTAATTCTTCAAAATTTATCGAAATTGTCTTTTTTTTTAAATTGCATTTTTATTGAATTTTTTAGCAAAGTTAAATTTTTATGAAAAAAAATGGTTTTCATTGAATATTTTATAAAAATCGCAGATTTTCAGAAGTGTTTCAAAATTGTAATTCTTCAAAAATTTATCGAAATTGTCTTTTTTTTTAAATATTGTGAAAAAAATTTCGCTTTCTTAGAAAATTATGCCAAACCTACATTTTCTAGAAAATGTCGTCAAAGTTAAAATTTCTTCAATTTATGTATTTTAGCAAAATTCAATTTTTATGAAAAATTTTACAAAATAATTTTTTTTTTTTTAAAAATCGTTTAATTTAGAAAAATTTCTGCAGAATTAGCAAAATTCTATTTTTATGAATAATTTTACAAAATTGTTTTTTTTTTTAGAAAAATCTATTTCATTGAATATTAAATAAAAATCGCAGATCTACAGAAAAGTGTTTAAAAATGTTTATGTTTAAAAAATGTATCGAAATTGAAAAAACTCCATTTTCTAGACAATGTCGTCAAAGTTAGATAATTCTATTTTATAAAATTTATGTATTTAATGTAAATTTAGCGGAAATTGCATTTTTATTGAAAGTTTAAGCAAAATAAAATGTTTATGAAAAAAATGGTTTTCATTAAATATTTAACAAAAATTGCAAATTTACCGAAACTATTTCAAAATTTTAATTCTTCAAAATTTATCGAAATTGTCTTTTTTTTTAATTACATTTTTATTGAGAGTTTTAGCAAAATTATATTTTTATGAAAAAAATGGTTTTCATTGAATATTTTATAAAAATCGCAGATTTAAGAAATGTGTTTCAAAATTTTCTCTTTTTCTTCTCTTTTTTAAATATTGTGAAAAAAATTTCGCTTTCTTAGAAAATTATGCCAAACCTACATTTTCTAGAAAATGACGTCAACGTTAAATATTTTTATAAAATTTCTTAAATTTTTAGTGGAAATTACATTTTTATTGCGAGTTTTAGCAAAATTAAATTTTTATACAAATTTTTACAAAATTAATTTTTTTAGAAAATCTTCAGAAAAAAAACGTATTTAAAATTTAAAACAAAAGCCATTAGTTATATACCGTAAATCATTTCTATGACCTTTTTGTGCTATTGTCAATCAAATGGCATTGTTTAAACCCAATATTTTGTCCTATTCAGTTTTTCGATGTTGATGAATTTTACATAGAATCTTTGTGACAAATTTTAATGTATTTTACCAATAAATCCAATAAACATTTTTCACATACATTTACTCATTTGATTTCCGTCATTCCCAAAAACTTTCGGAAATGTTCGCTATTTTTCCAAAGAAATAAATTAAGTGTTAAAATATTTTCATCATAAAATGTTCATTTGTTTTTCGATAAAGTGATGAAAGTAATTAAAGTGATTAAGTCTGAAATGTTATAAAACAAAGTGGAAAGAGGTTTTGTTGTTGTGGGAAAAATACAGTATCACATTTTCAATTTAAATAAAAACAAATAACGAAATTATTGAAATGGAATAAAACAAGTAAGAAAAATTTAGTTGCGTAAACCGACTAAGGTATACCCTCAGTTTGTGTGTAATGTAATATTAAATATACTACTTTGTGTGGGAGCCAGAAGTGTGCAAACATTTTGCAGGACTTTCCAAAGGGTATACCGTGACTCCCTATGAATATGTCAAAAAAAATCGGAAGCCCTGCTCCAGAAAAGTTTGACGAAATTTTATAAAAAAAAATTAATCGAATTTCACTTAATTCAAAATTTACGTCGTAATAATATTTGTTTAGCTAATTTCATCAACGTTATGTATTTATTGTAATTTTTGTGGAAATTTGCATTTTTATTGAAAATTTTAGCAGAATTTAATTTTTATAAAAAATTCCTACAAAATGAATATTTTGTAGAAAAGTGGATTTGATAATAATTTCATAAAAAATCACCGTTAAAAAATGTATCGAAATTGCATTTTTTGAAAATTTTGTCAAAATTTAATTTTTAATGCTAAATTTAGCTTTTAGAAAATTTGTCAAAATTCCATTTATCTATAAAATTTTGTTAAAGTTGCGTATTTTTAGTATATGTCTTCGAAGTTTTACTTTCCTAGAAAAGTATGGTCAAATTTAATTTCAATAAAAATTTCAGAAAAAATGGCAATTTTATAAAAATATTGATCGAATTCAAAATTGTAAGAAATTGTATTTTTCTAGAAAATTTTGCTTTTATTTTATCTCGAAAATTTCGTCTAAGTTGTATATTTCTAGAAAATTTCTTCGAAATTTTATTTTTCTGGAAATGTTTGATAAATCATAATTTCAATAAAAATTTCATAGAAAATTTAATTTAATAAAATATTAATGAAATTGGACATTTAATGCAAATTTAAAATTGTATTTTTCTAGAAAATCTTGCCTAAATCAATTTTTATAAAAAATTCTATAAAATTTAATAATGTATTTTATAAAAATGGATTTTATTGAAAATTTAATAAAAATAGCAGTTTTCAGAAAAGTTTTTCAAAATCTGTATTTTTAAAAAATTCATCAAAATCTGCTTTTTTAAATTTTTGTCAAAAACTAATTTTAATTGCAAAATTTCATTCTTTCAATTTAATGAAAACCGCAGTTTTATAGAAGTTTTTAGAAATTTTTATTTTTATAAAATTTATATAAATTGCACTTTTGATAATTTAATCAAAAATAAATTTTTATTGTAAAATTTATTTTTTGTTTCAAACAATTTCGTCAAAGTTGCATTTTTCTCGAAAATTTAGTATAGTTCTAGTTCTAGAAAATATCTTCGAAATTTTACTTTTCTGCAAAAGTTTAACGAAATTAAAATTTCAATAAAACTTTTGTAGAAATTGCATTTAATTCTTTCGAATTGCACTTTTATTCAAAATTTACGAAATTGTATGCTTCACTGGTCATCGTTTTTAATATTTTAATCTCTTAGAGTGCCATTATATTTAATTAAATTGACATTATTTTACGATTTAAACAATTCCTAAAAAAATCTTAATTGAAAATTAAAAGAAAAGCCATTAGTTATTTTTAATAAATGATTTCTATAGCCTTTTTGTGCTATTGTCAATCAAATGGCATTGTTTAAACTCAATATTTTATTTTATCCCATTCAGTTTTTCGTTGTTGTTACTGATGAATTTTACATAGAATTACAAAACAAATTTTAATGTGTTTTACAAAAAAAAATAAATCCAATAAACATTTTTCACATACATTTACTCATTTAATTTCCACCATTCCCAAAAACTTTCGGAAATGTTCGCTATTTTTCCAAAGAAATCAATTAGGTGTTAAAAGAATTTCATCATAAAATGTTCATTTGTTTTTCGATAAGGTGATAAAAGTGATTAAGCCTGAAATGGTATAACAAATTGTGAAAAAAGGATTTGTTGTTGTGCGAAAAATATTGTATCACATTTTCAATTTAAATAAAAACAAATAACGAAATTGTTGAAATGGGAAAAAAACAAGTAAGAAATTTCAATCGGGTAAACCGACTATGGTATACACCCTCACTTTGTGGGCATTATACTAAGAAATATGGTACTTTGTGTGGGAGCCAGAAAGTTGCAAAAAAGTTGCTCAAAATTAAAATTTTTTAAAAAATGTATTTTATTGAATATTTAATAAAAATCGCAGTTTTATAGAAACATTTTTCAAAATCTGTATTTTTAAAAAAATATCGAAATCTAATTTATTGACAATTTTGCAGTAAATACATTTTGAACAAAAATATCGTTTTTTTAAGAAAATTATGTCAAATTATCGTAAAAATCCCAGTTTTATAGAAATATTTTTCAAAATCTATATTTTTAAAAAAATTATCGAAATGTAATTTTTTGAAAAATTTTAACAAAAATATCGTTTTTTTGAAAATTATCTCAAATTATTTATAGTAAATTTGGTGAAAATTTAATTTTTATTGAAAATTCTAGAAAAATTCAATTTTTTTAAGAAATTTCAACAAAATTGAATTTTGTAGGAAAATTGATTGCATTAAAAATGTAATAAAAAAGCAGTTTATAAATTTTTTTTTTCAAAATTTTTACTTTTAAAAAATTTATCGAAATTAATTTTTTTTTGAAAATTTTGTGAAAAATAATTTTTTTGTTGAAAATTTCGTTTTTTATTCAGTCAGAATTTATTCGGTTTAAGACCATATGTTTCAGTTACTTTCTATCTAGTGCAAAAATGAAATAGAAACAAATACAAAAATGGGTAGATTGGTAAAATTGCTTCGTTTTTTTTTAGATTATGTCAAATTCCATTTATCTACAAAATATCTCCAAGTTTCATATTTCTAGAAATTTTCTTCGAATTGTTTTTTCCGGAAAAGTTTGACGAAATTTAATGCTATTTATCAGTTTATAGAAATTGCAATTTTTTAAAGAAAAATAATCAAATTGTACTTTTACAAAAATCAAAATTTACGAAATTGCATTGCTTGAAATCTTGCCTTAATTATTAAAACTTTGTTGCTAATTTCTTAAAAATTTTGTGATTATTGTAAATTGAGTGGAAATTACATCTTTATTGCAAATTTTAGCAACATTAATTTTTTATAAAAAGTCCTATAAAATTGAACTATTTTAGAAAAAATAATTTCATTAAAAATGGAATACAAATTGCAGTTTCGCAAAAAAATTTTTAAATATTTTAATTTAAAAAATTCCGAAATTGCATTTCTTGAAAATTTTGTCAAAAATATATTTTTATTGCGAAATTTCGCTTGCCACAGTTTCATACTTCTCGAAAATTTCGTCAAAATTGCATATTTCTAGAAAATTTTATTTTTTTTTTGGAAAACTTTGACGAAATTTTAATTTATTAAAAACTTCATAGAAATTTCAATTTTATAACGAAATAATGGAACTGCACTTTTAGAGAAAATTAAAAATTTACGAAGTACTTTTACAATATATTATGTATTTTTCGCAAATTTAGCGGAAATTGATTTTTTTATTGAAAGCTTTTGCAAAATCAATTTTTACGAACAATTTTACAAAATTATTTTTTGTTAGAAAAATCTATTTCGTAGAATATTTAAAAAAATCGCAGATCTACAGAAATGTGTCTAAAAATTTTAATTTTTAAAAATATATCCAAATTGCATTTTCTTGTTGAAAATTTTATCAAAAACGTTTCGCTTTTTTAGAAAATTATGCCAAAACTCCATTTTCTAGAAAATGTCAGCAAAGTTAGGTATTTCTATTTCATAAAAATTATATATTTATTGTAAATTTAGCAGAAAGTGCATTTTTTTGAAAGTTTTAGCAAAATTTAATTTTTTTGAAAAAATGGTTTTCATTTAATATTTAATAAAAATCGCAGATTTACAGAAAAGTGTTTCAAAATTGTAATTCTTCAAAAATTTATCGAATTGCCTTTTTTTGAAAATCCTGTAAAAAAAAATTCGCTTTCTTAGAAAATTATGCCAAAACTACATATTCTAGAAAATGTCGTCAAAGTTAAATATTTCTATAACATTTTTCAAAATTATTTTTTTTAGAAAAATCGTTTAATTTTTTTAAGAAAAATGTTTGCAGAAAAAAGACGTAATTGGAATTTAAAACAAAAGCCATTAGTTATATTCCGTAAATCATTTTTTTATTTTAACCTTTTTGTGCTATTGTCAATCAAATGGCATTGTTTAAATTCAATATTTTATTTTATCCTATTCAGTTTTTCGTTGTTGTTGCTGATGAATTTTACATAGAATCACAAAACAAATGTTAATGTATTTTACCAAAAAATAAATCCAATTAACATTTTTCACATGCATTTACTCATTTGATTTCCATCGTTCCTAAAAACTTTCGGAAATGTTCGCTATTTTTCCAAAGAAATCGATTAAGTGTTTAAATATTTTCATCATAAAATGTTCATTTGTTTTTCGATATAGTGATAAAAGTGATTAAGCCTGAAATGGTATTAAAAAAATTGTGAAAAAAGGATTTGTTGTTGTGCGAAAAATATTGTATCACATTTTCAATTTAAATAAAAACAAATAACGAAATTATTGAAATGAAAAAAAAAACAAGTAAGAAATTTAAGTGGGGTGCGTCGACTAAGGTATACCCTCACTTTGTGGGCAATATAGTAAGAAATGTGGTACTTTGTGTGGGAGCCAGAAAGTTGCAAAAATGTTGCTCAAAATTAAAAATTTTTAAAAAAATTATTTCATTGAAAATTTGAAAAAAATCCAGTTTTATAGAAAAATTTTTCAAAATCTGTATTTTTAAAAAAATATAGAAATCTAATTTATTGACAATTTTGCAGTAAATACATATTGAACGAAAATATCGTTTTTTTAAGAAAATTATGTCCATTTATCGCAAAAATCGCAGATTTATAGAAATATTTTTCAAATCTGTATTTTTAAAAAAATTATCGAAATCTAACTTTTTGTCAATTTTGCAGTAAATACATTTTTAACGAATATATCGTATTTTTAAGAAAATTATGTCAAATTATTTATAGTAAATTTGGTGAAAATTAAATTGTTATTGAAAATTCTAGAAAAATTCAATTTTTATAAAAAAATTTCAACAAAATTAAATTTTGTAGGAAAATTGATTGCATTAAAAATGTAATAAAAATAGCAGTTTATAAAAGATTTTTTTTTCAAAATTTTTACTTTTAAAAAATTTATCGAAATTAATTTTTTTTTGAAAATTTTGTGAAAAATAATTTTTTTGTTGAAAATTTCGTTTTTTATTCAGTCAGAATTTATTCGGTTTAAGACCATATGTTTCAGTTACATTCTATCTAATGCAAAAATGTAATAGAAACAAATACAAAATTTGCTAGAGTTTTAATTGCTTCGTTTTTTTAGATTATGTCAAATTCCATTTATCTAAAAAATTCCTACAAAGTTTCATATTCATATTTCTAGAAAATTTCTTCGAATTGTTTTTTTCCGGAAAAGTTTGATGAAATTTAATTTTATTAAAGAGTTCATAGAAATTGCAATTTTTTAAAGAAAAAATAATCAAATTGTACTTTTATAAAAATTCAAAATTTACGAAATTGCATTTTTCTAGAAAATTTTGTAAAGTATTAAAACTTTGTTGCTAATTTCTTAAAAATTTTGTGATTATTGTAAATTTAGTGGAAATTAAATTTTTTATTGCAAATTTTAGCAAAATTAATTTTTTATAAAAAGTCCTATAAAATTGAATTATTTTAGAAAAAATACTTTCATTAAAAATATAATAAAAATTGCAGTTGCAAGTTTTTAAATATTGTAATTAAAATTTTTTTGCGAAATTGCGTTTTTTGAAAGTTTTTGTCAAAATTATATGTTGATTGTGAAATTTCGCTTTTTCTTTGGAGAACTATGTCAAAATTCCATTTATCCACAAAATTTCGCCAATGTTACATATTTCTAAAAAATTTTATTTTTCGGGAAAAGTTTGACGACATTTAATTGCATAAAAAATTTCATAGAAATTGCAATTCGTTTAAGAAAATTCAAAATTTACGAAATTGTAGTTTTCGAGAAAATTTTGCGTAAAATCATTGTTGTTAATTTCATAAAAGTTATGTGTTTATTGTAAACTAGCTAACCGCAGCAGACGTTGTCTTGCCTGTCCTGTTTGGGATGTATTGGTTTGTTTATCATTGATATTTCATTCAAAAATGCATACATCCCGAGTTTCAGGAAAAAATCAAAAAAAATTGTACATTGACCATATGTCCCACTACAGTCCCATCTACCGGTTACAATCATACATACAAACTATTATCAAGACAAACTACACATACATTTTAAATTCCAGTCAAATCGCTCTTGAAATGCGAATTTTGCAAATAACTTGACCACTCCGCAATTTATCGCGGTGAAAATAATTCTAAAACACAAATGACCCCAAACTGAATATATTGCTCAATTTTCAGCCTATTCGCTTTTATGGTTTCGGAGATCATGCGTTACTAACAAACGTACAAAGGATTTTATATATAAAGATTAGTCACATTTCGTCAAAATGGTAGTTTTATTGAAAAATTTCTAGAAATTGTATTGTGCTAGAAATCTACTTCGAAGTTGAATTATTCTACAAAATGTTGACGAATTCGCATGTTAATAGAAAACTTCAGCAATATTAAGAGTATCTATAATTTCGTCAAAATCGACTTTCGTCGAAATTACATGTTTGTAGAAAATTGCGTCAATGTTGTAGTATTCCTCTAAACTTTGTTAAAATTACATTATTCAAGAAAAAGTAATAAAAATGGCGTTATTCTCAAAGATCCACCAAATTTTCTTTTTTGTACAAAATTTCGTTGAAACTTCTCGATGACTGCATAAAGCTAATTCGAAGAAATTTTTATTTTATTTATATCAAATTTCAATTTGCAAAAATGCAATTATTACAAAACATTAAATAGAAATGCGACTTTGATTGAATTTTCTATAAAATTGCAATTTTGGCGAAATTTTTTAGAAATGTTAAATTTTGAGAGACAGTCGAATTTGACTGTTCATAGAAAACATCACCGAAATGGGTTGCTTCTGCAAATTATCGTGAAAATTGCGTTACTCTAGAAAAATTCGTCAAAATTGAATTATTCCAGAAAATTTAGCCAAAATGTAATTATTCTACAAAATTTTGTAAGAATTTTAATGTTTATAGAAAACTCGTCGATATTTCGAATAAATTGCATATTTCTGAAATTGCATTGCAAAATGTTTACAAATTTTCCTTTTTTTGAAAACTTATTTATAAAGTATTTTTATAAAGAAATTTTTATAGTATATTAGTCAAATTTCGTCAAAATGGTAGTTTTATTGAAAAATTTCTAGAAATTGTGTTTTGCTAGAAAACTACGTCAAAGTTGAATTATTCTACAAAATGTTGGCGAATTCGCATGTTAATAACTTAAAAAAAGAGTAACATTCATATATTTATATAATATATTTAAATAATGCTCTCAAACACATTTCATTTGATGTTTTTTCTCCGGGTAAGAAAAACATAATAATTGTCTCCGTATTGAATATAAATAGAGTTTTCAGGTGCTCTCATTTGGGATGGGACTATGCAAATTTTGCTCACTGGTAGTTTGAGTCATATGTTTCATACAGCTTCTTTGACTGACAGTTACATTTCTCTCTCGATTATATTGCTATGTATATTAAGTATATCCTTATATTCCCTACACCTCGTTCTGCTAAACATATTTGTAATATTTTGAAATATGTCTCGTGGACAGGCATCAATCAAAAGTATATTTGTTATCTGTCCAAATCAATAATTAATTTCGCATCAAGCCCACTCAATGTTCGATAAAATTTAATGTAACTCACACACACACACACACAACTGTTAACAAAGACATAAAATACAAGAAGAGTAATTGAACATACCGAACAGTTACAGACTGCTACAGTTTCTTCTGTTAAGACGGCAACAATACATATTTAATGGGCGATTCTGTCAGTGTCACACAGGCTGGTTGGCTGGCTGACGGAATGTGTCTGTTAAGCTTAGCACACACCCACATGCTGTCATGCATGATGTATGTACGTGTGTGTGTGTGTCTGTGATCACATTACAATGTACGAGATGTATGTATGTACGGGGAGTGCAAGTGAATGTTCAAAAAATTATTCAAGTATAATTTGTCTAAATTTATTTCGTTGTAACAACGTACGATACTCGTACGTTTGAACGAACATCGTAGGAACACAACACAGCACAACATGTCAAAAGCATAATATCATTTTATGCTACACGAACACACACATACACACACTTAGACTTACACATATTGACATCCTTCTTTCTGTGTTTGAATTGAAATACTCTCGCACGAGTACAACTTTTGTTTCGGCTTTAGACAGAGCTTCCTTCTAGTCACTGCCACTGTTATGAGTATTGTTTGTTTGTTTATTATACCCTACACCACACTGTGGTTTGGTTTGTTTCACGGCAGATGTTTGTAACACCTGAAAATAACACAGCTAGACCCACCTTAAAGTATACCGATCGACTCAGAATCACTAGCTGAGTCGATTTAACGATGTCCGTCCGTCCGTCCGTCTGTCCATGTAAAGTTGTTCGTCGACTACAGGTCGCAATTTCACTCCGATCGTTCTGAAATTTTGCACTTTAGAGTATTTCGCGGCTGTTAAGATCGCTATTGAATTTGGTTGATATCGGTTCAGATTTAGATATAGCTCCCATATATATCTTTCGTCCGATTTGGCCCTTTAGTCCTATAGAAGCTGTATTTTACATCCAATCGTTTTGAAATTTAGAATGGTAGAGTTTCTTGATCCATGAACCAACATTGCCGAATTTGAAGAAAGTCGGTTAAGATTTAGCTATAGCTCCCATATATATGTTTCGTCCGATTTTCCTTTTTAGTCCTGTAGAAGCTGTATTTTACATCCAATCATTTTGAAATTTAGAATGGTAGAGTTTCTTGATCCATGAACCAACACTACTGAATTTGAAGAAAATCGGTTAAGATTTAGCTATAGCTCCCATATATATGTTTCGTCCGATTTGGCCATTTAGTCCTATAAAAGCTGTATTTTACATCTAATCGTTTTGAAATTTAGAATGGTAGAGTTTCTTGATCCATGAACCAACATTGCTGAATTTGAAGAAAATCGGTTAAGATTTAGCTATAGCTCCCATATATATGTTTCGTCCGATTTGGCCCTTTAGTCCTATAAAAGCTGTATTTTACATCCAATCGTTTTGAAATTTAGAATGGTAGAGTTTCTTGATCCATGAACCAACACTACCGAATTTAAAGAAAATCGGTTAAGATTTAGCTATAGCTCCCATATATATGTTTCGTCCGATTTGGCCCTTTAGTTCTATAGAAGCTATATTTTACATCCAATCGTTTTGAAATTTAGAATGGTAGAGTTTCTTGATTCATGAACCAACATTGCCGAATTTGAAGAAAATCGGTTAAGATTTAGCTATAGCTCCCATATATATGTTTCGTCCGATTTTGCTCTTTAGTCCTGAAGAAGCTGTATTTTACATCCAATCATTTTGAAATATAGAATGGTAGAGTTTCTTGATTCATGAACCAACATTGCCGAATTTGAAGAAAATCGGTAAAGATTTAGCTATAGCTCCCATATATATGTTTCATCCGATTTGGCTCTTTAGATCCAATCGTTGTTATACCCTACACCACACTGTGGTACAGGGTATTATTTAAGTATAAAATGTCCCAAAAGTAAATTTATGTAAACAATTTATACATGAATTACAAAATTTATATATCAGAGTTATTCAATTTTACGAGAGTGGTGTAGGGTATTATATAGTCGGCCCCGCCCGACTTTAGCCTTTCCTTACTGGTTTTTCTTATTGGTCTTTTGGCATCCCAATGCCAATGGTCGTTGGACGTTCGACCCGTCACTGGATTTTCCTTGAATCTGGCTGTGTTTGCTTTCGTCTTTTTTTTGCAGTGATTGTTTCGTCTGTTTGTGTATTGGTTGAGAGATAAAGAGATTGACACTAACATTCACATTAGTTGACATCTGTACGCCAAACCACACACCTCCCATACTCCCAGACAACCCCCCATTACACTTTCATACATGAAATCCTGTGTAATACATACATTGAATTTGTAGTACTCTACATCGGAGAAGGAAGTGTATTTGTTCGGATGTTCTATTTGTATCAACTTGGAATAATTAAGGGTACTAAACCTACACAATTTTCAACAGTAGTTGAGAAGTTACGAATTGAAAAAATTGCTGTATTTTCTAGCGACATTAAATGTATTATAACATTTAGTGCCTCATTTCAACCAAACGGCTTCCCATAACAATGTAATTTGTGGCTTCGTCTATAACATTTTCAACTGTAATTCGAAAAACGTCAATTAAAATTCGAAAAACGTCAATTGAAATTCGAAAAACATCAATTGAAATTCGTAATACGTAATACGTCAACTGTAATACGTTAAATTTGCATTTCTTTCGGTGGAATTATTTTTTTCTTTTAAAAAATTTTTGAAGAAATTCGTTGAATCACATTTTTTTTTTCAAAAAAAAAAATTGTGCAATTGAATTTTTCTCGAACATTTTGTTGACATTTATTTTGCTTAAATTATATTTTTTTTTTTGGAAATTTCTTCTAAATTTGAAATGTTCTACAAAATTTGAAATTTCTTAAAAATCCGGTACCTTACCCCGGATTAAAGCTCGACGAGCGGATTAAAGTCCCCTGACCCGTTTAAAGTATTTTCAAAATTAGATTTATAAAAGATTTATAAATTTGATTTTTGTTGAAAATTTTGTCAATAGTACATTTTTACTGCAAAATTAATTTTTTTTTGTAAATTTATGTCAAAATTCTATTTATCTAGAAAATTTCGTCAAAGTTTGATATTTGTGAAAAATTTCGTCAAAGCTGCATATTTCTAGAAAAGTCTTCAAAATATTATTTCCTTAAAAAATTTCTTACAATTTTTTTTTCTAGAAAGTTTTGTTAAAATCTAATTTTTTTGGAAATTTTCTAGAAAAAAAAAATTTTAAGAAATTTTTTAAGGAAATAATATTTTGAAGACTTTTCTAGAAATATGCAGCTTTGACGAAATTTTTCACAAATATCAAACTTTGACGAAATTTTCTAGATAAATAGAATTTTGACATAAATTTACAAAAAAAATAAATTTTGCAGTAAAAATGTACTATTGACAAAATTTGAAAAAATTTATAAATTTTTTAAAAAACAAATTTTGAAAAACTTTTCTATAAAACAGATTTTTGTTAATTTTTCAATGAAGTCCATTTTTCCAAAATAACTCAATTTGATAGGATTTTTTTTATAAAAATTAAATTTTGCTAAAATTTTCAATATAAATGCAAATAAATGTAATTTCCCCTAAATTTACAATAAACAAAAAATTTGCACTCAGCTAAAAAGTATACATTTAGCCAAGATTTTCTAGAAAAATACAATTTCGTAAATTAGCTATAGAAGTGCTATTCGTTTTCTTTTATAAAATTGCAATTTCTCGGAAATTTTTATTGAAATTAAATTTCATCAAACTTTTTTAAAAAATTAAAATTTTTTTAAAACTTTTCCAGAAAAATACAATTTTGAAGAAATTTTCAATAAATATGCAAGTTTGACGACATTTTCTAGATAAATGTTATTTTTGCATAATTTTCTAATTGCAATTTCTATGAAATGTTTATTGAAATTAAATTTCATCAAACTTTTCTAGAAAAATAAAATTTTGCAAAACTTTTCTAGAAAAATACAATTTTGAAGAAATTTTCTATAAATATGCAAGTTTGACGAAATTTTCTACATAGATAAATGTAATTTTTACATAATTTTCTAAACAAAACGAAATTTTGCAATATTTTAAAAAAAATAAATTTCGATGTTTGTTAAAACTGCGAATTTTGAAAAACATTTCTGTAAAACTGCGATTATTATTAAATTTACAATGAAATCTATTTTTCAAAAAAAAAAAAATACAATTTTGTTGGAATTTTTTATAAAAATTTAATTTTGCTAAAATTTTCAATAAACACGCAATTTTTACTAAATTTACAATAAATACACAATTTATGAAAATTAATAAAATTTAGAATTTGCTATAAAAGTAAAATTCGAGTCTTGTATGAAATTTTCGTTGAAAATAAAAACGTCAAACTTTCCCAGAAAAATAAAATTTCCAAGACATTTTCTAGAAATATGCAACTTTGACGAACTTTTCTAGATAATGGAATTTTGATATAATTTTCAAAAAAAAACCAAAGTTTGCAATAAAAATGTATTTTTGACAAAATTTTCAAAAAATGCAATTTTGGAAAATTTTTTTATAAAACTGCGATTTCAATAAAATTTTTAATGAAATACATTTTCTAGAATAATTCAATATTGGAGTTTCCACTAAATTTGCAATAATACACAATTTTGATGAAATTATCTAGAAAGTATTAATTTTGGCAATATTTTTCAATTTCTATAAAATTTTTATTAAAATTAAATTTCATAAAACTTTTGCAGACATATTAAATTTCGATGAAATTTTCTACAAATGTGCAACTTTGAAGAAATTTTCTAGATAAATGGAATTTGACATAATTACAAAAGAAAACGAAATGTTCAATACAAATGTATTAATTAAAATACACTTTCGTAATTTTTTAAGTTGCTATAAAAGTGCAATTGATTTTTTTCTTATAAAATTGAAATTTCTATGAAATTTTCTTGAAAACTCAATATTGAAGAAATTTTTCCACACAAATAAAATTTCGAAGAAATTTTCTAGAAATATGCAACTTTGACGAAATTTTCGTGACAGATGTAACGTTTACGACATTTTATAGAGAAATTAAATTTTGACATAATTTTGTATAAAAACAAAATTTTGCAAAAAAAATATTTTGGACAACATTTTTTAAAAAAAAAATGCCCTTTTTTGCATATTTTCAACAAAAAATTTTGAAATACATTTCTATAAAACTGATATTTCTATTAAATTTTCAACGAAATATATTTTTGTAAAAAAAATTAATTTAGCAGGAAGTCTTTGTAAAAAGCGAACTTTTAAAAATAAAAATTTTGAAAAACTTTTGTATAAAACTGCGAGTTTTATTAAATTTTAGCAAAAACCATTTAGCTAAAAAATCAATTTTGTAGGTTTTTTTTTAAAAATTTAATATTGCTCAAATTTTCAATAAAATTAAAAAACTAAATTTACCATAAATAACAATTTTGTTAAAATGAGCAAGAAATATTAATTTAGGCATGATATTCTAGAAAAATACAATTTCGAACATTTTAAATTAGCTATAAAAGTGCAAATCGGAAGATTTTTTATTAAATTGCAATTTCTATGAAATTTTTATTGAATTTTAATTTTGTCAAACCAGAAATATAAAATTGTGCAGACATTTTCTACAAATATGCATTTTGAACGAATTTTTCTAGATAAATACAATTTTGAAATAATTTTCTAAAAAAAAGGGAAAAATGCTAATTCGATAAATATTATTGAAAAATGCAAATTTGAAAAAAATCTATAAAACTGTGTTAATTATTATATTTCAAATGAAATTCATTTTTCTAAAAAATAATTTTGTTGAAATTTTTTGTACAAATTTATTTTACTAAAATTTTCAATAAAAATGAAATTTTCACTAAATTTACAATAAATAAATAATTTTGATGAAATTAGCAAGAATGTAATAATTTAGGCAAGATTTTCTAGAAAAATTAAATTTCGTAAATTTAGAATTTGCTATGAATGTGCAATTTAATTAATTTTTTTTATAAAAATGCTGAATAACAAAAGCACAGACCAACAATAAATAACAAAAACACAAAAATTTAATTTCTTTGAAATGTGTACTGTAATAAAATTTCGTCAAACTTTTCCAGAAAAATAAATTTTCGAGAAATGTACAACTTCGAAGAAACAAATTTTGCAAATCTTTTATATAAGACATAGATTTTTATAAAAGTTGTATGAAATCCATTTTTCTAAAATTCAATTTTGTATGAATTTTTTTAAAAATTTAATTTTGCTTAAATTTTCAATAAAAATGCTGCTTCCACTAAATTTACAATAAATACGTAATTTTTAATTATTATTTTTTTATAAAATTGTAATTTCTATGAATTTTTATTGCAATAAAATTTCGTCAATCCTTATTACAAACATAAAATTCCGAAGAAATTTTATAGAAATATGTAACTTTGAAGACATTTTCAAAGCAAATTTTTTTTTTACAAAATTTTCAAAAGATTGTAAATTCAATAAATTTTGAAAAATTTAAATTTTGATTTTTATTAAATATTCAAATAAAACAATTTTTTTAAAAAGTCTATTTTGTTAAAATTTCTTATAAAATTTTCAATAAAAATGAAATTTCTGCTAAATTTACAATAAATAAATAACTTTTATGAAATTAGCAACAATGATTATAGGCAAAATTTTCTCGAAAACTACAATTTCGTAAATTTTGAATTTTCTTGGACGAATTACAATTTCTATAAAATTTTTTATGCAGTTAAATTTCGTCAAACTTTTCCCGAAAAATAAAATTTTTTAGAAATATGCAACATTGAAGAAATTTTCGAGAAATATGTAACATTGGCAAAATTTTGTGGATAAATGGAATTTTGACATAGTTCTCCAAAGAAAAAGCGAAATTTCACAATCAACATATAATTTTGACAAAACTTTCAAAAAACGCAATTTCGCAAAAAATTTTAATTACAATATTTGAAAAACTTGCAACTGCAATTTTTATTATATTTTTAATGAAATTATTTTTTCTAAAATAATTAAATTTTATAGGACTTTTTATAAAAAATTAATTTTGCTAAAATTTGCAATAAAAAATGTAATTTCCACTAAATTTACAATAATCACAAAATTTTTAAGAAATTAGCAACAAAGTTTTAATACTATACAAAATTTTCTAGAAAAATGCAATTTCGTAAATTTTGAATTTTTATAAAAGTACAATTTGATTATTTTTTCTTTAAAAAATTGCAATTTCTATGAACTCTTTAATAAAATTAAATTTCATCAAACTTTTCCGGAAAAAAGCAATTCGAAGAAATTTTCTAGAAATATGAATATGAAACTTTGTAGGAATTTTTTAGATAAATGGAATTTGATATAATCTAAAAAAACGAAGCAATTAAAACTCTAGCAAATTTTGTATTTGTTTCTATTACATTTTTGCATTAGACAGAAAGTAACTGAAACATATGGTCTTAAACCGAATAAATTCTGACTGAATAAAAAACGAAATTTTCAACAAAAAATTATTTTTCACAAAATTTTCAAAAAAAAATTAATTTCGATAAATTTTTTAAAAGTAAAAATTTTGAAAAAAATTTTTTTATAAGCTGCTATTTTTATTACATTTTTAATGCAATCTATTTTCCTACAAAATTTAATTTTGTTGAAATTTTTTTATAAAAATTGAATTTTTCTAGAATTTTCAATAACAATTTAATTTTCACCAAATTTACTATAAATAAATTGACATAATTTTCTTAAAAATATGATATTTTCGTTAAAAATGTATTTACTGCAAAATTGACAAAAAGTTAGATTTCGATAATTTTTTTAAAAATACAGATTTGAAAAATATTTCTATAAATCTGCGATATTTGCGATAAATGGACATAATTTTCTTAAAAAAACGATATTTTCGTTCAATATGTATTTACTGCAAAATTGTCAATAAATTAGATTTCTATTTTTTTTTAAATACAGGTTTTGAAAAATGTTTCTATAAAACTGGATTTTTTTCACATTTTCAATGAAATAATTTTTTTTAAAAATTTTTAATTTTGAGCAACATTTTTGCAACTTTCTGGCTCCCACACAAAGTACCACATTTCTTACTATATTGCCCACAAAGTGAGGGTATACCTTAGTCGGCTTACCCCACTTAAATTTCTTACTTGTATACTATAAAAATTAAAGTTTGAAAACGATTTAAACTGAGATACTCTCTCGGCTAAAGACCAACCTGCTTTTACATGGCAAAATATATTGCAAGTACAAGGTAGCGCAAAAGTAACCTTTCGATGTTTTGTGTCAAAGTCACCGACCGATTATTGGTCAAATAAATAGTCAGCAATATTCCGCGTTCTGGAGCAGTGTAGCGTAACATTGTTTATTAACGTGTATTTCGCATGTGTTTACTACACAAATGTCAAAACAGAACTGACATTAGGGGCCCATCGCAAAATTTATAGCATTTTCTGATAGGAGGATTACTTTTGCACCATTTATAGCATTTTCTGATAGGAGGATTACTTTTGCGCCATTTATAGCATTCATCCTCCTATCAGAAAATGCTATAAATTTTGCGATTGGCCCCTAATGTCAGTTCTGTTTTGACATTTGTGTAGTAAACACATGCGAAATACACGTTAATAAACAGTGTTACGCTACAATGTTACGCTACACTGCTTCAGAACGCGGAATATTGCTGACTATTTATTTGACCAATAATCGGTCGGTGACTTTGGCACAACGTGAACTTCGTCGCAGATTTCCTGGCCGTCCAACGCCTACTTGTGAAACACTGCGACATTTAGCCGCTCGCCTCGAAGAGACTGGCACAACACGAGATGTTGCCAGGCGTGTCAGACCCCGGAGTAGCCGTTCTGCAGAGAATATTGCTGCTGTAGCCGAGGATGTCATGGAAGCGCCGTCGACATCGACCAGACGACGTGCCACGCAAATGGGTATCAGTCGACGGTCTCTACAGCGAATTTTGGTACAAGATTTGAAGATGTTTCCGTACAAAGTCCAGACGGTGCATCAGCTGTTAGCTGCTGACCGCCAATCGCGTCTAACATACGCTCAAGCCATCCTTAATCACCACCAAGAGGAAGATGATTTTTCATCAAAAATAATGTGTTATGAGGCCCATTTCCATCTTAGCGGGTACGTAAATAAGCAAAATTTACGCTTCTGGGGCACTGAAAATCCGCGTGTAACCCACGAAGAGCCATTACGATTTGACATGTAAGCTTTGTAGAAACTGTATTTTATATCCGACCAGGGCAAAATTCAGCAGAAATTCTTATGACACGAAGGAATACTGCCAAATTCGGAGAAAATTGGTTCAGATTTAGATATAGCTCCCATATATACGTTACCCCCGATTTGAAGTGTAAGCGCTGTAAAACTGTTATTTTATATCCGATCAGTATGAAATTCGGCAGAAAGAGGTTTCCTATTATTTGAATGAACACTGTTAAATTTGGAAGAAATCGGTTCAGATTTAGATATAGCCCCATATATCTGCCTTTCCTTACTGGTTGATTATAAACATAATTTTATAGAATATATTAAATATGATAATGCAAACAAATTATTCTTTTACGACAAACGTTTTCTCAATTATTGATAAGCTGGCACTGCTTGTGATAAACACAATAACCGTTTGCAGCAAACGTTGCACTGGGTTTGGGGCAAACAGGCATTGTTTGTGACAAACAAAATAACCGTTTGCACAAAACGTTTCACAGGGTTTGTAATAAAAATAAATCATTTACGATAAGTAAACTAACCGTTTGCTATAAACGTTTCTTTGGGTTTTTGGATAAACATAAATCGTTTGCGACAAACATAGACCACAAATGAAATTCGTTTTTTTTTCTTTGCGTGTGTTTTAGTTCGTATTATGGTCTGGAGGTGTCATTGGGCCGCATTTTCTCAAAAATGACGCTGGAAGAACCGTTACCGTCAATTCAGTGCTCTATGACCGTATAATAACCGACTTATTTTGTTGTGCAATTGAAGTGTATGAAGAGGACGATATGTTGTTTCAACAATACGATGACACGGGCCACTCAACAGAATGGATTTTGCATGAAAAGTTTCCAAAGCGCGTAATTTCACGTTTTGGCGACTTCAATTGGCCGCCAAGATCTTGTGATTTGACGCATTTATACTTGTTTTGTGGGGTTACGACCCACAGACCGTGTCTACGCAGATAACCCCCTAACGTTGGAGCATTTGAAAACCAACATTCGCCAAGTTATGGATGAGATGCCGCGTGGAATGTGCAAAAAGTTGTTAAACAATGCCTCCAAAGGACCGACACTGGCGGTCTTTTAAATGACATTGTATTTCATACAAAATGACAAGGACTAAAAATATAATTAAATAAAAGTTTCATCGAAATCATAGCTTTGTGTGTTCCAATTCTCAACCCTTTCCTAATTAAATTGTATATCCATCTTGGACACACATTTATGTATACTGTTACATAAAACTTTGAACAATTTAAATCCATATATTGCAAATATTTGAATATACATAGTATATTTGCTATTAAAACCATTTCCTAGAATTTTCGTATCAAACATTTCCAAAAATATCACATACATATTGCATAAGTATGTACATACATAATTCGATTTCATATGAAAACTGATTGCAATTTTGCAATGTTCTATATGACATTGACATTTAATTGAGTTTCACATACATTCGAAATGAATTAAGAAGAACCCAAATCAATTGGTGTCAAGTGTTAACATTTATAAACTTACCAGAGAATTAAATTTTAATATTCAAACAGAGGAAAAATAAAGTGACAGAAGTTACCTGGAAATAGAGGGGAAAAAGGTAAAATAACAAATTATTACTTTGTAATATTGGCAGAAATATATATTTATGGTTATTACAGAATTCACTTTGTTTCTCAGAAATTTAAAAAAATCTCAAAATAACAAGAAAGTGTCAATAAATAAATGACTGCAGAAAAATATAGAAATCAAATATGGATATTAATATGTATGGGGGGAGGAGGGCGGTTGTAAATGTACAGGTACAAGTACAGGTACAGGTACAGGTACAGGTACAGGTACAGGTACAGGTGAGTCATGAAACGATCCTTTTTGTTTGAGTAAATTATTAAAAGAAAGCCATTGTTTGGCCGCAAATTCTTAAGCCAAACACTTCGCCTGAAAAATGTGGTATTTATGGCTTAAAATAGCTTTTTTGAGAGCTACATCTACATCTACGCGGGGACTACATCGAAACAAAATTTTATTTGTATACATTTTATTGAGATAAATTCTTACGAAAATAGAATAAAAAGCAGCAAAGTTTCAGCTAAATTTCTTAGAAAATGTGGTGTTTATGGCTTAAATAAGCCTTTTTGGAAGCGACATCTGTAGGTGGACTATAACAAAATATGAACTGATTTCAAAAATGTTTCTGCGATGAATTCTTGTCTTAATTAAATACAAATTGTGAAGATTCACTTTAAAATGTTTAGAAAATATTATATTTATGGCTTAAATACGTATATTTTGGAACGACCTCTATAGGGTGACTATAACAAAATATGAATCGATTTGTAAAATTTTTGCTGTGATGAATTCTTGTCAAAATATAATACAAACTGCAAAAATTCTGCTAAATTTCTTTTAAAATTGTGGTTTATATGGATCAAACCGCGTATTTTGGAGCGATCTCTATAGGGGAGCTATATAAAAACATTGACCGATATAGTCCATTTGCAATCCCAAACAATCTGCAACTATAAGAAATATGTCTACCAAATTTGATCTACCTAACTCTATTAGTACGGACTGGACAGACGGACATGGCTAAATCGTCTTAGAATTTTACGATGATTAACAATATAAAGGGTTTTCCAATAAGAGTGATATGATTTCTTTAAAAAAAACATACTTGTTGTTAAGGAAATTCAAAAGTTTTTTATTTAATGTGAATTACAATCGATACAATTAAGTTCAAAATAAAACGTCATTCAAATGGTTTTCACGACTTCTTCTGCAGGAACGAATTCGATGAACCCAATTTTCGAGCACTTTTTCCACTAAATCAAGTCGTATGTCATGAAAGGCACGTTCAATATTGACTTGTAAAGCTTGAAGAGAGTTTGGTTTATTTTGAAAGTCTAATGACTTCAAATAACCCCACAAGAAATAATCTAATGGTGTTGAATCACAACTACTTGGGGGCCATTCAATATCACAATTACTTGAAATAATCGAATCTCCAAACTTGTCTCGCAACAATTCAATTGTTTCATTTGCTGTGTGACACGCAGTCAGAATCGGTCAATGGCAAAAAGATAGCTCTTAACGAGAGCTAAAATATTGTTCATGGCTGTCAAGGTCGTAGGTCGACTGGAAAGTGTTTTTTTTTTGGATTTAAAAAAATGGACTTAGCATCATTTTCAAATGTGAACGGAAAGTTTATTTTGGCTCTAGCTCCTTAACGGTACGTCGGATCCGCAATCGGTTAATGGCAAAAAGATAGCTCTTAACGAGAGCTAAAACATTACTTATGGGTGTCTAGGGGTTGGGTCGACTGGAAAGGGGTTTTTTCTGGATTTAAAAAATGGACTGTGATTTAACACATTGCGCCTTGTTCCTTTGGGGCCACGTGAAAGATAAGGTCTACGCCAACAGCCCAGCGTCGATTCAAGACCTCAAAGATAGAATTCGTGAGGCTATCGAGGACATAGGACAGCCACTTTGCGATTTAGTAATGGAAAATTTTATGAAAAGGATATGGTCCTGTAAGCATGGTCGTGGTGGCCATTTGGCTGATGTAGTTTTTCATTATTAACGGCATACCTTCCTCTTTATTATGAAATAAACATCTGATCATTTATGTCAAAAAATTTCGTGTTTCTTTGAATACCAAAATAACACATCTTGTTGGAAAACCCTTTATTTCTACCAAATTTGGTCAACCTAGCTCTATTAGTACGGACTGTAGCGTGATTACAACAGACGGACGGACATGGCTAAATCGTCTTAGAATTTTACGATGATTAAGAATATATATGTATACTTTAGGGGGTCTCAGATCAATATTTAGAAATGAATTGACAACATGAATATACCCCTCCCCCATCCTATGGTGTAGGGTATAAAAATCGATACCTTGCAAATTTATTCTTATTTAGAGGACCGATGACCACCAGAAAAATGCTCGGATCGGATGAAACGTATAGTGTAAATAAAACAATTTATCGTTTCATATTAAAACTCGTTCTAGCATCACTTATATATACTCATAAAAAAGTCTAGAGCATATCAAACGTAGGAAATAAATAATAAAATGTAAATTGCGATTTGAGTTAGTTTCACAACGCAACCACACGTCACTCTGTAATAAAACGTTGCCACAACTAAATCTTGCCACGATTAATAAAAAAATTGAAGCATGACATTAAGTAAAGCTAGCCAAGTTTTCAAACTGTTAAAATCATCAGCCTTAATCAAAGATTAACACCGTTTTTTCATAGTTTTAAAGAAACACGTAAATAGGAAACACTTGACATGTGTCCGTAGAAATAAATATAAATGTTAATGGAAAAAATATCACAAATGAATCTTACAAATATCAAAAGCCATTAAAGACGCCCACAGTTTACGTCTACGTTTACATGGATGGGCGCGCATGCGCAGCACAACAGCGACTGACCGAAATTGAATCTGATACGAATGCCATCAATGCTGTCCATATGAAAGGCCACAGAAATGGTCAATGGACTAGAGCACAACCTCCAACCAGCACCGACATAATTTGAAAAGAGAAACACTTTTCGAATACAGAGACAATGCGTTCAAAGAAATGACACAGAGATGACAGACTGAATACTATAAAATACGAAAAGAAATCCAAACCCCCATTTCTGTAATGCCACCAAAATGGCCCAAAACCACAAATCTACAAGTCTCCAGATTTTAGTGACGACGGCATTGTGTGTGAGTAACAAATATTTATCTTACGCACCAGAAAACTTTTTTTAACAAAATCCATAGAAATCTGAGTGGATGGATGGCTAAGCCACGCACAAAATTTCCAAAAATGAAATGAATTGAGTGGGAGGAAAATATTGTTTTTTTTTCTCTGTTCGGGGGGAAACCATCAAAACAATTTGTAGTGAATGGATGGAATGAATTGTATGGAATTGAATGGAACAACAACACAGCCACCGGAGGAAATGACGAATTATTCTTCAATGGTTGCCTGAAGATGTTTATTTTGTTCCTACGAAATACAATATAAAGCTGCAAAAAAAAAATAACAATTTGCTAAGTGAACTATTGAAGACAGATGATAACATGAAAGGTTAATGACTCCCGGGCACCCAGTCGCCGAATTATGATGTAATTGTGTTCAATGAACTGTCAACACTTAATCCGAAAAATAATCACAACTCAATTGAAGGTTAACAGGAGGAAGCTGCATAGACAGATGTCATAACAATTGTAGGCTGTTGGCTATCTATAGAATCTAATTGAGATTATGTGAGTATTTATTGCAATAAAATCCTAAACCTAAATAAACCATCTATTTTGGTCTAACTCGAAAACCATTTATCCGCATTATGTATGTAGATCAGGAAAATTTTAAAGAATTTAAAATTAAGTAGCCTTCAAGTTCTTCATTGCAAAAAAATCATATTTTTGGAATGAATATTTTTTGGAGTTTTTTGATTTCTAGTATCAGAATCTATGCATTAAAGCAGAAACCCAAGAAAAAAGTTTGTTTTTGTTGACCGGTGTTATTAATTGAGCCATCTTGACTAAACGAATGATGCAGAAGTTCTTATTTTTGGGGCGACTTTAACGTTCAATTCTCAGAATTGAGTCCCAAATCAATGAGTTGAAAAATGCTGTACTGTGTAATGTCTGGTCATTATGATAATCTGCTATGAATAAAGTGCAATATATCGAGGGAGTGACCAAAGACCCTATGTGTGTTTGGTGCAAATTTTGGTCGAACTACACGCAAAATAAGGAATTCGTTCGCTCGTTTGCAACAACTGAAATTTCATTTGTTGCTTGGAACTAAAAGAGCCAACGTCAAAATATCCACTTTAGAGAAGATAGCAATTAAAGATTTCAAAAAAAAAAAAAAACAGTAAGGAAAGGCAGAAAGTCGGGCGGGGCCGACTATATAATACCCTACACCTCCCTAACAATGCGATAAGGTAAATGGGTAGAAACATATTATCTAATTTCAAACGATAATCGCTAAATTAAGCAATATTCGTTCCTAAATTGAGAAACATCTTTCTTTAATGATCGGAAGTAAAATACAACTTCTATAGCGGTTTGATACCAAATCAGGAGGAACATATATACGGAGCTTTAATATAAATCTGAACCGATCTTCCCTGAATACTCATTCATGTAAAAAGACCTCCTGTCGAATTTCGTACTGATCGGATATAAAATACAGTCTCTACAGCGCTTACATGTCAAATCGGGGGTAACATATATATGGGTGTTATATCTAAATCTAAACCGAGTTTCTCCGAAGTTGGCAGTATTCCTTCATGTACAAAGAAACCTCTTTTTGCCGACTTTCGCACTGATCGGATATAAAATAACATTTTTACAGCGCTCACATGTCAAATCGGGGGTAACGTATATACGGGGGCTATATCTAAATCTGACCCGATTTCTTCCAAATTTAAAAGTGTTCATTCATATAATAGGAAACCTCTTTCGGACGAATTTCATACTGATCGGATATAAAATACAGTTTTTACAGCGCTTACATGTCAAATCGGGGCTAACATATACAGGGTGGCTGATATGTATTGCAACCAACTTCAAGTTGCTATAATTTCTAAACCGCTGATAGCTGACAGATTTATTTCGTTGACAATTCATTTTATTGTTTACAAGCTTACAAAAGCATTCTGATCTATTGCATTCAGAAAAAAAGTTATTCGTGATGGAATTCAAGCGTGATAGTGTGATTGCTTTATATTTGGGTGGAAAAACACAAGTGGCTATCGTTAGAGCCCTCCAGCATTTAAATGTGAATAAATCTTTTGTTTCTCGTACCATTGCTCGTTACCGTGATACTGGCAGTGTTGCATCGCGTCCAAAAAGTGGACGAAAAAAGCGGTAACAACACGAGAAATGATCCGAAAAGTGAAGGCCAGATTTGATCGAAATCCACGCCGCAGTGGTAGAAAAATTGCTCGTGAGCTGAACATATCGCGAGAACGGATACAACACATATTAAAAAATGAGCTTGGACTAAAGCCATCGAAGCTCCAAAAAGTGCAAGAGCTCACCGATGCACAAAAAAGTTAGACTGGAAAGAGGCAAGGAGTTGCTTCGCTTGCACGAAAGTGGCCAGTTACCGAATTTGGTTTTCTCAGGTGAGAAGCCATTCCAAATTGAGCAGTTTGTGAACAAACAAAATGATCAGGTTTACTTGCCAAAGAGGTCAGCTGAAAATTTACACCTTC
This sequence comes from Eudasyphora cyanicolor, assembly GCA_963930755.1. Lineage (NCBI taxonomy): Eukaryota > Metazoa > Arthropoda > Insecta > Diptera > Muscidae > Eudasyphora > Eudasyphora cyanicolor. Next base: position 250,434,974 of record OZ005735.1, read on the forward strand.
GATTGGCCACCAGAACTCAAGCGCCGCCGATGGTAATGGTGTGGGCCGCCGTAACGGCCGATGGTCGCTCCCCGCTCGTATTCATCGACCATGGGGTCAAAATAAATGCCGAATATTATCGGGAAAATGTCCTAAAGACATTATTGAAGCCCTGGGCAGACAAACATTTCGGCCGCAGACCATGGACATTCCAACAGGACTCAGCACCATCGCACTCAGCACGCGTCAACCAAGAATGGCTTAAAAAGGAGGTTCCTCGCTTCATTTCTACCGCACAATGGCCACCAAGATCTCCGGATCTCAATCCGTTGGACTTTTGCGCCAGGGGCATTTTAGAGAGTAAGGTTCGCACTAAAAAATACCAAAGTATCGATCATCTCAAGACGGCGCTTCGCCGGGAATGGGCCAAAATACCGCAGAGCCACTTTCGTGCAGCGTGTGATGGCTTTGTCGGCCGTTTGAAGGTCATAATTCGTGCCAAAGGTGGCCAATTCGAACAAATCTAAACTGTTTCTAAAATGTTATGTTATTTCCGACATTTTTTGCTTTTGAACAATAAAATTAAAAAAATATAGCGCTTTACTTTGTTGCATTACATATCAGCCACCCTGTATATGGGGGCTATATCTAAATCTGAACCGATTTTCTCCGAATTTGGCAGTATTCCTTCATGTAATAAGAAACCATTTTCTGCCGAATTTCGCACTGATCGGATATAAAATACAGTTTTTACAGCGCTTACATGTCAAATCGGGGGTAACGTATATATGGGGGCTATATCTAAATCTGAACCGATTTCTTCCAAATTTATCAGTGTTCATTCATGTAATAAGAAACCTCTTTCTGGCGAATTTCATACTGATCGGATATAAAATAAAGTTTTTACAACGCTTACATGTAAAATCGGGGTAACATATATATGGGGGCTATATCTAAATCTGAACCGATTTTAACCAAATTCAATAGGGATCGTCCTTGGGCCAAAAAAAAAAGATATGTGTAAAGTTTCGTCGAGATCGGACCATAATTGCGACCATCAAAGTATTAGGGTGGGTCTGGCTGTAGTATTTCTAGGGGTTACAAACATCTGTCATGAAACATACTTATAATGCCCTGTACCGCTCTATGTTGTAGGGTATAAACATATTGACATTGGTCTTTTAGCTCCAAGCCAGAGATATTACACATATCCATTTCTTCGACTATCATTTTCCACGGATCTTCGATTCAAGATATCATTGATTCCACCGCTTCTTCGCATTCTGTGAATGCTTTGCAGTTCCACAATAATTCTCGTCACCAAAACGGAGAACTAGGTACTACTTACAAATAGGTGCAGATACTTCCAGAAGCATCCATGATCTGTATGGAACATTGTCGGGTTTTGCTTTGTGTCACTATGCTCACTGTCCTGCCATACAGATATATTTGGGATTAGAATCCTGCCATGTGGCGATGGATTCGGATCGCTCTTCCTTGGATACTTCAAGCATCTGTCTTTTGTCCTCCGTTCATATGTCATATATCATCTTAATCTTGGCATCTAGTATGTCGATAGGTATAAGCTTTGCAAACACATCTGTACAAATCGTGCGAAGACATCATAGCCTTTCATGATACAATAATTGTAAAGGTAGTATCAAGCGAAGAGCCGATTACATTTTTGTAATTTGGTGTAAAATTGAACTTTTGGTTGTTAAACTGTTAGTACTCATAACACTTGAAAGTATAAATGTAAACTGAAATCAGTAAATACAGACTTTAAATAACATTGTAAAATATTTTTATTAAATTATAAAATAGTTCAATGGAAAGAAATGTATTTATGTATCAATTGATTTTGACAAACAAAATGACAAACGCCCCCAGTGTTGTATTTGCTGTTGGCCTAATGATACTACCTTTACAATTATTGTATTTAGAATGATACATCCAAAGCAAGAAAAGTTTCATCAGGACATCGTAGGTATTCATCTGTTTGATGGAAATATGTATATCCGTATCACTGGACAGGGATTCTTTGAGCAATGTCCGTCCGTCTGTCTGTCTGTGTCTGTCTGCTGGCTGGTGCGCACGAAAACTCGCGAAAGGAGTAACCGATTGACTTCAAAGTTGGTATGCGGTAATATTTTTCTCTATCTCCGGCTAAGTTCGGATATGGACCATATTGGTCCACTCCTTCTAGTACCTCCCCCACAAAGGGTTATCTTTTAGTGAAATATTGATTCTTTAATAACGTCTATACTACTTATTTGAATCCTCTGAAATTCTACACATATTATTAGTATATTAGTCACTATTACCTAGAGTAAAATGGCCGAAGATGCCACGTTCCTTGGACCGTATCCTCCCACACAAATGGACCGTATTGTACCATCTTATAACTTTATTACTAGTGCATACAAAGACCTGCAAATTTGTACAGTACCTGCAATACAATGAAAATGGGCATTGTTGCCACGCTTCTTTTGGTACCTCCCACACAAATGGAACATTTTGTACCAAAAGTTAGCAATTTATAACTTTAATACCAGTGCATACAAGTACTTGAAATTTTGTACAGTGTAATGTTTTTATAGTACCTAGAGTCCAGAGAAAAATTGGCGTTATTGAAACGCCCCTTTTGGTACCTCCCACACAAATGGACCTTTTTGTACTAAAAGTTAACAGCTTTTAACTGTAATACCAGTACATACAAATACTTGAAATTTCATACAGTGCAACGCTTTTTTACATAGTACCTACATAGAGTCTAGAGAAAAGTGGTCGTTATTGGCACGGCCCTTTTGGCACCCCCCACACAAATGGACCATTTTACACCAAAAGTTCTCAGCTTATAACTTTAATACCAGTACATACTTTAAAGTTATTAAATGCAAATAAATTTACTTATAATTTTTTTGGACTTAAGGTGAGGGGATTTATAAGTCTTATAATTTTCTTACCTGTTCATATATGGCTTCAGTTCGTTTGAAACCGCCCGCAAGGGAGATGCATAGAGGATCACAGAGTTGACTAGTGTTGACAGTGGTTTGCGCCCGCAAGTCTTTATCCCCGTTCCACTAGTAAGAAGGTTCTCTACGCATGGGCAGTGTTCTTTTTGGCATCGATGGTGTACTGGCTTCAATCGCAGCGTTTCTGAGATCCTGAGCCTGCTCATCAGCGGATTTGAACTTAAGCTATACAGAGTCTGCCATTTATTTGAGTACGTCCTTATCGAGTGCAGAATATTTGCATTTTGGTCCAGAAAAATATTTATTTTGCTTGTCGCAATATGTCACATAATAATAACGTATTGTGGGGGCTTCATTTGCATTCAATTCATATTAGGCATGTTTTCGTTACAAGCTAGCAATTTTAGTTTAGCACTTTACAACGAAAACGCCTGACTTCCACTAACTGGCACATAAGCAATAAGTGGCGGATTTTTACTATCTGGTAGCAATGGTGTCATGAGTTGCGAAGAAAGAACAGTGCGAAACAGACAAAAACTTCGTGAAAAGTATTTATTAAACATACAGGGTGGGCCTAAAGAAACCAAGGGGTGTAAAAGTTTAATAACTTTTTCGTTTATTAATTTTTTTTTATTTTTTCTTTCAGATTATATAGACAACACTTGTCTATATAATTTTGCAGTTTTTTGAATTTTGCAGTTAAATTTCAAGAGTTGGCCAGAAATGAAATCAACTTTATTAAAAATTTGATTATGAGTGATGAAGCTCATTTTCATTTGACTGGCTTTGTTAATAAGCAGAACTGTAGGTTCTGGGATTCTCAAAATCCAAGAGCCATTCATCAACGCCAATTGCACCCCATCAGGTGTACAGTATGGTGTGGGATCACATCTGAAAATGTCATTGGGCCTTACTTCTTCGAGAATGAAGATGGAAGTGCTGTAACCGTAAATGGAGAGCGGTATCGGTTTATGATAGAAAATTTTGTACGTCCTGCTCTTGAAAACAGACCTGGTATGTGGTTTCAGCAGGACGGAGCCACTGCCCATACTGCCCGAGATACAATGGCACTTTTAAGTCAAATTTTTGGAGAGCGAATAATTTCCAGAAATTCGGAAATTATTTGGCCAGCGCGATCGCCAGATTTGACAGCACCCGACTATTTTCTTTGGGGTTATTTGAAGGAGCGAGTGTATGTGAACAAGCCAGAGACAATCCTTGAACTCAAGGCAAACATTGTTGCAGAAATTCGAACGCTACAGCCACAAGTTTTGAAAGGTGTTATGGAAAATGCTCTAAAAAGAGCCCATCAGTGCGAAGCTGAAAACGGTGGTCATTTAAGAGACATTATTTTTCATACTTAGTGTAAAAAAATTTGCCTTTTGTATATTATATAATCTGGAAGAAAAAATAAAAAAAATTATTAAACGAAAAAGTTATTAAACTTTTACACCCCTTGGTTTCTTTAGGCCCACCCTGTATATGTATTTACTATTCTATGTTCAATTGTTTACACTCTGTTTGCAAATATTAAAATAATTTCTCATTTTTGTTCTTCTTCTTCCCGTGATTCACAATATTTGATAAAAATCTCTCCAAAAATGGGATGCCATATTGCCAAATATATGGTGCCCAATCTGGCAACATCATACTCGATTAAGACAGGAACACAAGCACCAAACTCCATCGGGAACTAATAGTGCTTAAAAGTGCTTAGCTCCCCATACAAATTAAGCACTTATGGTGTAACGAAAACACGCCTATTGTGTATGTAGTTGAAGCCTGTGAAGCCATCAATGCAGCGAAGAACATTATGGTTGCGTAGACAAACTTGTTTGGTGGAACGGGGAAATATGACAACTACGATCAGATTGTGTGTGGACCAGAAGGCGAATGCAATGGGCAAGAGGGAGAATCATATTCGACAGAAGACTTTCAGAAATCAGAGAGTTATCAAAATTGCTGCAGTTAACTATTGGGTAATTCCAAAGGAAATCGACCCACTCTGAAAATTTATGAATTTCGATATTGCTGAAATTTTGCATGCGCATACTGCAAGATGATACGAAATAATGACAGTTTACCGTGTGTCAAAATTTGTAGCGGTTTAGATTTTATAGGGTGACAAAGTGGGACATCTACATTGTTTTGTAAAAAATTAAGCTATGTTCAAGTCGCCATAACTTTTGAACGGAATGTCAGATTTAATTGAAATAAGTTCCATCTTAAAGATATTAACGATATTTCTAAGTATTACACACATAAGGATAACTATATGTTTATTAAGGATATCAAAAGGACGAAAATGTCCTTAATCCCTAATTATCCTGAAAAATGTATTTTCAATTTTTTTAATTTTATTTCTGAATATTACCCCCATATTGCTCCATAAAATATAAAATTTTCAGAATGGGTGCTCAATGGGTTCAAAAGATATGACTTATTTAATGTCCGTCTGTCTGTCCGTTTGACTGGTTTATGCCAGTGATATCTCTGAAAAGGAGTGACCAAATGACTTACAAATTAGTATGTGGTAATATTTTCCTCAAACCTACTTAATGTTTTGAAGTGGCCCATTTCGGACCCCTCCTTGTGGTACCTCCCTCACAAACGGTTAAAATTTTGTGACATGTTAAAACTGTTATAACTTCTGTACTGCTCATGGGAATCCAATGAAATTTCATACATAGTAATTATTTCACCGTATTTATAAGCTGAACAAAATTGGGCGAAAATGTCACGCCCCTTTTGGTACCTCCCACACAAAGGGACCAATTTTTACAATAAGTTCCCAGCTTATAACATTAATACCAGTGCATACAAATTCTTGAAATTTTGTGCAGTGTAATATTTTTATAGTACCTACAGGCCAGTACAAAGTGGGCGTTATTGTCCCTCCCCTTCTAGTACCTCTCACACAAATTCTAACAATTTTGTGAAATGTTGAAAAATTATAAACTCGTTAAAGTAAACACATAAATAAAAAGTTCTAACATTTCACAAAATTGTTTGAATTTGTGTGGGAGGTACTAGAAGGGGAGGGACAATAACGCCCACTTTGTACTGGCCTGTAGGTACTATAAAAATATTACACTGCACAAAATTTCAAGAATTTGTATGCACTGGTATTAATGTTATAAGCTGGGAACTTATTGTAAAAATTGGTCCCTTTGTGTGGGAGGTACCAAAAGGGGCGTGACAGTTTCGCCCAATTTTGTTCAGCTTATAAATACGGTGAAATAATTACTATGTATGAAATTTCATTGGATTCCCATGAGCAGTACAGAAGTTATAACAGTTTTAACATGTCACAAAATTTTAACCGTTTGTGAGGGAGGTACCACAAGGAGGGGTCCGAAATGGGCCACTTCAAAACATTAAGTAGGTTTGAGGAAAATATTACCACATACTAATTTGTAAGTCATTTGGTCACTCCTTTTCAGAGATATCACTGGCATAAACCAGTCAAACGGACAGACAGACGGACATTAAATAAGTCATATCTTTTGAACCCATTGAGCACCCATTCTGAAAATTTTATATTTTATGGAGCAATATGGGGGTAATATTCAGAAATAAAATTAAAAAAATTGAAAATACATTTTTCAGGATAATTAGGGATTAAGGACATTTTCGTCCTTTTGATATCCTTAATAAACATATAGTTATCCTTATGTGTGTAATACTTAGAAATATCGTTAATATCTTTAAGATGGAACTTATTTCAATTAAATCTGACATTCCGTTCAAAAGTTATGGCGACTTGAACATAGCTTAATTTTTTACAAAACAATGTAGATGTCCCACTTTGTCACCCTATAAAATCTAAACCGCTACAAATTTTGACACACGGTAAACTGTCATTATTTCGTATCATCTTGCAGTATGCGCATGCAAAATTTCAGCAAAATCAAAAATGTCAAATTTTCAAATCGTCATTTTTGGGTCGATTTTCTTTGGAATTACCCTATTAAGGAAAGCAAGCATAACGTTTCAAAGACCTGTCAACAGGATTGTGATGAAATGGATATCACACATACATGTCCATCTATGATGAGAATTATCACTGGAATAGTGTTCCTCAGTGACATCCGCTTGTATCGCACCCAAAGTATGGCGCAATCGCTATTCTCGATGTGAAGCACGCCTTCCATTCCACTAACTGGGGACATATGACTAGAAGTCTGACCACTTACTTACATTACAAGAAGGAAGAATAAATATAATCGTTGGGGACAAAGACATTCGATCCACCTGCTTACGCAAGTCATGATATTTAGGCGTCATGATATTGACCACCATGTAATAAAAAAGTTCCCGGGTGCGAGGCGGAATATGAAAGCTTACCTCGAGACATTCGCAAAATTTTTTTTTCCAATTTTTTCCGAACCCTCGGTATCGGCCGAAAATCGTTTTTTCATCGTAACTTTTTTTGTAGCTTGATTGTCACATGCGATACATAAATGCGTTGGTCTCGATAAGTACTGCATTTGCTAAATAGATGTCGATCACGTACAAAGTCATTTTCTAATGGACACTTCACTTACTGCAGTTTCTACCTCTAAAATTTAAAAATATTTTTCTATATGATTAACGCGCTTTAAAACCCATGAACATTTTACTTTTGGTGTACGCACTTTTATTCGAAAACAAAAAAGTAATGTCTTCATAACCACATCGGAGGAAGCAGATGGTGTGATTGGAGGGCTTTTACCTATCGACATACTAGCAGCCGAGGCGAAGAGGATATACAAAATATATATGTATGACTGGAAAAGGAAGGATCTCAGCACAACGTATTATCTGACACAGTTCCTTACAGATCATGAAGGCTTCCGGAGGTAAGGGCCTTCCTATAATGGGGTCCCCAGACGATCAAATTGCTTGACATCAAACTCGTGTACTTGTTCACACCTACGACACATACACTCACTAGTGCGTCACACCTACGAAACATACACTCACATTTCCACTGACATTGTTACCTTGCTTGTCAAGCAAATTTGATCGTCTGCGGTCCACTTAAGAGGTTTCAGCGGAAATCATCGGATGTTTATTTTATTGTAAAGAGTAGGGTATGGCAGTAATAATGGAAGACAATATCAGTCAAATAGCTGCCACAGCTATGATTGCAGTACCATATTATTTTCATAAAATTGTCCTCGCCAATTCTCACATTTGGGGCTATATGTCGTCGATAACTTCACGAATTCCATCCTTGAGGTCTCGAATCGATTTTGGATCATTGCCATAAGTCTTATATAAAATCACAAGATCCGGTGGCCAAAGGTAATCTCCTCTTCGAGAAATCATACATACGAGTATCACTTGGAAATCCTTCTCGTATGCGGTTTTATGGTCTCACGTATATTACGGTTATAACTTAACTTTTCCAAGGAACATGTAATTTTTCTCAAGGCTACATCTCGGAAACTAATTGGAATTTGTTTGTTTTCCTGTCTTCGGCACAATAGTACATATAGACTGGGAGAACAGTGTAAAACAAACTAATCCGAAAAACTGCACCGAATGCCTCAAAATTCCTAAAATGTCGAAGACTTTTATGTACGAGGGCGTTCCCAAAATTAGCCGACCTAAAAAAGAAAACACAACAGATTTGGGAAAATTTTTCTTTAATTCTCAACATAATCTCCTTTTAGCTCGATACACTTTTTCCAGCGATTTTCAATAACTTCGATACCCTGTTTATAGCAAGAACTATCGAACTCCTGAAGATAGCCATCAACCGCAACCTCCACCTCTTCAATGACGGCAAGTCTTTTTCCGCTGAGCCATTTTTTCAAGTTTGGAGACAAAAACTAATCCCAGGGAGTTAAATCTGGCGAATAATGTGCAAGCTGAAGTAATTCGAACTTAAATTCATTGATTTGGTCATCGCAATAGTGGAGGTGTGAACTGGTGCATTGTCTTGATTGTGAGCAAACGCGGTACCCATCTTGGGCACAGCTTTCTTATCATAACATTTTTCTTCAATATGCGATGTATAGCACTTTGTGAAATGCCTATGACCTCAGCTAGCCCACGAACCTTTAACACACGGTCATCCAATATCATTTTGTGGATTTTATAATCCATTTCTGGCGTGGGGACCTCAATTGATCGACCTTTACGGTGTTCGTCTTGGCAGCTCATACGGCCCCGTTTAAAGTCTTGCACCCAATTTTTTATAGTTGTAAAGGAGCAGACTCCCCAAAGTAGAATCTAGCCCTATGCAAACTTATCCCAGCCTTTCTGGCATTTCGCAGACCAATTAACAAATTCTATATTACATTCCTTAGAAGGTCAGATTATATTCAAAACCGAGAGCTTATATTCAAAACCCTCTATCTTAAATTTTTGCAAAAATGAGATTTTTATGTTAAAATATTCGGTAAAATAAGGCGCATCTATGGTACTAATTTGGAAATAAAAAAAAACAGAAATTGAGATTTTATGGTCATTTTTGTAATTTCTCTATCTTACACACTTATTTTTTCTGAATGCAATCTCTGCAATCTCTATCTCTTCATATAATTTGGGACTATTTTTTTGTTTTTTTTTTTTTTTTTCTAAGAGATGGTTCTTTGGCAATACCCTCTATGTTCCATAAAATGGCTCGTGGTGCAAATATTAAACAAAAAATATTATTTAGTACATCACGTAGTTAGATGTAATAAACATTGTAGAACAAACAATTTTATTTTTCTTTAAAATTAGGGATATAAACGGTTTTTTGGCTCTACTGAACAATTGTGTTTTTTAAGATAGAGGATATTGAATATAAACTGTCGATACGTTGATTTGAAAACATAAACCTTCAGGTCATTAAATCATTATTTTTCGGTACTACAAAATAACAAGCAAACGAAATTCCTTTTTTGTACACAAATATAATAACCAAAAATATTGGGCATATATGGTTTGAAGTTCATTTGGACAATCAATCATGTTTTTTTTGGCAAATTTTATGAATTATCGCCCACATTTTATATACATTTGTTTGCGTAATTTCATTGAAAAGCAAAAAAAAATGTTTAGAAATAAATCACACGCTGAACTGAACTTTCAAGTGCTGAATTTTATTTCCGAGAATTAGTTTTCAACAGCAAAACAATTTAGCTAAAAACTAACAATTAATAACAATGAAAAATATTTTTCTATTTTATAGTGGAAATTAAATGTTTGCTGGTTATACTCGTACTGGCAATAAAAAAATAGTGGTTAATTAAAATTTATGTTGCACTATTTCACAGAGCTACATATGTATATTTTGTATGATTTTGCAAAAAAGTTCTGTGAATTGTAATTGCAGTTTATTGTTGGTCTGCAAATTTACTCGTATTGTTATGTTCCATTTGATTGGATTAAAACAATTCTCGAAATTTATTTTTGTTTAAATACAACAACAAATGTAAATCAATTTGAATTTGAAATTTTGGTAAATATTAAATTCATTCAAAAGAACTTTCCATTCACTGTTCTCTCATTAACTGGAAAACTCTAATTAACCTTATATTCAATTTAGCAATTGAAAGAAGAAATCTATAAAACTTTTATTGTTTTTTTTTCCATTAGACCCAATTGCTGAGATAACCAAACCAAACAGAACTAGAAAAACTACCACCACCCCCACCCCAAAATAAAGGAAACTTTCAATGGACGAATGACACACTTTATTCTCAATTTGGTTGGTTGGTTAGTAAATCTTTAATTTAGCATATTCGGATTGCCATTAAAAAATCAAACTCACTCTGTCGTACAACGCATTTCAATTCAATTTAAAAGGTAGTTGAGTTCTAAACCACATAACGCCCATCTCTGCCCACCTGCACCCCTCACCCTTAGAATCTGTATACAAAAGTAGTTTAATTTGGAGTACTCCTTTTAACTTTCGGTTCGTCCTTCCTGGGCTGCGGTAGATATGACTAAGTAGTCAAGCTAGTAAAGAAAGAAAGGAGCAGATCCCTTCCCCCTCACCTTCGTCATCTTAAATTTCGCCACAAAATTCCTACGCATATAGTCCTTCTCAACAATACTCTTGAATATTTACGTTTCTAACAAACAAAAACAAAACTTTTGTCCTTCCTTTCGCTCTCCCCTGTGAGTCCTTCACAAGGACACGTCGAAATGTTACCAATCAAATCGAAATTTGGCTACCGAAGAATCCCCAAAACAAAATAAACACAATTGTTGTGGCAAAACGTTTCGTCGTATCGACTGCGACGACAATGTACAATTGTTGTTATTGTTGAATAGAAGAATTGCAGGAGTACATTTACGTTCGTTACTTTTTGCTATTTAAATCCCTGGGGTAGCAGCAGTTCCAATACCCAGCAACCGCTTCGATTTGAAACTTTCTCCCCGTAAACTGTATTCACATGAAGTACAGCGGTTTAAAATTTAAAAAAGAGAAAATAGTTGTTAATGGATTAGATTCAGCCAGGCCAGATATTATGTACCCTCCAAAATTAGCTGACCAAACACAAAAAACAACAAATTTGGGAACATTTTTCTTTATTTCTCAAGATAATATCCTTTATCCTGCAAACTCTAGCCACATGGTCTTTGTAACCCGGCTTTTCCTTGGGCCGTACAATTAGAATATAAATTTACTTTGTATTGTAATTCATATAAATAAATAAATAAAATAATCTCCTTTTAGCTCGATACACTTTTTCCAGCGATTTGCAATAGCTTCGATACTTTTATATAGATACCTTAATTGTAAGAACTGCTTAGCTCCCGAAAATTACCATCAATCGCAACCTCCACCTTTTCAATGCTGGCAAATCTTTCTACGCCGAGCCCTTTTTAAAGTTTGGAAACAAAAAATAATCCGAGGGAGCTAGATCTAGCGAATAAGGTGCGTGCTGAAGCAATTCGAACTTTAATTCATTGATTTTGGCCATCGCAATAGTGGATGTGTGAACTGGCGCATTGTCTCGATTCTGAGCCAACGCGGCACCCATCTTGCGCACAGCTTTCTCATTATCAAATTTTCCGTCAATATGCGATGTATAGCACTTTTTGAAATGCCTATGACTTCAGCTAGCTCACGAACGTTCAACCGACGGTCATCCAATACCATTTTGTGGAATTTTTAACCATTTCTGGCGTGGACACCTCAATTTTGGCAGTTCGTACGGCCTCGTTTAAACTCTGCCATCCAATATTAGATATGCTTTTGAAGTGACGTTTCGGCCATTTGTAATATGTCATGATCTGTCATTTGTTTTTCATTGTATTCAGTAGTGTTTACAATTTCATCATGGAGAGATATACGCAAGAACAACGTTTACAAATAATTAATTTTTATTATCAAAATAATCGTTCTCCATTTGCTACTTTTCGTGCGCTAATCCATTTTTTTTAAAATCCAAAATCCTACGACCTTTACACCCATGAACAATATTTTAGCTCTCGTTAAGAGCTATCTTTTTGCAATTGACCGATTCCCGACGTAGCGCTAAGGAGCTAGAGCAAAAATAAGCTTTCCGTTCACATTTGAAAATAATGCTAAGACTTTTTTTTATACCCTCCACCATAGGATGGGGGGTATTTTCATTTTGTCACTCCGTTTGTAACACCTCTAAATATTGATCTGAGACCCCATAAGGTATATTTTCTTAATCGTCGTAATATTCTAAGACGATTTAGCCATGTCCGCCTGTCCGTCCGTCTGTAGTAATCACGCTACAGACCGTAATAATAGAGCTAGGTGGCTGAAATTTTGTATAGATACTTCTTATAGCTGCAGGTAACTTGGTATTGACACCCATGAGCAATATTTTACCTCTCGATATGTAGCCACCCATAGTGGCTACGTGCCACACAGCAAATTAAACAATAGAATTGTTGCTAGAAAGGTTTGGAGATTCGATTATTTCAAGAAATTGTGATATTGAATGGTTGTGATTCAACACCATTATTTCTTGTGGGGTTATTTGAAGTCATTGGTCTTTCGAAATAAACCAGACTCTCTTCAAGCTGTACAAGTCAATATTGAACGTGTCATTCATGACATAGCACTTGATTTAGTGGAAAAAGTGCTCGAAAATTGGGTTCATCGAATTCGTTCCTGCAGAAGAAGTCGTGAAGTCCATTGTAATGACGTTTTATTTAGAACTTAATTGTATCGTTTGCACTTCACATTAATAAAAAACTGTGCGTTTTTTTTACAGAAATCATATCACTCTTATTGGAAAACCCTGTATATATTTATTATCAAATCTGACTGTAGCGTATTTTGAACTGACGGATATGGCCAAATCGATTCAGAATTTTAAGGCTATCAATAATATGTTAATTTATATATTTTATTTGGCCTCATATCAATAATTCTAGGTGTTCTGAATGGAATACAAATTTTAGTGTACCCCCATTATATGTCAAAGGGTTATAGTGAACAATATTTGATCCAGTGTTCAGAAAAAAACAGTACGTTATAGGAACGGTTCCTTCAGAAAACACTAACGTTATTTATTTTTTTAGTGTTACTGTTCGCGAACGGTACCACTACGATAACGTACCGTTCCTAGAACACGACGAACGGTATCACTATGATAACGTACGTTTCATAGAACAGAACACTAACAGTATCACTACGTTTAGCGTTCCGTTCTTTTTTATATTCGACACCACAGGTCGCAAATATGAAGCAATCTTAATGAAAATTGGTACAGAGTTATTTCTTAACCCAGGGACGATCCCTATTTAAAATGGGGCATATCGGTCCATACTTTGATATAACCCCCATATGAGGGTCCCTTTCGATAAGACATATTTACGCACTAGAGAGCGCATTTTTTCACCGACCATGCTGAAATTTAAATATTTGTACTGTGTATTACATTCAATCGTGCCTAGTGAAAATTAGGCATATCGGTCCATACTTTAATATAGCCCCTATACGAAGGTCCCTTTAGATAAGACATATTCACGATCTAGAGAGCGCATATTTTAACCGATCATGCCGAAATTTTAATATATGTTCATTCTATTGCATTCAATCATGCCTAGTGAAAATGATGCATATCGGTCCATTTTTGATACAGCCCCAATGTAACACTAAAAAATGTTTAGTGTATTCTGTTCTCTTGTAAGGGTTGCGATACTGTTCCGTTCGCGATGAAGGAACGATACAGAACGCTAAAGCTGAGTATAGACGATTGCCAGATCGGCAAACGTTATCAACCCTGTTAAAGTGCTGCAAATATACGGGCAATGTCAGATTGTTAGGCAAAGGTGAATTGACAGTTCAGACATCATTATAATTTCATATATTTACAATATATTTTGTAAATATTTATATGCAGGATTGCCAATAAAAATACATTATCGACAGTGTTGAAAATAAAATGATTTTCTGGCAATGGCGCCGTTGTCACATGCATAAACTTCGCACATATAACAATCAGCAAATTATCTCGCAATGACTTTTCTGCTAACGTTGCAAAACAAAAATTGTATGTTCACACGGTTGTAAATTCACAGGGTTGCATTTTTCCGCCATTTTTCTGGCAATGTTGTCCGATCTGCAAATCGTCTGTACTTACCTTAAGGAACCGTTCCTTAGTGTTTTTTCCGAACTCAGATTTGATCATAAGGTATACAAAGGTCGTTATATACAGAGTTTTCCAATAAGAGTGATATGATTTCTTTGAAAAAAAAACACACATTTATTGTTAAGGAAATTCTTAATTAAGTTCTAAATAAAACGTCATTCAAATGGGCCTCCACGACTTCTTCTGCAGGAACGAATTCGATGAACCCAATTTTCTAGCACTTTTTCCACTAAATCAAGTCGTATGTCATGAATGGCACGTTAAATTTAACTTGTAAAGCTTGAAGAGAGTCTGGTTTATTTCGAAAGACCAATGACTTCAAATAACCCCACAAGAAATAGTGTCTAAATCACAACTTCTTGGAGGCCATTCAATATCACAATTTCTTAAAATAATCGAATCTCCAAACTTTTCTCGCAACAGTTCATGTTCATCATGACAAATTACAAATGGCCGAAACGTCACTTCAAAATCATATCATCCCTATTGGAAAACCGGTTAGATGTCCCAGTCCATAGCCGAGTGGGAACAAAATACAAAATTGCATATACAGGGTGGCTGATATGTATTGCAACCAACTTCAGGTTGCTATCATTTCTAAACCGCTAGTCTGATAGCTGACAGATTTATTTCAGTGACAGTTCATTTTATTGCTTACCAGCTTACAAAAGCATTTTGATCTATTGCATTCAGAAAAAAGTTATTCGTGATGGAATTCAAGCGTGATAGTGTGATTGCTTTATATTTGGGTGGAAAAACACAAGTGGCTATCGTTAGAGCCCTCCAGCATTTAAATGTGAATACATCTTTTGTTTCTCGTACCATTGCTCGTTACCGTGATACTGGCAGTGTTGTATCGCGTCCAAAAAGTGGACGAAAAAAAACGGTAACAGCACCAGAAATGATCCGAAAAGTGAAGGCCAGATTTGATCGGAATCCACGTGGTAGAAAAATTGCTCGTGAGCTGAACATATCGCGAGAACGGATACAACACATATTAAAAAATGAGCTTGGACTAAAGCCATTGAAGCTCCAAAAAGTGCAAGAGCTCACCGATGCACAAAAAAGTTAGACTGGAAAGAGCCAAGGAGTTGCTTCGCTTGCACGAATGTGGCCAGTTACCGAATTTGGTTTTCTCCGATGAGAAGCCATTCCAAATTGAGCAGTTTGTGAACAAACAAAATGATCGGGTTTACTTGCCAAAGAGGTCAGCTGAAAATTTACACCTTCGATTGGCCACCAGAACTCAAGCGCCGCCGATGGTAATGGTGTGGGCCGCCGTAACGGCCGATGGTCGCTCCCCGCTCGTATTCATCGACCATGGGGTCAAAATAAATGCCGAATATTATCGGGAAAATGTCCTAAAGACAGTATTGCAGCCCTGGGCAGACAAACATTTCGGCCGCAGACCATGGACATTCTAACAGGACTCAGTACCATAGCACTCAGCACGCGTCAACCAAGAATGGCTTAAAAAGGAGGTTCCTCGCTTCATTTCTACCGCACAATGGCCACCAAGATCTCCGGATCTCAATCCGTTGGACTTTTGCGCCTGGGGCATTTTAGAGAGTAAGGTTCGCACTAAAAAATACCAAAGTATCGATCATCTCAAGACGGCGCTTCGCCGGGAATGGGCCAAAATACCGCAGAGCCACTTTCGTGCCGCGTGTGATGGCTTTGTCGGCCGTTTGAAGGCCATAATTCGTGCCAAAGGTGGCCAATTCGAACAAATTTAAACTGTTTCTAAAATTTTATGTTATTTCCGACATTTTTTGCTTTTGAACAATAAAATTAAAAAAAAATTAAAAAAATATAGCGCTTTACTTTGTTGCATTACATATCAGCCACCCTGTATGCCTTCTCGGTTTACTCGACTGAGGGTTTCTTAATGAAATCCTCAAAGATTACGATCTCTATACGAGTATCCTATACAACTGCATGGTCAGTCTATAATGTTCACATCAGGTGAATGTTTTTTTTGGGGACACTGTCAGATTACAGTGTTGATATCCGAACATAACATAACTCAGCATTGTCTCCGCTTAAAATGCTAACGTTGGTGCGTGGCCCTTTATGTTGGTGTGGACATCTGTGGCATACAATCAATTCTTTATTGTTTAGCCATTTCATTTACATTTTTCACAAGAGAAGGCAACACAGCAACACATACCAGAGCAATATCTCGAAAACATTTCGATTGCGAGAGTAGGTGTAGAGAAACACTTGAGTTGTTGCCAAAGTAGCTTACTGTTGTTGCCAGGCCATAGGCAAGTCTCAACTCTCGAGCCTCATGCCCTTTGGCAACCACCCGCCACACCTAACAAGCCCTAAAAGGTTCAACATCTAATGTTTAACAGTAATGGTTAGCTTTGTCGTCTTGTTCTTCTCTGATACAAATACGCAATTTTTGCATGTTAAATTAAAGCAGAGCGAGAATGGAGAGTAGTTACAGAGAACATTTGAATGTTCTTTGAAAAAGTGCTCTTTATGTTTTTGGATGCGTTTTTCTGTTTTGTTTTTTTTTTTGAGGGGAAATGTGAGTTGGGGACAACAGCAAAACATATTTTATGACTGATGTAAATGATGTTGTTGTGTCTGTTCTCAAACGTGTAGATGTAAAGTCCTGCAATAACAACAACATATGGAACATTTGGACTCACGGTGTAAATAAAGTACAAGAATTGAAATGTTGGTTTCTGGAGCTGGTAGAAATGTCTTCTTCGAATGAAAAGAAGATAAAAACAAGTAAGGAAAGACAGAAAGTCGGGCGGGGCATATAATATATATGTAATACCCTACACCTCCCCATATATGTAATACCCTACACCTCCCCAACAATGCGAAAATGTGCATTGCGGTAGGAATTTGGCAGTATTCATACATGTAATCAGAAAACTTCCTCTGCCGAATTTCGAATTGATCGGATATAAAACATGGTTTCTACAGCGCTTACATGTCAAATCGGGTGAAACATATATATGGGGGCTTTATCTAAATCTGAACGGATTTTCTCCGAATTTAGTAGAATTTATTTATGTTATAAGAAAATTCCTTCTGCCGAATTTCGAACTGATCGGATATAATATACGGTTTCTACAGCGCTTACATGTAAAATCGGGTGTAACATATATATTGGGACTATGTTTAAATCTGAGCCGATTTCCCCGAATTTGGCAGTGTTCATACAAGTAATATAAAAACTCTCTCTGCCAAATTTCATACTGATCTGATATAAAATACAGTTTCTACAACGCTTACATGTCAAATCGGGGGAAACATAGATATGGGGGCTATATCTAAATCTGAACCGATTTTGACCAATTTCAATATGGATCCTCTTTGGGCTAAACAAAGAGCACAGTTCTAAATTTTATAACTATCGGACCATAAATACGACCTGCACTTTGATTACAACAATACATGAACAGACAGACGGACATGGCTAAATCGACTCAGAAAGTGATTCCAAGTCGATCGGTATAATAAACGATAGGTCTATATCTTCTCGTATTGGGCGTTACAAACAAAAGCACAAAGTCATAGTACTCTGTACCACAGTGTGGTGTAGGGTATAAATATTGTCAACTTAACAATTAAAATGTACCTTATGATCAAATATTGTTCATTATAACCCTTGGACATATAATGGGGGTACACTAAAATTTTTATTCCATTTAGAACACCTAGAATTATTGATATGAGGCCAAATAAAATATATAAATTAACATATTATTGATAGCCTTAAAATTCTGAATCGATTTGGCCATATCCGTCAGTTCAAAATACGCTACAGCCAGATTTGATAATAAATATATACAGGGTTTTCCAATAAGAGTGATATGATTTCTGTGAAAAAAACGCACTTATTGTTAAGGAAATTCAAAAGTTTTTTATTTAATGTGAAGTACAATCGATACAAGCCCACACGACTTCTTCTGCAGGAACGAATTCGATGAAACCAATTTTCGAGCACTTTTTCCACTAAATCAAGTCGTATGTCATGAATGACACCTTCAATATTTTTTTTTTTGTTTTCTTTATTTGCAATCTATTTACATATAAACATTAAGCAAATTTTATATCAACTATAATAAATGACAGTGCTGTTGAGTCCCATTAAACTCAACAGTTTTTTTTTTAAATATATCACATTTATAATACAATATTTACATTAATAGTTATAATAATAATAATTATAATAAAAAGGGGAGATCTAGAACGTGACGTCTTTTCAGTCTTCTTACTTCATTGCTGTCATCAAGTAAATTTATTGCTAATATATTTGGATGATTACTAAGTCTATTTAGGTAGTTTGTACTGAATCTGCTAATTTCTGTTATAACTTTTGGGACACCAAGATCTTTGTGTATGTTATTGTTATTGACAAACCAAGGATCATTGCTAATTAATCTGAGTGTCTTTGACTGATATCTCTGAAGAATCTCAATATTAGAAGTGCTAGCGGTTCCCCACAATTGAATCCCATAAGTCCACACTGGCTTCAGAATTGTCTTGTAGATAAGAACTTTGTTTTCCAAACTTAGTTGGGATTTGGGACCCAGAAGCCAATACATTTTCGTGGTTTTAATATTGAGTTGTTCTCTTTTATGTTTAATGTGATTTCTCCAGTTTAAATGTTTATCGATATGTAGTCCAAGATATTTAACACAGTTTGATGACGGAATTTGATCTCCGTTCAAGTATACTGGTGGGCAGTCCTCTTTTCTTAATGTATAAGTAACATGTACTGATTTGTCCGTATTAACTTCAATGTTCCATTTCTTAAACCATGCCTCAGTTTGATTGAGTTGTCGTTGAAGTATATTTGAGGCTAATACAGGATATGCGTTTGTGGCTAAGATAGCTGTGTCATCAGCATAAGTCGCTATTGTAACATCATTGTTTACGGGCATATCTGATGTAAAGAACGTATATAAAACAGGTCCCAAAACACTCCCTTGTGGAACTCCAGATGTTATGTAACCAATTTCTGAATCCTCGTCGATTATGTTTACATAAAAAGTTCTTTCTCTCAAATACGATCTCAATAGATGATAAAATGGCGTAGGTAAATTTTGTTTCAATTTAAAAAGTAAACCATCATGCCAAACTCTGTCGAAGGCTTGTTTGACGTCAAGAAAAACAGAAGAGCAGTACTGTTTATTTTCTAGACAATCCCTGATAACTTTTACTACCCTGTGGCATTGTTCCGGCGTTCCATGAGAGTTTCGAAATCCAAACTGGTGGTCAGGTACTATTTTTAAAGCTTCCAATATAGGAAACAATCTTTTCTGTATAAGTCTTTCAAACAGCTTCGAAAATACTGGTAGTAAGCTTATTGGTCTATAGGAACATATTGCATTTTCAGGCTTATTTGGTTTTTTAATCATTGTGATTTTTGCACATTTCCATTGGGTAGGGAAATGAGATAATCTTATCGCTGAATTAAATAATATTGTTAGAAAAACAAAACCTTTTTTGGGCAGACACTTTATAACTTTTCCATCTATAAGATCAAAACCAGGTGACTTTTTTGAATTTAATTTTTTGACATCATTTTCCACTTCCTTCACTCTAAATGGCTTAATTGGTAAGCACATCTGACATGGTACTTCTAGAAAGTCTGTTACTTCTTTTGCTTCTTGTACAGAACAAAATGAAAATGGGGTAAATGTTTCCTCTAAATGAGTTTTGAAAGCAGCTGATTTTGATTTGTCTATAGAGGTTATGCTCATTGTTATTTGTTGGACTTAACTTGCTTAAGAAGGATCCAATGCATTTATTCTTGAATTCCTTTAACACATTTTTCAGTTGATTAGATGCTCTGTTGAAGTTTGTTTTATCAGCTGGTCTCCTTGTCATATGCCAAATTTTTCGTAGACGTCTTTTCCTTCTAATAAGTTGCCTTATTTCAACTGAAGTTTGAAAACTAGTGTTATTAGAATACACATCTTGAGGAGTTGATCGAAAGGCTGCTTCGTGTATTAGTTTCGTGAAGAATTCGACATTGTAATCTAACTCGTTTGCATTGTTTAAGTCTAAATTCTCATCAATATGATTTCGAAACAAATCAAGATTAGTTTTAGTTGTGATAAGTTTATGATTCGAACAATATCTAAAAAGGACTGAGATATTCCTTTATAAACAAAAAAATCCAATAAATCCGGTACATTATATGGATTAGTTGGCCAATATGTTGGCCTTCCTGTGGACAAAACATCGAAGTGATTTTTATTAATGCACTTAAGCAACTCAGTTCCTTTTGGGTTATGCAAACGAGAGCCCCACCAGGGATGTTTTGCATTAAAATCACCACCTACGATGAACTTGCTGCCAAGATTTTTAAAGAAGCCTTCGAATTTATCACACTTAACATTATATCTAGGCGGAAAATATACTGAATATATAGAGATAACAATGTTGTCACATACAAGTTTGATTCCTGCTGCTTGAAGATA